>LR991054.1:29391161-30114636 GCA_905163555.1 Notocelia uddmanniana
GACGTCTGTACTGTGTGTTTGTAAGCTCATTTGAAGGAGAGTATATTTACCCGACTGCGCCAGAAGGAGGGTTATGTTTTTCGAGAGTTTATAATATATATGTATAATTTTAGAATGAGAGATTAGAATGGCTCTTAAACAGCTAAAGAACAACAAGGCACCCGGTGAAGACGGAATAACAGCTGAACTCCTGAAGGCGGGTGGAAAACCGGTCCTTAGGGCCCTTCAGAAGTTGTTCGATTCCGTCTTACTGGAAGGGAAAACTCCAAAGGCATGGAACAGAGGTGTGGTGGTGCTGTTTTTCAAAAAGGGTGACAACGCCTTACTGAAGAACTACCGCCCCATCTCACTTCTGAGCCATGTCTATAAGCTGTTTTCAACAGTCATTACGAACCGTCTCGCACGCAGGCTAGATGACTTCCAGCCTCCCGAACAAGCCGGATTCCGAAGAGGCTTTAGCACCGTAGACCACATCCATACGCTTCGTCAGGTTATACAGAAGACTGAGGAGTATAACCTGCCCCTCTGTCTAGCGTTCGTGGACTACGAGAAAGCCTTCGATTCGATTGAAACCTGGGCTGTACTACAATCTCTCCAACGGTGCCAAGTGGACTACCGCTATATCGAAGTGCTGAAGTGTTTGTACGAGAACGCCACTATGTCAGTCCGACTCCAGGACCAGAACTCGAAACCTATTCCGCTGCAGCGGGGAGTCAGGCAAGGAGATGTTATTTCTCCTAAACTGTTTTCCGCTGCACTGGAGGACGTGTTCAAGACTCTGGACTGGAGAAGGCTAGGCATCAACATAAACGGCGAGTACATCACTCACCTTCGGTTTGCTGACGATATAGTAGTCTTGGCTGAGACCATGGAGGATTTAAGTACAATGCTCAATGACCTCAGTAAAGCCTCCGAGCGAGTTGGTCTAAGGATGAACATGGACAAGACGAAGATCATGTCAAATGCCCATGTAGCACCAACTCCCGTAACAATCGGACACTTTACGCTCGAAGTTGTAGACGATTACATATACCTAGGACAGACTGTCCAGTTAGGTAAGTCCAACTTCGAGAAAGAGGTTAATCGTCGAATCCGACTCGGCTGGGCAGCGTTCGGGAAGCTACGTCACATCTTTTCGTCCAATATCCCGCAGTGTCTCAAGACGAAAGTCTTTGACCAGTGTGTGTTGCCAGTGATGACATATGGTACTGAAACGTGGTCGCTTACTACGGGCCTCATAAGAAGGCTCAAAGTCACCCAAAGAGCAATGGAGAGGGCTATGCTGGGAGTTTCTCTGCGTGATCGCATCAGAAATGAGGCCATCCGCAGCAGAACCAAAGTGACCGATATAGCCCTTCGAATCGCTAAACTGAAGTGGCAGTGGGCGGGGCACATAGCACGCAGAACCGATGGCCGTTGGGGCGGGAAGGTTCTCGAGTGGCGACCACGTACCGGAAGGCGTAGCGTGGGCAGGCCCCCCACACGGTGGACTGATGACCTGGTAAGGGTCGCGGGTGTCCGCTGGATGCGGGTGGCGCAGGACCGGTCATTGTGGAAGTCTTTGGGGGAGGCCTATGTCCAGCAGTGGACGTCATTCGGCTGAAATGATGATGATGTATAATTTTATGGCACGCTCTACGGCCTGAACGGCTCGATGGATTTTAGCTTGAGAGGTGTCGATAGATTCGTTTTTACTGTGAGAGTGATACTGAGTATATCAAAATAAAATAATATAAACAAAATGGCGGATTACTGGCGCCAAATTCAAATGTTTGGCACGCTCTACAGCCTGAACGGCTCAATGGATTTTAGCTTCAAAGGTGTCGTTAGATTGGTATTCATTGTGTGTATGTAAATTATGGTAGTTTATTGGTATGGAACTCCAAAAGCAGCTGGGTTTTTTTTAAATCTTTTAATTTCTCTTGTTTCTTGTGCTATTTAGATCCTACAAACGGGCCAGGAGATCAACGAAGTGGACAACTCTGGGTTTATGACCGGCGCGCCGACGGTGTTCGCGGGCAACCTCGGCAACAACAAGTTCATGGTGCAGGTCACCACCACGGCCATCCGGCTCATTAAGAGTGAGTTCACACTATTCCGGGGTGGCGCACTTGCGCGCGAAACTGTAGCGACCGCTTGTAGCCGTAGCTCGCCGTGTGACGCGTCCTTAGAGCATTTGACACAGGACGCCATGAATAAACTAACCCCTCTGCCACAGAAATAGGCAAAATGTTCACAACATGCTTTCTATTGAATACAACCGATGTTTGACCACTAAAAAACACCGAAGGCTGGCAGTCACGGTGAACTATTCTTAATTAATGGATCGTGATATACAGGAATTTCCTAAAGATGACTTTAGTGCTTTCATATAGGTAAAAAACTTAAGAAAAGAATCCGTTTTATGTGGTTGTAGAGCGTTCGAATAGTCATTACATATTTAAAATGTGCAACACAAACAAAACAAACGTCTCTTCGAACACGTCACAACTATTCTTCACGACGGCGGGTCGATTTCATGGTCACAGTTAACAGATTTTCGTCGAGAACATTATTGCAACGAGATAACGTCTATCAATGGTTAGTCAACTGTGATGTTCATAGGACCTATACCTATACGGTTTGAGAAATATTTTCGTTTGTTGACAGACGGCGTCCAGATTCAATCATTCCAGTTAGAGTGGACGGCGCAGTACGCGGCCACGGCGGACCCCTACATCTGCGTGGTGTCCACTTGTGGCCGTGCGCTCGTGCTCGCGCTTCGCGAGTTCCGTGCCTCCAACGCCATGGTATGTTAAAATTATTTAAAACCAGCCGTCCCGGCGAAGTTCGTACTGCCGCTGACCCGTTCCGTATCAAATATATATTTTTTTCATAGTCTATTTAGGTGTCCCACTGCTCGACAAAGACCTCCCGTCTATTCCTCCACTCGTCCCTATTGCTATGTATAAAAATTAAATGTATGAGAGAAAAATCAACTATCATAAAAATCGGCCCAGCCGTTCTTGAGTTATAAATGGTGTAACTGAAGCGACTTACAAATAAAGAACATCGTGCAATAAGCGGCCTTACTGTCCAAGCAAGAAGATTCAAATTCAAATGGCAGTTATAAAATAAGTGACATTTTAAATAATTGCAACTATAATATGTGACCGTCCACGGCAAAAAGTACCTTATGGCGGTTTTTAGTTTCAGAGATATTAAATGTTTCGTAAAAATGGGTAAAAATGCTGTTTATATTTTTAATAGCTTATCAAGAAATATAACATGCAAGAATTCTTTACCTGTTTTTATTTTCCGTATAAATGAGTTTAAAGTCACTTAATTATGGTTTTCAAGTTTAGTAGAAAACGTACTTTATGGCGATTATAAGTTTAAAATTATGCTTGGCTCTTGTATTTTGTATTCCTACCGACGCCGACGTCTGTATAGGTATACTTTGAGTTCGCCGCCATGCATCTGTACTACTCGCACTAAAACTTTACTCATCGTCCCTTCTCTGTCACCGCCGTGCCTCGCATGTCGGTCGGTCGGTCGAGGCGGCTAGGGAGGGTCAGTGTTCGTCAGTTCTTGCGTTCACCCGGTTGTTTTCTACGCGTGTTCGTTTGTGTTCTACGCGTGTTTATTATAGTTACAGTTTCCATCAAATATTTTTTGATTTACTTAACTGAAGATTTCTGACGTGTTAGATAATGGAGGAAGATGAAAATGATCACCCTAGGAAAAAACGTAAGTATATTTTCACCTTTTAAATATCAAAGAACTATATTATTAATTATTTAATACGTTATGCTGTTATCATATTAATATTAATACTATTATTGGATAGTATGTTTTTGATGTTTAAATATTAAAGTGATACTAGTGGATATGCAGAATTATAGGTACTACAGCTAATGGACCGACGTTAATTTCGTACCAGTTTTGAATTGCTCATTAAGTACCTACACTTGACAGCAAATAAACCGGGCCACTGACCACCTTGTTCTGCGTTGTATTTGTTGTATTACAGTGCCGTTTGCAGTGCATTGCAGTTTGATTCCATGTATAGTCATTATAATGGCCATTAAACGCATTTTCTATAGGTATAACAAATAGTTGTTCGTTTTATACTTTTTGAGAAAACCGTATTACAGTATTGTACAGCCAAGGTGGCGGGTGGCTCGGATTTTTTGCTGTCAAGTGTATGTACAGTCGAGCTAATAAATATCTATACAAATATGCACCTTATTCCAGAGCAATAGGTAATAATATTATGTGTACATATTTATTTTTTATATATTTTTTATTTTCTTTATTAAGGAAAACAAACAGCAACAATGATGCAGCCAGCAAAGTTTATGAACTCGACTGTACGATTGTAAGCGTATTTTTTTTATACCTTCCTAAATTGAATGTTTTAATTTGCAGAGCGTTACGTTTACGTGCCTGAAACGGAAACACAAGACTTTTTCGAGGACGAAGATTTTTTATCAAGTGAATCACAGTCCGTTATGAGTAAGTAGAATTATTTAAAGTGTTATCGTGTAAAGTCCATAATGTTAGGTACGAGTTGGTTACTGCATTTAGTACCTTTGTATCGTATGTTACCTGCAAAAATAACTTTATTTTGTTTTAGGCATGCAACAAATTGTCAATAGTGGTGAAACACAGAAGGATTTATCCCAAGTAAACCCACATTTCTTCAGCAAAGATGAAGACACACAGTGTGATACACAAAATGATGATGATACCGTGGACGCGGGGACCGATAAAAGACAAATAATACCAGTCTACCACCAGAATATATCTAAATCAATAACAGGTGGGTACCTACTTTACTTATATTTTATGATTAATTTGAAAAAAAATATACCTTCATAAATAGAAAAACTGAGAGCTCACCGCATACGTTTGTTTTGCCACCCGCACGTACTTATTGTATAGCACGTATTTTTTAAACTTATATATAATATATATTAATATAGCTTTATTATTAAAAGTTTTTACTTTTGTATAGGGTCAACTCTCTGTTTGTGTAAGTGTACCTACATCATATTTAATACATCTAACGCTGGTATCCCAATCTCTAAAATCGTACTAAGCCACAAACACAGCATAATTAGCGGTCTTAAAGTGTAAACTTAGTTAGTAACATTTAAAACATTTATTTATTTATTTATTTATTTTATTGCACAAAAGAAAAACTTATCGTACAAAAGGCGGAATTAACATAACAACAAACACAACATCACAACAACAACATTTTGAATTAACATTTTATGTTTTTAAACATAAAATGTTAATAGTACGGTTTTAGAGATAGGACGGCAGTTATAAGTAACAGTAAATAAATTATCCGCAGATAAATCAACGCAATATGATTTATATGAAGTTCATAATAGCCAAGATACTGAATTAGATAAAGGAGCTAATTACTTTGGCATGATGGTGGCAGTTGAATTAAGCAAGCTGACAAAAACTGAGCAATATTCCTGTATGAAAGAAATGTTAAATTCCCTGCAAAAATATAATATCACACATCATCTACAAAAATAACTTATTTCAGGAGTGAAACTGCAAGACGATTATGCAGAAGAATATGAAACGTTTCTCAAAGAGTACAATTACAACCAAGACAATAATGTAGATTCAGACCTTGAATATGATGTGGAACAGACGATCATGGAGAGAAAAATATTCAAAGAAGATTTTTTAATGGAAGAAATCAATGTAGAAGCTACAGCACATGAGGAAATTATGTTTGAGAAAGGTTGTGGTTGTGAACGACAATGTATAAAATTATTTCCTTGTGACGAAATACTAGCTTCTAGACTTGATTCTCAAAATTTAAATTATAATTGTGATCATCATATAAATCATCAAAACATTTTATTAACGGGGGCCTTAAATTGCTTGATTAATACATCTGCTGATACCTCGAAGAAGAGTCACAAGGCAAAAGCAAGAGAGAGGACCGACATTGATTACAAATTTCGGGGAATTTCGGTATGTAGATCTTTTTTTCTGTTTGCTAACGGAATAGGTATGAGAAGATTCAGAAACACATTAGAGAATGTTAAAAAAAAAGGTATCGAAATAACTGCTCATAAATCTAGTAACACTAATGCCAAGACACTGACATTGGAACAGAGGATGCTAGCAGTTACTTTTATAAAGACGTTTTCGATGCAAAACTCCCTTGTGTTGCCAGGTAGAATGCCTCGTTATCGTGATACTGATTTACACATTTTGCCAAGTAGCATGAACAAAATTTATGTGTACGACAAGTATGTCGAAGCGTGCACGAAAGATAGGACAAACAGCGAAGGTCCTCCTGTCGTAAGTAGGTCTTCTTGGTATCAATTGTGGAATGAATTTTGTCCTAATATTGTTATTCAGAATCCACGTACCGATTTGTGCCACGTGTGCCAAAAAAATGTGACAACTATAAACAAAATGAATTCTATGAACGAAGATGCAAAGACTAAAATTCTTCAAGAATCTGTCGCCCACCTAAATAACGTTCAAACTGAAAGGCAGTACTACTCTAACACGATATCTAAAATAGCTCCAACTGTTGTAAACATGGTTCTTGGCCCTCATGTAGCTGGTGCATTTCAAGGTGTGATGCATTATTCGTTTGATTTTGCCCAGCAAGTCCATTTGCCACACGATGGACAACAAGTCGGTCCGTTGTATTTTTTGACAGGCTATAAGATTGCTCTGTTTGGGATAGCCGTAGAGCCGATGCATAAATTTGTTCTTTACGTAATTCCCGAGTCATGTGTTACAGGCAAGGGAGCGAACTTTGTTATTTCATTTCTGCACGATTTTTTTGAGAACTTCGCTCTCGGAGAAACTGAAGTAGTTTGTCATGCGGATAATTGTGCTGGCCAAAATAAAAACAACTACCTCATACAATACGCCATATGGCGGGTAATGACTGAGAGGCATAAAAGTTTTCAGTTGTCGTTTCTACCTGTCGGCCATACCAAATTCGCACCAGACCAGTATTTTGGTTTGTTCAAAAAAAAAATCCGAAAAGCTCAAGTAAGTACGGTAAAAGACGTCTGTGAAGCAGCTGTAACTGCATGTCGAAAAACCAATTCGATTATTTCTGTGATGGTCGGGAACGAGTCTGGTGATACTATACATGTAAAAACCTATGATTGGGTAAATTTTTTTAAATCAAGGAGTCCATCTACTGTGCCAAAATTATTGTCATACAGTCATTTTAAAACGGACCAAATGTCAATTGGACAAGTTTTATGTAAAAAGTCTTCCGCTACTGAAACTTGTGCTCAGTACGTTGTCTTTAACGATACATTTGTGAATGATGAAATGCCTGAAGTTATTCAACCACAAGGCCTCTCCTACGAGAGACAAAAGTATCTATTTCAAAAAATTAGGCAATTCGTACCATCTGAATCCCAAGACATACTTTGCCCAACTCCCCAGCTAGCAGTATCTAAAGATAATGATCCCTTAGAAAGCCTTCTCGAATTACTACCTAGTCAGCCTCAGCCTAGTACCAGTGGTATTCAGCAGTTGCCAATCATAAAACGCAAAAAGCCTACATGCTCATATTGTGGTGAAGAGGGTCACAGAAACCAAGTTCGCGGGGGTGTATTTTTCTGTAAAAAAAGGCGTTTAGAGCAAGCCGATCACTAAAATTACTAAACTTAGCCATAAGGCACCTTTTCTTTACATAAGACCAAATTTTAGTTTTAAGTAGATTACGAAAAAGAACTGATCTTAATTATTTGTGATAATTTAGTATAAGAAAATAATAAAAGTAAACATGAATGAAAAGGGTTTCTAGGATGTAAATTATCGTAATTTATCTAATATATGTATTGATGTGTTTCCATAAGGTACCTTTTCATAAATGTATGGAACGAAGACTATTATTGTGATGTAACTTTAAGTGACTTAAAAAGATAGGATTAATGATTGATAACGAAGTTAATAGTTATATTTGATGTTAATGAACAGATTTTGTTGATTTATGCAAAAAAAAATGTTTCATTGTTACATTAGAACTCAATTATGTTATGTTTGTGATTTTGCATGAAAATCAAAAATAAAAGAATTTTGACTACTAATTTTCGTTTTTCTTGTTTATATTTTGTTAATAACTTGTCTTATAATAGATACATATAAAATATTGACTATCTACACCTAACATTGAGAAAATATAACACAACATCATATCCTTGAAATAAATCATCAGTCATATTTAATTGTCCGATTGTACAAGATTCAATTTGCAATTCTAAGACTTGCGGTATATATTTTGATGGACAGAAGCCCAATTAACCAGATTTCCTAGTCCACTATGTAACTTACATCAGTAACATAGTTTTTTAGAGACCTAAACTTAAACAGTCAGTTTCCAAAACTTTGCATATTTACAGTACATTTTTCAAAAAATCATATCTCCGTAACTATAATTCTTAGGGCAATAATCTATTTTGATATCGATAGCTTAACAATTGCAGATTATTAAATTGCCCGTAACTCCATACCGACCATAAAGTACTTTTTACCGACCATAAAGTACGTTTCACATATCACTTACATGATTCAGCAGCAGGCCACAGGACAGACAGTTCCTTGATTAAGACGGCTGAGTACATCATTTGCTCCTGCGGACTAATGCGTAAAAGAAGGAAGACAATAATAAATGGTAGATTGTGTCGCAAGTACCATATGTTTTAAATGTGATGATTTTTTCACAGTCTGCCCGATTAGCGCCAACCAGACAGCCTGTACCGCACAGACCGGCGCTGGTCAAAGCCGTGCCTTACCGGGATCTCAGCGGGCTGTTCACCTCAGCGGACTTGGATAGCGTGCAGGTATCGATCTCATTTCCCTTGTCCACTCAGCGAGTGCCATAATGTATGAAACGGTAGTCGCATTGGTATCTCTCTAAAATACATAAATTTTTTTTCGTTTTTCATAGCCTATTTAGATATCCCACTATAGGGAAAAGGCCTCCCCTCTTTTTCTCCACTCGGTCCTATTGCTTGCATGCTCCCGCCAATCAGAGCAAAATGCGCCCAAGTCCTTATCCCCTAGGGCGTTATCTCCTATTTTTGGTCTGCCTCTTCTCCGGTAGCCGTTTAGAGGTCTAAAATAATACTGATCAAAAATTAAAACATATCTATTCCCAACCTTCTTAAATTTTCTATGCCATGGGTAGTACAGGTCGATTCACAAGAGCTGGCGCGGAAAATGTATGAAACTCTCATTAATTTCATAGACATTCCGCGCCAGCTCTTGTGAATCGACCTATATTTATATTTCTCATGCTTCACCAAGCTATTCCTTCAGTACAAAATTGACATATCCGAAGAAATTAGCTTTCTGTGACAATCAATCAACAACGAGCCTATGGGATTCTGGACTTAGATCGCTCTCAAGTGGCACCGTGAAGTGCGAATTTCCCTGATCCAAAACTAAACTCTACAATCGCTTCACATACTCTGGTTTTCCAACGCCGATGCATAAAAAAATCGCCCGTGAAATGTATAACATGTGTTTATATTGTGAATGTTTCAGGTGAAAGGAGAGTTCACAGGCAAGATGAAAGGCAAGAAGAATGTAAAGGCTGAGGGCTTTCAGCCTGACACCGTGTATGAGCTGAACGACGAAGATGAGTTGCTGTATGGAGGCGATCAGACGCCCGCTTCTATGGCCAGTGTAAGTTACTTTACTCGTATAAAAAATATATCCTTTAGAGTAAATACAAATAAAAATGCCTGTCAGCGATATCTTAAAAGATGACGAAACACACCTAGTGGGGGCTTGTGGGGGTGCTCACGCCACGTAAATTGAATCATGTATTGTTATAGACATATTCTCCGCACAGATAATGTTAGCGGAGCAATCCAAGAACCCCGGTCTTCCGCGCCGCGTTTCCCGCTGGTGGAAGCGGCACCTGACGGAGCTGAAGCCCACATACTGGCTGTTCGTGGTGCGGAACAACGGCAACCTCGAGATATACTCGCTACCGGAGATGCGGCTCAGCTTCCTCGTGCGGGACGTGTGTGCCGGCGAGCGGGTGAGTGGACACTAGTGGGTCTTTACAGGCACTTGACTGGTGAGGAGAGGTCAACGACTTAAGATATACTCGTTACTGGAGATGCTTAGCTTATGGCGCGGGACGTGTGTGCCGGCGAGCGGGTGAGTGGTGACTATTGGGACCTTTTCAGGCACTTAGGATGAGTAGCACCATCTTACGATTACAGACCTATCACCGTTAAGTATGGCGCCGCGCCGGCAGCTGTCATCTCATAGAAACTTGTCAAACTTTCCATACAATCAGATTAAGATGGTTTTAACGTGTCCACTAGCGCCACTCAGTGGACACGTTAAAGGCCTCTTAAGAGAGTTAGGGAACAGCGGAACATCATCTCGCTCATATTTGGAGCCGCCCAACTGGGATATTACCTCCACTTTATAGAAGGCAGCAGCCCTAATAAAATAAAATCACTACTTGATCCTTAGGTATGTGGTGTTGTGTTTCTGGTGGTGAGTAAGGTCGCCAAAGCTCCCGAGGATACACTGTGTGTGTGAGAAAAACTTGGAATACTCGCTGCTCTAGTGCGGTGATGGTCAGTTTCCTGGCGCGACCTGATGAATACGGATTACTCGAGATAATTACGTGAAAGTTAAAGACACGAGTTCTTTGATACAACCCATATGTTTGAGTACTTTAGCTATTCATTACCACGCCATGGGTGCTTCTGTACGAAAATGCTGTAATTACTACTGTTTGCTGTCATATCATCACGCACTAGTACAGGGGAAAGGCATCGATCAGTGAATTTATCGTTAAAAAAACTAAAGAATATTTCGATGTCCACTGATAAGTTTAGTTCGCTCAAGGAAATTAAAACATGGACGTTTGTCCCTTGAATGTTACGCTAAGATTGTATATGATGCTCATAATTATAAACAAACATCTCCTATTTCCAGATACTGGCGGACAGCCTCGAGTCAGTCCCGGCGCCAAACCAAACCGAGGAGGACGAGATGACTGCACCTCCGAGCAGCGAAGTGGACAAGTTGAAGGAGATGCTTGTTGTGGGCGTCGGGCACAAGGGCTCCCGCGTTCTGCTGCTCATGCGGTGCGATGGCGACACACTGATGGTCTACCAGGTACATCATTCCATTTTGGCGCTTTTGTTCGCGATCGGTCGTTAATCAGTGGCTTTCAAATTATTCTCTACTAGCATTTGCCCGCGGCTACGCCCGCGTACTCTAAGTATAGAGATAGAAGTAAGGCCAAATTAGCCTCGAAAAAGCTCGGTGTGCTAAACAGATCGAGACAGTATTTCACGCCGGCCCATCGCCTACAGCTTTATAAGGCACAGGTCCGCCCACATATGGAATACTGTTCTCATCTTTGGGCAGGGGCACCACAGTACCAGCTTCTCCCTCTGGACCGCATCCAACGGAGAGCGACTAGAATTGTCGGCTGCCAGCGGGTTTCGGAACGGCTTGACTACTTGGCGCTGCGTAGAAATGTAGCCTCGCTCTGCATTTTCTACCGCATGTATTACGGGGAGTGCTCCGAGGAATCCCTGCCGCTTCCTTCCGCCATCGCCCAACGCGACAAAGTTTCCATCCTCACCACTTAGATGGTTGGCAGTCCTCAACTGTGCGTTTCTCCAGAAATTTCTTGCCTCGCACAGCTAAACTGTGGAATGAACTGTCGCCTGCGGTATTTCCGGACCGATTCGACCTTCAAACCTTCAAGAAAAGAGCGTACTCCCATCTTAAAGGCCGGCAACGCACTTACAACCCCTCTGGTGTTGCGAGTGTCCATGGGCGGCGCTAACCGCTTACCATCAGGCGATTCGTCTGCTCGTTTGCCACCTATGTCATAAAAAAAAAGTACGCGGGCGAAGCCACGGGCAAATGCTAGTAGAGAATAATTTGAAAGCTACTGATTAATGACCGATCGCGAACAAATATAAAAAGAATTCTTGATAAATTCTGCACTAACCTGTAGTACCTACATAACTGTGACAAGCAGTGGCGGCTGCTGACTACGAGAACCGGTGTATGAAATACTATAATACATAACTCAAAAATTGCAATACAACTACATTTTCCTACTAACAATTTTTTTTTATGTATTACCTCAATCCGTCGATTTTGGTCAATGGCAAATGGTTTTTTAATAAGGCATGACCTTGGGGACCCAGTCGATTTTATTTCTAATTTATCAATCACTAAAAGTTTTATTATTGTTTTTAATATTATCTTTATTCAAGTTCACACTTATTTTTTCCATTAAACACACAGTTCGTCACTTTATAAAAGATAGTCGCACTCACTTTACAAAAACAAACAATAAACACGAAATACGAATGCTGGCGCGATACGAGAAGAGTGCAGGCCATGTTATTATTATTAACCAACTAAGCCAACTTGACAATTGGCGCGCAAGAAAATCTTTATATTTTGAGCGTTTACTTCGCTTGTTCGGGTAATACCGCCGCCGGCCGCCTCGTGTGGGCTCCCTGTGCGCCGCACCAAATTTACCTATTTCTTCATAGAGTTTGTACGGAGTATCTTCCGTCTCACGCGCCCGGTGTTCTAACGCGATTCTTATAGAAATTGTACTGACAAGTGCGTGCGCTCAACGAAGCACACGGAGAGGTTTTTTGAGACTGAGCGAAAAAGAGTTTTAAAGACTACGACATAGCGTAGTGGTTTCTTTGCATATTTTAAATGTAATTTATGTATGTATAGTACAGATAATTGCGATTGTTTTATTGATGGCGATGGTATTGATGGTGTTAAATTTTTGGTAATGCAACGCACGAGCGCACTCAAGGTACAGCTGCCACTGCAAGGAAACATGCCTTCGTGGAGCAAAATGCATCCACATGTGAGATTTTTCATTAAGGCGACGGGATAGTCAAGTGACCTTGGGCAATCGGAAGGCGTAGCGTGGGCAGGCCCCCCACACGGTGGACTGATGACCTGGTAAGGGTCGCGGGTGTCCGCTGGATGCGGGTTGCGCAGGACCGGTCATTGTGGAAGTCTTGTGGGGAGGCCTATGTCCAGCAGTGGACGTCCTTCGGCTGAAATGATGATGATGCATTCCATCATAAAAGTGACCTGATAAATACTAATTGTTTACAGGCTTATAAATATCCTCGTGGCAACCTCAAGCTTCGCTTCTCACGCATTAATGTGTCTCTACCCTTCGGCTACCAAAGCGCTACGGTCACATCGAGTGAGGACAGCTACGAGGCCTCCATATTGAGGGACAACGTCAGGCAGATGAGGTACTTCGGTAAGTTTACTTAGTAGGTTATGGTGTTCAATATTTTTATAAATTTACTTAATTGTAAGCTGACGGACATTATGTTACCCGTTAACTTATCGAACTCAGTTTTGTTTCTCGTGCACGAGGCTTTCAAGTGAAGAGAAAATGCTAGGAACTTATCGTTCATCGGTAAGTTACGACTTTTTTACAGATATTTTCATTGTCATTTATCAGTTTTAGATTGTAAAAAAAAACACCAGTTTCACTTTGAGTTGGTCGACGTCTAAAAATAGCGTCATCGTCTAATGAATCTGCACTTGCTGAAACTTGTTAATTTTCATTACCTGATTGTATAAGATGTTCCAGTTGACTATGGAAAGGCTCTTAGCGCGATTTCTTCGGAGTGTCTGCTATCCTAATACCGAATAAACGAAATTAGAGGCCTTCGGGCGGCTTGAGAAAGTCTAACAGTCAAGTTGCTCACTTACTTGACAAGGGGGGTCGAAGTTGCACTACGTCCGTAGGGAGTACCCACCGTTACCCTACATGTGATCCATGGGTGGTGGTAAATGTGCAACAAAACTGGCAACCGCACTGTCTTCTTGAAGATCTCACGGTTCTGAAAATAAAATGGCATACGACAAATATAAATACAGAATAAAATCTCGTGTTTCAGGTAATGTGGGCGGCTATAACGGCGTGTTCATCTGCGGGCCCACGCCGTACTTCCTGATCCTGACGTCGCGCGGAGAGCTTCGAGTCCACCCGCTGTGTTGTGAGGAGGCTCCCATCTCTACCTTCGCGCCCTTCAATAATACTAACTGCCCTCAGGGACTGCTGTATTTCAACGCCAAGGTAACACTAACAACTTAATCAATTAATTTAGACTAAGTTAGTTGGACTTGATCATAGAGGCATGTTGGATCCGGGTTATGTCCTTAAACTACGACCAAGACCACCGCGGAATGGGCAGCAGCATTCCTAGAGTGCGGTGGAGATACTGCGATCGCCAACCCGCATGCCAAGCGTGACGATTATGGCATTTACCCCCCATGAAATTGGGGGAGGCCTATGTCCAGCAGTGGACGTCCTAGGGCTGATGTGGTGGGTGGTGGTAGTTGGACTTACTTGGGGTACTATTTCATCCGATTCTCTTAATCTATCCCTTACGACGTGGTGGGCAGTTTTGGATATTAATCATTTTGTATCGGATATATCAAAGAGTATGAGTTTTGTGTTGAGTACCGAAGAGATTTCTGAGTGAAAATTTAACCCAACCATAATTTACTACAATAATTAATCTTTTGATCTTAAGACTGACCATGTTTGACATGATTGTGTTTCCAAGGCCCAGCAACTCTTGCAGAATGTATTACGTGTAAGGAGCCTGGGTAGTAGACGAAGTGCATCAATCGTCAGTTAAAATTTAATGGATCCCGAGGATGCGCTGTGTTGAGAGTGAGAAAATTGCATTTGTCTCTAGCTACACAACGAATCCTCAAATCAAAAAGCTTCGACAGCGCACTTGCGATTGTCCTGGAGGCTCAAGCTGCTTGCTCGCCATCGGACGGGCCATATGCTTGTTTGCTACCGTCGTATTATTAGAAAAAAACAGTGGACTGTATCGGGGATAGAACCGTAAATTATAGAGGGTATTTCCTAAGTTGCCTACGTATTTATTTTCGTCACTAAATAGAATAACCATCAATGTAAAATAAACTCAAATATTATATACTCGTAGTTAAAGTAATGATAATGACGCGTAGTTTCCAAGAGGCAACCGGATGGCCCGCGGTATTTGAGCGTCCGAAGTGTTGTGAAACCGATAGGGTCACTTTTATTTTAGCGCTAGATGGCGCGTTAGTAGCTAAACTAAAATTGAAAGCGTTTAGTGCAGGGCAGTTAACTCGTACAAATGCCAACACAGTTTACTGACCATTTCTGACCCTTATTACAATGCGTATAAAGTACACAAATGGTTAGTTAACTGTCTTGACGATGGTACAAGCAGCCAACAAAGTATACATTTCGAAAAAATCTTATCTTTCCAGTCTGAGCTCCGCATCTGCGCATTGCCAACCCACCTCTCATACGACGCCCCGTGGCCAGTGCGCAAGGTGCCCATCCGCATGTCGCCGCACTTCGTCACGTACCACATGGAGTCTAAGACGTACTGCCTCGTGGCGAGCACCGCGCAGTCCACGCAGACCTACTACAAATTCAATGGAGAGGATAAAGAGAAGTCACAGGAGAATAAGGGGGACAGGTCATTTATCTTTACTCTCCCTTCTAACAAAAATCTCTCAATTTTCAACTCTGTCATCAAGGTGTCACTTAGGCCGAAATGATATTTTACGCAAGTATTTATTTATTTATTTATATATTCCTTAGGCTAACACTTACAGACTAGCTAAACGTATTAGCAGGAGTGACATTTTTTATAAATTACATTGCATTGTACAAGACTAAAAAAACACGAAGGGAGCGATTCCAAGCTACAGCCACGAGTGAAAAATTGGTCTTTAAACTTCTTGGATGGAGCTTGGAGTGGTAATAGACTCCAAGTACCGGGTGCTGAGCTAACGCAAACTGAAACTGGATTTAGCACTGCAAAATATATCCAGTTTGCTATCGCTGTTGAATATCGTTCAAAAGAGAAAACCGACTATGCAGTGGTGAAAAAAGTATGATCCTAGATGAATGAGTCATTTAAATGTTGTTTATTATGAAGAACTTATACCGGTGTAATAAAAACATATGATTCAATACAACATGTATCTATGATCCACCACCACCACCATATCAGCCCTAGGACTTCCACTGCTGGACATAGGCCTCCCCCAATTTCATGGGGGGTAAATGCCATAATCGCCACGCTTGGCATGCGGGTTGGCGATCGCAGTATCTTCACCGCATTTAAGGAATGCTACTGCCCATTCCCCGGTGGTCTTGGTCGTAGTTTTAGGACATACCCGGGTCCATCTATGATCATGTTCCTTTAATAGTCTTATTGCGGCCTTACACTGTCACTTTGTGTATATGCCATGTAGTTGTCTTATATTATAGTAGTAATTGTAGTTGAGCGAGCAAGATGATCATATCATAACATCAGCATCTTAGAGCCCGCGCAGATAGAGAAGCGGTATTTTATTGTGAAGGCTTCAAAGCATGTCCAGTTATTTATTTTTGACATACTTGTTCTTCTTCTCAGTCGTGCACTCTTGTCAGTGTGGTCGTGGTTATGGGTGCCTTCTTCCGTCTTAGTTGCAGCTTTTGCGAGGTTTCTCCATCTCTCTCTATTTGTAGCACTTCGCGCACACTCTACATACTTGTAAATAGTTCTAAAATTAATCTTAATTATTTATATACAATTTTAAAATCATAAGCAAGCAGCAGCAATATGATTATACATAAAACTTCAACTATTCACTACTAGATAGCGCTAGCGTACAATTAGTTTGTACCAGTATTCCGCTAGGTGTCGCCAGTAGTCACTTGATTCTTCTCATTGCAGGTTCCCGTATCCGATGCTGGAGCGTTTCAGCGTGTGTCTATTCTCACCTGTGTCGTGGGAGATCATCCCGAACACGAACATCGAGCTTGATGAGTGGGAGCACGTGACGTGTCTCAAGAACGTGGCGTTGTCGTATGAGGGCACAAGGTACGCCCTAAGCTATTCGCTACTAGCTGACGTTAGTAATGAATGAGAAGTACTAAAAGTTAGTGTTCTTATGTCTCTCAAGAATGTTACGTTGTCTTACGAGAGCACCAGGAAGACAAACCCATGGTCTGAGTTTTCGGCATCAACAGGATGTTACCGATGCTTTTTTTAATACCACGTCGGTGGCAAACAGGCGTACGGCCCGCCTGATGGTAAGCGGTCACCGCAGCCTATGGACGCCAGCAATTCCTAAGGATGTCGCTACGATAAATGTTATATTACTAACGCCATCTACTGGCGACTAGGATAACTACTGTAACTTTAGATGGCGTTAGTAGTTTAATGTTTATAGCTGAAGGTGTTAATCTATTTGCCATTAGATGGCGTTAGTAGTATAATATTTTTAACCAATCAAACAGTACTATACTAAAATAATACAATAAAATAAACAGGTCCTTTTCTTAAGTTTTTTACCTATACTTTGCATTTACTGGAATGAAGTGGGAAATAATTACCCGTTATTTGACCAAGGGTTAACTGGAGTTGATCCCGTCCGAATTTTTGGAATCCTCAGGATGTTTCCGAAAATGACGAATTATGTTATACTACTAACGCTATCTAGTGGCGAATAGGTTAACTACCTATGAGTAGTCCCCTGCTAGATGGCGTTAGTAGTTTAATGTTTCTCTGGATAAGTTCATCGAAAGTGTGCCTAGGTATTTATTTGTTAGTTAATGCTGCTTTGTATTCATGTCACTAAATGATTTATTGTATTTGTATTGTAATCCTTGACATGTAAAAGAGCCCTTGAGGCCTACTTGCAGAATGTTTGAATTGGTGTTGCTAATCTATTCGTTACTAGATGGCGTTAGTTGTACGTAACTGTATATGTATAAAATTTGTATTAAATTTTCTATAAATCTTTTGTTAATTTTCAGGTCAGGCTTGCGCGGGTACATAGCAATAGGAACAAATTACAACTACAGCGAAGACATAACGTCAAGGGGGAGAGTACGTATAAGTGTTCTTTAATATATAATAACTGAAGTATTGCTACGGAGGATTGCAAGGACTACATTTGTCAAACTGTTTAATATTGCATCAGAAATTACATACGATCATGTCCTACCGATTGCTACGAGTAACATTTTGAAATTGGTCCTTCATTTGTGGTCCTGTGTCTATCCTATAGTGCTCGAACCGTAGAAAAAGCAAGCTTTTCGAACTTGTTTGTTTTCCGATCTTTTACTCATGATGAGGACATTATACGCTCCGATACCGAAGTTAAGTTAGGATGGGTTGCACCAACTAATGATTACATACCGAGCAACGTTATATTTATATGTCGCCGCATAGAAACATAACAAACTTTCCATACAATTAGATTTTAACGAACACCGCTTACGATTAAAGACGGTTGGATGCAACCCACCCTTAACCCTTCGATACTCAGTGTCATCAATTATATGATAATAATAATAAAAAATAAATATTGGAGACATTTTTTTTTACACAAATTGAATTAGTCCCGTAGTAAGCTCAATAAGGCTTGTGTTAGGGGTACTAGACGACGATATGAAGAAGAAAACACCCAAGCCTCAGGAACAAATGTTTCTGCTCACCACAGAAACAAATGCCCTTACCGGGAACTCTAGCTTCGGAGCCAGTGTCACTACCAACTGGGCTAAACAGGCCGACAAATGTCTGATGTTTTTGTGGCCTTGGTTCCTCTCTAAGTAGTTTGGGAATAGCGTAGGTGGATTTTCAATGAAGAGTTCTTGAATACAAAACGGATTTATTCCGTAAAAAATTTATAGTAATACAAACAAGATAGAAATAGAAATATTTATTGAAAAAACATTTACAACAAAGAAACAAGTCTTTGGGTCCTGAGCAAGGATTCCCTGTGTTACAGGACCCAGTAGAATAACAAGCATTAAAATCGAGACATGCAATCGTACAGAGCTAATAAACAATATTTCTCAAGAACAATGTGTTTAAATTTTAGCTTTAACTAATTTTGTTCAGGTATGTAAAGTGTGCAGTGTAGTTTACGTATAGAATAAAGGTACTTGGTCTTAAAATAAATTGAATATTATTATAGATAATATGATATGATATTCGTCGCTTTTTAGTTTTGAAAGGTTATTGTCGCCGACAACTGTTGGCGACCGTTAGTTACCGCGCGTCGCCGACAACTGTTGGCGACCGTTAGTTACTGCGCGTCGCCGATCTTCGAATTTCAGTTGTTTTCGGAGGCGAACGGCGGTTGGTGACGTCAATTTGGATGCGTTCTGAACAGATGTAGCAATTGAGTGCACCTGTAATGACTGGGAGGCTTTTAGGAAATTCTGAAGGTTTTTAAGAAATTCATTTTACCCTATAAGTTTGAGATTTCGTGTCACAATATATGCCTAAAATATTGGCCGAATATTCCAGATAATAATCTACGACATCATTGACGTGGTGCCTGAGCCGGGCCAGCCTCTGACGAAGAATCGCTTCAAGGAGCTGTATGCGAAGGAACAGAAGGGGCCGGTCACTGCGCTTACGCAGGTGCTAGGGTACCTCATCTCCGCCGTCGGACAGAAGGTAACACTAACCCTGGTCGCTAAACAAGTATAGTCCTTATCTCTATCCCACGTACAATCAACCAATTTGATATCTGGGCCACTTCGTACCTTGTCACAGGACAATAATATGAGATCCCTAGCAGCTTATTGATTTTCACTGACAAGGTACGAAGTGGCCCTGAAATCAAATTGGTTGACCGTACAGTAAAGGAAACAAACACCTTTTTATCCCTTATTATCATTGTAACTAGAACGAAAAAGGTACTTACAGTCAATTTGATTTCTGGGCCACTTCGTACCTCGTCACAGTGACAATAATATGAGATATCTAGCAGCTCAGAAATCAATTTGGTTGACCGTACGTGTTCTGATTTCTTTAACTACTAATTTCTCCAGTGAGCCCGTGTGCCTGCGAAATCGAAATGTTGTAAACCTATGGATAAATAAACTAATACTCAAACCAATAATAAAAAAAAAACATTTTGTTTGCAATTATTTGACAAGAGAACAAGTACAATGAAAAATGAATCGTGATCTCGCACGCAGCCTAGGATGGGAATATTTAACAAAGTTATTTGATTCGTGAAAAAGAGTAATGTTTTCTTTATCAGCACATACTCAACAAATTATACTGAACGATACTTAAAGTCGAACTAATTACGAGCGGGCTTCTCCTGTCAGGTTAGGCTCTAGTTCAAAAGTCTAGAAATCTCAACACTATTACTTGTTTATGGTTACAGATCTACATCTGGCAACTGAAAGACAACGATCTCGTGGGCGTGGCGTTCATAGACACGCAGATATACGTGCACCGAATGCTGGCCGTTAAGAACCTGGTGCTTGTCGCCGACGTCTATAAGTCGGTGTCGCTGCTGCGGTATCAGGCGCAGCATCGAACGCTTAGCTTGGTGTCTAGAGACCTTAGGACAGCACAGGTACTAAATACTAATTATATCATTATAGAGCGTTCGTGGCCTAGCGGCGTCCGCGTATCGCGTGCGGTATGCGAGGTTAAGTAATGTCGGACGGGGTCAGCCCTTGAATGGGTGACCTGACCGCTTTGAGTGGTTTGGAAGGCACGTTAAGCCGTTGATCCCGGCTGCTGTCTATGATAGCATTGATAGCAGTCGTTAAGCCAAGTTAGAGGCCTTCGGGCGGCTTGAGAACCTCTAACGGTGAAGTTGCCCACTCACTTGACAAGCCTAATCCCAATAAGATCTAGTTTCCCCCTTGGGTTGGAAGGCCAAATGGCAGTCGCTTTCGTAAAAACTAGTGCCTACGCCAATTGTTGGGACTAATCCCTAAGGATGCATCTGTACTGGGAATAATGCTAGGATGACGAATCATATCATTATCATATCAGCCGAAGGACGTCCAGTGCTGGACATGCCTCCCCCAACGAGTGCCACAATGACCAGTCCTGCGCTATCCGCATCCAATAGACTCCCGCGACCTTTACCTAATTAATACACTCGCATATCCGATATCTCGCTCCATTAACGTTATTTTTTTATGGGTTTTTACGAGCTCGATGTAAACCTGGTAAGGTTATTTTTTTAACTGTTATTTTTGCAGTTTAAATGTAAAATTAAATAAAGATTATGACAGGATTAAAAAAAAACTACTACTAACTAAACAGGCACGACGACCCAAAATGAGTCTTGGCCTTCGAGACAAGAGCACGCTACTTTTGTCAGTCCTGCACTATTTCTCGCCAGCTTGCACCGGCTCCAAGCTCACGCAGGTCCGCGTCCACCAAATCGTTCCAGCGATACTTGGGGCGACCCACAGGACGCCATCCGGTCGGTCGGCCCAAGTAGGCTCTCTTCACCTGTCGATCTTTTCCCATCCTCTCGAGGTGGCCAAGCCAGCGAAGACGATGCGCTTTGGTTTTATATATAATATTTGGTAAAAAAACTGTACAACCTTGTACTATTTTAAGAATATATGATGGTATTTTACCGTCCCGTAATCTTTGTCCGCGAGTGTATATCATCATCAACTTCAGCCTACTTACGTGGCGCTGCTGGGAATACGCCTCACCTTATCAGAGACATTTCTTATTAACGCTTATTAAAACTCATGTTGCTGTGTTACAAAAAAATGTTAGAGTGCATATTCATGTATTTTTGGCAACCTGAAGAGTATATTTGATTATGAGATAAAAAATTTATCTCCGGACTTCTGATGAAAATCGTTTAGTATTATTGCCGCTCACCGGAAGATGGCGTGACCATGTATGCGTACACAACCGTATGCTGCGTTTTCTTGTGTCTATGTTCATGCTGACCTTGGGTTGCTTTAAGGACAGCGTTACGGTTTCAGATATATGACATGGAATTCATGGTGGACAACACTAACCTGGGATTCCTGGTGTCTGAAGCGGAGGGCAACTTCGTCATATTCATGTACCAGCCGCAGGCCCGCGAGAGCTACGGAGGTATTTCCATCCCATTAATATTATCTTGAAAGTTTAGGTATTTGTTACGTTTATTTTTGGGAATTTTCAATCAGTTGTTTGTACGATCTAGACACGCTTCCAGCGAAGTTCACCCCAGGAACTGGCGAGCAGCGGCCGTGTGTTATTTTACACGAACCCTTTGGGGCCACTTTTGACCCCTCAATAACTACAAATCTATTTAACATAAAAAATGAAGTTTGGTTAATGTATTAAGATCCTTTAGAACAACTACAACACAAAATTTCATAAATATAGATGAAATAGTTATTAAGATATTAAAGTTCAAAAAACGGCATTTTTACCACTGACTGACTGACTAGTAATCAAAAACCTAACCCACTTCCGGCTTGGTAATTGTGTGAGTACACATAAAAAATCAGAAAACAGTGATTTTTGCAGTTTTATTATTATTTATGCTTGTTACCCCAGAACACCATCATTTATTAACCGATTTGGAAAATTATTTTTTTGTTTGAAACTGTATACTTCCGGGGTGGTCCCATAGTTATCAGGTAAGAATCTGATCACAGGGTCCTGGAGAAATCGAGGGAATTCTTCAAATAGCGATTTGGATGTGTTGTATAGTAACTTGTGCATTCGCTCTTAAAAAGCACCATTTGCCGAAGATTGACAAAAAGTAATGATATCCCATCAAAAACATAAATGTGAAAATGGGAGCCAGGTTCAATATTAAGAATATGCAATGCTTGGTTGTTGTCTTCACCGGCAAAAGTGAGGTGTGGTATGTATTAGATATAAGTATGTAGTGTAAGACGAGCCTGGCAGTAATACGGACCTTAATTAAAGGAAAGAAAATAATAATCAAATATCCATACTGCTCCTGACGCGGCGCTCCTGTTGAGCTTCAGGCGCCTCCTGTTGCTGGTTGCTGCAGCTCCTGTCCTTGCTCAGCTCGTGGATACATCAGAGAAAGTCTTTGTCGAACCCTTTCGAACCTGGTCGACCTGAGTTCCCTTTGCACCATCCCACGGTGGCACCTCTTGTACTGCCGGACCCCGATGAGAATTGCTGCCGCGACACAGATTGCCAGCACCGTCGTAGTCATCACATTATTAGGGTAATAATGGTGGTCTGCCCCATCTTCCGACGCTTGGCTGTTCGCCCCGTGTTGATTAACTACTAGTTCTTTATTTTCACACACAACTTTGAACATTATTTGCCCATCTTGTATAAAGTATTTGTTTTCACTCGAACAGTACCGCACCTTGCAAGTAGAGCCCAATAACAGCGTCATATTAAAAATGTGGGGAGTAGCCTTGTAAAAATGTCCATTCAGCTTTTCGTCACGGTCGCCATGAGGTGGGAGCTTGATGGATAGCAAATGTGATACGAGCGTTAGTTGTAAAGGTCCGTTTATTACTACCAGGCTCGTCTTACACTACATACTTAATGAAAGAAAAAGTAATGATATCCCACCAAAAACATAAATGTGAAAATGGGAGCCAAGTTCAATATTAAGAATTTTAAGAATATGTGATGCTTGGTTGTCGTCTTCACCGACAAAAGAATTAAGATCTAAATGAGTACCAAGTTCCGTAGATTCTCTAAAATGGTGTCAAGTCCGGCACTACATTGTTTACAGTAAAACTAATTTACTGCGGCTTAATGCATTTTATATTTAACTTGGCTCCCATGTTCACATTTATGTTTTTGATGGGATTAGATAATCTACGGAACTGTGCACCCATTTAGATCTCAATTCTGTCGGTGAAGACGACAGCCACGCCTCGCATATTGAACTTGGCTGCCATTTTCACATTTATGTTGTTGATGGGATTAGGTTTACTGAAGTGATGTTTCAAGTCACGTCTAACCCCTGTCAGTTTAGTGACGTAACATATTGTATGAGACTCGTCATATCTCCTGGCCAATTGCAGTTTTTCTAGCATGAATTTGTAGTTTAAAGAAGTCCTCTTCGTAGGACTACCCAAAAAATCAAGGTAAAAAACGGAACCCTTGTTCCGTCCGTCTGTCAAAGTACCCTTGATCCCAAAACTACTCCTACTTCCTACGTTGAACAAATGTTAGCGCGGTCTAACATGCGTGCAGCGCCATCTACCAGATAATTATAACAACTTTTTGTACTGAGCGTTCTTAGTCCGTTTCGTTCTGTATTTTTTTTAGGATATAACTATACAAACATTGTGTTCATAAATATCTGATCATAACTTTATTTACGATCGGACGTGACGCTTTAGAACGTTTTTTGGTATTTCATGTTTTCTTCATATTGAGCAAGGTCTGATGATGACAATCTTAATAAATTATATATTATAGGAACTCTTCAAAATGATATACCTTAGGGAGGTATTCCACTCATCCAATATCTTTGTCCAATATACATTTGATCAAAGAAATTGGATGATTTCATCCAATTTGGATGGGACCCCGACATTTGATCAAAGATTCTGATGACATTTAAATCAACTGCTCTTGAAAAAAAAACTTGGACAAAGATATTGGATAAAGCCCGTCACAGACGGAGCTATAATATATATTAATATACCAAAATATATATTATAGCAAGGCATATTAATATTTATTTTGCGTACTAGTTGACAGAGTCCACACACGCAGCTATAATATATATTTCAGTATATTAATATATATTATAGCAAGGCATATTAAGATACCTTGCTATAAATATATATTATAGCTCGGCATATTACGATATATTTTGGCATATTATAGGGTGTTCCTTATCTGCATCTTCGTTTCACTCACAATGTAGATACGCATGCTTGGTTTGCTTGCTTGTTGTGATGCTCGCGCATGACTAGTCAAAACTTGTTCAGTACTGCGGTGCGGTGCGTGCATTTCAACATTTTGTTTAGTATTTAATTTTAATTATGGAGATCTTAATAGAAAGAACGTGTCCTTGCTGATAAGGCAACGCGCAGTTCAAATTCCGCATCGGAATCGTCATCTGAAGAGCTATCAATTCGATAGTAAAACACTCGTCAAATTCATATTTCACTTCGAAACATCCTGTACTTATGCTAATCGTGCGCTCCCTAGGAAAGCAACGTGTTTTATGATGACAAAAATATATATTTCGGTATCTTTGTCGTGTGTGGTGCTCAGCTATACTAAAATATACATTTCGATATCTTACGGTATATTAATATACATTATAGCTCCGTCTGTGACGGGCTTAAGTGGAATGGGCCTCTTAGGGTGGTATTCCACTCGTCCAATAGCTTTGTCCAATTTTTTTGTCAAATCTTTGATCAAAGTTCTTTGACGTAGGCCCATTCCACTCATCCAATATCTTAATCCAAGTTTTTTTTTCATGCGTAGCCATATTGATTTAACTGTCATCGGAATCTTTGATCAAATGTCGGGTTCAAAATGATATACCTTAGGGAGGTATTCCACTCATCCAATATCTTTGTCCAATATACATTTGATCAATCTCTTCGCAATGTGTAAACAGGCCAGAAAAGGGAAGTAGTGAAGGCGATAAACGTTTAATTACCGTTCCAGGTCAGCGGCTGATCAGGAAATGCGACTACCACCTGGGACAGCAGGTACACGCCATGTTCCGCATCAACGCGCGCCCCATCCCCAACAGCGTGCATCGGAGACACGTCACCATGTACAGTGAGTACTCACCGATTCATCTTCAGTTGATGCACCACACAATACTAAATTTGCGCCATTCAAGATAATTTCAATGAGCTGTGTTCAAGAACCGTCACTAGAACCGGATCGGCTGAAATTTCACGCAAGCTCTTTACTAGCCTAACACCCCGTTTACACGCTTGTGCTTGTGGATGCTTGCCAAGCCTCGGCAAGCGTGTAAATGTAGCACGTGTGTGTGTTTTTGTGTGTAATTACACTTACACACAGCCCACATGCTCGGCGGCACAGGCTTTCCGCATTAACGCCCTTGTCCAGATATTTTTTATTTTTTTTCGATTCGGAGACATTTGATCTAAAATTATGACCTCCAAGGAAATGGATCTTGACACCGAGAGATTATTATAGACACGAGTTAATGCCCTTTTTGAGGTAGTATCAAGTTATGAGTCATAATAGATTTTGAATGTTTGGTTTTATAAGGTTTTTTTTTAATTATTATGTTTTAAAAATAAATAGTTATTAATATCACTCCAGAAGAGTAAAAAATACACGTAAGTTGTCGTTGAGGAAAAAAGAAGAAGTAACCTTTTTTCAGCTGGAACAACTTGGAAATAATTGCTAGCTCGTTCAATTCAATAGTGGACCGTTTAATTTTTAGCTCCTGTTACAGGGCCCACCCTATGTACTTAGTCGGCTCATAAGTTCTGTCATATACATAGTATCAAATAAAAACAAAAGTTTAAGTTTATTCCGTATAATTTGTATAGCGTTTGAAAGCTTATAAACTAGAGAATCTAAATGTATAACATTTATTCAAAATGACCGCCATAATTATCTACACAGGCTTGAAGTCTGCATGGCCAGTCGTCAATGGATTCACGCACCACTTTCATGTCGATATTGGCCACTGCCGTAGCAAGGGATTTTTTCAGCGAGTCTAGATTTGCATGAGGTTTTGAGCACACCTTTTCCTCTAAATACTGCCATATTTTATAGTCTAAAGGATTAAGATCTGGGCTAGAGGAGGGCCAATCTTCATGCCGTATAAAGTCGATTTTATTGGAGGCGAGCCAGGCTTGTGTAGACTTTGCCTTATGGGCTGGAGCAGAGTCCTGCTGGAAAACCCAATGCTGGTTTAGAAACATCGTATGGGATAGTGGTTTCACAATATTAGTCAACACCGTGTCTTGGTACACTTTGGCACTAGTTTTTACTCCTTTCTCACAAAAATGCATACTAGTGACGCCCGCATAAGAAACTCCCAGCCAAACCATCACAGATGAAGGGTGATGACCTCTTTGAATACGGAGAATGCTATTAGACGCTTCTTTACTATTGCGAGCGTACACTCTATCATTTTGTTTATTACAGTTTTCTTCTATGTCAAAAATTTTCTCGTCCGAAAACAGTATACAACGATGCTTATTTTTAGCGTACTTCTTCAATAAAGCTTTAGATCTTTTAAGCCTTAAAGCTTTAAGCCGACCATTGAGAAGATGGCCAGTTTTTCGTTTATAAGCACGAAGTCTCAGGTCTTGATTAAGCACTCTTTTCACCGTGTTTCTGCTCAAACCCATCTGGAGGGCCATAACTTTTTGTTTCCTAGCGGGATTTCTGGCAATGCGTGCCCTAATTGCTTGTACAACCGCTGGAGTCCTAGCTGTACGCGGACGACCGCTTCTTTTCTTGTCATTTAAACTAGAGACCTCACTGTATCTTTCTATGGTACGATACACAAATCTTAGAGAGAATTTTAAATTTTCAAGTAGCTTAAAAATTTTAGTCGGCGAGTGTCCACAACGATATATTGCAATTATTGCGGTACGGCTATCTTTAAGCGTCCACTCCATGTTAAAGAAAACAGAAAATTGCAAAATTAGACTACTCAAATATTTAAAAAAGATTCGAAATTCAAATGCACAACGGTTTTTGTTTTAGGAGTTCCAAATTTAAATTTTAAAGGCCAGTGACAGAACTTATGAGCCGACTAAGTAATTAATAATTTGTTTCCCTACAGCGACACTAGACGGCGGTGTCGGATATGTCTTGCCGCTATCGGAAAAAATGTACAGACGACTTCTCATGTTGCAAAACGTAATGAACAACTACTGCTGCCATCTAGCGGGTCTTAACCCGCGCGCATACAGGTAAGGCTGTTCGTAGTTTGATTGCATTATTCTGTAAAAAAAATCTAAAAAAAATCGGCTTCAATATTGTAGTACTTTTCCATGGCGCATGCACATTTTCACATTTCCTTTTCACTTTACCCTTCGACGAGCAAATGCGTTGGTTCATCATCATTCATGATATCAGCCGAATGACGTCCGCTGCTGGACATAGGCCTCTCCCAAACAGTGCTACAAAGACCGGGCCTGCGCCACCCGCATCTAGCAGTTACCAGGTCATCAGTCACCTTGTGGGGGGCCTACCCACGCTGCGCTTTCCGGTACGTGGTCGCCACTCGAGAACCATTCCGCCCCGACGGTTCTATGTGCAATGTGCTCCGCCCACTGCCCAAGCTTCGGTTACTACAGACAATATGTGAGGAGGTCCATCGATTCCTCTACTTAACGAACTAGAAGACGATTTCCGTAGTATATTCGAGTAAAGAGTGATTACGTCGTTTAGTCCGTTTTCGCAATTGCGGTTTCGCAATTGGCTGTGAAAGAAGAATTATTTTTCACTGTTTCGCAATGGACACAGGCACAGGAATTTATTTGCCGTTTTCGAGATCGAGTGTTTTTTCTTCTTTCGTAATCAATTACTAAATAATTTTCTTTTTTCCTTGTTCGTAATCAATTACTAAACAAGAATTTGTACTCGATGAAGTCGAGTTCTACTACGAGTATATTCTTACTGTTTAACTGAGACGGTGTCACTAAAAACGCTGTGCGTCGCAAGGGGGGTGGTGGTGGTGACTTCTTCTTATCGAATCGATGGCTGTGCTATGCTAAATTGTGCTGGCCCAAAAACCAGCAACATCTAATCCCTTTGGTTAGCTTTGACCCAGCTTTCCTGTGAGTAGGAGGATGGGCAAGCCGGGCAGTTGGGAATGTGCGCGAAAGTTTGTGGGGTGACACCACACACGCAGCGGTTAGAGGATGCCCCAATAAAAGCCCACTTGCACAGGCTATCTTTACTGCGACCAACACAAGAAAGCAGTTTATTGAGCGACTTCCATATTGCCCCGGGCAGGTCGTGCCCAGGTGGTAGGCTTAGTGTAGGTTGTACAAAGTTTTCAGGAGGGGGAGCTGTTTCTTTCCACAGGTTGACGGGTCTCAATAGTTCGGGCTACTGTGATTGGATCGGCGGAATATAGAAAGCTGGATCGGCTCTGAGGCGAGATAGGCTCGCCGGCTAGAGTAGAGAGGATGGCGAGGGTCAGCATTTTGTGCAGGCAGTTTTTCCACCGAGCAAGTGACTCTTCTGCGCACGTCGGGAGGTGTTACGCCGGTCAGTGAGTAAAGCATTTTAAGAAGGTTGGCTTCAAGCAACCAGTGGTACTTCGCACTTGTGATTTTTCTGGAGGCGCAAGTTTCTATAGGCTACGGTGTCTGCTTACCATCAGGTAGGCCGATGCTTATTGGCACCATCGTTGTATTAATAAAAAAAATAAAAAGTCTTCTAGCCCGTTTAGAGTGAGCAAAACTCGTGTTTGCTCCCAAGGGAAGCAAGCGCAATAACATTTTGCTCCCTGTTGGCGGGGTAGAAATGAAAAAAAAAATATCACAGGCAGCAAAATCCAGTTTTGCTCCCTCTAAACGGGCTAGATAAGACATTATTTCGAATAGGAGAAGTAAAAATAATTAGTAAAATATGTTATTATCAGCACAGTTGCTCGTAAAGGGTCTTATTGTGCGCAGGCGTATAGAGTAGCAACAGACAATTTACTTCCCGTGGGAGTTATGGATTTTCATAACTCCCGAGGGACTTGTGAGTTTGTGTGTGATCTGATTGAATACTGGTTTGTGATTGGTTGTCACATTGATGCGGCGCGCACCTTTCGCAAGGACGCCCCGGCGATCAAGAATACTAGAGGTGAAGTTGTTAATTTCATGAATTTGGAATTTTGGATTTGGATTCATTTCCTCGCAAATGTGATAAAAAACATTGTGATTAACTTGGGCGTAGGTTTGCAAACTGGAATCATTATAGCCTGTCGTTCGGAATTTTCCGCTTACGTCCCTCGTTAAACAATCGTATTGTGTCCTGATTGATTACGAAACAGTGAAAAATAATTCCTTTTTCGTGACCAATTCATTACAGAAAAAGAAAAATAAATCTTCTATGGGAGTTGATTACGAAAGATTATTAAAACGGCAAATAAATTCCTGTTTCATGATTGATTAGGGAAAAGGAAAAATAATTCTTCTTTCGTAACTAATTAATTTCGAACAAAGAAAAAAAAACTCATTTCGTAGTTGATTACGAAAGTTGATTTTGAAAACGGCAAATAAATTCCTGTTTCGTAATTGATTGCGAAACAGTGAATAATAATTCTTCTTTTGCAGCCAATTGTGAAACCGCAATTGCGAAAACGGACTAAACGGATTACGTTGCAGGACGTACAAGTCGGCGCGCAAGCCCGCGGGCGGCGGCGCGCGCGGCGTGCTGGACGGCGACCTCGTGGCGCTCTACGGCGGCCTGCCCACCGCCGACAAGCACGACGTGAGTACCCACTTACACAACACGCGCGCTTCTACTCGTCCCACTACCACACGTTACAATGCCTCGGTAGCCCGGCAACAACAGATTGCAGTCTTACTCGACGGCCTGTTTAGCCTAGTTGGTAGTGACACTGCCTACGAAGCTAGAGGTCCCGGGTTCGAATCCCGACCAGGCATTATTTGTGCATTTAGCACGAATATTTGTTCTTGGGTCTTGGATGTTTTTTATGTATTTAAGTATGTATTTATATATATAAGTATGTATATCGTCGTCTAGTACCCATAGTACAAGATTTGCTTAGTTTGGACACAGTATTGGCTATGTGCGAAGTAGGTGGTGGGGGTAAGCTAAGCGATCGCAGCGCACACCATGACAGAAATGTGTAACTTCCGGGGACATTTATGTCAAATTTACTTTGACATTTCCTATTGGTTTCCTACGATTCGTTTCGTTTGTATTTATTTATTTATTTTCTTATTTATTTCAGTAAAATTTCCAGTAAGGGGTCTTTCTCGCTTACTAAAATAAATAAAATATTCATGTGTCATTATTTGTCACCTCTGAGTTTAACATTGCCCCGGGACCCATGACGTTTGACGTGCACATAGCCAATATATACAGTAACCAATCTCCGGCACTTTAGGAGCGCGCGTTGCCTAACAATTACTTATACTAATTTTTAATGTCAGCCCGGCTAGTATGATAACTTATACCGTCACGTTATATGGCCAAAATGTACTGAAACGTCACATATAACGTGACGGTATAAGCTATCATACTCGCCGGGCAGGTGTTATTAAACAATATGTAGATGATATTAAATAACATGCTAGTAATAGTCGATAGGTACCACATCAGTCAGTACATAAACTAATTATTATACTTAACGTACCTACTTCATTGAATTGATATTTTATACACGCGACAACGCTCCGAACACGGCGACGGGCGACGGCGCAGCCCGGACTGATTCACGCAATTTCAGGCCGCGCCGTTTCCATGTGACGCGGGCCGGGCGCGTACGTGCACGGCACGCACACTAACAAACCGCGCGATGTACCTTTGTTCGATGTTTACCTACTGTCTATATACTGTGGTTTGGGACTAGGTCGATTTGTGTAAGATTGTCCCCCAATATTTATTCATATTACTAATGTACCTAAGTCGACCTCAAAATGATTTCCGGATTTCCCACTGTTCTCAACAGATTGCATTCCTCAACCGATTCTCGTTAAGTTTTGTGAGCAGGGTTGATAATTAAGTATATAGTTTTTATTGTGTCCAGTCAGGTCTTTAATATTTCAAAAATTTGAAAAATAGTTGAAAAATAGTAGCACATACACAGCTCACAGAGCCACTAGTTCCAATAATTATGACTACGTATAAGAAATTAATAATTGAAAATCGTTCTCTTATGGCCACCAAGCCTGAGCCACCATGTTCACAAAAATATTTTTATTTCGAACTTTATTATTGTGTATTTCAAATCATCATTCTCTTGCCCTTTTCCCATTTATTTGAAGTCGGCGCAGCATGTCTTTTTCTTCCATATATCTCTGTCACGCGTCATCTCTTCTTTCACATCTTTCCTATTCATATCATCTCTCACACAATCCATCCACCTTTTCCTTGGCCTACCTCGTTTCTTGCATCCATATTCATATACAATACTTTTCTGGTTACATGGCTTTCATCCCTCCTCATTACATGCCCGTACCACGCCAGGCGATTGGCTCTTAGTTTTTCGGCAATGGGCGCTACTTTCAGGCTTCCCCTTATATACTCATTCCGAATCCGGTCCATTCTCGTCACACCACCTATCCATCTCAGCATTCGCATCTCTGTAACATGCAGTCTCGTTTCATCCATCACCTTTGAGGCCCAACATTCTGATCCATACATGACGACAGGTCTTATTACGGTCTTATAGATTTTGCCCTTCAATCGAAGAGGCATTCGGGCATCACAAATTGTCCCCGAGACCTGTCGCCATTTCATCCATCCAGTGCTAATTGGCATTTATTTGTGTGATGAGGACGAATATTTGTTCCTGGGAGTATAAGTATGTATATTATCGTCTAGTACTCATAGTATAAGCTAGGTCGATTTGTGTTGGTAAGATTGTCCACAGATATTGATTTAAAGATTCTATTTACATTTTCAATGGCTGAAATATGTATTTGTTCCAGATCGCAAAGAAAATCGGCACCAAAGTTGAAGAGATTATGTCCGACCTCTTCGAGATTGACAGACTGACGGCTCACTTCTAGTTCTATTTAAACTCTACTGTACATAGCTTTAAGAATAAACTAGTATTTATCTATCTGTTTTTTTTATCAAATAATCCGCTAAAAAAATCCCGAAATCTGCAGAATTTTCTATACAAGAATCACAAGCGAGTTGTCGACGTTGAGGATTTTGTGTGTTGATATCTAGAAACATAGGTCCCTCATTCTCAACACAGCGTATCCTCTATCGATAGTTTATGCTACAACTATCGATACGTCACAGCACTGGTCGGATGTAAACAATGCGATCGCCTCACCTATTGGCTATGCGCGAAGTAGGTGGTGGGGGTAAGCTAGGCGATCGCAGCGCACACCATGACAGAAATGTGTAGCTACCGGGGACATCTGTCATACTGTCACGTTTCCCATGCTATTGGTTTCCTAGATTCGTTTCGTTTGTATTTATTTATTTTTAGTCATTTCTTATTTATGTCAGTTAACTTTCTAGTAAGGGGTCTCTCTCTCATTTACTAAAATAAATAAAATATTTATGTGTCATTATATGACATCTCTGAGTTTGATATTGTCCCGGGGCCCTTGACGTTTAAGACGCGCACACAGCCAATATCAGTGCGGTTGGGGACGGAATAACCTTCCCTTATATGACAGGCCTAACGGCCCCACTCCCGCAAGGAGTTAAACAATTATCAACCAGTGCTTCAGGGGGTCGAAAGGCCTATGATAATCTTTATTATGTTATAGAGTAGTTGAAGACCTTGTTTTATTACTTTAATTTCATGCATGAAAAATGTATCCACATATTATATGGTCTACTGACCTAATGTCATCAGAATCTTTGATCAAATAAATGTAGGGGTCCCTTCAAAGACAAAGATATTGTCCATTCCACTTATCTAATATCTTAGTACAAGTTTTTTTTTCATGTGTTGCTATATTGATTTAAATGTCATCAGAATCTTTAATCAAATGTCGGGGGCCCTTCCAAGTATGATGAAATCATCCAATTTCTTTGATCAAAGATATTGGATGAGTGGAATACCACCCTTAGCTACATGTCTTTTTTTTAGGACCATCCTATTAATACATAGCATGCTGGAGGAATGGTGTACACGTCTACATATTGTACTTTGTGGTGTACACTACATTCCTGTCATTTTAATCGTATAAAGAAGTCCTCTTCGTAGGACTACCCAAAAACTGAAAGGTAAAAACGGAACCCTTTTTCCGTCCGTCTGTCAAATAAACTATGTTATCCAAAAACTACTCGTACTTCCTACGTTGACCAAACGTTAGCGCGGTCTAACTTGCGTGCAGCGCCATCTACCAGATAATTGGAACAACTTTTTGTCCTTGCGTTCTTAGTCCATATCTTTACGAATATTTAGGATTTTACAAAATCAGACTTTATCGTGTTAACAAAGTCAAGTATATGTATGCAAACATTGTTTTTATTAATATACAAACACAACTTTATTTCTAAGGCAACGTATTGTATACTTATATCGAGCAAAATGCGATTATGGGAACTCTTCAAATGATTATATCTAAGAGCGCTTTACTAAAATGTAACAGGTCCACTAGCGCCACTCGTAAATAATTGTGGTTATTTAAATTTAACGATATATATATTGAAAAAACCGGCCAAGTGCGTGTCGGACCACACACAAAGAAGGGTTCCGTACAGACACCTCCTAATTTACATTTAAAACCACTTTACAATACATTTAATCAAAAAAGGTCTTATCTTCACAGGAAACTCACGGCACTTACGCCCTTTTGTTTGGGCAAGACAGTGTTTCAGTAATAACTCAAAAACCGTTAGACCTTTATTGTTCAAACCAAAAATCGTTGAAAGGATTTATTGTTGTACACCATCTTGTTTTTTTTTAGAATTTTAAACGTCATAGTTTGGAAATTAGAGGGGGGGGGGACACACTTTTTACGACTTTGACAGCTAATATCTCAGCAACGGTTGCCTTAAATGGAAAAATTTTTTAGAAAGCTAAAGCTCCATGTAATTTTTAAAGCCAATAATTTTTAAAACAAATTAAATTTTGATTGCCAATCGGTATGACAGCCCAATACTGAGGCATTGGGTTGGACTGATTAAGGGAGTAGCACTCAACTGTCCCAACTGAAATAATGTAATATAAGGTAAATTTAAATTGTATTTTACTAACTTAGTTTTAATTTCATCTAATTTTCTTGTCTTGTCTACTAACATCTACGGAATCTTGTGCTCCGAAATAAAGAATTTATTATTATTATTATTATTAAAGGCCAATCCATTGATACCCCACACGCCAATGTGCATATAAAAAATTTATTGCAAGTACGCGGTAGCAATGAACGAGATTTACGTAATCCTTGCTCGACGAGTACAGAACCTTTGTCCTTGTCACCTTTGCGAGGGGTGTGATTGTCTTCCGAATACTGAAAACTCCCTGCCCATGTGTTTCAAAGAACGCAGGTGGTGCCGCGGAAGTTAAGTATTGTATTTCCCATCTATTCGATGGTCCCTTTTAAGATAAATGTCCCAGTGCTCGACACTACGACCTCTTGGATGTGGTCTTCCACCGGGGGATGGGCAGCAGCACCGCAGTATCAGCGTGTTGGAGATCAAAATAACCGTATCAAATCAACTCAATGCCTTTTTCCACAGACCAATTTAGTTAAAGCAAAAACCTAGTTGACGTGTTCTAAGTTAACGTTTCGTTTCGTTAAAGCGAAAACCGTCAACGACCCACCACTAGTCACAACACCGCGATTGACCCCATGCGCTAACAGTAACATGGCATTTAGCCACTGAGCGCTCTTAAGCCGTTTCGTTCTGGATTTTTAGGATTTAATTTACAAAATCAGCCCATCTAATCACCTGCATTCACAGTGGATTTTTGTCTAAATACATAAACTCACGCCAATATTCCCAAAAGGGGTAGGCAGAGCACACGAACATTAAATTCGGTCCACTTTTAGCAATTGTAGGTTTATAGATGGAGAAAATGTGATATTGCAGTGACAGGTTGCTAGCCCATCGCCCAAGCAAGAACAAATGCAGAAAATCGTATTATCTGCTTTTGTTCTCGTAAACGCCAACCAGTCACTTCCTAAAAATGTTAGAAGTACTTATACATTGCATATATTTAATTTTCAACGTTATTTCTTATTGAGAAGGTGGAGTTGGTATGGTTGGGGTATAACAAAACGGAGCCCGATTTTAGGACTTACAAAATTTACGACCAGAAAGTTTATTTTTGCATTTTTTTGGTTTTCATTTTTAAACTTTAAAGGAGACATTAAAATAAGCATCGTTTATTGATTGAAGTTTTTTTTATAAACTTGCCCGTTTAGGAACTAGACAGAGCACTCCGAAGTTGTCCAATCGAAAATGAAAAATTGAAAAATTGATCACCCGGGCGGGATTTGAACCCGCGACCTCTGGAATCCGTCCATCCCTCTTTCCAACTGAGTACTTTAGTACTTTCATTATTTACACTCCGAAGTTGTAAGTTAGGTCATACAAGGGCTCCGACGACTCGCTGGCGGGTCACAATTGCCCAACATCCTCAGCAACATCAGTGTTTTTCCCGTATTAGGTTCGTTCGTTACCTTGTCTCCTTCAGAGCGGAAAGCAGGAGCCCCGTTCGCGGGGATCCATCGACTCGCTGGCGGGTCACAATTGCCCAACATTACAGTGTTTTTCTATGCAAAAGTAAGGGCTCACCAGGATTCGAACCCGGGACCGGGACGGGAGCTTCGGAAGCAGTGTCAGAATAACTAGGCTAACACTATAGGCAGTATTATAGATAAAAAAAGAGGATAGTACATAAAGTTCTCATTTGTCTTTTCTTGTTAAGTCTCGTTAGTCCTTTGTCACATACGCCATTGATAAATAAAATAACACGTGAAAAACGCATTTTTATTTACTTTCATTAAATAATTAATACAACCTCAACCAACGCATCATAATATTTTTAAATACTCATATTAGATAATGATACTATAATTAGGTACGTCATGTCTATGATGTCTATAATAAATTGTACTGCGATAACTTGCGAAGAAATTTTCTAATATCAATGCTAACGTTTACGTACTCTGTTTGAGCAAAATGTAACACTCATATTATTTAATCGCTTCTTCAACAGAATGTGGAGGTAGATACTTCGCTCGTGAGCTCGTAACTTGGCACTGCCCTTGCAAAACCAATCACTTATTTCACTTTTTGTTTATTTGCACCATTTTGAGAAATTTCATTTGTACTCGTAGATGATTTAAGTTTCTCGGTCGTAGAGGATCTGAAAAAAGTTTACATTTTTAATTCTACAAGGAGGTAACCTCTAATTTGACATGAAATATTATATAAACATTAAATTAGTGCACAATCTGCACAGATGGACCTCGTCATAACTACATACTCTAATAAATAAATACTTAAATACATAGACATCCAAGACTCGAAACTTCGTGCTTGTACCACAAATACATGCCCTGTAGCATTACCATGAGTTTGCAGTGACCGTACTCGCTAGCGACTGCGTAAACAATAAGTATGGAGAATAAGTACAGCGCCTCTGATGGTCACTTATAGAATTACAGATCGGTACTCGTACCATGAGTCAATTACACGATTACTATACTCGCTAACGTTAACTCGATTCATCGAGTAGTTTACTTTACGATACGGAGTGACGTGCCTAACTTCACAGCATACAAAGTTCTCTTTCTAACTATACTGAAAAGACAGAGTAAGGACGATATTGGACAGAAGGCTAAGTACTCAAGGCTTCCTTTCAAAAGTATAGAATTAAACCTGCTAATTTAATGTGTCATAGAACAGTAGCATAAGGTCAAATGTTAGTGAATCTTGTATTTGCTTTGGTTATTTTTGGATATTATTGCCATACCTATAAACTGAGTGATGCAGTCTTTCCAGTTTTTATGGTGAAAAAAATTTTTTTTCATGTGATTAGATGTACATAGATTATATATAATTAATAAACCTAATCTCAATTTATAATATGTTGAAGTGGATTTTTTTCATTTATTTCTCATATCAGCCTGAATTTATCCCTGTTATTTGTCGTTCATCTTCTTACGCAGCCGTCGCTAGCATATTTCACACTAAATAACGCCTTGCCGACATTATTTAGATAAAAAATATTACAATAATTTATGAAACGATATCTCTGATACGCTTTCACGCTCCAATTTGCTAGTGAAATAGTTTACTACAGTCGATACGGTATTTTTCGATAGCGACTGTCAAATTGGTGACTCATGGTACCCATCTACGGCAACCGCTACAAAACGTTAGTCGCTAGCGAATATTACGTTAGCGCCTGGCGGGCGCAGTGAACGCGCGGTTGACTCATGGTACGAGCACAATCTAAATCTACTCGTAACGCGTTTATTCGATATCGACTGTAGTAACGTAATGTATGTTTTCGATAGCATCTCATGGTAGCGGTACTGACTGGGATTCGAAACCGGGGTCACTAGCTTCGTAGGCAGAGTCACTATCAAATAGTCAGCAGTAGCCTTAGCCATTGCGAGGCCGTAGGCATTGGGAGGCCATCGGATTATCGTCGGTTTATGTAACACCAGTAAAATTGACCGAGCGCAGACCAACGCTCGTGCGTTGTTCTCTGAGTCATCCGTTAGCTTCCCTCCCTCCCCGCTATCACAACACAATAAATCCAATTGCACCTAGTAGGCGCATAAAATTAGTAAAACCTGGACATAATTCGATAACTGTAATTTTCTTTTTCTATGATTTAAAGTACTGTTAGTTATAGTTAAAATAAAAAGAATCAAACATTTTAAGGCTCCGCGTCAATCTTAAAAAACAAAAAAAAACTAATTTTTTAACACATTTTGATTTCGTAAGTAGGCCATCTGTATATATAAATGCGTGTGTCCTGACTGACTCATTCACTCACTCATCAACGCACAGCCCTAACTACTGGGGCTAGAGAGTTGAAATGTTTACTGTAATTCAGGTTAATGGCGTAGACAACCAATAAACAAGGGGTTTTCAGAAATTCAACTCCTAAGGGGGTGAAATGGGGGTTGAATTTTGTATGTGGATGGAGTAAAATTTTAGGTGAGAGACTTGAAACTTTGTGTATAGACTCCGTAATATAATACAAGAAAAGTAATTTTAGCGTTTTGGAAAAATTCACTCCTAAGTGGGTTAAATAGGGGTGCAAAGTTTGTATGTTGATGAAGTACAATTTTAGCTGAGAGACTTGAAACTTTGTGTATAGACTCCGTATTATAATACAAGAAAAGTTATTTTAGCGTTTTGGAATAATCCACCCCTAAACAGGTTAAATAGGGGTACAAAATTTGTATGGGGATGGAGTAAAGTTTTAATTGAGAGACTTGAAAGTTTGTGTATAAACTCCGTATTACAATACAAGAAAAGTAATATTAGGGTTTTGGAAAACCCACCCCTAAGCGGGTTAAGTAGGGGCGCAAATTCCTGACTGGCTGACTTAATCAATGCCCAGCCGTAGATGCCAGCCGTTTGACCTGCAAAGCTGAATTTTTCACAGTAGGCTGTTTATATGACGTAAGTAATCACTAAGAAGGGCTTTTTAGAAATTTAACTCCTGAGGGGGTAAATTTGGGGTTCAAATTTTGTATGTATATCATGTAATTTTTAGACATGGAAAGTGTTTTCGCGATATTTCGAAATTCACCCCCTAAATGCGTAAAATTGGGGTTGAAAGTTTGCATGGAAAACGTAATTCTTTGAATAAGAAGTCTAATATTCATTATAGGTACATATTCCTCATGAAGATGCTAGAAAACTAATTGCAGCATTTTTGGATATTCATCCTCTAAGGGGATTAAGTAGAGCTTTAAATTTTCTATGGAGAATGTATTATTTTTAAAGTACTACGTAGGTACAAGGATTCGTACAAGGATTCCGTATCAAAAGATATCAAAAGTAATTTTATGGTATTTTGAAATTCACCTCCCGAACCGGTTAAATTTGGATTTAAAGGATGATTCACAGTAGGCCGTTCCGTGTCCGGGCCGGCCCGTTTTCTTCTAGAGAAATACGCCGGCCGTTGCGTTTGCTGTCATAGAAAACGGCCCGGCCCGGACACGGAACGGTCTACTGTGAATCATCCTTTATGTAATTCTGGGTTTCTTCAAGACACAGGTGAATAGGCTATTACTGAATCAGTGAGCAATATCTTAGGCCTTGTCATCGCTTTCCATCAGGTGAGACTAAGGCTAATCGCTGGTCAGTCTATCATAAAAAAAAAACTGTTAAAGGTATCAAATACACCAAGTATGTGAACTATAGGGTGATCGGGCGGCTTTGAATCTTGAAAATGAGAATGAAAAAATTATGAAAGCGGCCAATACTAGTAGTAGTAGCACCGAAGCTGTTTGAAGGATCTTGAAGTTTCCCATTCATGAATTGTTTCCTCCTGTCGTACACCTCACTGTTCAACTTGAAAATGGTCAGCGTGTATACTTCACCTCCAACAAACATCTCAGAAAAGATAAACATTAAACAATCCACCTTCTAAGGTGGTTACTAACGTAGTCTACTACGTTACTTGAATAAGGAAGTGCTACAATAAAAAAATACTTTTACTTTTTTTACTTCTGCGCGTGCGAAGCCGCGGGCATAAGCTATATGTATAATAGTACATTACTACAGAGGCCGGGACGAAAGGGGTTGCCGGCCGAAGACATATAGACGGATAGGTCTAAGGCGGGCAACCCCATATTTCCCGCCGAGGTATGTATAGTGCTTTTCTCAAACATGCAATGAAATAAACAACAAAAAAACAGTTTTATTCTTAAATCGCATAGTGGCGGAATGTCATGATGCCTGAGCCACAAATTTATGTGGAATGGAATTTAAAAATGAGTACTTTGCCGGCCTAGGCCTGTAAGATTTGTATGAAATTCCATTAACGACCTCTAGTCCTAGCCGCACCTGAAACGTCATACTTCGCAGCCTATTATAAGGAACATAACATCAATATTTCATTGCATGTTTGAGAAAATAACTTTGTAAAAGTACCTGTATTATGATAAGAAAAAATATAATTTAATCAATTATCGTGGATATTTTTTAAATAAATGCACAAATGGCGGGCTTAATGGCAAATGGCACTCACTACCAGCCAACCATTGGGCCTTGCGAAGCCTTTGTGAAGTGGGCCCCAGCCCCAGGCACCATACAGGACTATACTGAAACGTGGCCCGAAAAACTCACTTGGTATTGAGATATCGACTGGTGAAGTTGATGAGGGGCGCCTCCACCAACAGCCACACCGTCATACTCAGCATCAGGGACACCACTACCAGGCCGAGTGCATTTGATAGCTGAAACATATGACGATCGAATATTCTAAGCCGTTCAACATGCATTCAGTATTTTTGCTCCTTCTGCCACCGATTCGAATCAGACTGAAGGCCTCTTTTGATATGTCTTTAGCATGCTGACTGGGGAGGGGAGTTAATTAAACCATCTCACCGCTTAAGTGGGATAGCGTAACTCCTCTCAGTTAGCAAGCTTATAGCAAGACATATCTAAAAGCCACTTGTTATTTTAAACCGGGCCTTATAGTAATCCACCCTAAGCTATGAACTTACGATGGAGTTTTTGTATTTTTTGTTTGTTTTAACTTGAAACGCACAGAGCGCGGCGCAGCGTCGTTGCGGGGCGGAGGCGGTTTTGTGGTAAAGCGAACGCGGTCCGAAGGACGTCGTCGCGCCAAAAAACCGCGCGGGATAGAGGAGCGTGTGTGACATATGAAGCAGTAATTGACACTATCGACAGTCGACAGTTTCGGAAACATCAAAAATGCAAAACCGCGCCGCGCCTGCTCTGTGTGTTTTGAGCTATATTTACACAATAGGCTTTGGAGGAGCTTGTGTAGTGCTTAAACACATAGAAAACATCCAACATTCAGAAACCTTAAACAACTATTCATGTTCATCTGCTTATCATCAGGCAGGCCGTAAGCTTGTTTGCCACCGTCGTAGTATTAAAATTAAAAAATCTCATCAGTCATTACCCAAATATGCAAATGGAACGTCATCGTCAGCTTCATAGGCAGGGTCACGAGGCTACCCGGTCTTCAACATGCACTGGGTATTCAGTAAAAAAAATATTTCTCAAAAAACATGTAGAATATTATTTAGGCTGATAAACATTGCAACTGTGTGCCGTCTCACTCTTTGATCGTTCTGTGTCAGGATACAGTATTAGGAAAAATATAAGCTTGGTGCAGTCACTCAAGAATGTGTCCTACCACTTCTCTACTCTAATATTTGTAATGGTTCAAAAATTGGTATAACTTCATTTGTTTACTCGTACTGTACTCACATAATAAGTATTATGCTTGTTGATGTAATCTGCATTGTAGGAGCGTTCGTGGCCCAGCGGCGCCCGCGTACCGCGTGCGGTATGCGAGGTTCAGCAATGTGGGCGCAGGTCAGTTCCTGGATGGGTGACCGCTTTGAGTGGTTACTAACTGAGCGCTCCCGTGCTTTGGAAGTCACGTTAAGCCGTTGATCCCGGCAGCTGTCTACGATAGCAGTCGTTAAGCCAAGTTAGAGGCCTTCGGGCGGCTTGAAAACTTCTAACAGTCAAGTTGCCCACTCACTTGACAAAGGGGGGTCGAAGTTGCACACGTCCGTAGAGAGTACCCACCGTTACCCTACACGTGACCCCTGGGTGTTGCTAAAAGTGCAACAAAAACTAGCAAACGTACTTGTCTTCTCGAAGATCTCACGGTTCACAAATAAATGCCATACGATATAAAATAAAAAATAAATCTGCATTGTGATAGAAATTATAGAGTACGCGATAAAAAAGGTTTCAACACCTACTTACCATTAGAAACAAATGGTGCTTCATGTGAGATCTTAAGGACGTGCTCTGATATAAAAACATCAGGTGTATGACATACAAGCCATACGAGAGACGGCTCAGCGGGGCGAACACGGGCCAGCTCAGGAGCGAGTTGATGAGGGCTGGACATAAATTAGCATGTGAATAAACGAACAAATGGGTCATATAAAGGCAGAAAAAACAAAAAAATAGACTTGAAGTAAATTTAACATTCTGTAACGATTTACTACTGGCAACAATAAATATTATTAAAGCAAATTTTCTACCACTGGTACTCAAGCTAACATGTGTTTATTAATTGACAAAGCTAACCTGGAGTCTAAAATGGAAAAATATTTGGACGTAGCTTAGTTAGTCTAGTGGAAAAATAGTAGTTATTATACAGTTTTGATGTCCTGTGCTTGTCTACAATATATCGGAACAATAGCATGATAGTGGCGTGGTGCATTCAAATGATAGCGCTAGCAAAGTACACTTCCATCTAGAAGCTACGTATAAAAGGTTAGGATGTTATGCTTATAATTGAGTATCATTTATAGCCCACGACTTTAAGGGAAACATTTATTTAATTAATCTTCATTGCACTAAAGAAACTTTATCGTACATAATTTATACCAAAAAAACCGACCCCAATTTTGTACTTGCTATGCCACAATTTGTGGTTTCCGTAAGCCAATGCTTGATGGTTACCAACGGCACGCATATGCGTGCCTATCAGATTCGCGGAGTTCCCTCGATTCCTCCTAGATCCCATCATCAGACCTTCACCAAATTTATATGGGACCAATGTCGAAGTACTTGATTTGAAACAAAAAAAGAATGATTTAAATCGGCCAATGTGGTCAAGAGTTATCGGGGAACAAACATACATAAAAAAGAACAAGCAAACATGCAGGCGGACTGAGTACCTCCTAGGGCTTCCAATCCCGGGATCCAGGCTTTTATGGGACATATTTCAATACCGGTATTTTCTGATCGAATACCGGGATCCCGGTATTTTTATAAACTATCAAAATAAGCCAAACAAACGTCACTACTCTTCAAAATGTTTGAATTCTGCATCGCCGCGAAAATGTACGAATGTATACGTTGATACTGATATACTATTTCTATATCTTATGTCAATGAATGTATAAAACAAAATTTATATTTTGTTTTATATATTTGTTCAGTTACGTGATTAATGTAACTGAAGCTATTTGCGAGGAGCACGGAGAATATATATTAAATCACCTGCTCTTAGTAAAAATATTTGATTATTGTAAGGCGTACAAAAAAATAACATTCTAGAAAACAAAATTAACATTAATTGAGAATATTAAAAAATATGTGAATAACGTTTTTTTTATTGTTAGTCTCCATACTTTTAAAACTATATCATGTCCATATATTTTTATTTATAATGTAACATTATTTATAGATGAATCATTAACGAGTATATTTTACCGACCTATGTTTACTAATTGCTATTTAAAATAGCCTTTTTACAATCATTTATAAACTGATTCTATAAAAGTACATATTTTCATTGTACAATGTCACATATAATTAAAAGTTTTTACTCAAATAGCCCGGCCCGCGTTATTCCGGGTGCAAAGGTGCCTATCACGCTGGCCGCATTACTGCGTTGAATTGCAATAGACAACCTTTGCAACAGGGGCCCGGAACGGGGGTCATGACTTCTCCCGCAAACAGCGCAATTGTTATAAATATACCCCTTTATTCATAAAACTTAACAAACCTCTGTTAACTAAAAGTTGTTTTGTCCCTTTCTCACAAACATAAATGTCAAAGTGACAGATAAGGACAAACCAACTTTAGCGGCTTGTTAACTAATAAAGGCTTGATGGACGTTTATGAATAAGGGGGATAGTCTTTATTTAATCAATACAATTTCCATAAATTCAAATTAAATTCACAATTCAATTTTATTTAACATTTAGGGCGGTTAATTTTGAATTTATATACTTATTTTATAAGAAAGTAAGTAAAGTAAATAATTTTTTGGTTTGTCGTGATCATGTCGTGGTTATACAATGAAAAATAAGACTGTGTGTTTCTTACTTTATGTTAATGGTACCAAATGGGTATTTTATTTCATTCTTTTATATCTTTAAACTTTTTTTTTCAAAAAATCCCGGGGTCTCGGGATCCCGGTATTGGAGATTTCAAGTTCGGTATTAATACCGACCCGATATGACCCGGGTACGTCCTTAAACTACGACCAAGACCACCGGGGGATAGGCAGCAGCATCCCTGGAGTGCGGTGGATATACTGCGATCGCCAACCCGCATGCCAAGCGTGGCGATTATGGCATTTACCCCCTATGGATAACACAATAAAGCCACGGCCCTGAGGTTCCGGCGGCCCCCAGTGCCCTGGTTTGGTAGCGGCCAGGGTACTAGCGGGGCCAGGGGTGCTAAGAATCTCCGGCAAAGGTCCGGCTACCACCACCGACGACTCCTGGCCCTGGCAACGTACAACACCCGTACACTGCGGACCGACGAAAAGATAGCGGAACTAGAGGAAGGACTGAGCAAGTTGCGTTGGGATGTTGTGGGGTTATCTGAAGTCCGAAGAGAGGGGGAGGACACGATAACCCTAAAGTCTGGCAATTTGCCCTATTTCCGGGGGGCGACCAACAGTCCCAGGGAGGTGTCGGGTTCATCGTCCACAAGTTCCTCGTAAACAACGTGGTGAAGATCGAGAGTGTGTCGACTAGGGTGGCGTACCTTATACTCAGAGTATCAAAGAGATACTCGTTGAAGGTCATAAAGGTATACGTGCCGACCTCGGCACACTCCGACGACGAGGTGGAGGCTATGTATGAGGATATAACTAAGGCCATACATAGTCTCAAAACCTACTTCACCGTTGTTATGGGGGACTTTAACGCAAAACTGGGCAAGAGAGACGGCAATGAGCTGAGAGTGGGGCAATTTGGAGTCGGAACCAACGGGACCAGCTACTGGCTGGTTTCTTAGAGAAGGAGGGACTCTACATGATGAACTCCTTCTTCAAGAAACGCGAGCACAGGAAGTGGACCTGGATGAGTCCCGACGGTGCAACAAAAAACGAGATTGACTTCATTATGTCGACGAAGAGGCATGTATTCAATGATGTCTCTGTGATCAATACGGTTAAAACCGAAAGTTATCATCGTCTGGTAAGAGGCACATTGAATATATGCGTCAAGCTAGAGCGCTCTCGACTGATGAAGTCTACGCTCCGTCCAGCAGCAGTCCAAATCCAAAACCCCGAGAGCTTTCAGCTGGAACTCCAAAACCGTTTTGATTGTCTAGGCGGCGACGTGGACGAATTCAATGACGGGTTTGTGGAAGCTGTCCGTAGCATTGGGTTTAAGTTCTTTAAGGCCCAACGGACTCACAGAGCCAAAAGGCTTTCTATCTCCACTCAGACGCTCAAATACAAATCGTATTGAAGAGGCCATCGAGCAGAATAAGGGCTCTAAAGTGTTCTCAAGAGATCTGTCTATAGGGCAGAGCCAGCTCGCCAAATTAAAAACTGTAGACGGTAGAATCGTTTCATCCAAACCCGAGCTTCTGAATGAGATAGAATGCTTTTATGGACAGCTATACACGTCAACTAGCAGACTCGAAGTTGGTCTGGCGGAAGACCCTAGAGCCAGATTAACCCGGCACTATACCGAAGATATCCCGGACATCAGCCTGTACGAGATTAGAATGGCTCTTAAACAGCTAAAGAACAACAAGGCACCCGGTGAAGACGGATTTACAGCTGAACTCCTGAAGGCGGGTGGAAAACCGGTCCTTAGGGCCCTTCAGAAGTTGTTCGACTCCGTCTTACTGGAAGGGAAAACTCCAAAGGGATGGAACAGAGGTGTGGTGGTGCTGTTCTTCAAAAAGGGTGACAACGCCTTACTGAAGAACTACCGCCCCATCTCACTTCTGAGCCATGTCTATAAGCTGTTTTCAAGAGTCATTACGAACCGTCTCGCACGCAGGCTAGATTACTTCCAGCCTCCCGAACAAGCCGGTTTCCGAAGAGGCTTTAGCACCATAGACCACATCCATACGCTTCGTCAGGTTATACAGAAGACTGAGGAGTATAACCCCTCTGTCTAGCGTTCGTAGACTACAAGAAAGCCTTCGATTCGATTGAAACCTGGGCTGTACTACAATCTCTCCAACGGTGCCAAGTGGACTACCGCTATATCGAAGTGCTGAAGTGTTTGTACGAGAACGCCACTATGTCAGTCCGACTCCAGGACCAGAACTCGAAACCTATTCCGTTGCAGCGGGGAGTCAGACAAGGAGATGTTATTTCTCCTAAACTGTTTTCCGCTGCACTGGAGGATGTGTTCAAGACTCTGGACTGGAGAAGGCTAGGCATCAACATAAACGGCGAGTACATCACTCACCATCGGTTTGCTGACGACATAGTAGTCTTGGCTGAGACCATGGAGGATTTAAGTACAATTCTCAATGACCTCAGTAAAGACACCGAGCGAGTTGGTCTAAGGATGAACATGGATAAGACGAAGATCATGCCAAATGCCCATGTAGCACCAACTCCCGCAACAATCGGACACTTTACGCTCGAAGTTGTAGACGATTACATATACCTACGACAGACTGTCCAGTTAGGTAAGTCCAACTTCGAGAAAGAGGATAATCGTCAAATCCGACTCGGCTGGGCAGCGTTCGGGAAGCTACGGCACATCTTTTCGTCCAATATTCCGCAGTGTCTCAAGACGAAAGTCTTTGACCAGTGTGTGTTGCCAGTGATAACGTATGGTACTGAAACGTGGTCGCTTACTATGGGCCTCATAAGAAGGCTCAAAGTCACCCAAAGAGCAATGGAGAGGGCTATGCTGGGAGTTTCTCTGCGTGATCGCATCAGAAATGAGGCCATCCGCAGCAGAACCAAAGTGACCGGCAGTCGGCGGGGCACATAGCACGCAGAACCGATGGCCGTTGGGGCGGAAAGGTTCTCGAGTGGCGACCACGTACCGGAAGGCGTAGCGTGGGCAGGCCCCCCACACGGTGGACTGATGACCTGGTAAGGGTCGCGGGTGTCCGCTGGATGCGGGTGGCGCAGGACCGGTCATTGTGGAAGTCTTTGGGGGAGGCCTATGTCCAGCAGTGGACGTCATTCGGCTGAATGATGATGATGCTGATGATTAATACCGAGATCATAGAAGGTCCGGTATTTGGAAGCCCTAGTACCTCCTTCCTTCTATTGAAGTCGGTAAAAAGGCGGACTTAATGCTATATGGCATTCTCTACCAGTCAACCACCCTTGATTTGGCAATGTATGTCAGGACATACAAACTATTTAACCATCTTGTTGCTTTTTTCTTCTGCCTCAATTTTTTTGGACTATCTTGTGCCACCGAGCCTTAAATTGGGGGCATTTATATTTTTTGTCAAATAAAGGGTTAAGGCGAAGCAGAAAAATTGTAGGCGGTGCATCTAACACCTAAAAGGAAATCAAGTCTATTCATAAAAAATTGATTATTCATAAACCAATACCTGCTCTCAGAATGTTGTTAAACATGTCACTGGGACCATGTGGGACCCCAAAACGATGATATTTATAGTTTAGCTGATGATAATTCACTTTTTACCTTGTAACATCCTTTAATATTCAACTAAATCTATATTCCTATGAATATAGTTTTTAAAGCAGTTTTCATTTGATACCCAGCACATATAGTGTATTAATTTGGGTACCTACATTTTAAATTTATTGAAACGCAGTCGCACCCAATTATGAGATGTCATTGGACATCTCCGTAAGGAGTATTATTTAATTGTATAATTAATGTGTTGACTTGTAAAAGTGCCCTTGTGGCCTATTTGCAGAATATTTTTTTTGATTTTGATTATATTCTCTTTATGGACATTCTCAGAGGAAATGGTCACCCGTCAGTTTTGAGGTCAAAATACAAAATATGATAAACGATAAGTAATTGAGGTTTCCCTATAAAATTAAGGGCATTTATTGACTATAAGTCAATGCACTAAGACTAGAGTGAAATCAATCTTAATATAATAGCACCTTAAAATTAAATGTATTTTACGTAATTTGATACAATATTTTTTGTACAAATACGAACTGCAGCAATTTTGCCAGCTAATAGAGACAGATACTTACGAACATCGCCGTAAGTGCAGAAGATGATGACACCTAGAACAGCCACTGCAAACATACTTCTGTCGAAGGTCGCGAAGAGGCAAGCCAAGAGACCCTGGACTTCGTACAAGTAGCACAACAGTCCTAACGCAAGCACGCCTAACATAAGGTTCAAGAACACGTAAGCGCCAATGAACGACACCGTCTGAAACGTTTAAAGGTTACAAAACTTTAAGTCTTATTACATACTTACTATGAGTACGTAATTGTGTTCCTACGTGTTAATTTCATCTCATGCATAGTCAGTTCACGCTGAAAGTACACACTGACAAAATTTCTATAAGGCTATTTTCTGGATAAATTCTTCTGGATAAGTTTTTTGTAAGTATGTATAAAAGAAGCCCCTTTAGTTGCATAAATTTACCTTAGACCAGACTTTTTTGTAATCCTTGGGTTTGTAGATGGACATGAAGTAGCCGACAACCAGGCCGATCACGTACGGGCCCATTCTGTTGTGAGTCCTAATATAGCCGTAGTTGAAGGCTTTACTATTTCTGATGTTGATTTCTGACCTGAAATTAGTATATCACAAGTTAAATACTCGTGCATTGATGCTGTGCTGTGGTTAAGCTCGGGGTGGCTTGATTGGAGGATAATAGCTGACAGTGTTTGCCAAAAGACTCACCCCATATTGTAAACCAGGACTGCTGGTAAATCATACACGTAAGTGCTGATAGCTGGACTCAGGAACCCGACCACTAATACGACAGCTGTAGCTATTGTACCTATCCTGGGGTTTTTACGATACAAGTAGAGGAGTACCAGAGTGATCACGTAAAAATGGAAGTCGCAGGGAATGTACCAAGTTGCTGGGTGGCACTGAAAATAGATAAGTTCAGATTAGAGATTTAGTAATGTTATGATACTGAGGATACGAGTACTCATGGATAAAACAGAACGCGTATGATTCCTGCTGTTTTAACACCCTTTCATAGCGTAGTAATAGTGCTATTTAATTAAGATTATAATTCTTTTTATAACGAGGTGCGGGTGCCACCGTCGATACGGTCAACTGGCCGCTCGCGAACCTTATTGCAACAAGGTTTGGGCTGTTACTCATTGCGCTTATTGGTATGGTATCTCACATTAGAAGAACCAGTGTGAACACAGATTAATATATTAGTTCTTCGAAGTGTAATATAATATAATAGTTCTGGCCTCTGAATGGTATGGCGTAACGTCGTTGGTACACACACTACTTAGCTTTTGTTTATAGCAGTGCATGACTTAGTTTAGGTTTAGGAAATAAGTAGGTATACTATACCTAAGTTTCGAATGTGTGAGAGAGCGCAATACTCGCCAACAAACTGTATATTATACATATACAGTGTATATACAGTTTGGCGAACAAAAATTGTATGCTTATTGTAATTTTATATTTTGGGTTTAATAAAAAAAAAAGTGCTCTAAGTCAACTCTCAGCCTCTGCATGCACTATCACACCCCTCGCGACTGATCATCATCATCATCGGTATCATCTTTGTTTTTCTGTATTTAATGTTTATAACCTGTACATGTGTTTCTCATATTGTTTAGGTATAATTTACGATTATTAGTATTGTTATAAGTAGTTAGAACAGTCTTCATGAGCGTACTGTATTATTCGTTCAATTTATTGATTGATATGCTGTTTCAGGAATCCTAGGTAAACAGGCGTTAGGCGTAGCAACTTAGCACATACCATTTCTAATGTGTTGAAATAATTCCCGACCATCAGCAAGGAGAGCCACCAGGTCTTCTCGCAGGCCTGTTGCTCGACCAAGGCTACCTTGGGGTAGACGGGTCCGTCATCCGTGTGCATTGATATATGAACCATGTAGAAAACTGTCACTGCAAACGGCCCGATTAGTCTGAGGAAATAAAATTATAAATCATTTAAATTTCACGACTGTCGGTCATAATTGTCATAAATTAGCCTTAACGAGCCATCTTGGTCTACTTGATATCAACATTTTATTGCCATAGTCTAGTCATATCTTCACAAGTATACAATAAACTATTTAATCGAGTGAAACGAAGGTCTCAGTTTCAGCTTCGACAGAAATGCTTTCGTATGTCCGGCCGGCGGATCGCGGTTTCCGGTATTCCGCCGTTCTCCTCTACAGGTCGCATTTCTGAACCGATTCTCGTAAAATTTTGTTTGATAATTAATTAATTACGTATATAGAATTATTTTGTCGAGTCAGTTATTGGAAACTTTGAAAAAAAAAATCACAGATCTCGTTCACTACACGACCATCAAGGTACATTGAAAATGAACTCAACAAAATAAAAAAATGCATTACATTTGCTAACGTTATGCCAATTTGGTTGATATATAATATATAAACATAGCTCACATACAAAATTCCTATTAAATTGGCAATTTTTTAAAGCGCAGCCAAGTTACGGTAACCACATAAAAAGGCATTTGCCACTTTACTAATATTCACGTACGATAACGGCGACTTCAAATTAACTCGACCTCCAAACTCCGACTATAACAAGAATTTTCAAAGTCGAATTCAACGTGACACCCTAGGCCCCAGGAGAAGGATAAATTATATGATATCATAACCTTGATTATTTGTTTAATTTTCTCGCAATCGAAGTGAAAAGCAGATGTATAACTCATGTATAAAACTCATTTTATCCTCTACTTTATTTCGACCCTTGCCTGCGGCTCGGGTCGATAAATTGTCTCGGATAAAATGGCTTGTTTTATGCAATCTCAATCAACTATTTTATTTGCCAAGGTTTTGGAAGATATTGGTCTTCCAAAACATCATTGACTTATCCACGAATTGCTATTTCCCGGGTACTGCAACCAGAGGAGATACAACAAATTGCAGCCCAAAGAGTCTGGAAATTCTTGGAAGCAGTGGGTATAAGCAACGAACTATAAGGGCTGCCACAATAGATCAAATACTGGTCGAAGCGGCATAAAATGGCCCACAACCAACCAACAACTGCAATAATGTGCTATTGTTGTCTCGAACTATAATTAATAATAATTTATTATAGAAACAATACATGTTTAATTTAAACAATTTGAAATATAAAACTAAAACTAACTAGAATTGTACAATTGTGTTGATTTAAAAAAATATATATTACCTACTAATAGTCGTTCTGACTTTTTGACTTCTTTCAAAAAGGTTAGGCTACAGCGCAAACCCTTGACCCGATCGTCTTTGTTTTAGGCTCAAATTGTAGCCGACTAAATTGTCCAGAGGAGTTTTGATCAAAATTTTGATATCATTCTTCGTTTCCAAAATATCGAGTGCCAAAATGAAAAAACGGAGGAAATTGAATTTTTTTTTCACTATTTCGGCCAAAACTTTTTTCGTTCTGGACTTTCTCAAATAATTCTCTTTGCATCTTACACATCTCATAAATACGCGTCTTTTGAGCCTAGTTTGAATATCATAACTTCAAAACTCTCTGAAATATAAGGGGATCGCACTATTTCGTGAAATGGGACCCTATACTGGAGCGAACGAAAAGACATTTTCAATGTCAAAAAAACAGAAAAAAAACGCGAAGTCTACCTACAGTGCCACTAGACGACGCTTAGACGACTTTGCTCAAATTTGGTTAACACTAATGACTCATAAAACTGCTTCGTAAAATCTAAATAGCCTTGAATTTTATTTTGTAATGAATCGAAAATCGCAATTATCTGTTTGGTCCTATGGTTGACTGGTAGGAAATGCCTTGAAGCGTTAAGTCCGCCATTTGTATTGATATTTTTTGTGCAATAAAGTTTAAATAAATAATCCTTAAAACTCCTTATCATTGAGCGCAGTGGTTTCTTATCTTTGTCTGAGCGGCCTCTGTCTGAAAATACTAAGTACGTACCTGATATATCGCTTCAGGATATTTTTTATTAAGTTGTACGGCTTAGTAACATCCAAAGTGGCTAGACTTTTTCCCAACAGCATGGCAGACATTGCGAAGAAAGTATCCACAAATACATCGAAATGAAGCATGGTCACTGCGAAATGAGGTTTCTCCGTAGCCAACTGTAAATATATAAGGTAAACGTCCAGGTGCTTGACACATTCTAATGTAATGGATATAGGAATAGTACATTACGATACAAGTGCAGAGATCAGGAAATTCGCAACGAGTGGCGATAAATTGAAACACGACCGAAGGGAGTGTTTTAAATCGACACGAGTTGCGAATTACCTGTTCGCACGTGTATCGTACAACGTTTTACAGTACATATGGCTCTTTAAAGTTTCGACATATGCACGTAATCTGCTGATTACCGCACTCGTGCGGTAATGTAGCACCATATGTACTGTAATAGCTATTTACGATACAAGGGTTGTAAAACAAAGAAAGGCCAATATCGCAGATGTTTGAGGCCCGAGCCGCTGGCGAGGGTTATAAACATGCTGTTTAACGACCCGTGTTTTTATTTTTTATTTTTATTAAAAATGGGATTGCTCTTGGCCAGCATCTAGCCAGGGGGCAAAGATGAGGCCGACGATGAAGCGAGCTCACCCAGAAGATGCCTATTCACTCGTGCCTTAAAAAGGTCCAGGTTATATGAACTCGGAAATACAGACGCCGGCAGAGAATTCCAAACCTTAGAAGTGCGCATTATAAAAGAAGATGCAAAGCGCTTGGTTCGAATTAGAGGAATTTCGACCAGGTAAGGATGGTAGCCAGCCGTACGTCTGGATGTCCGATGGAAGAAGGGGGAAGGCGGTATGAGCTCATGGAGCTCCTGAGCACACTCACCTTGTACACAATTTTACGTCACCACTAGGCCAAAAAGTGGGTTTTTCGGGACGTGCAGCGTGCGGAAAAACGCGCTTTTTTTACGCGCGGCAAGGTGTGGTGTAATAGTACATTACTACAGAGGCCGGGAAACAAAGGGTTGCAGGCCAAGCGAGGCCGGATAGGGGTACGCGGCCTGCAGCCCAACGTTTCTCACCGAGGCTAGTATAGTGCTTTTCTCAAACATATGCCATGAAATAAAAAAATACACCACTCAAAAAACAAAATAACAGACGCCATGTTTGACATTAAAATAAAAAATACCTTCCAGGCTAGGCCTTTAATTTCGTATGAAATTGCTTTACAGTCCTCCCGAGTTGTTCCGCCTGCAACGTGATACTTTGAAGCCTGTTATAATGCACGTAATGACGTAATTCCAATGCATGTTTCAGAAAAAAAAATTGTAGTCGGATGCAAGTTTACGCTTCAAATAATACCTACATACTTACAATAAAGCTCACACCAAAGTGAAGTGGATTAGGTATATGTATATCCAGGTGGGTTATGCGGGTTATTATATTAGGTATGTACTGTATGTATATACAGTTGAAGGTATACACTTTAATTCTGTTGTTGTTTTTAATTTAATGCTAATATAAAGGAAAGGGACGGCAAATTTATTACAGACTAGCTGTTTCCCGCGACTTCTTCCGCGTCTTCGCTCCTATTGGTCGCAGCGTGATGTTATATTGCTTAAGGCCTTCCTCGATAAATGGACTATCCAACACAAAAATATTTTTTCAATTTGAATCAGTAGTTCCTGAGATTAGCGCGTACAAACAAAAAAAAACAAACAAACTCTTCAGATTTATAATATAAGTATAGATTAGTATAGATAATTGAAGACTTCAGCAGCAGGTTACACGGCACGGGCATCGTGTCAAAATTGAAGGAAACATTTTTTAGATCAATAAATCTCCAAAAATGGTAATATTGGTTGACCCACAGCAAGGTCACCAAACTTGACTTTGCTAACTTTTTTTACTATATGTCTATCGTAAGCCACGTATGCAACGGTGCATATTAATAAACCTGAAATCGTAAAAGTGGATAATTCGACTCGGTGTCTAATAATAATAATAAATAAAGTACGCTTTGGAATTGCGAAAAATCAAGCGTTTGTAAACGCTATGAGAAGAGAAGGGCTTGCATTTTGCTACAGAGCAAGGTGGATTTTTCCTGGCTTACGTTAATTTATATTCACAATTGCTAAGGTAATCTATGTTTATCTATACTTACTAATATTAAAGCGTTTCATACTCGTAATAAAAATTACTGAATGAGTCGCTGTCGTGGACGCGACGAGAAGTAGGTAGAGGCCGTAATATTACCTTCAACCTGGATATTTATAAAATGAATTTCTTTTGAATTTAAATCAGTTACCTTTTCAAAGTCAAGGCCATTGCTAACTGAAGTCCCTTGTAGAAACGCTATGTAGTGAATGAAGGCGATGATGGTTGCCGTCATGAAGCGGACACCATGCAAGCACGGCAGTTCATCCTTGTCTGCCTTGAATACCGTATCCCAGTTGCGACGGAAACAGAATGATTTCGCTACGTGATTAACTGTAATATAAATAAAATACTTGAAAATAAAATACAGCTCCAATTTGGGTAAATAGATAAAGTTAAAGGTTGAGGCATGGAAGGGGGCAATTGCAGGCTGAGTATTAGTTTTAAACAGGCGATCTTGGGAGTCCGTTTAATTAATAAGAAGCCTGCAATTCACATTCCAGCCGAGGCTAGTATAGATACGATACGAGTATAGTGCTTTTCTCAAAAATGGGGGAAAAAGGCTAAATTGGAATTAAGTTTGATTAAACATAAAACGTCAAAATATTCATGCTCCCCCAACGTTAATTTTTTTTTCCACCGAAACCGCAATTTATATCTGTCACGTACAAAAACGCCGCATTTCCAACAGAAAAATACGGCTTGTATTGGCTGTATACGACCTGTGCCATCTTTTGTATGGCAGTTTTTTCTTTTTAAAAAGTTTGGAACTTGACAAATAATAGTACATTACTACAGAGGCCGGGACGAAAGGGGTTGCCGGCCGAAGACATATAGATGGCCGAGCGGAGCGAGGCCGGATAGGTCTGCGGCGGGCAACCCCATATTTCCCGTTGAAGTATGTATAGTGCTTTTCTCAAACATGCAATGAAATAAACAACAAAAAAATCAATGTTTTATTTTTAATTCGCATAGTGGCAGATGTCATGATCCCTGTGCCACAAATTTATGTGGAATGGAAATTAAAAAAGAGGACTTTGCCGGCTTAGGCCTGCAAGATTTGTATGAAATTCCATTAACGACCTCTTGTCTTAGCCGCACCTGAAACGTCATACTTCGCAGCCTATTATAAGGAACATAACATCAATATTTCAGTGCATGTTTGAGAAAAAGAATTTACCTATATGTAAACATTGTAGTAGCGCGGGGCGAGCCGGCAATGTTTTTATTTTTATTTTTTATTTATGACTGACATTAAACTGTACTTCGTTCTCTTCGTCTAATACGTACTCGTAGAGAGTAACGTCCACTTTCACGGAAATTTTTGTGAAAAATAATTTTTCCACTTTCCTCCAGCGCATTACTGTTCAGCGTAGACGTCCAAGATTGTTACAAAAATAAAACCGGCCAAGTGCGTGTCGGGCCATGCACAATGAAGGGTTCCGACACTTAAAATCCACTTTATAATAGGTATACTGTGAATAAAAAAAAGTTCGTAAACGTAGGCACTTATGTCCTTTTGTTTGGGCAAGGTAGTTTTTCAGAGATCATTTTGGCTACGGAAGCCTAAAAATGATTATTTTGGTAAGAAATCAATACTTCAAAAGCCTAAAGTTAAAATATCAGGCACAAAAAATATAAATGACCATCTAAATATCTGCGCACGATGGCACGATCGGATTAAGGCTGGGTTGCACCAAACCGTCTTCTGTAATCGTAAGCTGTGTTCGTTAAAATTTCAATGTATGGAATGTTTGACAAGTTTCTATGGGATGACAGCTGCCGGCGCCATATTTAACGTTGATCACTCTGTGATCGTAAGTCGGTGCAACCCAGCCTAAGTGATGATCAAACCGTTAGTTATTGTTAAATAGCTGAAGGCGATTGATTACGAGTAAATTAGGTCTGATCAGAACGTGTGACCTCTTTCTATAAAAAAGTGAATCGTTTCCTTGATAGTAGTACTTAACGCCTATTGTTTGCTTACGCTGAAATATTTGCTTCGTGTTTGTAATTGTTCTATTCTAACATGATAGCGAACACTATATTACAAAATCTCTCATCAATCTTGCAGCAACCTTTTCCTGACTAGGTAATTAACTACAACTAGAAGTGTAGATGGAGTTGGAGACAGTGAACGGGCGTTGTATTTTAACGGACTTCAAAAAAGGAGGAGGTTCTATGTTCTATTGTATGAATTCTTATATGTTCATCGATATCTCTGTCAGTGGAGGACCGATTTCTAAAATATGTTTTTTATTCGAAAGAGTATATGTACTCCTGAGGTGGTCCCATTACCACCAAACTAGGATCTGATGATGGCATCTCAGGGAAATGCCTATGAAATTTGAGGGTTGCCCTCGATTTTCCTGGGTCCCATCATCAGATCCTGACTTGGTGGCAATGGGAGCACGTCAGGAGTATACTTTTACGAATGAAAAAGGAATTAAAAAAATTCGTTCACAATTGACAGACATATCGGTGAACATACATAAAAAAAAAATTTCACTCTATCTGGCAGAGGTGACGCTTTCAGTCATTGTGTCATACAGTCACTGTATCAGTAAGTTTCAAATGTATAAACATGGTTGACGTGTTAAAATGTCCGAATCAACGCGGAAAAATGCAAAAAACTAAAATAAAAACTAATAAACTATTTTTGACAATCGTAAAATATGCACATTTTTTTAAGAGTACACTTTTTTATGAATCCTTTTTTTTAAGTACTCTTTTTTGTGTCACCATTATGAGTACTATTAAAAATACAGTAATGTTTCAATATTTATTAATTAGACTTAACAAAATATTAAAAATACAATACAACATGCCATATGTTGCACTTATTGTATGGAGCAACAAGTTGCGCTGTTGACAGACAGTACGTGGGTGACCGAGCTATGCTCGTGCTTTCCCGCGGAATACGAGTTTTCCCGAAGATCAGACCTGGCTTGAATTTTTTTAATTCCGGGAACTCCTATATTGTACATTACATTAAAATCGTTAGAGTGGTTTTATAGATTTCAATTAAAAACAAATAATTATACAAAGGTTGCTCGTTTAATAGCATCGGATAGAATAAACTATGTACCTAGTCAGTTTAACGGTGTTGGAGCGAACTTGTGTATTATAAGCCATGCTTAGTGTAGGGTTACGTAGTCGCCCAATAAATTTAATAAAAAAAAAACAATAACAAGCAAAAGGGAATACCTTCGCAGCGTTTCATACGTATTTTACGATAGAAACAGCTTAATTGGTCATGCCCGCTATAGTTTTCGATGAAGTCTTTACTAAGTTTTACTTTCATGATATTTTCATATTTTTTGGACCCATAGTTCAAAAGTCAGAGGGGGTGAATCATTTATTTTTCTTTTGGAGTGACTATTTTTGAAAATATTTACTTTATCAAAAAATGTTTGATGAGGACCTCTACTCATTTTGAAAGATCTATCTAACAACACCCACACCCACGGCTGTTTATCTACGCAGAACGAAACGTGTATGATAGCGGCCATATTGTGTCAAAAAGGTTTTGACGACATACCGAACTCTCATTGGCTACTACTGCCTTGTCTGCCAATGGACGTCAAACGTCAAAATAAAGTGTCAAATAAAAATAAAATGGCATCTCCTCGGAATTTCGTCTAGTCGTTTCTGAACATTTTTTTCATTTTTGCAAATGTTGTTATTAAATTTGTAGTATTGATAGATTACTATGCAATAAATAAACGGAACAGTGTGTAGCTAACCGAAAATTCATCTGGAAACGCGTAATAACCATTGTTTGGACAATAAATGGAAGATAGTGAAGTGCGTCGTATGTGGCTTGCCATGCAAGTTCTTATTTTGCAAAATGTACGAGTGTTGTGGTTGTAAAACGTGGAATTCTGTGAAAGGACGAAGATATATCGTTTTCCCGGATATAAAATGAGATAAATTATAGTCTGTGACTACACGTAAAGTAGTAGCCAATGAGAGCTCAGTATGTCGTCAAAATCTTTTTGACACAATATGGCCGCTATCATACACGTTTCGTTCTACGTAGATAAACAGCCGTGCGTGTAGTGGAGGTACCTGGTTTATCATTTCGCAGTATTTTTCAGACTTGAGGGTTACATTTGCACTGCGTTGGTTTAAAAAAAGTAAGGCCCTATAATGCATATCGCTAACATCGCACACCGGATCGGGATTCGGATTGTCTGTAGCCCAGTTATGAAAATTTTGTTTAATTGTGGAAATGGGCTTCATCGCCAAAAATAGCGTATATTGAAGTGAACACAAAAGTTACGCCTTGCGATGATAGGCGAAAAACCATTGGTTAGATACGCCACTACTGCATATACTCGCTGCTCTGCTGGCCAGCGATCCACGTCGACGTATGAATCCGCAACTATCACGATACTAAAACAGGCGTCAGAACATCGCATCTCCATCACACCTAGCGTTTAAAAAATATTTGAATTTGGAATCGGAAATCTGCCGTGGGACAGCTTGTAGTCGGCTTCTGACGCAACTCAAGTACGTAGACGCTCACATAATCATTCCCGCTAGTTAAGGATAAAAGATATTCGTAGGGCAGCATGAGACATTCACAAATTTGAAACAATTCAAAACTACCTTGGGAATTATCGTCTCGGGAGGTATGCCAAATTACTGGGAACCGTGGTCGAAGGAAACAAGGTCTGTTACTCCGGATCAAACCCACGCTGGCATAAACCCACGTACATCTTCTACACACACAAACTCACACTACAACCGGCGATAGGCTCGATTGCTCGATAGCAGTGAGAACGTAGGCTTGTGTCACTCGCACAACGAATTTTCCCCGGAATGTCATACCTTGTATTACTGTATCAGTATCATGCGGGGAACGGAAAACAGTTTTAATTTTCCGTTTCTGAACATAAATTTAGAATACGTACCAAAGGAATTTGAACTAGCCGTGACTGGATACTCGCTTATGTAGTATGTTGAGGCCACTGCTATGAACAACAGTGCCGCAAATGTGTATCTGGAAGAACCAAACACAGCGATGTTGAATCCTCATACTTGTACGTATTAGGTAAGGTTCTTGCCGGCAGAACAAATAAAAGTTACCTCAGATCAATTCACTGCGAATATTTACAATGTAATGAAAAAGCTTCTTTGAGTGGCGAACACGGACCGGAAGGCGCAGCGTCACTATTATATTAATCTGTAGCAGCGTGGGCAGACCTCTCACACGGTGAACTATGATAATCTGGTAAAGGTCGTGGGACCGCGGGTGGCCCAGGACCGGTCGTTGTCATTGTGGCACTCTCTCTCCAGCAGTGGTCGTTTTCGGCTGATGATGATGATCGTTTATTAAGAAATGAATGAAGTTTAAAAATAAAGGTTCATTCGGTAAATAGCATGGGTTTGGGTCTATACGACGTCTTAGTTTGGCGTTCCTGCCCTGCTTGAGCGCGCTGCCCGCGCGGCGCCCGCAGTGTTCTATGTCTATTATGAATAATGTTGTGTAGGTATGCTAATAAATGTATAATTATTACAATTGTGACTAGTACAGTCAACAGCAAATGTAGATGATCATTTTAGTACTTTGTCGCACTAACGTAGGTAGGTAACGTACTGCGACAGCTGTGGAGTGTCTTTTCAAAAGGGCTTATTTTTATTTTAGCGGTACTTCTAAAGAGAACCTTGCTCAATAAAACTTAAGGTCCAATTTAGAAGTAGCATTACAGAAAAAATAAACCCTTTTGAAAAGACACTCCTCGTTTGGGATTCGTCAAAGTAGTGAAAGTGACAAGGTACTAAAATGATCATCTACTTTTGCCGTTGACTGTACATATGTAAGCGACTTGGTGTAATCACTGATATGCTTATGTATACATAAATAAATAATCTGACACCTTTTGTAAAGGGAACAATTTGTTGAGGTCGAATGTTTTCTTTCTGGCAGAAAGGTGCCCCCAGAGAAGGCGCCGATGACATCCCAGAACGAGCCCGCAGGGACAAGGCCCAGAGAGGGCTTTTGTGCTATCCACACTCCTTCGAATTACATAGCGCAGATGGTGCCCAACGTGGAGTTTTTAAGTGACTTCCCCAAATAAAGGTACCAGGGTTCTCAGGTTTTCTCCACGAAAAAGAATATAGGGCAGCAAATCGTACATTGTATCTGATGGGTAATTGTCAGGTTCTTAATAATAGGTGGATTACGGGGTCCTGTCACTTGACCTACTAACGTTTGCCCTAATGTTTCACTAGACCTAAACCTTATGCATTTTTCTTTGAAACATTAAACTTTTAATTAATATCATCAAACGTAAGACATTATTAGGTTAGGTTTGTTATGCAATATCCTATAAAATTAAATATTTAAGAAAAAAAAGCATTTGTCCACTGAAGCATTAGGTCACATGAAGCATTTAGAGCTAAAGTAGTTAGGTATAACAAGGAAAATCGTGGATTACTTCTATAATCGTAAAAATAAGTTATCAATGAAATAGCCAGTGTAGCGCTACAGCAAAAGGTTTAGATTCCGTATATTGCGGTAGTGTAACTCAGTCGAATTTTTTGTACTACTTACATATAAACGTAAAATCCCTTAGAATAGTGGTGCGGGGCGCCAGCCGCCTCGCAGTGGTGTATGGAGATGGCGGCGTCTTTGGCCGCCCGCAAGTACCCCGTGCTCACGAGAGCCCTCACCAACTTCTCCGCCGATTTATGAGGGCATCCGGCGGGGAGGCATACTCCGTGTGCGACATATGAAAAACTTCGTCCAAAGAAGGTTAATTTCTAAAAAAAAGGAAACACGTTTAGAAATCATAATATAGTATAGCTTTAACCCGCAATTACAATTTAAGTTCACTTATTGGTTTGTTACACATTTAAAAAGACACGTTAAGGTAAATGTCCCAGTACCCGACACTGACAAGACAAGACATGGGACTTTCAATCTTATATCATAATAACAAAGGTGCTCAAAAGGTTTCATCTATTTAGTCACCAAGGTGTCGAGGACGTTTACTTTAAGTATAGGATAACGATTTTATATATCTAATTTGTTACTTTACTAACAAATTAAATAGCGATTAGAAAGACGAATGACGACCTAAAATTAGGATGACCAACTACTACAAGTAGACATACTTCTATTCTATGTCTAATCTTATGTCCTTTTACTTAATTTGCTATGCACATTTCGGTTCATATGGAATTATTTATTGTTTTTGTGTTTGCACCATATTGTTTTATCGAAGCACTTTACCAAATCACTTATTACTTGCTTTTTAAAAAAATACTGTGATATCTACATCCCTTACAGACCAAATTTTCCTCTCAGTCTTACTTACATCAAAGTAGTCCTCAGCTCTAGCGTAAGGATCAGCAGATTCAGGATGGGCTAGTTTTTTCACGCCTCCTTTATGCATTTCAATTTCAGCGAGGCAGTACTGAGTCCGTAGCTCGGGGTGCGTGGCAAGCCAGGGCGGACGAAGGCACTGGTCGTAGTTGCCCAAGGCGTACCTGGCTCCGAAGAATATTCCCGTTGGCGACTGCTCGATGGAGTTCCACACTATATACACACAAATAGAGTTTATAATAATTTATACCCAAATAAAACCGACTCCAATTAACTACAGAAAATACCAAAATCACCATACGCGTGCCTATCAAATTTGAGGCGTTGCCTCGATTTCTCCTAGATCCCATCATCAGACTTTCACCAAATTTATATGGAACCAACTTGGGAGTACCTGCTTTAAAACAAAAAAAGAATTATCAAAATCGGCCAACGTGGTCAAGAGTTATCGGGGAACATACATACATAAAAAACAAACATGCAGACGAACTGAGAATTTCCTTCCTTCCATTGAAGTCGGTTAAAACAGACGAATTCGCGTTTATTGCAATTATATACAGATCGAATTAACCATCCATCCGACGGAAAATGGTCAACTTTGCTGAGCGATTCATATGTAACATCTGATGAGCACACATTGCTAATATTTTAAGAACTCTATAAACGTACTTTTTGAAAAACCCTGTTGCATAGCAAAATGGATACCTCATGAAGAAACTCATTTCAGTGATTGCGAGTACGCGGTAGGAATGAACGAGATTTACGTGATCCTTACTCAACGACGTACAACGAGTAAAGAACCTTTTTCCTTGTCACCTTTGCGAAGGGTGTGATTGTCTTCCGAATACTGCAAACTCCCTGCCCATGTGTTTCAAAGAACGCAGGTGGTGCCGCGGAAGTTAAGTATTGTATTTCCCGTCTATTCGATGGTCCCTTTTAAGATAAATGTCCCAGTGCTCGACACTACGACCTCTTGGGCTCTCTTGGATGTGGTCGTCCACCGGGGGCTGGGCAGCAGCACCGCAGTATCAGCGTGTTGGACTGCGCTCGCCAAGCCGCATGCCAAGCGTCGCGATTATGGCATTTACCCCCCATGAAATTGAGGGAGGCCTATGCCCAGCAGTGGTGGTGGTGGCTCGACACTGACTCAATACATGACACTTTCAATCTTATCTAACAACAGAGGCATTCAATAGGTGTCATCTATTGGGCAAAAAGGTGTCGAGCATTGGGGCGTTTACCTTACATACTGGTCAACGATTATAGAAGCGCCAACATTATCTTTAGTAAGTAGATAGGAGCGTTAGAGCGTTACTATGAATAATATACTTTTTAATACAGTTGCTCAAAAAGTGCTACTTTACGTAGCTGTTTAGCGTGCGGAAAGTTGGTTTTCGCGCACTAGTGCTTTTCACTTTTCCAATTTTTTTAAATTTATGCTTGTTCCAATGCATGACTCCTTATTGCTGGGTGTTAAATATTAGTTTCCTTTAAACGTCGTAATCAACATAAAAACCTACTGATAATATCAGAATACGAAAAATATACACATTTCATATTTTATTACTTACCTCTTCATCATTATAACACGTTTATTTTTTAATATTGAATATTGAAAAACCGTTCTTAATAAGTTGTCTGAGTGGAACAGAATAGCTGCCGAAACGCCTGTCAAAGAAGAGGCGTTTTTACTTACTGCAAGCATGTTTTAAGTTTCTAAAGGCAACATTCGATATTGTTTTTATAAATATTACTTGTTGTTTTTCTTATTTTTTCGCAACTGTATTAAAAAACGTCGTTCAATACACGTGCGGAAATGTCATTCTTCACTCGTCCCGAGTGTTGCCACTCGCCTGCGGCTCGTGGCATCCCTCGGTACTCGTCAAGAAATGACATACTTTCCGCACTAGCATCGAAATGTACTATTTCATCTCTCCTGTTCTAAAAGTTTAATTTTCATAGGCATCTAGCAGGGTTGAAAATTGCTTTTTCATCCCTAGGGTGGAACGTTTTTTTATTATCACGATTAGTACCGGAGTCGAAGAGTTACATAAGAGTCGAAGTTACATCATATTATTCAGATAAAGCTTTTCATTTAACTAAACTCAGCTATACATTGAACGACTTGTTTATACGATTAGATCTTATAGGTTGATATTAAAATCATTTTACAATTGATCTATTGCAATAACAGAAAATCAACATTTAAAATCATTCCTCTATTCTCCTGCCCGCCATAATGCCATGTTAGAATTACACTTTTTTCACGTTCCGGCATGGCCGTCTAGGTACACGTTGCGTCGGCCAACCTAATTACAATATTACAATCTGCCGTGGCAAGTGGCCAGTGCGAAACTCATTTATGTATTGGCTATGTGCACGTCTGAAACGTCAAACGTCAAAGGTCCCGAGACAATGTCAAAATTTAGAGATGTCAAATAATGACACATGAATATTTTATTTACTTTAGTAAACGAGAAAGACCCCGTATTGGAAATTTTACTGAAATAAATAAGAGAATAAATAAATACATACAAACGAAACGAATCGTAGGAAACCGTTAAGAAATCAATAGAAAACGTGAAAGTAAATTTGACAGTGGTCCCCGGTAAGTACACATTTCTGCCATGGTGTGCGCTACGATCGCCTAGCTTACCCCCACCACCTACTTCGCACATAGCCAATACAGTCGTACCATGTACAAAAAACAAAATTGAAACCATTACATACGTTTTTTTTTCATAATCTGTTTTATAAAATGTAAGTGTAGTATTTATAATACTTTCCACACAGTTGAAATGAAAAGAAGGGTGTTTAGCTCGGGTGACATTACCCTCGAGGGGTGAAATGGGGCACGTTCAACCCTTGGTTAACAATCTACTAGTTAATTCCTCATGCTCTGAAAGTAAGTAATATTTAACCTGAGAAGCGGGTTGAAAGTGAGGCATGTCGTCCCATGGGTTATTGGGCAATGGCCGAAACTTGTATAGATACTACCGTAATAAATATTGTATGGATTATGTACTTTGTTAATAATGATTAGGAGTTAATATATTTAATAATGGCAATAAAAAACTAAATTAAGACTGGTAAATGTTGTTATTTGAATTTATTTTCAGCAATTGATTTTAAATACAAACGCGTCCTTAACTCAATATAAAAAACAAATTGGCAGAAACATATATCAGCCACACTCTTCACACTGCCATTAAATTGTAGAAATATTTTTACAGTACATATGGTGCTACTTTACCGCACGAGTGCGGTAATCAGCAGATTACGTGCATATGTTCAAACTATAAAGAGCCATATGTACTGTAAAACGTTATACGATACACGTGCGAATAGGTAATTCGCAACTCGTGTCGATTTAAAGCACTCCCTTCGGTCGTGTTTTAATTTATCACCACTCGTTGCGAATTTCCTGTTCTCTGCAGTTGTATCGTAATGTATAACCTTATTCATAATTATAATGGATTAAAATTTTAAATATTGGAAATAAATAAAAATGTTACGCATACTGTTCAATGTTTTAAATGAATTACAAGCATTCTTTTGTTTAATATATGTAAATCATATAAACCCTTCAGTTCCGCTTCCAGAAAATGGTCCATACATAAACATGTTTAACGCCAGCCAACGCTACCGCCTAAATGGTACACAAACGAATTTTAAACGTCCTCGATAGGATTACTAATTGAACTTTTTTGCACATTTGGCCTCTTTTAGTTTCCTCGTATTCGGAATGAAAAGTAGAGTGTTTAGCTCAAGTGAAACCACCTATTTAAGCCTCGTATAAAATATCCCGCCTGTAATGGTTGGCTTTCAACCCTTGGTTAACAATCTACTATTATTGTTATTACGTAAAAATAAACTTAAGGTGCAACAACAGGGGGTCTTATCGCTAGAGAGCGATCTTATCTTATAACAAAGTAAGTAAAAATATCCTTATTAAGAAAATTAAAACACAGCACAACATTGTTTGTTACTTACCCCATGTAGCCCATAACGTCGAGTTCTTAACATTTTCTAGAATGTTATATATTCTGTCACGGCACTCCACCTCGTCAGCGTCCCAATCTTGCTTTGACAGACTGTCAAATATGTGGTCCACGTTAGGGTTTTCTGATATTTGTTCTTTGGCAAGAGCATTGGCTGTAAAAAAGTAGAATATTAAAGTTATACTCGTACACGTATTGCATTAAAACCTTAGGCTCTTCTATTAACTTTACACTCAGTGCCGAGTACCCGAGCGTCCGGCGCTCGTCGCGTAGGCGCTTTCCGCTACATACGGTTTTTCGTATGTTATCGGCTACGAGCGTAACGCTACGAAATCGTTGGCAATGAAAGTGTTACCTAACTGACATTATATACAAGGTGATTTTCGCAATCTCATGAATTTTTCGTAACTGCGATTTAATACGTTCTATTTTTCTGGGACGAACTTCTAACGGGAATTAGCATTTAATAATAGTACATTACTACAAAGGCCGGGACGAAAGGGGTTGCCGGCCGAAGACATATAGACCGAGCGAAGCGAGGCCGGATAGGTCTAAGGCGAGAAACCCCATATTTCCCGCCGAGGTATGTATAATGCTTTTCTCAAAAATGCAATCAAATGAACAACAAAAAAATCAAAGTTTTTTTTAATACTCATAGTGGCAGAATGTCATGATGCCTGTGCCAAAAAAATTATGTGGAATAGAAAATAAAAAAGAGGATTGTGCCGGCTATGCCTGCAAGATTTGTATGAAATTCCATTAACGACCTCTTGTCCTAGCCGCACCTGAAATCTACCCGTGGGTAAACTATGACCTTAAGACCTCCTCCATAATTCGTTTTTTAAACCCATCTCAAAACTCTTGTGTCAAATAATTAATTTATGATGAAGAGTAAGTTCCAACCGAAGTGAAAAATTGATTCCCCCGGGCGGGATTGTGGCGCGACATAGGTTAAATCCTTTCTTTAAGAGATACACTTATTATCTAGATAATATTATAACATTTCAATTAGATACAAAAAATATACAAAGCAACTAGCCTATTTTAATTTGCTTGCGCCTTTTGGGTTATCCATAATTAAGCTTCTGCAGTGGCGATTAGATTAGATTATTAGTAAAAATCACGTTCGTAATCACAGCACTGTATCGTTGATTGTTAGACGTAGACAATTTTAGGCCCATAATCTCTAAAATTATGCTAACAACTATACGTACACCTACTAAACGTAAAAAAAAAATCTTATGCAGCATCTTATGTAGTGTGGTTCTCAGCTAGCTTGCAACACTGTACCTCTTATCCTTCATTGAATGAGTCGACAAACATGGTCCTAATCCTAACCCAGCTTGGAGACCTTTACAATATTACCCGAAGATTGGAAAGAAAGTTTAACAGCCGAAAGCCGGGACACGGCCCTCTCTGAAATAAAACAGCTTTTGCCGATTTTTGGCAAAAATAATAAATGCCATATTAGAGGTCCTTAACACAAAATTCAAAAATTCGTGACCCTATAGACTTTATGTCCCACAAAAATGAATAGAATAGAATAGAATAGAAGAAATGTATTCAAAAAACGCTATATTTAGGTGTTACATATACAATACAACTAATTTATTATTAAGCGTCACTGAAAGGGTCAAACTCAGCTTAATGTCAAGATACCAATTAAGGATCTCGACGCTGGTCTTTCGTGGAAACCCTTCCGAGAGAGCGCAACTACGCGCTAAAGTACATAATATTTTATATACTAGATGAAAGCCCGGCTTCGCTCGGGTGAAATAAATAAGAAAGAAATAAACAAAACATTTATTCGTGACAGTTATGCAAACGACGAAAGAAATAGTGTACAAAAATATATAAAATAAAAACATTACAACAACGGATTATGATGAAACTTCGAATCGTATAGAAATATAGTCTGTAGTCTGGATTGGGAATAAAAGTATAGAATGGAATTATATGGAATTGGGAGTAAAAGATTACGCAAACGACGTCACGGGCAAAGGCTAGTATCTTTGCAAGTTAATCCTAAGCATTTTTATAAGGGTAGTATTTAGAGACACATAAAAAATTTGACACCGTAATCAGTACTGATTTGTATAGCTAAAATACTAATCGTTCATTAAAATTCAATTCAGATGTGCATTGTTAAATATTGATGTGCCAGTCAGTATTTTTGGTGCGAAGTCAGAGCTGCTAACGCGAAAAACAAATGAAGTTCGTGTATCTCCCTCTCTGTCGCACTTGCAAATTCGAGCGACACAGAGGGAAATACACGATGTTCGTTCGTTTTTGTTTCGCGGTAGCAGCTCTCTATTCTCCGCCAAATTCTATTTAGTGGGGCCCTTTACACTCAATATTATCGCGATTTTTAAAATTGTATGGGGTCTATTAAACGCTTAATACTATCACGATACTGGGGTGTCAATATTATCACAGTTTTCAAATTTGTATGTATTCTGCTTCAATATTCACGTGATACTTATCGTGATATAAATGTATCACGTGATAATAATAACCATGTAACAGGCCCCTATGGATGTTGCTTCAATATTCAGTGTTTCACGTGATAATAATAACAGTTGGTAATATTTTCTCCAATTAATGGAAGCTATTTAACAACTTGTTCCGTTTTGCCAAAGGTATTTCACATTCCGATACGCGCACCATCCAGGAATAGGAGCCGTCAGACCAGAGGACCTACCACGAGCTGAAAACGAAGTATTTCCCTCTCCGCGCTCGAATATGCAAGTGCGACAGAGAGGCATATATATTTAGTTTTCGGTTGGTAGCACCTTAGTCCGAGCGTGGCGGACGGTCGAAGAAAGTCAAAGAACATTCCGTGTGTTGTCTGTCACACATAATTTTTTAGCTTCCCATCGACCTATGAACTTGAAATTAAGTGATAATGTTTATTATTAAGTATATTTTACCAAAAATATCAATATATTGATAAATCACATTTTTTAGTTGTACGGAACCCTCAGTGTGCGACTCCGACGCACTTGGCTGGTTTTTATTACATTTTGAATTTTATTTCTCTTATAGTAAAATACCCTATTCGTTTTAAAGTTGACGCCTGAGGGCCTACCGCGAACCAAAAACGAACTATCTTCCTCTCTGTCGTTCGAATATACATGTGCGAGAGAGGCAGATACTTCGTTTTCGGTTCGCAGTAGCGCCTCTAACGTCCGAGCGCGGCGAACGGCATGAGCTGAGGGTCTACTCCGAAATTCAAAATCCTAACTTCGTATGGTGCCGTCCCTTTCACTCTCCTGTCATAGACTATATGAGTGAAAGGGACGGCACCATACGAAGTTAGGATTTCGAATTTCGGAGTAGTCCCCCAGTACCACTAAGTTATAAGATAGAGCGAGATAGGGATAGAATTTTGCTAGACGTTTAAAAGCCATAAGTCACCTAGTAGTTTGTCACAAACAAAATAGAGACGCAGCTTTAAGATGGCGGACAGACTCAGCAAACATTCAAGTGGTGTCCTTTACACGATTAATATTATCACGATACTGGGGTGTCAATATTATCACAGTTTTCAAATTTGTATGGATTCTGCTTCAATATTCACGTGATACTTATCGTGATATAAATGTATCACGTGATAATAATAACCATGTAACAGGCCCCTATGGATGTTGCTTCAATATTCAGTGTTTCACGTGATAATAATAACAGTTGGTAATATTTTCTCCAATTAATGGAAGCTATTTAACAACTTGTTCCGTTTTGCCAAAGGTATTTCACATTCCGATACGCGCACCATCCAGGAATAGGAGCCGTCAGACCAGAGGACCTACCACGAGCTGAAAACGAAGTATTTCCCTCTCCGCGCTCGAATATGCAAGTGCGACAGAGAGGCATATATATTTAGTTTTCGGTTGGTAGCACCTTAGTCCGAGCGTGGCGGACGGTCGAAGAAAGTCAAAGAACATTCCGTGTGTTGTCTGTCACACATAATTTTTTAGCTTCCCATCGACCTATGAACTTGAAATTAAGTGATAATGTTTATTATTAAGTATATTTTACCAAAAATATCAATATATTGATAAATCACATTTTTTAGTTGTACGGAACCCTCAGTGTGCGACTCCGACGCACTTGGCTGGTTTTTATTACATTTTGAATTTTATTTCTCTTATAGTAAAATACCCTATTCGTTTTAAAGTTGACGCCTGAGGGCCTACCGCGAACCAAAAACGAACTATCTTCCTCTCTGTCGTTCGAATATACATGTGCGAGAGAGGCAGATACTTCGTTTTCGGTTCGCAGTAGCGCCTCTAACGTCCGAGCGCGGCGAACGGCATGAGCTGAGGGTCTACTCCGAAATTCAAAATCCTAACTTCGTATGGTGCCGTCCCTTTCACTCTCCTGTCATAGACTATATGAGTGAAAGGGACGGCACCATACGAAGTTAGGATTTCGAATTTCGGAGTAGTCCCCCAGTACCACTAAGTTATAAGATAGAGCGAGATAGGGATAGAATTTTGCTAGACGTTTAAAAGCCATAAGTCACCTAGTAGTTTGTCACAAACAAAATAGAGACGCAGCTTTAAGATGGCGGACAGACTCAGCAAACATTCAAGTGGTGTCCTTTACACGATTAATATTATCACAATACTGGGGTGTCAATATTATCGCAGTTTTCAAATTTGTATGGATTCTGCTTTAATATTCACGTGATACTTATCGTGATATGAATCCATGTAACAGGCCCCATACATTCGCTTTGAAGGCGGTTGTTGTGACAATCAGTCTAGCTAGCACGATAGATTATACCGTTACGTTTTATGTGACGTTTTAATACATTTCGCCAATATAAAGTGACGGTATAAGTTATCGTGCTAGCTAGGCTGATAGGTGTATAGAACGCTTGAAAACTACAAAAACAAAACGCTGCAGACGCGGCTAGCCGAATCCACACAATGGGCGATGATGGCCCATCACCCAGAACGCAGCCCAGCAACCTGGCCAACATACCGGACGCAAAAATAGTTCACGATTTTCGAACGTAGCCGACACTGTCAACCAACAAATTTAATATAGCAATATAGTCTGTGGGCAATATGGCCGACGTTTTGTCATCAAATTAACACTTTTAAATGCAAAATACGCGACAATCCGAATTTTGCGGATACATATGTTCAACTCAAAAATCGTTATTTTTATACGTTCTTCAATTTGAGACAGGTCTCGTTCGGGTCTACCGTACCCCTGCACGAAATTATTAATATAGAAGTGCAAAAAGTTTCAAAAGCGTAATAAGGTATAATTATTATTATTCAATTAGAATTACAATAACAAATTAAAAACTACAATAACAATTTACGGTACCCAAACAGTCATTAATCCTTGATACAAGGTGAAATTAATTATATAGGAGGCGTTCGTTTTAGTAAGAATGGCACAGGAGTTTACCCAATTTTTTTTTTAATTTTGATGATGATCGTGAGTTCCTTATATCTTTAAGGATACTGTTCCAGCACTTCGTGGCAGAGTATTTAAAACTGCCAAAATGCTGCGGTGCTATGCCTAGGGCAAAGAAGACGAACGGCTCCCCTTATATGGCGTTGTGAAAAAGTTGACCTTTCATAGAGGTAGAGGGGCGTCATGGTTTTTATAATGCCAAAAAGCATGCAAGCAAAATGCAGCGAACGTCGCGATTCCATATTCATTATTTAAATAAGGAATTACATAAGTTCGAGGTGGGATATTGAAACAAAACCGCGCACATGCGTTTTGCACCCGCTGCAATAGCTTTTTTGTTTGGTACAATACATAGACATCCACCTATGACAATATCAGCATAGATGAGTTTCGACAGAATTAAAGAGTCACATAGAGATATTCCAACGTCAGTACTTAAATATCTACGTACACTATATAAGATCTTAAGTCTATAAAAACATACTCTAGAGATCTCCAGTACGTGGTTGTGGAATCTAAGTTTGCCGTCCATGAGCACACCCTAATTCCTTGCTTCCGTTACATGCTCAATACAGTCATCTCCAACTTTAATCGAAGGGTTGTGGTTGCATATTTTACGCCTTTGCTTCTCAGCACCAAGCACAAGGAATTTTGACTTTGCTGGGTTTAAGACTAAGCTGTTTTTGTTGGACCAGTAAACTATTCGTCTCAAATCGTGTTTTTTTTTCCACTGCACATGAAGTATCATTTGGCTTACAAGATAAGTATAACTGAATATCGTCGGCATAAATATGATAAGCACAGTTTTTGATAGCCTTCACTATATCCTCGCTATACAGTATATACAGAATCGGACTCAATATTGAACCTTGCGGCACGCGGGAAACTAAAGAAGCATCAGACACTTGAGAGTTACCATTCTCACTAATTAATTGTACTCTCTGCCGGCCACCGCTTAAATAACTACAAAACCGCTTCAATGCCCTGCTGTCAAACCCATAATAGGCTTGCTTGGAAATAAGTAAATTATGATCAATGGTATCGAACGCACGTGAAAAATCGATCAAAACCATGAATGATCCCTTTCCAGCGTCGACATCGGTCAAGATGCCATCCATAACGTCAAGCAAGGCAGTTGATGTACTACGCCCAGCTCTAAAACCGGATTGCTTTGATGACAATATAGAGTTAGCTTCAAGAAACTCGGTCACTTGTTGGCTTACTATTTTTTCTATAATTTTCGATAAGAAAGGAAGAATACTGATTGGCCAGAGATGTTTGTAGTCGGTTGGATTGCTAATTTTATGTATGAGTTTAATAACAGTTTCCTTCCAAGCTTCAGGAAATATTCCTGATTGAATCGATTGATTTATTATGGCTGTGATGACTGAAAGGGTTCGTGGAAGCGTCAACAGAATCATGTCACGCGTGATGCCGTCGGATCCCTGGGAGTTAGAAGAGATTTTAAGAATATTTTTTGACGCTATGTTTTAATTTACTGGCTTTAAACTAAACGTTGATGAGTTAAAACGGTTATATTCATAAAATGTGAGGTCTGAAATTGTGACATTTCTATGTATGTATGTATGTAAGCACTTTATTGTACACAATTACAGGTTGATTTGTATTCGGAATATTAAGAAAGTGATTATTGATTGAATCAGGATCATTAAACTGACTAGAGAGTTTGTAGTTTTTTTATTAAAGTCAACAATACTATGCTTTATGTTTTTCCATAACGTACGGGAGTCTTTACTTTGTGCATTAATTTTGCTAATAAATACGCTTGTTTCTCAGTAAACATGGCTTGGTTAACAATACCTTTTAATTCTTTGTAATATAACTTGTGAGATTCCTGACCAGTGGTGCGGCATCTAGCGTGTGCTTCATCTCTAAGTTTTATCATATCTTTCACTGTATGCGTTATCCAAGGATAGCTTTTATTTTTTAAATAAGTCATTTGGACTGGAGCAAATTTATCAAATATGTACCTAAGATACACGTTAAAAGATTCAAGTGATTCATTAACATTTTCACAAAAAAGCCGTTCCCAAGTAATTGAGACGACAAGCGCATTAAATCGTTGAGCGGGATATCTTTTAGTGGCCGCCAAAAGATCCAAGTGGGACATGGCTTAGGTTTTTTGACCTGCAAGCTGCATGTGATGAACGCGTTTGGGATATGATCAATACACACATTAGACAGTTTGTAATTACTACATATAACATCTATAAGTGTTTCCGAATGATCGGTAAAGTGAGTAGGGTGAGTGACATATTGATTTAAATTAAAACAATGTAGAAATTCCGAGAGTTTTTTAGTATTTGTATGATTAGGCGAGAGAACGTCGATATTAAAATCACCCATTATAATTATATGATCAAATTCGTTGAAAGCACCAACAGGTTCTGTCAGGGCGTCGAAGAACGTGTCTTCGTTGAGCCAAGGCGGGCGATACGCAGTACCTATGGCAAACCTTAGTTGGAGTCCATTAAGTTTTATACTTAACCACATTTGCTCTACTAAGGGTGAGTGAGGATGATCTAGTTTTCGCGCACAGATACCGTGATAAATGTAAAAGCCGACTCCGCCGCCGCGCGAGCGCACCTCGGCCGAGCGTGGCACGTGCCGCAACCGGTAGCCCGCAGGGGCCGGCGCGCGGGCCTCCCCACCACGCCCGCAACCAAGTCTCGTTGATCGCCATTATATCCACCGAGTGTCGTTCATGAAAGAGCCACAATAATCTCCTCATGGCGTGTCCCAAGAGAGCCAGGGTTCAATAAGCCAATGGCCACATATTTATTCTTGATTATGAATTGCAGAACAAATGCGTACGAAATCTCAATGTACTTACAATTTATTAATCTTTTTTTAATACGCTTAAATGATGACTAGGTAAACCTTTTGAATTATGTTAATAACATTCATATTACGCAGCTTCAATAAAATATTACGAGTACTAAAATAAATATTAAAATCTAATAAATATTTCATTAGATACGCTGATTGCAATAAGTGAATATTACTACAGGTACAAAAACAATTGTCTACGGAATATTATTTTAACATTGTGTACACATATTAACATATTTAAATAATTTATAGCAATTGTATTAATAACCAAAGGCAGCTTCATGTAAACATAATTAAGAATACATAACACATTAAAAAAAACATATAAATATTTAATTAGGCATAACATAAAAACCAAACAATACTGAAACATTGCAACGGAGATCAGGGAAGATAATGCAAATATTGATGTATTTATATAACTATTATTTATTTTACTGGGAACCATCAGATCATAAACGCTACACAATGGAGTTGTTGGATGGTGTCGAAAAAACACGGTCCAAATCACTCTCAGACCGAATCCGATACACTCTCGACGACTCAGACTTTCTTACGTAGATCCTCCCATCTCTACTCCAGACGAAGCGCCACTGCTCGGAGCGCCCTCTCTCACGAGCCTTGCCAAATAAAATCCGGTTCTTCCTGGTAAGTCGGTCATGTACATTAAACCTTGATACTGTGTGGTCAGGTAGGCCGATTCCCTCGGTGGTAGCACCGCGCCGTACTCGCGCAGCCGTTCGAAGTCCTCGCGCGGACCTGTTGGGGCCCGGGGAAGCTATACGCGGATAGGCCGCTTTTAGCGGGGTCAGGCGCCGTCTGTGACAACGGACGTGTGGTTGGGTTGAGCTTAGCTCGTCAAGTCCGGTGGTGGGGTCTTCCGCTTCGTCCGTCGGCGAGGTCAAACCCTGCCGGGTGCTTCCTCGTTAGTTTTCCGTGGGTTAGCCGTCCTGATAAAGGTCGGCTAGTCCCCTGAGGATAATGGGGACGGGGTTGCTGCCGGTCTCGATCGCACTCAGGACGTCTTGCAGGATGGTGATGCATTGTGCAATCACCTTGTTCCTGGCGGCGTTCTGATGTTGAGGTGGGTCTGCGTTGTGGCGTGGGGCATCCGTTTGAGCCGGTAATGGCGGCTGTGGCGGGTCGGTGGGCGTGTCGTTCTTACGCCTTTTCCCCCTCCCCATTTGACGGCGGCGGTGGGGCGGGACAGGGCGGGGCGCTGCGTCGTTCGCCCTTGCTATCAGGGAATTGGCTGCATTCTCGTCATCCCTCACCTCATTCGGCTGGGCAATGATCTGCCCGCGGCAGGAGGGGCTGTCCCGGTTTTCTTATTTCGCGCTTCGCGCCGGAAGGTGGGGCACGTGGAGTCGTTGGCCGTGTGTGGGCCCGCGCAGTTGGCGCAGGTCCCGTGCCCGTGTCAGGGCTTCCGCCACGCGGCGGCGCATGTGGGAGCGGCGTTCAATTTTTGAGCGGCTGGGGCGAGTTGGCCCAGTATCGCCTGTACGACGTCAGCCGGCCTCGGAATCGGGGCTTCTCCACCTGCCTCGCCGGTCGGCGTCCCCTGGGTGCTCGAGCTGGCTGAGGTTGATGAGCGGATGGCCGCCGCGGATGCGCGCAGAACGTTCCGGAAAGCGTTCTGTACGCGCGGGTCGCGGGCAACACTGGCTGCATCCTCGAGGCCGCGTGTGCGGCGGAATGTCCTGGGCCGAGTGGGAACCCGGGCTGTTGGGTTGCTGGAGGACGGTCGTTTCGGTGGTGACATTATGAAACCCGAGGTTAAAACGTCCTCGGGTTTTCTCAGAGAGGCCGTCATTTTATTGCCGATTTTGACGTCGGCACGGTGATGCAGCACGGGTGTTGGTGCTGAGCAGTTTGGGCACGATCACACAGCTCTAACCGCCCTTTCCCGCATCGTCGGATCACGCAAAAACGGCTGAACAGATTAAGATGATTTGTATGCTAATAGTATATAATCTGGATTCACTTATATATATTATAAATGTACTTTTTGTCCCGATGATCTTCCATCAAAGGGATATTAAATCGGGGATGCAAGTAAGGTATATGAAACGGGGTGGTTTAATCCTCATACGCCATTCTACGATTTAAGTTTCAGCCAATTGGGAGTATAACAGCTTGTCAAGAAATTTAACTTAAAGCATACCAGAATTGTAAACAAGTTGACGATTCATTATGTCAAAACCGAAGTATCATAATTCCTTCTGATTGTTGACGCTATTTTTGAGCACAACCTTTTCGCAATAAATTCTACTTTGCGTGTACATCAAAATGCATTTGCGATACTTTGACATTGTTTTTATTCATATGCTTAAATACAAAAACAGTTGATTCGCTGCACACTTTGTATCGTCGGTGTACCATTTAATTTTGTCATGCGTTATATTTTACGTAATTGTTGATACTTCACACCATAAAAATTGTTTGATATAAGAGATCACTTGAGCTGGGCAGCCCAATCGTCAGCATAGACAGTTGGAGCATCTTAGATATAAACTTAGAAGAGGGTCGAAAGTCTTTACATGGAAGATATTCGAAAAAAAGTTGCCTGGGGATACTTAGAATCGATAACAGAAAAACGATTTCTGTTATCGATTCTAAGTATCCCCGAACAGTTTTAAGAATTTGTGTCTGTTTGTCTGTCTGTTTATATGTCTAGGCATCACGTGAAAACAAACGAATGGAATATAATTTACCCTCATGAATATGGCAACTGGATCTTCGGCGACGATATAGCTCGGCCTTCGGCCTCGCATGCCTTGCCACTCTCCTTCGGCTTTTCAGTCATCAACCTTACATGAAGAATGTACTCTGTTGGGAGGCTCGGCCTTCAGCCTCGCGTGTCTCGCCTCTCTGCTGCAGGCCTTCGGCCCTCAGCCTTACATGAGAAGCCCGCCCTGTGTGATTATTCTCGCATGCCTTGCCGCTCTGCTTCCGGCCTTCGGTCATCATACTTACATGAAGAACTCTCTCTGTTGGGTTAACGTTTTACGGCAGAACTGCGTAGCGAGACTTTTATCATTGTACAATGTACATGTAATGTTTTTGACGAGATTAATTCGTCTAGAATCGGTACATGTGATATTTCTAAATAAGCACTTAATCATTCGTTTTGACAATAGGATTTCTAGGGAATGTCATATTGACTGTAATCATTTCTTAAGGGGGTGTAAAGAAGGGTGAAAGATTGTATCATCATCATCATCTGAGGCGTTATAGTCGCGGGTGGGCCCTAGGCTAGCCTGGTCAAGCAAATATCTCCAGTCCGATCTATTCGTGGCTTTCCTTCTCCAACATGTCACCCCTAAGTTCCTGGTGTCCACCTGAGCTTGAGAAAGATTGTATGGGAAAACAAATCACTCTAAGAGGAGAACGAATCATAAGCGGACGAAGTCGCGGGCAAAAGCTAGTTTTAAATAATTTAAAATCGCACAGCAACTCGGAAACAGTATTGGGCGTTGCGCGCCCTCTCGCGGACTCCCATGAAATGATGAACTTTTAACTCGATTTGTAAAAGGTTGTACCCAATATTTATTTATTTATTATTTAATTACACTGTATTACCTAAGTTATTCCACACAAAGCACTGGATTGGACTCAACCCCACACCACCACCCCAACTAATTTAAATAGTCACAAGACGTTTAACAATAGAGATGGTGGCCATATCAACTCCTAATCAATACAAGGTAAACCCTTGGTGTTTCGTCTCATTGGGACCGTCCCAACAAGTAATAAAGATAAGGTGAGAATAAAAGGTACAGTCGGCAATAAAACTTTGTACCAAAACATTTTTTTTTGCCACGCATTTCCTTTTCATCATCATCATCATCATCATCATTCTAGCGTTATCCCAGTACAGTTGCACCTAAAGGACCTACCTAATCACGAGATTTGGCGTAGGCACTAGTTTTTACGGAAGCGACTGCCATCTGACATTCCGACACGCAAGGGTTTTCCCCTATACCTTATTGGGCTTGTTAAGACTGCGCAGTACGTTCGGTTCTCCATACAAACGTATTTATGCTCTCATTTTAAAACGCCAGGCTAGAATAACATGAAACTTTGTATACACAATGGGATCAGGCATATCTAGGTCGGACCGTAGTTTCTGTTGCTTGAAATTATAATGGAGAAAAAATACAGCGATTATTAAGGTTTTCATACAAGCCGTAAAAAACTCAAAAAGCCGCTGTATTTTTTTTTTACAATTTCTGGCAACAGAAACTATGGTCCGACCTAGATATGCCGGATCCGATTGTGTATACAAATTTTCATGTTATTCTAGCATGGCGTTTTAAAATGAGAGGGTAAATACGTTTGTATGGAGAACCGAGCCAGACCGAGCGTACTGCGCCCTCTTAAGTGAGTGGGACTTGACTATAAGAAGTTCTCAAGCCACTCGAGGTCCTAACTAGCTTAGATTTCATCTAAAGTCCATTATTATTAACCCGACTTATTTATTTCACTGTAAACAAAACTATTCTCTCACTGATTCTCTAAAATTACGCAATATGAAGGCCGCGCATGGTCCGAATAACGATTTGTATACTATGTAGACTTAAGAGGATGCCTCGATGCGTGTAACCCACACTCGCATGTAAGAGACACGTTATTTATGTATTCCGCACGCAAGAAAACGGGATGAATCACTCTTCGGGGATGGCTTTTTTAGTTGAAAATTTCCAATATACATATATATAGCTTTATGATTTTTTATTCGTATTGCTTGCTATGTCATTTTAGATGTATTAAAATCGCACCACTTTAACTTGATTATGACGTTTAATGTGTACTGTTGACATGCCCCTGATTCGCACGAAGCGCTTTGCTTTTAGTTTTTATGCCAGGACAGCTAAAGAGTGGAATTCACTTATCATCAGGTGAGATAGTGGTCAAACACATAACTATATTCTGTTTTACATACAAATAGTTTGAACAGGCTGAAATGCATAAGTTAACTAAATTTTCCACATTGGATTTTTTATTGAGATAATTTTAACGAATAATGTTTCGGCTATAAATCATATAGTTGAAAAAATATATATAATTGATAAATTAGTTTTACTGTAAACAATCTAGTGCCAGACTTGGCACCTTTTTTGATAATCTACGGAACTTGGCACCCATTTAGATCTCAATTATTTTTTCGGTGAAGATGACAACAACTCATCGCATATTCTTAATATTGAACTTGGCTCCCATTTTCACACTTATGATTTTGATAGGATATTAATTAATTAATTTCCTCCAACTTACGAAATGTCACCCGAAACGAATGATATGGTCACAACACTGGTTTTAAAACAAAAAAGATGTAGTACGTGACTGATTGTGTGGTGATTTATTATTGTATAATTTTTAAGAAAAAAAAACCGACTTGAATGGGGGAGTCCGGTGAAAGATTATTAATCTTAGATGGTGCACTCTTAGATTCCATACAATAAAATACAAAAATGGCTATAAGTATGTTTATAATGGTAGAAGACTAAGTACCCTCAATTCCTCATGAAATCATGGAAAAACCTTGCTTGCTTGACAAACAAAACGAAGAGAACAAATCGCCAAACGTGAACTACGCGTCGTTGAAGAGTTCCGTTCTGATCATCATCAGCAGTTCCACTTCATCAAATGTCACTTTTATGAATGAAAATGCTTGATTAGTTCATGAAAATACTAAAATCACTATTTGTGTGCCTTTCACATTTGAGGAGTTTCCTCGATTCCTAATGGATCCCATCATCAGAACTCGAGCATGACAAAAATCAATTGTGAAAATAGAACTTGCTAAACAAACACAGCTAGAAGGACAAATCGCCAAACGTGAACTTTTCGTCGTTGAAGAGTTCTGTTCTGATCATCATCAGCAGTTCCACTTCATCAAATGTCACATTTTTGTATGATAATGCTCGATTTGTTGATAAAAACACAAAAATCACTATATGTTTGCCTTTAAGATTTGAGGAGTTCCCTCAATTCCTCATGGATCTCATCATCAGAACTCGAGCATGACAAAAATTAATCGTGAAAATAGAACTTGCTTAACAAACACAGCTAGGAGGACAAATCGCCAAACGTGAACTTTTCGTCGTTGAAGAGTTCTGTTCTGATCATCATCAGCAGTTCCACTTCATCCAATGTCACATTTTTGGATGCAAATGCTTGACTTGTTGATAAAAACACAAAAATCACTATATGTTTGCCTTTAAGATTTGAGGAGTTCCTTCAATTCCTCATGGATCCCATCATCAGAACTGCCTTTTGACAAAAACGGGACCAACTTGGATATATATACATACAATCAAAAAAAGAATTTTTCAAATCGGTTAAGAAATGACGGAGTTAAGGAGTAAAACATTAAAAAAAAAAACACCTCTTTTGAAATCTTGAAGTCGGTTTAAAATCAGTCCTTCATGTCCTTAATCTTGTTAGTATAGCGTTTTAAAAACGCGTAATTTTGCAAGGCAGGCTCTTAAATATATTTATTTTAAGTAGGATAATAGTCTGCCCGGCTAACCGTGAAATAAAAATAGGTGAGCAAAATAAAAAAAAGGCAATTGTGAAATCGAATAAACAATTAAATTATACTTCATTCACGTAACTGAGGGACAATAATAAAATAATGAGCTCATTTTTATGCGCAATACTTTAATTTATTCTATTACTTATGTAATAAAATCCTGTCAGAAAAGGAAAGAGCATTATTAGCTAAAGTATGAGACAAGTTAAAAGTTTTCAAACACCAAATATAATTCCAACACAATCCCAAAATTGCACTTTCAGATTTAATGCTCTAAGGTTCAGATTAAGTTGTAAAACAGCGCGCGCGCCGTTCTGACCAGTCAAGGATGTTTCTTATATATAAGGACTGCTTTTCAGATATATGTGACGGATGTGTTGATGATGAGTGGAGCGGCGGACGCAGAAGACCGGTTATAAACAGGAATGGCATTGAGCACATTTTATCATCACAACTCTGTCACTAGAAATTCACACTGATGCACGGAAATAAGATATAAAACGTCACTAATAGAATAAATTTGACGACCACTTTGACTTAGTTGGGAGTGACCCCCTTCGAAGTCGGGGGTCCCGGGTTCGAATCCCGGTCAAAGCATCATTTGTGTACCGAGTCAATGTTTGCCTAAGTAATGCAAGAGTTTTTATAATAATATATATAGATGACTGACATATTGAGAAACTTTGGAACTATTAGAAAAATATTTGATTATTCCTACAAGAAACATTCATTTGACAAGATAACGTTCTTGTTTAAATACTATTAGATATTTCTCCTCAACCCAAATTAACTATACTTGATTTAGTTTTTAGAGCTCACTGGAGAACCATTTGATGTGATACTTATGTTGCGTATTAAGAATAACACATTGATATCAAAATAAACTGCACATGTTGCATATGTTATACTTTATTTTATAATTATACGCGATCCCGTCTAGTCCCGTCTCCTTAATAATATAGCACACCGCCTGCCTGATAGTAATCAGACACCATAGTCCATTTTGCCACTACAGAATAATCATAAGCGTGCTGTCGACCCTTTATAGGGTTCTGTAGCAAACAAGAAACAGGGTTCCTTCCCCTTATAGTTTCGCCATGTCCGTTCGTCCGTCCTTCCGTCCCCTGCTTAGCTCTGTTACCGTTACTAACTACAAATCTGTAATTTGACATACATATCAATCACACCGACAAAACGGTAGAATAAAATTAAGAAAAAATTTTTTTTAGGGTACTCGCAAAATGGGGATGATTTTTTTCTTGCCAAATCCTTAAAAATCATTATTTTTTGACCTCCTCAATGATTGTCACTATTAGTGATCTCTAAATATCTTTTTTTTTCAATGATGATCATTATTTTATTGGTGCATTAGTAGTATAAATAAAATGTAATTTCCGGAGTGGATCAATATTTCGTGCCTTGATTTTGATAGCATAATCTAGATGGCGCTAACGCTGTCAGGTGCATAGAGATGAGCAGTTAATGGAATATTCCTGCAGGTTCCAGGTTTGTATTAGGAAATATACCTCATTGCAAATACTCATAAGATTAATAATCAATCAATGTATCATTTTATCTCACAGATTTCTATAGGTATTCTTAACTACATTTTGTGACATTCCACGTAGATTTAATATTTACATTATTTACCTACAAAAATAACATTGTTTTGGAATAATCCTTTTTAGGCGTCTATATCCGAAGACAATGGAGGTCAAATAAACAAGTTTACTTAAAACTAGCATCCTTCTATATTTACCGCAATTTCAAACCGGCACTGCGAGGTTCAGAAATCGTCCAAAGGTCACTTATAAGTATCGCATCAGGTATTTGATAAACGATCGATAAAGCATTAAAAACTCCCATTTAGTACAAGGCCGTGAAAATGCGTTATCGTAGTCGTAAAATCCGCAGGGGTTATACTACTAATTCACGTCCTATACATCCTTTCGTGATAGAATTGATTGATACAGATATCAGCGGGTCTATTTGACTAAAACACTGAATTGGAATCAGTTTGTATTTTCCTTTGTTTTAGTAATTGTGGAGCGACTCCTCCATATTAGACTGGCGCGATTGGTTTAGCGCACGTGGCACAGATTATTTGCATTATATTAATTTCAACTCTAACACCGCAACTCGCAACTATAAGTACCTTACCTAGCCAAAACTAGAAACTGACGCAGCAGTATAAGGAAAAAAAAATCTGAATTAATTTGGACGGTCAAGGATTGATGTATATCGTAAATATATTTCCTTAACATTACGCCTCATTTGCGAATGGTCTTTATACAAAATTTCGTTTTAGATATCTCTTCCAATACCAGCGTGCTATTTTTGTAAACTACAGAAACAAGTAAAACTTGATGTTTCTTTGTCAATATTCCTGTTTCTAGGATTACAAAATTACGCGGGAATATAAAATAAATAAAGTCATTATATTTTAAAATATTGTACACAAAAGTATGAGAGAGCGTCCATTGCACAACCATTTTAGAGACTTCATAGGGAATTAAAAATATTAAAAGGTATTTTTAAATATTTTATACTGTAGCGTTCGGATTCGGATAATTTTAGACAAGTTCGAGCCAGATATCAAACCCTAAGTTTATGCAATTGACAACAAGTTGTTAGTCCTAAAGTTACCGGCAATATGACCTTATCACTATCACCGCCTCTTTCCCACCGTTGCCGTTAGTGGCACATAACTTGAAATCTTCTTTAAATAGTTAAGTGCTTTAAAGCTCTTAAACTCATGTTATGTATCCTGATGTTTAGCCTTTAGATACATAACATGAGACTGCAATAAATACTTAATAAATACTCGGTAGTATTTATTGGGTATTTATTTAATCGTACGGCAAATAGGTAGAAAGTGTAGGAATGGAAGTCAACATCCAGGTTGCAGCAGCTAGTTAACAGCGTGAGATGTCACATTCATATGGAGGTCCTCCGGGTCGCTCTGGTAGGTTTGGGCAACGTAGTTATTGTAAACAACTTGTGCAAGCAGACTTTTCGCCAAAAAGACGATTACAGGATGGGCGATTTTTCAAAACTGGACTCTGTGACAAACTAATACCCCGAAAGAAAAAAAAAACTTTACCACTCACCAAAAACTAAAAGCAACACAAAACTTTTAAACATCATTTTTAAACAATTATAAATGTTTTATCACAATGCGTATTTGGTTTCATTAATTTTTATCACAACGTGCGTCGCCCTCGGCGGGTGGCAGCGACTTATCTTCAGTCTGTCGTACCGTGCCGTGACGCGCCTAGAGTCTTGTGCGATTACACAAAAACAGATTTTTTAATTAGGTGAATCGTTTATTACGCTTGTACATAATTGTCATTTGAACTTCAACAACTATTGTTCCGCGTGCGTCCATCGCGGCGGGCGCCCGCGCCACAAAAATAGTCAATTTAGTTGCGTGGTAATATGTAGTCCACTCTACTTGACTAAATTAAGCTGGACTGGTTCCACGGATTTAGGACACTTTTGAGATACAACTGTTGTGTACTTATTCTATTTATATACGTAACTTGGTAGTCGTGTCGTTCATCAAATGCACTAGGAAGGTATATATACCATCTGCAATATTTGTTTATTTGCCGCTGCGTTAAGCGCTATGTCAAATTACAGCAATCAAGTAGTAACTAACGGTTACTGAGCTAAGTCGCGAACAGACGGACGGACGGACGGACAGACGAAAGACGGACATGGCGAAATTATAATGTTACCTTTTGTACAACGGAACCCTAAAAATACTAAAGTTTTAATTTTTTTATTGGCATTATAATAGTTTATGAACCAATATACAACTATACTTACATTTGACTATGATTATGTATTTGTATTTCATTTGGACACTTTCCCTATACCTAATGTGCGTTTTGCCTGGGCCTTCCATACGTACATAACTAATTACTATTCTGTGGTGATAGGTCAATCAATATGATAATCATTACAGTCACCATTTCAGAAATCCCCGCTATATAAAAACCGGTCAAGTGTGAGTCCGACTCGCGCCCCGAGGGTTCCGTGCAGCGAGCGTGTACCCGTCCCGACCCCATTCATTCAGGAGAAATCTTCACAGCTCGATGTAGAGAACGCGCGAACGCCATGGGTACAGCGCTATCTATCGGCGTTTTTATTACTAATTTGCGTAATTCATTAACGTAGTACTACATACGATAAGGGGTAGAAGGGGGAAAATCTATTACCATATAAAAACTTTCACAATTGTTTTTCATGGGGGTGCGTAGCATAAAATAGTCGGCGTGCCAACAAGGCTTTTTATTCTGAAGTATTTTACAAGTTGTATTCTCGTCCGAGAGGAAATGACTGACGAAATTTTGTACTGGCTTGTGGTCTAAAAGTATTGTATAGTATTTTCTTTACTAAATTTACAATTCCTACTCAAGGACAATGCTTCGAAAATCAACATTATCCTCCTAGCATCAAAGTTGTGCCCTAGAGAAGCCCAGGTTCCGCTTTTGGCATCTATTCCCAAGATTTGACGTAGGCACTAGTTTCACGAAAGAGACTGCCACCGACCTTCCAACCCACCGGGAAAACTGGACCTTGTTGGGATTACACCAGTTTCTTCACGAGGTTTTCCTTCATCAAAAAACTACTTTTAATTATTATATTACGTACAGTCAGCGTCATATAGTATGATGCAGCCAAAGTGGTCAAATAGTTCGGTACACCATACATTTTATATGGTGTACCGAACTATTTGGGCACTTTGACTGCTACGTGCTATGACGCTGACTGTACAAGTAAGTTTTTATGAACATAACCCAGTGCCTATGGCCTATGTCCAGCAGAGGATGTCCTTCGGCTGACATGATCAAAGTTTCAAAAGTCAAAGTCAAAATATTCTTTATTCAAATAGGCCTAGCAACAAGCACTTTCGAATCGTCAGTTATAACATGTATTAACATATATATTAATTAATTATTTAGAGCAATTTATTGATGCTATTATTATTCTTCAAAATAAATATTGTATTGTTGTAGACATGTCAAAGTAAGAAATTATTTTGTAGTAAAATTCACAATAGGATCGTCAAAACATAAATAATAATAATAATAAAAAATATATAAAAAATAGAAATCTAGACAGTTTCTAGAATAAAATCAAAATATCAAAAAAAAAAGATCATATTAATATCTAACGCCATAATGATTAATTCATTAATATTTCAGTCACAATTAATCCCACGGTGTTTTATCATTCATGTAGTCATGTGTGCTATAATATGCTTTCGATATGAGTTGACGCTTTACATAATTTTTAAATTTATTAATAGATAATTCAGTTACATTTCTTGGAAGCTTATTATAAAACTTCACACCATTACCCATGAATGATTTTCTAATTTTCTGTAGGCGAGTGGTGGGCACCGCGAGTTTGTGTTTATTTCGAGTATTAATATTATGTATGTCACAGTTCTTCCTGAAATTTACAATGTTTTTATGTACATACACAATATTATCATAGATGTATTGACAATGCAATGTCATTACATTAATGTTCTTGAACTTATCTCTAAGTGAGTCTCTATGGTTCATTTTATATATTGCTCGAATAGCCCTCTTCTGCAGAACAAAAATGGTATTAATATCTGAAGCACTGCCCCATAGTAAAATACCATACGACATAATACTGTGGAAGTAACTAAAATATACTAATCGAGCTGTCTTCACGTCTGTCAGTTGGCGGATCTTGCTCACGGCAAAAGCTGCAGAACTCAGTCTATTCGAGAGATTAGCAATATGGGGACCCCATTGGAGTTTGGAATCTAATGTTAATCCAAGAAAAACTGTACTATCCACTAGTTCCAATTCCTCATCTTTCACAATGACACTTGTTTGATTGTGCTTAACGTTAGTCGTGACAAACTTGATACATTTGGTCTTTTTCTCATTTAACAATAAATTGTTGACATTGAACCAATTAACTACTTTAGAAATAGCATTGTTTATATCTATATTAGCTTGTTGCTGTCGTTTGACTTTGAATATAAGAGAGGTATCGTCTGCAAACAATACTATATCATGGTGGGTCTTTACGAGGTATGGCAAGTCATTTATGTAGATAAGGAATAGGAAAGGTCCCAATATTGATCCCTGCGGTACACCCATCGAGACCACTGATCCTGGAGATCGCTGTCCATTCACATCGACCCTTTGTATTCTACCATATAGATAAGATTTTAGCAAATTCAGTGCCGATCCTCTAACTCCATAGTAGTGCAGTTTCCTGATTAATGTTTCATGACATACGCAGTCGAAGGCCTTGGACAAATCGCAAAAAATACCTAAGGCATCCTGTGACTCTTCCCAGGCATCGAATATATGTTTAGTTAGCTCAACAGCCGCGTCGGTTGTCGAGCGACCCCGCGTAAAACCAAATTGCTTATTATGCATTAAATTGTTTGCATTAAAATGTCTTATTAATTGGGACAAAACTAATTTTTCAAAAATTTTACTAAATGTTGGTAGCACAGATATTGGTCTAAAATTAGTGGGGTCAGAAGTGCTACCTGATTTAAATAAAGGAGTTATTTTACTATGTTTCATTAGATCAGGAAACTCACCGCAGTCAATACTGTTATTAAATACAACTACCAAGTCAGGCGCTATGACTTCTATTAGAGATTTGACAGCATGGACAGATACTCCCCAGAGATCACCAGTTTTTTTGACATTAATTGATTTAAACGCCTTTATTACATCTGGGGTACTAACATATTCAAAATGAAGATTTCCACTACATTCTGAGGCGTTATCTTTTAACAATGTAACGGCAGACGAAGGTGAAGAATTTAATGTCTTTGTTGTGGATACTGGTATCTCAGTGAAAAATTTTTCAAATTCTGTTGCTACTTCTAAACTTGAATCTATAATTATGCCATCAATTTTTAGTTTAAGATCATTCATTTTGTGCTTTGATCTACCAGTTTCCACATTAATTAATTTCCATGTTGTTTTGATAATGTCCGAACTATTTGTAATTTTCTGGCTTATAAAATTACGTTTAGCTATATGACAATCTATTTTAAATTTCTTAGAATATTGTTTGACATGTTCCTTAAATTCATCACTCATATTAAACCGGCGTTCCTCATATAAAGCATACAGTGCTTGTCTACGTTTATGTAAGTCCTCAGTAGCCCACTCACTAAAAACTGATGTCCCACCAACCACGACCGATTTGGATGTAAAAATCGCATTATAATGTTTCATAAAAGTGTGAAAAAATGAATTGTACATTTCGTTTGGACTCATATCGGAAGACAGAAAGGGTAGCGCCTGGACTAGACTTTGCTTCATTCGTTCCATACGGCCCGTGGTTACTGGTACAATAGTTATTTGTTTCCTCAGGGTATTTCTTCTTAATGTCTCAAATACCATTAATTGACCTAAGTGATCTGATTCTAATTTACTGATTACACTTTTAGTGATTGGAATAATATTAGTGAAAATGTTATCTATACAGGTGGCGCTTGTAGCAGTGACTCTAGTAGGCTCCGTAAATATATGACTAAAATTACAAGATTTGAAAAGATTCAACAATCTGATACTTGTTGTTGAATTTTCTAAAATGTTTACATTGAAGTCTCCGCATATAAGTAATTTCTTATTAGAGAGTGATATTTTAAGTAGCACGGATTCCATTATGCTTTCAAAAAGGTCAAAATTACTTAATGGCGGCCTATACACACAGACAACAATAAATTGCTCTAATTCTACTGCACTTATTTCTATGGTCCGTTCAACAGACAAGGATACAATGTCCTTACGTTCCTTAAATTTTAATTTATTATGTAATATTATTAATGACCCACCATGTATGGAACTAAGTCTGGTGAACGAACTTCCCACCTGGTGGTTATTAAATTGAGGCATTAATTCATTATTTTTTAACCAGTGTTCAGTTACACACAATATTTCAATATTATAATCATTCAAAAAGAGTTCAATCTGTAAGTCTTTTCCTCTAATAGACTGAATATTTTGGTGAACCAGGTGCATATATTTTCCATGATGGCAGTATCTTTCATTAAATTTATTAAAAACTAAATTGCCAGAGTTTGAGTACTCCTTTGTCTTAAAATCTAATTTAAATGATTGGTTAAAACTGGAACCAATTCCAACTGTATATTGAACTGCTCAATAGGAGCAGAGTTATGTGCCAAATTCTTGGCAGAAATGTCAAATAAATAGGATAGTGACAAAGCTATTTGTCTTTTATAATAATTACAAAGGTAAAACTTACCTTTAGTCAATAAATTGTGTTTACCAACATATTTGTTAGTGTCAATTATGCTAAACTTACTACTATATGTACAGAGATTATGCAGAGCTATATTCAAATTATATCTAGTGTCATTTTCTGCCTTTGAAATCTGATGACAATAGGGGAATGTGAACATAATAATTTCTTTTACAGTTAATGTGTCCAATTTTTCAAAAAAATTAATTTAATTATATTTGTTCACATTTCCTCTGTTACCCATAAGAATAAGCAGTGTTGTTTTAGAATGAATACTATTATCACTCATAATTTGATGTGACATATTATCAAGGCTACAATAAGGCAGACAATTGCTTATTGCGCTAAGCCCTGTTAAGTGATCGCTTAGATATGTGCCCATATTACTTCCAAACTCATCACAGTACATAATTACATTAGGTGTGTTCGTTTCTGAAGTGTGGAAGGAGCTATTATTATTTTGTTCTTGTGGAGGTACACTGGCACAAAGGTGTGGGTTCGATGGACCATCTGATAAATGACCACTCATTTGTTTACATAAACATGACTGGCCATTGGTCAGTGACTCAAACCGTTCCGAGTTATAATTAATTTGTGTTATTAAATCATCCATGGCTAATGAATATTCATTAATAACTTTTTTTGAATTTTCATTCATCCTATCTAAAGATTTTATTGAGTCCTCCAACTTATGAATTTTTAATTTCAATATCTGTGTGTCAGTTTCATATTTTGATCTACTATTTTTCAACTGAGCAGAATATATATCCAACTTATCCACTAAATTCACATTAATTTTGCTAAATCTCAAGTTCTTGAAAAACAATTTATTCCGTTTTGACAACTTTTGTGTTTTTTTTATGAATCTGTTCAGTCTAAGATATTTCTTTAGTTTATTACCGCTGCAATGTTCTAACCCTGATGTGTTAGAATCATTGGTTAAATCTATAGTAACCACAGGATTATCAATTGCAGAGGTAGCCAACTTTGAGTCGGGCCCGACCAGTTCCTCGAATAAACTCTGAGTGTGAGCCTCTGCAGCTTTAGTTTGGGCTTCCTGTAGGTCGTAGATTTTTTCGTGGGCATCATGTAGCGCTCTCTCCAGTGAGTTAATGTCCTTCAAAGCCTCTTCATATGCAGCACCACACTCAGTAAACTGGTCTACCGTCTCCTGAAGCCGGGCCCGCTCAGAATTTACATCATTGTAATCACTTTCTAAGGAACATAAATCTTTTTTTAACTTATCTCTGCTATCAAGTACTAATAATAGTTCCTTCTCACTGTCCTCTCTCTCAACAAGCAATTGAGCACACAATTCCTTGGATGTTTTTAGTTCAAGCAAGGTAAGTTGAAGTTTATCAGTTTCCTGCTGGCGAGCCGCAGCAGCTGCTCTGCGAGTTAGCATTATTGTTTTTCTTTAGTTAAGCACAAAAACAAAACAAGGAATTGCTTACTCAAACTAAGCGAAATTACAGTTAGGTACTTACATGAAATTCTGGCGTCTCACTATGCCCATACACTGCCTTTCAATACAATTCTGTACAATGATTTACGCCTTGTTATACACACAATTAGACAAATAATTAATAAAGCAAGCAAATAGGACTGCGAAACGAACACAGATTTCAAATCCAGGCTCCAACGTACAAACGTCCGTTGACAGCTTCAAATACACGAGTGCCCGGGCACTGTACTAAGGAATTATATATTAAACTAACACTGGTGTCGCTTATTTACTCTATTTTCACCATTCGAATTTACTTTTAATCGTAAAATATTAATTATTATATTAAAATTAATCAGCTGATACAACTTTGACGTTTGACGTTGGCGAGTGATGATGATGATGAATCCAGTGCCATGAGTCGGGGTTCGATCCAACGACCTCCAGATTAAAAGTTGCATGACTGACCACGCACTCGGCTATAGTCGCTTTAAGAAAAAAGAACGTTGCAAGAACTTTACTAGCTGCCTATAAATGTGACTTTGTTCGCATATAAATTAGAACCTAAATATGTTAGGACACAGTCAAAAAATAGGTCCTGTTAATTAGTTCAGAATAGGTGTATTAGCGCCATAGGAATTACTTCGTCCGCCCCGCGAGTATTCCAATCAGTTCCAACTGTAATTATAATCCTAGCTCTGAGGCGAGAATGCTTCGCTACACCCAAGACACGACACTAATGACCGAGTTGCTACATCCCCAACCCCATACTACTGGGAAGGCATGTCGTTGGGCCGCCCGTCACACCGTATATTAACTTGGCTCGTTACTGGCCCGCTTCGCCAACTTGCTATAGACAATGGTATTGATAATTAGTCGTACATTTCTGGGTCTGTCGCTGGTGAAATAGGAGCCTAGTTAGTATATATTAATTATAACCACATAACTTTTATGAATAAATTACATACCGTCTTTAACTAATTTTTATATTTGATTTATGTACTTATCCTGGTTAGTGGATATTATATAATATTTCTTAGTACCTATATCTTCTTATTATTATTGACAACGTTAAATGTTTCCTCGTTCAGATCAACTTTCATTAACTCGTTTGCCATTCCGATTTGGAATTCGAACCACATTCGATTGTTCCTTATTCATCGTCTAAAAGCCAGTTCCTTATACAAATATCGAAAAGCACCAATCTCATATGTAAATATTAAAAAATGAATGAATGATTTCTTACTCTTTTTTTTTATTGCCCATTACGCGTCGGTGTGTGAGCCTTCCCGCCATCCGGACGGCTAAATCAGGGCTATCTGTTAATTGACTACATGGACATGTCAATTACTAGGAAGCTTGCGGAGCCTGCCACAAGCTGACACTTTGACAAGTGACAGAAAGAGATTCAGCGCTATTACTACTATTATCTATATATATATATATATATATATATATATATTATATATTTATATAATATATACATATAATAAAGCTGAAGAGGGTCGAAAGTCTGTACATGGAAGATATTCGAAAAAAAGTTGGCTGGGGATATAGCTTAGCTTAGAATCGATAACAGAACACGTTCCAACAGTTTTTAGAATTTTTGTCTGTTTGTCTGTTTATATGAACGCGCATCATGTGAAAACGGCTGAACGGATTTTGATGAAAACTTTACTAATCTGTCGAGTAAATACCCGGTCAGGTTTTAGGCTATAAAATTGTGCAGATTTGGGTTAAAAGGGGGTAAAAAGAGGGGTTGAATTTTGTATGGGAACTCCTTTAATCCATGAGTTACAGGTATAAAAATTGGTTGGCATATATACTTGACGACAAAGAAAAAACATTCACATTCAAAATCTGTGAAATCTTAACATAAAAACTGAAAAAAAGAAGTAAACGCTAGCGCTGCGCCGGGACGCTGTGTAGTGTGCGCGCCAGCCACCACGGTCTCTTCAAAATTTTAAAACTTAGCGTTTAGCCCTTTAACCCTCTCTCTGGTTGTTAACCACTGACGTACGAATGAAATACGTCGCGTAAATTGTTATTCGCTCATTTTTTCTGGTGGGTAGTCTTTAATGCCGGTTTTAGTATTTTCCTAACATGCAGTGACGCGACCAAAACAGATAAGAACGATTGTGTACGATATTTCTAAATAGTTAAATTTATGTTCTTGACGTATGTGCTTCGTATGGTCAGTGTTAGTGTAACTTTTTTAACATGATTATCAATTAAAGTTTTGTCGATAAAATCAACGGCGCGATATAAACACCTCACGAAAAAGACAAAAAGTAGAATATAGTGCAAAAATGCAGATCAGGCCATAGAATCGTGGCTCAGATGATTCTTCGGCAGATGGAAACTATTACATTTCGTCTAACCGAAGTGATTCTTCTGGTGAAGAAGCCGGAGTCGCAGCTGCCGCTAAAAATTAATTGTAACAGATTTTTGAGAAAGAAATGTTTGTAATTTTATTAAAATCATCCTTTTTACGTCTATAAATAATCACATTATTAATTTTTAACCGACTTCATGATTTCAAAAGAGAAGGTTATAAATTCGGTTGTATGTTTTTTTTTTTTATGTTTGTTAGTCCATAACTCCGTCATTTCTTAACCGATTTGGAAAATTCTTTTTTTGATTGTAAGTATATATATCCAAGTTGGTCCCGTTTTTGTCAAAACGCAGTTCTGATGATGGGGTCCATGAGGAATTGAGGGAACTCCTCAAATCTTTAAGGCAAACATATAATGATTTTTGTGTTTTTATCAACAAGTCAAGCATTTTCATCCAAAAATGTGACATTGGATGAAATGGAACTGCTGATGATGATCAGAACAGAACTCTTCAACAACGAAAAGTTCACGTTTGACGATTTGTCCTCCTAGCTGTGTTTGTTAAGTAAGTTCTATTTTCACGATTAATTTTTGTCATGCTTGATTTCTGATGATGGGATCCATGAGGAATTGAGGGAACTCCTCAAATCTTAAAGGCAAACATATAGTGATTTTTGTGTTTTTAATCAACAAATCGAGCATTATATATATATATACTTATATATATATTGGGGGACAATCTTACACAAATCGACCTAGTTCCAAACTAAGCAAAGCTTGTACTATGGGTACTAGACGACGATATAAATACATACGTAAATACATAGAAAACATCCAAGACCCAAGAACAAATATCCGTGAAAAGTGCACAAATAAATGCCCTGGCCGGGATTCGAACCCGGGACCTCTAGCTTCGGAGGCAGAGTCACTACCAACTAGGCTAAACAGGTCGTCAAATTATCATACAAAAATGTGACATTTGATGAAGTGGAACTGCTGATGATGATCAGAACAGAACTTTTTCTTGAAGAACTTAGAAAATTTCACGTTTGGCGATTTGTCCTCCCTGCTGTGTTTGTTAAGCAAGTCCTATTTTCACGATTAATTTTTGTCAATCTCGATTTTTGATGATGGGATCCATGAGGAATTGAGGGAACTCCTCAAATCTAAAGGCAAACATATAGTGATTTTTGTGTTTTTATCAACAAATCGAGCATTATCATACAAAAATGTGATATTTGATGAAGCGGAACTGCTGATGATGATCAGAACTCTTCAACGACGAAAAGTTCACGTTTGGCGATTTGTCCTTCTAGCTGTGTTTGTTAAGCAAGTTCTATTTTCACGATTGATTTTTGTCATGCTCGAGTTCTGATGGGATCCATTAGGAATCGAGGGAACTCCTCAAATGTGAAAGGCACACAAATAGTGATTTTAGTATTTTCATGAACTAATCAAGTATTTTCATTCATAAAAGTGACATTTGATGAAGTGGAACTGCTGATGATGATCAGAACGGAACTCTTCAACGACGCGTAGTTCACGTTTGGTGATTTCTTGTCTTCGTTTCGTTTGTCAAGCAAGCAAGTTTTTTCCATGATACCATGAGGAATTGAGGGTACTTAGTCTTCTACCATTATAAACATACTTAAAGCCATTTTTATTTTATTGTATGGAATCTAAGAGTGCACCATCTAAGTATAATAATCTTTCACCGGCCTCCCCCATTGAAGTCGGTTTTTTTTTCTTAAAAATTATTAGCTGATTTTTTATATTTGGGTTGCTCTCGCTCTGTTGGGATACCCGACCTTTGGCCTCACGTGCCTTACCTCTCAGCTTCGGGCCTTCGGCCCTCAGCTTCATAGAGTCCGCTGCTGGGATGCTCGATCTTCCGCCTCGCGTGTCTTAGCACTCAGCTTCGGGCCTTCAGCCCTCAGCCTTATTAAAGAGCCCACTCTGTTGGGATGCTCGCACTACGGCCTTGCGTGCCTTACCACTCGGTTTAGGGCCGAAGGTTATTTTGTTTCGTTTGGGACATTCGGCCTTCGGTCTCGCATGTCTTGCCGGTCTGCTTAGGGCCTTTGGCCATAATACTTACATGAAGAACTCGCTCTGTTGTGGCTACGTTTTACGGTAGAACTGCGTAGCGAAACTTCTATCATTATAATTGTTATTTTTTTAACGGGATTCATTCGTCTAAAATCGTTACATTTAATTTTCCGAAATAAGCACTTAATCATTCGTTATGACTATAGGATTTCTAGAGAATACACCCCTAAGGTTCTGGTGTCCTTTTCGACGCCGTCCAAACATCTCAGCTTGAGAAAAATTGTATGGGAAAACAAATAATTCTAAGGCGAGAACGAGTTCTACGCGGACGAAGTCGTGGGCAAAAGCTAGTATTCGAGTAAAGATCTTTAACTTATTCCTTGCGAGGGTGTTTTAGCATTTAACATAGGAGACGCCATTAATATATTCACCACTCTGCCAAAGAAATAACCACAAAGTTATTAAAACTACTTTATCAATCGGTTATTTTAATGTTCGTAAGAAACAATATTTCTGATTTTGATAAAGTAAATGCGATTGGCAAAACACTCCGCCGCACTGGGCGTTTCAGAACAGAACAATTCCCCGTCGCATGGCACTTGCAGGCAAGAATCCACGCGTCATTGGGCTGACCTTATACTTGAACCCTATGACGAAGCATTTCGACGCCGCCTGAAATGTCTTTTATTGAATAATCCATTATACTCAGTTAAGGAGTACATTGATCTTGACATGACATGTATATCATCATCATCATGTCAGCCGAAAGACGTCCACTGCTGGACATAGGCCTCCCCCAAAGACTTTCACAATGACCGGTCCTGCGCCACCCGCGCCCAGCGAACAGACATGTATTATAGTAATTATTAATTAAATTATTCCTTGATTTGATAGTAAATGTTTTTTGAATGGACATATATATTCTGTAAGTTGAATGACAATCCCTTGTGGGAGATATAATAATAATAAATATTCTTTATTGCACCACTTACAGATAAGTTGTACCGTAGCTTGCTTCGTAACCAAATGGTAACAACAGGCGGTCTTATCGCTTTCAGCGATCTCTACCAGACAACCTTTGGGTAGCGGGAAAACACTGAACTAAAATTGGGAAAACAGGTAGTGCAGAAGAACTACAAGAAGAGTCAAACAACACATACGCATACATCAGAATAAATGAAAAACACAATCTACATAAATAAATATATATTTATTGTTTTCTATTGCCAATTTACCTTTCTTGACATTGTGCTGCTATTATTATTATTACGTTTTTATTTATATTTTCCATGTTTTGACAATCATGATAATAATTCTTGTAATTTTGACATCTATGCAAATTTATAATGTAATTTTTTATCATGAAATAAATAATCTAATCTATGTCAGTCTCGCAATCTTTCTCGGCATGTGAAGAGCTCATCCAGAATACCTTTATGTCCTGTTTTTAGGCTATAATACGTTGTACTTTATCAAATTTATAATAAGATTAATAATGATTTCACAAATTGTAAGTATATTTTTGCTTTATTTATCATTTCATGTGCAATTGAAGTTTTTATTACAAAGTCGATTTAAAATCATTCGTGCTTGATTATCATGGCTTGCTGTCGTAATGAAGTTAAACATCAAGAAGTCAATCATCAGGTTTCAAGAAATAAGGACTAACTGTTTATGAGTATTATTATTATATACATATGGTCCTTAGCTACTTCGTTCATTTGGCCATCCGATAGTCACCCAATAATTGACCCAAATGTACCTAAACCGAAGTAAGGTCTACTTTTATTGCTTAATTTTAGTATTTTGAATGTGCGTGCATTGTTTTAGTGTGGGTGCCTATAGTAATGAGAAAATGTTTTGTAAGTGTGTAGTTTTTTTATGTCTTACCTTGCCCCCCTCATAAAATGGTCACCTGTCTAATATTCGAAGTGCTGACGAGAAAGCGACTCTGTCTGTCTATTTCTATGTGTGTCTGTTACCTATTTACGCTCGAACCTCTAAACTGAACACGGCAAATCGATGGATGAATTTAATAACGGAAGACCTATCAAATTTTCCGCATTTGACGTACGCACGCATACGGTAGTAGTACTTGTACTACCTACTAGTGGTAACATTATCATTAAATATAATGCGCGCAACTTATCCCGAAAATTAAAATTTATTACGACCAGGAACAAATATCCGTCCTAAATGCACAAATAATGCCCTGGCCGCGATCCGAACCCGGGACCTCTAGCTTCGGAGGCAGTTTCACTACCAACTAGGCTAAACAGGCCGACTGGAAGAAAGGAAGCAAATTAAATATTTATAATTATTGTAAAAGAATGACATAATGTAACTTTTATTTTTACACGACTGGCAATAGAAGGAGTGTAATGTTTTATACCTAAGATATTAATGTATCTAATATAAATTTGTATATCATGAATTGTTAAAAATTTAAAAATGACTTGAAACTAATGTTATCAATAAATCATTCAATTCCATTCAATAAATAACTAAACAGTGATGCAATGTTACGATTTTTTGACTCCTGATTACCACCGTGTATTATTCTGCGGTTCTCTAACATCAAATATACCTACGTATTGATAGTGGCGTGGATGTTATTAACACACGTGATGACACGTCCTTTGACTCGTCGTTCGAAGGAAATGAGACGCACAAGCACTCAAGTCATTACAGACCGTTTAGCAAAATGTTTGCGGGATAACGCAATTTCAATACCACTCGTGAACCCGGGACACTATTGCCACTCGTAATGCCGCTGCCGGAAATAATAAATAGGCCTAAGGCAATATTGTTATTCAATATTTGTATCATAATAAACTAAAATTTAATATACGCCTACTTTACCTTTATTTATCAATTCTAACTATATGTAACTACAAATAAGTGGGATTTGTATTCATACGCTCGCTGCATTTTTTTAAATTTCTCATTTAAACGTTAATAATATAAATATAGACCTAGCATATTTTTATGTGTTTATCTAAGAAGCAGGTTAAATTTGAAGATTGAATATGTGCATTGGAACTTAGCCGCGATTAGAATACGATTACACATGACAGTTTGTCCATGTCCACACACTTCCGGTGGTCTTGTAATATATGAATTATTTAATTCAAAACAGTAGAGACCAATTCCACGCAAAAACTAGGAATAAGTAGCCAGTGTTATTGTTATCTGACTTAAGCAGAAACTTACTTACATAGCTAATACTTCTACCTACATACATGCCGTGGCGAGTGTTTGTCTGGATTCCGAACCGAAAAAATGTTATTGCTTAAGTTCATACATTTGTTCCGGTAAATGAACCGTGACATATTTCAATTTACGAAGTCGGCCATACTAGTATAAGTTTATCTACTGTACCTATAAGATTCCGCCGATCCCATAAGGTTGCATATTTTCGATGAAATGTGTACACTGTAGAGTGTACACATTTACTATTTTTGTGCATCTAAATTGTACTGTGTACACACAAGTATATAAGTACAATGCATCTTCAGTTACAAAATACCTGTGGACTGATGAAACAAATGGGTTGATCTGAGATAATTTGGGACCTGGGTATGTTCTTAAACTACGACCAAGACCACCGGGGAATGGGCAACAGCATTCCTAGAGTGCGGTGGAGATACTGCGATCGCCAACCCGCATGCCAAGCGTGGCGATTATGGCATTTACCCCCCATGAAATTGGGGGAGGCCTATGTCCAGCAGTGGACGTCCTAGGGCTGATATGGTGGTGGTGGTGGAGATAATTTGAAGTTTGTACATGTGTTGTAAGTATACAAAGATATCGATCCAGCCAAACTTACAAAAAATTTTAGGTATCCGTGTCTTTAAAATTAAAGTAGTGGATACATATTTTTGTAACTTTGAGTGGATTTTGCATGCAGTACAGTCAACACCATACAAAAGTATCCAGTTTTCGACCTAATCTCTAGGTAAACGATAAAGTGCTAGAATTTATACCTGAATATGAAGTTGACTGTACTTACTGCCAGTCACAATCCCACCATGACGAGATTAAAGTTTCACTCGGGATCGATCAGAGACTTACGTTTTACATTTGATTTTGGTGTCAATTTGATCCACTCGTTCGATTCCCCATATGCATATGCCAGGCTAATGGGTCAGAACAAGAGAGCCATACACATCGATATCAAACTAATATGCGCAACGCAAGTGTGTAATCGACCTACTGGTACTGTTTAGTATGCTGCACGGTGTTCTAATTTTTGAGTTGGCTCCCCGAAGCCATATCTTCATAATATGCGCTGTAACTTGCAGTCGCACACTTAGCACAGATTATAATGCAGCGGACTCTGAGACTAAGGATTTCTATAGATATCCCATAAGGGCTATAAGTATACACGTGCCATCAAGAGGGACAGACATGCTCTTATGCAGCTAAATTGAAAAGTTGTCTTAAACGGCTGACGGCTTACCATAAACCATCTCTTTAAAGACAACAAATTATACATCTCACTCTGACGCTCTTATTCAATTTACGTAGTATAAGACCATCTCGCTCGGTACTTTACTTAGTTTTTTTAGATTATTAGATTCTTTCTCTCAGAAGTGTCAGATTTAAGCATTGTAAAGTGCGTGGCGTTATTATGAAACAAATGAATTTCCTATATTAAGAGGCTGACAAGCGTTAATGACCTTGGCTATGTCTGTTTGCGTCTAGTTGCGCCGGAGTGAAAGAGAAACTATATACCTGCTATACAAGCAGATAATCAGAAATCTCACTAATATTATAAATGCGAAAGTTTAGATGTTTGGATGTTTGTTACTCATTCACGCAAAAACGGCTGAAAAGATCAAGATGATTTTTTGTATACTAACAGTATATAATCTGGATTAACTTATAGTATACTTTTTGACCCAATAATCACCCTCAAAGGGATGAAATCGGGGGTGTAAATATGGTCTATGAAACGGGGTGATTTAAATTCTCATACGCCATTCTAAGCTTTAAGTTTCAGCCAATATAACGGCGTGTCAATAAATTTAACTTAAGCCATGACGTATTGTAAACAAGCTGACGTTTCTATATGTCAAAACCGAAGTATCATAATTCCTTCTGATTGTTGATGTTGACGCTATTTTAGAGCATAACCTTTTAGCAGTTAGGTCTATTATTGCGTGTAAATCAAAATAAATTTGTGATACTTTGGAATTGTTTTTCTTCATATGCTTAAATACAAAAACAGCTGATTCAATGCAGTCTTTGTATCGTCGGTGTACAATTTATTTTGTCGATTATTATTTTTTACCATAATAAGTTAATAACTGTTTGATATAAGAGACCACTTGGGCTGGGCAGCCCAATCGTCAACATTGATAGTTGAAGCACCTTAAATCTATGCACAAAGTACAGTCAAGGGCATAAATATATATACATTTTTGGACCTTATTTCAATGGAATAAGGTGAAATAATGTATACATATTGGTGCCTTCGACTGTACAATATATACGAGTATACTGAGATAGAGATACTAGTGAAATACTCCACATAGATCGTAGCGCCGTTGTGTATTTAGTAAGAACTAAAACTGCACCTGCTAAAGGAACAAACGACTTCCACCTAGACGGCTTGTGTCAATCTGTATCTGTTTATCCCAATGCTGGAGACCTTATTTATTTATTTGTTTATTAAGTATTTATATCATTATACATCACCTACCTATATTTTTAATCATGATTTTCGCAATAATTCAACGCACACTGTACATTCTGTTGTATCTCGCTTAGTGTAATTTATGTTTTTTATCGTTTTGTGTTTGTATTTTCGTGTCAATGGGTAGATACACTGAAAATCAGCGTCGTAACACTTTGTGCTGCGACACATGCTGAGTGTTATCCTATTCCGAAACACTTGCAGCATTGTAACCTTTGTTTCCATATTTTGTAGTGTATGTTAATGTTGTTGTGTCTGTGTTTCGAATAAATGCTTCATTCATTCATTCATAAAAACTAACCGTACGACCGCTGCATCTCTGTCACTTCAATATGCAAGTGCGATGGAGATAGCACCCAGTGACATCTGGTACAATCAATCATTTCCATAGAAAAATTCGTTCTTCGAGCTGAAAGGCCCCTGGATCTATGGTTATCCGTACATATAATAAAGCTGTAGAGGTTCGAAAATCTGTACATTGAAGATATTGGATAAATCAATGGAGGGATTGGAAGACCCTTGGCATCGAAACAGAACACATTTAAAGTTTAAAGAATTCGCGTCTGTCTGTCTATCTGTATATATGTCTAGGCATTGTGACTCTCGGCCTTTAGCCTCGCGTGCATTGCCGCTCTGCTTCGGGCCTTCGGCCCTCAGCCTTACATGAGGTGCCCGCTCTATGTAAATGCTCGGCCTTCCGCCTTGCATGTTTTGCCACTCTGCTTCCGGCCTTCGGCCATCATACTTTCATGAAAAACCCACTCTGTTGGGACAACGTTTTACGGAAGAACTGCGTAGCGAGACTTTTATCATTGTACATGTAATATTTTTACGGGCAGCACCAACTCCCGTTACAATCGGACACTTTTACTCGAAGTTATAGACGATTATATATACCTAGGACAGACTGTGCAGTTAGGTAGGTCCAACTTCGAGAAAGGGGTTAATCGTAGAATTCGACTCGGCCGGGCAGCGTTCGGGAAGCTACGCTACGGCACATCTTTTCGTCCAATATTCCGCAGTGTCTCAAGACATGAATCTTTGACCAGTGTGTGTTGCCAGTGGTGACATATGGCACTGAAACGTGGTCGCTTACTATGGGCCTCATAAGAAGGCTCAAAGTCACCCAAAGAGCATTGGAGAGGGCTATGCTGGGAGTATCTCTGCGTGATCGCATCAGAAATGAGGCCATCCGCAGTAGAACAAAAGTAACCAACATAGCCCTCCGAACCGCTAAACTTAAGTGGCAGTTGGCGGGGCACGTAGAACCGTTGGCCGTTGGGGAGGAAAGGTTCTGGATTGGCGACTACGTACCGAAAGGCGCAGCGTGGGTAGGCGCCCCACAAGGTGGACTGATGACTTGGTAAAGGTCGCAGGAGTCCGATGGATGGATGCGGATGGCAAAGGAACGGTCATTGTGTCACTCTTTGGGGAGGCTTATGTCAAGTAGTGGACGTCTTTCGGCTGATATGATGATGACGATGAATCGTTTTGAAAATAGGATTTCTATTAAAATTTGCCGTGCGCGGTAAAGAGCATGTCATATCGAATGAAATCATTTCTTAAGGGGGTGTAAAGAAGGGCGAAAGATGTATGTTCTACGCAGACGAAGTCGCGGGCAAAAGCTAGTTTAATCATAAAATTGAATATATTCACCACATGTGCCATATAAATCGTCTATGCTTTGGGTCTGAGTATGTTGGAACTGTGTTATTAATTATGCATGTTTCAGTTGAAATAAAATTAATACATTATGATTATTTTAAGATGATTTTAAGACGCAGCTTTGCGATTTTTTTCGATCTAGTCGATTTTCTTAAATCTTGTTTTGGAATTGTCTACACCCTTTGAAATATAATGAATATATACGTACACGTAAAAATACATTTTTATTTTTTTACCGAAACAAAAATCTTTTGTTGAATCACCGTTTAAAAATGGCAATTTCAGCGTCTTAAAATCATTTCTTTACATACTGCTTTCGTGATTGCAATGATAATTGAGGCAGGCATCAAGTAAACTATGCCCAACTAAAGAGTTATGGTTTACTCAAAATAAGTTTCTGTCAATTTTTTTGGTACAAGTTTTTATTGCCCATGAACTTTTTTCCACAATCATCAACTACTCGTTGAGTCGGTTCGAATGAGCCCAAACATGTTTGTTTTATCTTTTGTAGTTTAGGAGTTGCCATGGCCTCCTTCTGTCTCCATCTTCAGATCAGCTCGGTGGTATTATAATGAACTATAATATAAAATTTTACCTTAATTGGATACCGGCAAGGGTCTGAAAAAAGGATTGCAAATTTTGATGACAACTTACATAGTTACTTATTTACGAACAGTGCAAGTCAAATTAAAGCTTATAAAAAGAGTTTGAACTGATTTGAGTACAGTATGCATCTTTTCTTCGAGGGCTTATTATTTTGTTATCGACCATAGGTATGTTAATCTGAAGGGTCTCCTTTTGCAACTTTCAATTTAATTTTTATCGCACGTATTTTCAGTACGGTAAAAACGCGATCTTTACTTGCCCTAGTTACTGAACTAGCTGAATTGCCTGCTGTGAACACAGATTGAAGCGCTTTGTGTTGTCCCGCCGCAAACTTGCTTTATCTGCTAGTCTGCAATTATATCTGTACTGTAATCTGGATAAGTTTGAAGTAGTTCCCGTTTTGCTTCAGAGCAGCGTTAGTCTTCTGTACTGACTTTTGAATTGAGCAAGTGGGGCTTTAAATAGGAATTAAAAATACGCAGGTTTACCCACCTTTTATTTTTTCTTGTTATATCATAAATATATGAACGATCTATGCACAATATGAGCTGACCGAAGGATGATTACGTTTTATTCGTCTTGAGTCTTAGTCCGCAGTAAGCTCGGTTCTCCATACAAACTCTCATTTTAAAATGGAATGCTGGAATATTTTAAAAACTTTGTATACACAAGGGGATCCGGTATATGTAGGTCGGAAATTATTTTCTGTTTCTTGAAATTATAATAGTGAAAAAATACAGCGATCATTAAGGTTTTCATACAAGACCTTCTCGCTGCATTTTTTCCCATTCCAATTTTTAGCAACAAAAGCTAATTTCCGACTTAGATATAGATTAGACTTAGATAACTACGTTGTATGGAGAATCGAGTTCGGTCGAGCTTGCTGCTCTTTAGGTAAATTTGTGGTATTGTGGTCCTAGTGGTGACTAAGGCGCCTTGCTGATTTATCGATGCGGAGGCTGTAAAATATGAGAAATGTCGGATGTCACTATCAACCAATACGAATGCAGTACTGCCCCGCTTCTGCGCATGGTATTACTACTGCGCAAACGTAATACTGGCAGTATTTCGTGGAGCGAGGAACGACAAAGACCAAAATACCTATCATATGACGCACCCGCCCCGCCAAGTCAGGAAGTCGCCTTAGGTAGCCAAAGCTCCCGAGGATGCGCTGTGTTCAGAGTAAGGGACCTGCATATGTCTCTAGATGTTAACACAACAAATCTTCAACACAATATAGGGTTGGCAACACGCTTGTGATTCTTCTGGAATAAAAGCGTTCATAGGCTACGGTGTCTGCTTACTATCAGGCAGGTCGTAAGCTTGTTTACCTACGTCCTTGTATAAAAAAAAACTTACTAACCAACACGGAAATCTAGGTTCAATCCAATCGGTCAAAAACCCGAAATTGGAATAGGTTAAAACTGTCGTTGTAGGTTGACCACGACCCCGGATCGCCAGGGACACATCTCCTAATTGAACCCTGGGGAAATTTGCCGTATTATTCCACTTCGATTTAATCCGATTTTAAGGACACCCTAGCGCCGGTAGTGTCCCAATTGAGAGAAATCGGGCAGCGTGTTTTTCTGTTTTTTTTTTGAGTTCCGTTTTCCATTTGGTACGTCCAGTATCAAGTTGTGAAACTTTAGCAAAACACATAAATATTCTGCACTTTAGTGATAGGGGTACGGCACATAAACATTTCTCACTATTAATGACTTTCGTGTTATTACGTATTGCTAAAATAATATATCTAATTACTTATCAATTAACATGGAGTTCCGTTAAGTCTGATAAAACAAAATATTATCGTGTTTTGTTTTATTGATTGCTGTTTTCAATAAGCTTGCTTGTGGTGAGACGTAGTTTCAATATCACATACCTAGTTCATTAGATTTTTACCCACGACGGAACGGAGAAGGTATATTTATAGATGTACACAGAAAAAATCATGATAAAACTAATTACAATATAGAAAGAACAAGAACGCTAAAAAAATAAAATAGAAGGTAAAAAATGGCGTAGATCGCTGCCATGCGTAGTCTGCCCAGAAGGCTGGAGCATCGCCACGTTGTAAGGCAATGTTGAACTTCTGGGCGAGGTAAAAGTGAGCATTGGTTATTGATCGAGTGAAATGAAGGCTTCGGCAAAAATGCTATCGTAAGTCCGGACTCCGGATTTCCAGCTCCTCTACACGGCGAATTTCTCAACCGATACATACAGATATAGAGTTTCGACTCAGCTTTTTAAAATTAGAAGAAAAAATTCGCGATGTGTCTAAAGCTTTCAGAGCAACTAGTAGTTAGCTAGCGTATGAGTTAGTTCGCGTGATTGCCACTGGATGGCGGTACTGGCGACAAGAATTTAAATAAATTTTAAATATTTGGGGTTGTTCGTAATAATCGTATTTTATATAGTAAAATCTTATAAGGTATTGTATTTATTTAAACGGATTGTTTGTTTGTATGTCAAGTCACTATGTGACTATAGACAAGCAGTCGCTCTGGGGAGTCTAGGGTAAAGTAGAATCAGTAATGAATGCGAATTGATTAGTTCGAGGGTTGGAATTCAGTATATGTATAGGTCGATTCACAAAAGCTGGCGCGGAAAATGTCATTAATTTCATAGACATTCCGCGCCAGCTCTTGTGAATCAACCTATACAAACAGGATTTTGAACCGTTTTGTTTTTTTTTAGCTCGCCGGCATCTGTACCGCATCACTAGACCATCGAGCCATCCTGCCGAGGCCTGCCATCTCTGCAGCCAGCAGCCAGCCACTCTCGCCAGACGCGAGCCACGTGGGGAGTGTCAGCCACTCTCGTCTCCAGCCAACTAATTAACTTACTCACGATCCGAGAAATGGATGGAATGCTGCTTTAGAACCTTAGTCTTTGTTCCGTTTCTTTACTCATGTGGTTTGGCGAAACTTTCTTGTTCGGTTAATCGGTACTTTCCGTTTTTATTTTAATAAATGAAAAAAAAACTTTATTGTATTGCATATACATAAACCGAAAGCGGCTTCTTATTCATAATTATAATTTAAATAAAATGAGAAATGTTATCTAATTTTCGAGTCCCATCAGTGCTCATTTGAGGGCCCCAAATGAGCAGTTGGTAGATTTCACTAAATCATTGACCTAACGTGACTCGACAGAAGTTGGCATGAAACTCTAACAAAAACCGGCCAAGAGCGTGTCGGGCCACGCTCAGTGTAGGGTTCCGTAGTTTTCCGTCCGTCACATTAAGTTGACATATTAAGTACAGAAACACAAAACCCTAAAAACGGGCCCTAATGTATGGGCGCACCTGCTCAGACCCCATTAAATCAGGAAAAATCTTAACTCCGCCATGTAGAAATGAGCGTTCCACGTACAGCGACATCTATCGGCAAATTAAGTAAACTATTGCGCGCGAGCTTAAAGTATGGAAGATGATTTTTATGGAATAATTCTTTATTGCGTGAACCGATTTTCACCGGTTTTACTTTATTTGAAAGCACGTCATTTCATTGTGATTTTGTAGAAATGACAGGTACAATAAACACCTGTTTATACGGTTAAATTACAAACTTAGTTCAGAAATTATTTTTGTAATTTTTTCAAAAACTATTCAACCTATCAAGTTCAAAATAATTTTCCTACAAAGTTTTTATAAAGTTCTACTTTTGAGATTTTTTTCATATTTTTAAAACTTATGGTTCAAAAGTTAGAGGGGGGGACACACATTTTTTTTTACTTCTGGAGCGATTATTTCCGAAAATATTAACATTATCAAAAAATGATTTCAGTAAACCCCTATTTATTTTTAAATACCTATCTAACAATATATCACACGTTAGGGTTAAAATGAAAAAAAAATCACTCCCCACTTTACGTATAGGGAGGTACCCTAATAAAATATTTTTTTCCACTTTTTCAGCTTTCTAGTGCTAACGGTCACTGAGATTATCCGCGGACGGACGGACGGACAGACGGACGGACAGACATGGCGAAACTATAAGGGTTCCTAGTTGACTACGGAACCCTAAAAAGGGCTACAAGAGTTGTTACATTTAAATATTTTACCTACTATCTTCTACTTCTATGTCATCTATGTACTTAAAAGATATAAAAGACCATACACAAGATCGCAATTAAACTGAAATTACGTTGATCCTCTTGGAGCTCTAACTATTGACATTATCGTACCATTACGCTATCAATAGGTAATTAGTAAAACCAATATTATGAATTCAATATTATCAAATCATTTAAACAAGACACAATTCTAACTGTGAGTATGTATTCCGTGTTTGTTTAAATTAGGGATGTTGACTGTTAAAGGTATTACTTTAAGCATACATAACCTACCGTACACTACCGCTCATTTAGGCACCCATACCTTTTTCCATACATCTGTATACAAAAATGACTTTCAGAAATACACTGCCAAACAGAGTCCCTTGACAGTTTTGCGTGCATTCTGCATTTTTTATTTAGCTGACTTATTGAGCCTTAAATGTGTGCCAGAGACCCATCTTTTGGTAGTTTCTTTTTGCAATGACTTAAATAACTACTAATTGCTGGTTCATAGAAAACTGTAGTGTGTTAGTAAAGCTGTATGAAAAAAGGTATGGGTGCCTAAATACTTATGAGCGGTAGTGTATGCTTGTATATGCAGGTAACTATTTAAAATGCCTGACATTTCACAAAATTTCCATTAAATATTGAATCTGCTTGCGAGGTCAGTAAGGTCGCATTTTAAATGGTCTAATTTGATACAACTTGACCAATTGCTTTTTTTATACCTCTCTACATACTTATAAATAAAAATCATGTGCTACATAGACCGTTAGACATTACTTTTTTTTGTTTACCCAGGGGAAATCCGTTATGGATCCTACCCGGCAAGGAAGAAGCGGAGTGGGTATGTCCGACTCCCACAGACTAAAACCCCTGGGATGTTCCACAAATCGCATTTGGACAGGGTCCCGGGAACGCCTCAGCACACATCCAAAAGCATTAGACATTACTAGGCCAACCCCTTGCCGCTCCGGCTAAACTCGGGTCCATCGCACCTCAGTGGATGAAATGCCATTTAGGCTGGGTTGCACCAAACCGTCTGTAATTCCCGATAAACCGTCCGTAAGCTGTGTTCGTTAGAATGTTTGGAAAGTTTGACAAGTTTCTATGGGATGACAGCTGCCGGCGCCGGCGCCATATTTAACGTTGATCAGTCTCATATCTAACGTTGAACGTTGATCGTAAGTCGGTGCAATCCAGCGTTAGAAATTGTTAGTAAAAGTTTTCAGATTAAAGTTAACTATATATCATTAGTTCATTACTGTAAAAAATATCATCATCATCATTCACTTAAGAGCTGGGCTCTTGTCGGTGCAGTGTGATGCAGTTTTCGCCATTTCTGTCGGTCCAAGGCTAGTTTCTTGATGTCCTGGTAAAAAAATATAAGAATAATAAAAACACTGTCAATTAAAAGATAAAAATAATGACGGAATACATTATTTATTTCAAAAAATCAACTAAACAAGTACAATAAATCAGTTGTATATAACACATACATTTGACCCAACGCATGAAGGCTGTCTCAGTGCCTTAATATGGGACAATCTAGCCTTCTCGCAATCACACGAAGAATACTATTGGTGCTGTTCCCTACGCGGCGCTTCATGGAAGCAACCCGTTTCCGAATAATCGCGTGGAAAATGTTTCTCGCCGAGATTTGTATAGAGCTTTTCTCAAACATAATATGCAATGAAATAAAAAAATACACCACTCAAAAAACAAATTTAACAAACTCCATGTTTGACATCTATATCTACTTGGCATGCAATCTCCTTCGTTTCTATAGTAATGTTCTATTAATTTTATCTAATCTTATTTTGACGATGGAACCGGCAATGTAAGTGCCTCGGGTGCTCGCTCCACCGTCTGGGGGTCAGCGCCTGACTGAGCTGCATATTTTTGTACATTGCTCCTTGTAAATAAATCCAGTTGACTACGATTACCATGTTTGCTGTCTACGTTCCACGATTTCGCTACACAAGTGTCTGATATTAGTCGATTTGATATTACTAGATCGGATAGTGCGCAGTCGAGTGTGTACGACGGTCGGAGGCACGTCGCACATACGTAGCTGCTAGCACTGATTGGGATTTCCGCTTTGAGTTGCGGTCTTCTTGCTGATTAGCCGAAATCAGCGACCGTGAAACTAGATAACCATTATGTCATAACTAATGCAATACAAGCAATTAGAACATAACATAACACAGGATGTCTTATGACAATAAGCTATGCTTCAGCTAAAATTATTAAGTGTGTAAACGTGTAAAAGAAAAACCCTTAAAAGGGATTTTTCTAAATTATAAAACACTACAGATTTTTTACTTTTAACATCTAGGCATGTTTGTTTTACCGTGAGTTGATTCGCTTGACTGCAACAAAAATAACGCTTTAGGGATTCTTGAATCAAACAACGGTTAAAAAACTCACAAACAATACCATCGAACTATGGGTTTTTGGAAGAAAAAAAATTGCATCCCTACTTTACGAGTATTAGTCTAATTTTTAGGGTTCCGTACCCAAAGGGTAAAACAGGACCCTATTACTGATACTACGCTGTCCGTCTGTCTGTCCGTCTGTCCGTCTGTCACCAGGTTGTATCACATGAACCGTGATAATTAGACAGTTCAAATTGTCACAGATGATGTATTTCTGTTGCCGCTATAACAACAAATACTAAAAACAAAATAAAACAACTATTTAAGGGAGTTTCCATACAAATAAACTTAAGAAATTGCTCGCTGTGTTCATTAGGCGCTGGGTCTCAAAATGTATGGGAAAACTAAATTCCGACTCGCATTTATCGCAGTTTTCAGAATTGTATGGATTTTTCTTCAATATTCACGTGATACGGATCGTGATATGAGTGAATCGCGTGATAGTGATGACCGAGTAAGGGACCCCATTGGTTTTATGTGTTACCTGCTGGGAAATCACTTGATGGTTCCATCGGAAGATCAGCGCTGGTAATCGCGCCAGCAACACGCTGAGATGGAACCATTTCGTGCAATACCCATTGTGACTTGTTTTTGCTTTCTATTTCTTTTTTGTTGTATTGTATTGTCACGAATAAATGTTTTCTATTCTATTCTATTCTATTCATTTGACCAAAATTCTACTTGATATTATTTAACGTCTTATTACTGATGAGTCAGCGCTATGCAACCAGAATGGTATTTTTTTGGGCAGTTTGAGCATTTGATGAAAACACCTTCACTGTCCGTTTTGCCTTTTAGAGGTAGATCGCAACACCCGCACTGCATTTTGCCAGTTTGCTTGTTGTTATTGTTACTTGTCAAAAATTCACGTCGGTGCCCTCTCTCGAAGCAGTGCCGGGTGGAACACAATAGATGGCGCTGGTATTTAGTTCAAGTCAATGTCAACTGCAAGACTGTGATGACTTGCTTATAAGATTATTTTTGGTCATGTTAGATCTGAGAGTCAATTTTTTTGCATCAATGTTTTCTCTACACTTTGTCCGTGAGACTTATACGCACTAACACTTCACCGAAAAGTTTCAGACCAAATGAAGTTTAAATAAACACTCAATGTCACGTTTATCTTTGGTCAAGCGGTTGCCAGTTTTATTGAGTTATTGTCGAAAAATATTACGCGAATCACTGCAATAATACTTGTGCACAATGTTTGTGATATATTAAAGCACTGGAGTTAAGATTTTTTTTGGTCGGGACATCGTAAATCTTCAAAACATTTAATAAATACGGGACGTAACTTATATAGCCTAAAGCCTTCCTTGATAAATGGACTATCCAACACAAAAATAATTTATCAATTCGAACCAGTAGTTCCTGAGATTAGCGCGTTCAAACAAATAAACGAACTCTTCAGCTTTATAATATTAGTATAGATAAAAAAAAAATATTATTTAAATTAAATAAAAAAGGTCATAATAAAATAAAAATAAAAATAAATATTGGGGGACAATCTTACACAAATCGACCTAGTCCCAAACTAAGCAAAGCTTGTACTATGGGTACTAGACGACGATATACATACTTATATAGATAAATACATACTTAAATACATAGAGAACATCCAAGACCCAAGAACAAAATCCGTGCTAAATGCACAAATAATGCCCTGGCCGGGATTCGAACCCGGGACCTCTAGCTTCGGAGGCAGTGTCACTACCAACTAGGCTAAACAGGTCGTCAAGTAAAATGGTCGTCAAATAAAGTGTTTAATATTTTATACAGGGTGAAACAATAGTCGTAAACAATTTTTTTTTGTTTCTATCACAGTATTTTAAGGCAAATTTATTGCATTAACTCGAAAAGCAAACAACTAAACTTTATTAATAATGATTAATAAAAGCAAAAACACCAACCTTATGGTCACCCTATTCGACAAGATTTGCATACTAGTTGCTGTGTAGATTAAAATACCACTTTTGATTATTGTTATGTAGAATTATTTTATCTTATCAATTGAGTACCTGCTTAGGCTATCAAACAAGATCATCATGTGAAATATTTTGGACGAATAGCCTGTCTTCCTCTCGCCTGTGCATGAGCTGGAACAGAAAACTGTCCATAATCCCGGAGATTTACGAACCAGGGCCCGTAATTTTCATGCCGATGACATCAATTTGACGTCACGCTCCGTATAGGGTGATCCCAAATAGTTTTATTGTAAAATATTAATCATTAGTCGTCATTCATTTTAATCATGTACAAATGACTTCAAAACTAGTCTATTTACACGTGTAATAAATAATATCTACTTGATACGAGAAACGTAAATAAAACTATTTTGATTTTTATATACATACATTTTATTAAATTTTATTGTTTATAATAACAAGTTTCAGTAATTACGTAGAAGACAGAATTCCTCTCTAACGTAAAGCACGCCATCCTTCTTACATTAATTCCCATGCAAAGTAAATCGAAGTCATCTTCGCGTTCATACTTAATGCAATATTCATAAAAATCCTTTTGTTTTGTAACCATATTTCTATTTGTTGTCTCACACATTAGGTTAATTTTTTCAACTTCTTAACGCAAAAATGACGTCACGCTGCATAGAGTATGATTCCGATTATAATTATTCGTCATAAATAAATAAATATGTAATAAAACCCGTTTTTAATGTGACCTTTTTATTTATTCTCGTTAAAAAAAAACGTTGTGTCAACAATGTTACAAGTGCCACTGAGAAAAAATTATACTGATAATAACTAATAGAATAACTTGTTAAAATCAGAAAAAATGTGTCCATCAATTCAAAATTTTCTTTTTAACAGAGAAGTTGGAAAAATTAACCTAATGTGTGACACAACAAATAGAAATATGGTTACAAAACAAAAGGATTTTTATGAATATTGCATTACGTATGAACGCGAAGATGACTTCGATTTACTTTGCATGGGAATTAATGTAAGAAGGATGGCGTGCTTTACGTTAGAGAGGAATTCTGTCTTCTACGTAATTATTGAAACTTGTTATTATAAACAATAAAATTTAATAAAATGTATGTATATAAAAATCTAAATAGTTTTATTTACGTTACACGTATCAAGTAGATATTATTTATTACACGTGTAAATAGACTAATTTTGAAGTCATTTGTACATGGATAAAATGAATGACGACTAATGATTAATATTTTACAATAAAACTATTTGGGATCATCCTATACGGAGCGTGACGTCAAATTGATGTCATCGGCATGAAAATTACGGGCCCTGCGAATCAGGTTGTGCATCGGCACTGGTGACTAGGGGTAACGTTCTCGGAACGCTTCTCGTATTTGTTCTTACCATATCGAAGCGTTCAATAAAAGCGTAAGGATACGGAGCCGGCATTTTAAACGCGATTTGATATTTTTATACAATTTCAATTTGTAGCGTAATGTTATGACTTTTGAATTTGTCATTGTCAATTTAATCTTGTTTCTACGTTCTTAGCAGCCAATACAAAGAGGTTGAATAATTAATTTTAGTAACATGCTGGTCTATGACAGTTAGCGTAGCAGATTAGGGTGACCATGAAACTCAGTAAATTTAAAACATTCTTGTAACTTAACGAATTAAAAAACAATTTTACATTATTTCTACCTGTTGTTACGTCCACATGTTTAAACTAAAGTTAAACAATAAGAAATACACAATTCTGTTTACGACTAATGTTTCAGCCTGTAGATAATAATAGTACGGAACCCTTCGTGCGCCAGTCAGACTCACACTTGGCCAGTTTATTACATTCGCTATAAAAGATATAGCAGCAGCACAACAAGCATGTCAGGATACGAGACGATCTAGCAGTTTTGATTTACAGACACACACAGTACACACACGTAGACACACATACACACACACACACACACATAGGAAGATTGGGTAAGTTCTTGAGTGGAGAACACGCACTGGAAGACGCACTGGAAGGCCCCCAACAAGGTGGACTGACGGACTGGTCAAGATCGCGGGAAGGTATTGGACGAGGGCGGCGCAGGACCGGTCATTGTGGAAATCCTTGGGGGAGGCCTTTGTCCAGCAGTCGACGTGTTAGACAACAAGCATCGTGGATACTTCTTGCATTGCCTAGGTAACAATTTATTTTCGTTTCTAACATATTATTGTTTAGCATTTGGTTGATAACTTTATTGAAAATTATAAGCTTGTACGTAAGGGGTGTTCAATAAATTCTCGGTATTAGAATGAAAACAAAAGAATACGATAGGTGTTTTATTTTTATTTTTCAATATACTCCTCTCCTATGTTTATGCACTTATAAGACCAGTAAATTAGTTTTTTTAACCCCTCTTAAAAAAAAAATTGTCTTTGGTGTCAAAATGCTCCTACACTACTGTCTTCAATGCTTCATTGTTAGAAAATAATTTTCCACATATATCCTTTTTGAGATTGTGAAACAAATAGAAGTCTCTCGGGGTCAAGTCTCGACTATACGGTGGGTATATAATAGTTTGGAGTGCAGATTCAAGAGCAGCAGCCTTGGCAATATGAGCAGTATGTACAGGGGCGTTGTCGTAAAGAAGCAGAACACCTTTGGCTAATTTTCCCCTTCTGTCATGTTTGATTGTACCCCTTATTTGGCGTAGAATATTAGCGTAGTAATCTCCTGTAATACTTGCACCCTTTTCTTTATGATCGATCTGCAATATTCCATCACAATCGCAGAATATTGTGACCATGACCTTCCTTGCCAGCTGAAGGCACGACCTTGGACTTCTTGGGATGAGGAGTTCCTTTAATGTGACACTGCATGGACTCTTGTTTGCTCTCAGGGTCAAAATGTTGAACCCACGTTTCATCTCTACTAACAAAATTTTGCATCTTATCAGGATTTTCACCGCACACCTCAAGAAATTCGTAACAACAAGCAACACGCGTATTTTTCTGAAGCGGTGTCAGGATTCGCGGCTCCACTTTTTTTAAATTTTCTGATGAAGTAGCTTCGATGGGCCGACCAGCTCTATGGTCGTCTTCGATACTCTCTCCCCCATGCTTGAATTAACTTGACCACTTCTGAATTGTTGATAAAGAAGGAGAAGAGTCACGGTAAACATAATACATTTGTTTTTTATAGCTATTTGATTTTTTTACCTGTTTGGTCAAGTATTTTATTACCGCTCGGTGCTCTAATTTAATTAATATTGAAAAATCGCTCACAGTGATCACGATCATAGATAAGTATGTTGATCACGATTGTTCGGCAGTTGCAGAAAAACAAAAGGACATCGCCGTTTGAATTTCACTTTTTTTTAATATTAATGAATGACTTTTACCGGCCTGTATTAAAAAGTTTACTAAAGAGGTTTAAAAGTGGTCAATACCGAGAATATATTGAACGCCCCTCGTATGCTTTACGACTTTATTTGCCATCTATTTCTGCAAATAAACACAGATTCCATCACTTTTATTTTAGCGTCATCTAGTCTAGAGGTAGTAACTATAGCAGTCGGCGGTTAAGAAGTCAATCCTGACGCCTGTCAAGTCCATATAGTTTATAACCCAAAACCCACTTTGAGGTTATAAACTGTATGGATACGACAGGTGTCAGGATTCACTTCTTAACCGCCGACCACTATGAGCTAACTCATACAAGCTGTCATCAAAGAAGTATCCACTTCAAAAGGTCTCGGATACTTTCTAGTTATAACCTTGTTGTAGTATGACTTGTAGATTAGTTCATACACTTTTGACTTAACATAAAGTTCCTGTTTAGTCGAATGGTCAAGCGAATGCTCCTCTTCCCGCACCTACTTTACAGCTCAAAAAAGAAGTGAATTTGTTTTGCCACTCCGAAAACGCAAATTTTCTAACAGGATCTCGGATATGTCGTTGGAAGTTTTATTTTGTTTCTTTTAAAACTGTTTGATTCTGTTTTATTACTTTGACGGCCAGGTTAGTATCCTTTTTAGGATTCCGTAGTGAACATGAAAATTGTAATAGTTTCGCTTGTTCGATCGTCCAGCCGACCGTCCGCGACTTAGCTCAGTTACCGTTACTTCTGGAAAGCTGTGATTCGCCATGCATAATATACATGTCAGAGCAGGGTTAATGATAGGTGCAGGGTGCTTAGCAGTCGGCATGCATTCTCCGATATACATCTCAATCACGCTGACAAAATGATACTTAGTATAAAATATGGAAAAAAAATTACTCGTAAAGGGGGATACATTTTTTTTTGCATAACCAATCATGTGGGTTTATTATTGGATAAAGCTTTAAACGCTTAAAGATATTGTGGTTTTTCTAAAACGATATCTGGATTCTGCCAGGACCCAAATAAAACTAATAATTAAACAACTGTAAGTAACATAAAAAGGTGTGTGTGTGTGTGTGTGTGTGTGTGCGTGACACTGCGTGTGTTACGTACGACCCGGTAACGTTACCTGTTGAACTAAATATATATATATATTTTGAGCCCAACAAAAACATACATTTTGTAGCTGACGAACCGTTGAGGCAGTTGCTTATTAAAACTTTTACCAAATCCGTGACATTCTCAATGGCGATTAAATTACTTTCACGAAACATAATTATCCCCTAAGCTCGCAAAATTTCCATGACATGAAAATTTAATGCATTTAGCGCAGACTCAAAAATAGGTAAAACAATTACTAAAGCGTATTTTACTCAATTTATGGTTTTTTTGCATCAACATGACACAATAATTTTCTATACGGTTGTACTATTTACTTAGTAATTCTGTGGTCCCGGATCGATCTTCATTGTTTTTTAACTTGGAACCTAATTCAATTACAGTTTGAAACTCGACTTTGAATTCATACTTGTACAAGTACGCTGGGAGTTTGGTACCTAAGTACGAGGATAATCAGCAAAACGAAAACTTAGGCTACCTGGTGGTGCCGTGGTGCGTAGAGTGAGGCCTATCTCTGCATGTCGGGCCATGCTCAGTGTAGGGTTCCGTAGTTGCCTCTATTCATTTTGAAAGACCTATCCAAGAACACCCCTACCATAGGGTTAAACCATAAAATCAATCCAACTCTATGTGGAGGGGAGGTACCCTTATTTTTTTATTTCAGATCTTATTTTACCACTTTATCAGAGATATTGACTTATATATCCATGACAAATTGCAGCTTTCTGGCACTAACAATCACAGATCAAAGTCTTGGATAGACAGATTGAAATGGCAAAACTATAATGACTGACTACGAAAATGGTTGACTACGAAACCCTAAAAAGCTATAGGTAAAACGGTATTTGACTAAAGATGGGTTGCACCAAACCGTAAATAGTAAGCGGGGTTCGTAGAAATCATATTGTATGGAAAGTTTGAAAAGTTTCTACGGGATGACAGCTACTGGCGCGAATTTAACGTTGTTCGGTCTGTAATCGTAAGTTGGTGCAACCCACCCTAAATGTCACCTTTTTGTGAAGCTTCAAAAACGCTCTGTTGTATAAGGCTTACATGAAAATACTTGAGGGCACGATTTTCTATGGTCAAATGGCGTCCATTAAAAGAATATGTGTATTTAAATGTTTTAAAATTACGATCAAGATCACCGGGGAATGGGCAGCAGCATCCCTGAAGTGCGATGGAGATACTGCGAACGCCAACCCGCATGCCAAGCGTGGCGATTATGGCATTTACCCCCTTGAATTTGGGGGAGGCCTATTTCCAGCCTGATATGGTGGTGGTTTTAAATAGCAAAAATACCTTCCTCATTTTAAAAAGTGATATAATTGCTTAAAATAACCTTTTGGTCCCTCTATACTGGCGTATAATCTTTGATTGTATATACTTCGTTGCTACTCGCGACCATCATGAGTTAATAATTGTGTTATAAAATCTAGCTGAACTTGGAAATAAGAACATGTCGACAATATTGTAATGTTTGGTATAAGACATAAACTTTGAAGACTGGTAGGAAGGAACGAAATTTGAAGGCGAAAGCAATTAGTAGGTTGTATTAATACTATCTATATCTATACATCTATCTATACATATAATAAAGCTGAAGAGGGTCGAAAGTCTGTACATGGAAGAAATTCGAAAAAAAGTTGGCTGGGGATACTTAGATATGATAACAGAACACGTTCCAACAGTTTTTAGAATTTTTGTCTGTTTGTCTGTTTATCTGTTTGTCTGTTTAAATGAACGCGCATCACGTGAAAACGGCTAAACGGAGTTTGATGAAAACTTTACTAATCTGTCGAGTAAATACCCGGTCAGGTTTTAGGCTATAAAAATTGTGCAAATTTGGGTTTGAAGGGGGTAAAAAGAGGGGTTGAATTTTGTATGGGAACTCCTATAATCCATTAGTTACAGGAATGAAAATTGGTAAGCATATACTTGACGACAAAGGAAAAACATCCTCATTCAAAATTTGTGAAATCTTAAGATAGAAACTGAAAAAAAAGGAAACGCAAGCGCTGCGCCGCGGCGCTGCCCAGTGTGCGCGCCAGCCACCACGGTCTCTTCAAATTTTGAACACTATTATGATTTATTCCATTAATATACAAATATTATTTTTATTTTTACTGTTTTTGTTTTTGGTGAACAATAAAGAATAATTGTATTGTATTGTATTGTATTGTAACTGTGACTCTAAACCCCAATTTCAGTACCGTTTTCTAGATTCAAAAACTACATATATAACTTTGTAATCCTACTAATATTATAAATGCGAAAGTTTAGATGTTTGGATGTTTGTTACTCAATTACGCAAAAACGGCTGAACAGATCAAGGTGATTTTTTGTATACTAAACAGTATATAATCTGGATTCACTTATAGTATACTATTTGTCCCGATAATCACCCTCAAAGGGATGAAATCGGGGGTGCAAATATGGTCTATGAAACTGGTGATTTAAATCCTCATACGCCATTCTAAGCTTTAAGTTTCAGCCCATTGGTAGTATAACGGCGTGTCAATAAATTTAACTTAAGCCATAGCAGAATTTGACGTATTGTAAACAAGCTGACGTTTCGATATGTCAAAGCCGAAATATCATAATTCCTTCTGATTGATGACGCTATTTTTGAGCATAACCTTTTAGCAATTAGGTCTATTATTGCGTGTAAATCAAAATAAATTTGCGATACTTTGGAATTGTTTGTCTTCATATGCTTAAATACAAAAACAGCCGCTTCAATGCAGTTTTTGTATCGTCGGTGTACAATTTAATTTTGTCGTGTATTATTTTTTACGTAATTGGTGACCCTTCAGACTATAATAACTGTTTGATATACGAGATCACTTGGGCTGGGCAGCCCAATCGTCAACATTGACGGTTGAAGCACCTTAGATCTATGCACAAAGTACAATATATATACTGAGATGGAGATACCAGTGAAATACTCCACATAGATCGTAGCGCCGTTGTGTATTTAGTAAGAACTAACCGCAAGACCGCTGCATCCCTGTCACTTCAATATGCAAGTGCGATAGAGATACCACCATAGCACCAAGTGACATCTGGTACAAGCAAGTTAAAATAACATTTCCATAGAAAAATTCGTACTTCGAGTTCAAAGGCCCCTGGATCTAAGCTTATCCGTATACATATAATACAGCTGTAGAGGGTCGAAAATCTGTACATTGAAGATATTGGACAAATCAATAGAGCGATTGGAGGGCCCTTGGCATCGAAACAGAACACATTTCAACAGTTTTAAGAATTCGTGTCTGTTTGTCTATCGGTTTATATGTCTAGGCAGTGTGACTCTCGGCCTTCAGCCTCACGTGCAATACCGCTTCGGGCCTTCGGTCCTCAGCCTTACATGAGGAGCCCGTTCTGTTGGCTATCTTGCCACTATGTGTGAATGATCGGCATGAGGAGCCCACTCTGTGTGAATGATCAGCCTTTAGACTCGCATGCCTTGCCCCTCTGCATCAGGCCTTCGGCCCTACATAAGGAGCCCGCTCTGATGGGACTCTCGGCCTTAGGCCTCGCTTGCATTGCCACTCTGCTTCAGGCCTTCGGCCCTACATAAGGAGCCCGCTCTGTTGGGACGCTCGGCCTTGGGCCTCGCGTACGTGTCACACGGCTCCGGGCCTTCAGCCTTATATAAGGATCCCGCTCTATTTGAATGCTCGGCCTTCGGCCTCGCATGCCTTGCCATTCCCTTTCGGCCCGTTAGTCATCAACTTTACATGAAGAATCTACTCTGTTGGGAAGCTCGACCTTCGGCCTCGCGTGTCTCGCCTCCCTGTTTCAAGTCTTCGGCCCTCAACCTTACATAAGAAGCCCGCTCTGTGTGAATTCTCGGCCTTCCGCCTTGCATGTTTTGCCACTCTGCTTCCTCCTTTCGGCCCTCATACTTACAAGAAGAACCCGCTCTGTTAGGACGTTTTACGGAAGAACTGCGTAGCAAGACTTTTATCATTGTACATGTAATATTTTACGGGCTTTATTCGTCTAGAATCGGTACATTTGATATTCTGAAATAAGCATAATCGTTCGTTTTGAAAGCACGAGCAGTGTGTGTTGCCAGGTATGACATATGGCACTGAAACGTGGTCGCTTACTATGGGCCTCATAAGAAGGCTCAAAGTCACCCAAAAAGCAATGGAGATGACTATGCTGGGAGTATCTTTGCGTGATCGTATCAGAAATGAGGCCATCCGCAGTAGAACCAAAGTAACCGACATAGCCCGCCGAACCGCTAAACTTAAGTGGGCGTGGCATATTGCACGTAGAACCGTTGGCCGTTGGGGAGGAAAGGTTCTCGAGTGGGATCGGGGATGCAAGTAAGATTTATGAAACGGGGTGGTTTAATCCTCATACGCCTTTTTACGTAATTGTTTACCCTTCACACAATAAAAACTGTTTGATATAAGAGATCACTTGAGCTGGGCAGCCCAATCGTCAGCATAGACAGTTGGAGGACAGGAAGAGAGATCTTAGATGTACACTTAGAAGAGGGTCGAAAGTCTGTACATGGAAGATATTCGAAAAAAGTTGGCTGGGGATACTTAGAATCGATAACAGACATCGTTTCAACAGTTTTAAGAATTTGTGTCTGTTTGTCTGTCTGTTTATATGTCTAGGCATCACGTGAAAACGAACGAATGGAGTACAATTTACCCTCATTAATATGGCAACTGGATCTTCGGCGACGACATAGCTCGGCCTTCGGCCTCGCATGCCTTGCCACTCTCCTTCGGCTTTCCAGTCATCAACCTTGCATGAAGAATCTACTCTGTTGGGAGGTTCGGCCTTCAGCCTCGCGCGTCTCTCCTCTCCGCTTCATGCCTTCGGCCCTCATCCTTACATTAGAAGCCCGCTCTGTGTGATTAATCTCGCATGCCTTGCCGCTCTGCTTCCGGCCTTCGGTCATCATACTTACATGAAGAACTCGCTCTGTTGGGATAACGTTTTACGGCAGAACTGCGTAGCGAGACTTTTATCATTGTACAATGTACATGTAATGTTTTTGACGAGATTCATTCGTCTAGAATCGGTACATTTGATATTCCGAAATAAGCACTTAATGATTCGTTTTGACAATTGAATTTCTAGGGAATGTCATATTGACTGAAATCATTTCTTAAGGGGGTGTAAAGAAGGGTGATAGATTGTATCATCATCATCATCTGAGGCGTTATAGCTATATAACGCTGATAAACCAATAGCCACGAGAAATACTGGGAAACTCAAAATAACCTTCTATAGACTAGTAAAGGCGAAAAAGTCGTTCTTGGGAAATTGTATCAAATTCTACAATAAAATTCCTAAACACATTACTGAACTTAGCAATTCTAAATTCAAATCTGCAGTAAAACAAACACTTATATCAAGAGCATATTATAAGATAAACGATTACATCATGGATAGGGATGTTTGGCAGTGATAGCGTCCTGCACGGGTAATCTATCGCGAAAATATTTTCTACTGTAGCATTGTTATTTAAGTTATTTTGTAGTAATGTAATTTTATATTTAACTATATAATGTATATTGTTTTGAAAAAATGACACCTCGCCGAGTTTCTTACGCCGGTTCTTCTCGTGGCAGAGGTATATTTTTCCGAACCGGTGGTAGTTTATTGACGTTCATAGGTGCATGTAATATGCCTAATTTGAAGAACAAACTACTTTTACTTTTTTTTTTAAATAGCCACGGGTGGGCCCATAGATATAATAATACAAGAGATGGGTGTTGTGGGCGTGGCGCGTGTCGCCATTTTCTGCCCGACCGGGCAGAAACGTGTTTCTTCGACTCAGTCGCCGGACGTTCGTTGCGTCGTAAATAAGTCGGTTTTTGTGGGTAAAATGCCGATTTGTGCAGTCATAACGTGTAGAAATTGAAGTGAAAATGTTAATTCTAGAAATAGCGGAGTCTCTTATCGCAGTTAAGTGTATATTTTTGATAAAAAACGAAATTTTTCTCTACGAGCATCAAATAATATAAGAGTGGCAATAAAACGGATATTTCTATTATTCTAATATTCAATGCCCGTTTTGTATGCTACTACCTTAGACGTCCGCGTAACTAACGCGCAATGGGCAGCAAACTTGCCGATCGTCACAAAGATGACGCAATTTTTTGGTACGGCCGCATGTCGAGTCCGCGAACTGTCAATTTTTTATGACCTTAGTGGGGCGTACGAGTGCGGTGCATTATTAAGTGAATTATTCTATCGATAGGTTTGTGGTTTGAATTTTATCGATAGATTCCCTGTATCGGGTTACTAAGTTGTAGTCTCGCGTACCTAAGTAGGTACACAAGTATAGGTTATGTTTATGTATTCAATTTCATTTATAATACAGGTGAAAAAAATATATGTGCCATAGTTATTTATTGCTTTCAATTTTTTTAATACCACGTTTTTTTAAAACAAGCGTACAGCCCGCCTGATGGTAAGCGGTCACCGCAGCCTATTGACGCCTGCAAATTCAGGGGTGTCACATGCGCGTTGCTGACCCTCGACACATTTAGTTAGTTAATTATATCGCGTCGGTGGCAAACAAGCGTACGGCCCCCCTGATAGTAAGCGGTCACTGCAGCCTATGGACGCCTGCAACTTCGGGGGTGTCACATGCCCGTTGTTGACCCTCAACACATTTAGTTAATTATATCACGTCGGTGGCAAACAAGCGTACGGCCCGCCTGATGGTAAGCACACAATCAGTCACCGCAGCCTATTGACGCTTGCAAATTCGGGGGTTTCACATGCGCATTGCCGATCCTCGACATATTTAGTTATTTATACCACGTTGGTGGTCAACAAGCTTACAGCCCGCCTGATGGTAAGCGGTCACCGCAGCCTATGGACACCTGCATTTTTGGGGATGTCACTCTGCGCTTTGCCGACTCTCGACATATTTAGTTAGTTATTAATATCATGTCGGTAGCAAACAAGCGTATGGCCCATCTGATGGTAAGCGGTCAGTGCAGTTTATGGACGCCTGCAACTTCGGGGATGTCACATGCGCATAGCCGACCCTCGATATATTTAGTTAATTATTTATACCATGTCGGTTGCAAACAAGCGTACAACCCGAAAATTTATTTTCAAGGCATTGCCACAATTTATAGGCTTGAATTTATGCCAAGAAATTGACTTTCACCAATTTGAGCAAGCGCCTATGCACAATACAATCATTAATTTACTCATAAAGGCAGTGATGGAAAAATACTTAGACACTGTAATATTTCTTTTTTTCCTAATAAAATAAAACCAGAACTGCAGCGACAACAATTTAATTTCAGTTCACTTAAGTTCTAGTTACCATCACTTCGGTATATCTAGATTTATATTAAATACAATTTGGGTCCGGTATGTGCAATTGGTCCTGGCTAAACCTGACGAGGATGCCTGGGACGAAGGCCTACTGTCCCCGGTTAACCCAGTTTCGCGCCTGGGTTAGCCCGGGCAATAGTCCTCGCACAAACATATCCTACACTCCCCACGTTAACACTATAAAACTGGTACCTGGTAGCACAGCAAACCTGCGCCCAGAGGTCTTCACCCCGGCTGGTGTAGCCGAGGAACAATATTTCGCGCTACTGTCCCTCAGCGCCGCCAGAACAGTCCACTAACTCCGGAACGCTGTCCGCCTCCTTTTCAATCCACAGCAGTTAAACACCATCAATGGTAGCCTCGGTAAGACGCCTCCCGAGAAGAATGCAGGGCATACAAGATGACCGCTACGCTGCCGAGCTATCAATCCTCGAAGAGGCGTCCAATGGCCACCAGCAGAGCCCTCACGTCCACATACTACACCCTCAAATGAGGCAAGGCATCGGCGTCGTTACTGCTCCACCCAACACCAAACGAAGAGAATTTAAATCCAACATGAGACGACAATTTCTAGTAAAAGGCTATCGAGTATAGACCAACTCGACAAAACTCTCTGCCTAACCTTTTTTTTTTTATTATTTGAAGACTGAGCCACAACACACAGGAGTTTGAGCAAGGACCTTCTGCCACCTCCTTATTTTTTATTTATTTACTTTACATATACTTGTCCAACAATAAAGACTTTTCTTCTTGGTTATAACATTTAATAATAATGAAAGAAAAGAAAGTCCAGTAGCTACATCCGCCGAGTTAAAATATTCGACTCGAACGGTGTGACAGTGACACTCAGGTTTGACAGCCGTCAAAGTCTGACAGCCAACAACCTTACAACACCCGACTGCATTATCTAACGAAAAATGCCGTACCAAAACTATCACGAAGACAAGTACTCAATAAGTACTTACATTTCACTGGTCAATAATGATTCAATTATTCAACGTTAGGATTACGAGTTATTTTTTATTATTATTTGTTAATTGAAGTGAATGCTTACAGAGACAATGCAACTGCCTAGGGTGGTCCTTACTGTGTAGGTCACCTACTGTAGTCAGTTGTTGTAAATATCCCTTCATTTATATCCTTTGATTTTCTAATTTATAAATCTTATAATAAATATTATTAGCATAATTGGCATTTTAATAATTAAATCATCGACAACAATGTTTTTTGATGCTGCCCCAGCCCTATAACCTTCACAGACGTTGTTATTTACGTGTAGTAGTTCTGTATTTACAACCTTTGCGAGTAGTGTGCGTGCCAGTCAGAGCATTAGAATCCTAGTAGAGACCGTGGGCAATGTGTGCGTGAGTCGAATCTTTACAATGCCTATATATGTGATTGCAACGCACACGCGTTAAACGCGGCGACTCCGGTTCCGGAGTAGTCACTACGGTGACGGCCAATCTCTTGTATTATTATATCTATGGGTGGGCCCTAGGCTAGCCTGGTCAAGCAAATATCTCCAGTCCGATCTATTCGTGACTTTCCTTCTCCAACATGTCACCCCTAAGTTCCTGGTGTCCACCTGAGCTTGAGAAAAATTGTATGGGAAAACAAATCATTCTACGGCAAGAACGAATTATACGCGGACGAAGTCGCGGGCAAAAGCTAGTCTATTATATAAAAGTGAAAAAACAGAAAGGGATAAAGGGGAGAGAGCGAGATATCGCCTTACAGAACGCACGATCTCCGGTGACACGTTTCTCGAAAACTGCACGCGTAAAATAACTATCGAAATCTATTCTCTGGATATTGTCCCAGAATAAGAGCATACTCGTAAAAGCTCCCGCTTCCGTTGCACATTCTTTTTAAAATCACCTATATAAAAGTTACAGTTTCGAGCTGCGGCCATTTTTCGGGAACGATCGGCTAACGTCGGGTGGGTCTCGGCTTTGAGCCACAGACTACCACAAAGTAGTTGTGAAATAGAGATACCAGTGAAATACTCCACATAGAGAGTAGCGTCGCCGTGGTATTTAGTAAGAACTAACCGCACGACCGCTGCATCTATGTCACTCCAATATTCAAGTGCGATAGAGATAGCACCCAGTGACATCTGGTACAAACAAGTTAAACTAAAAAACATCGACATAGAAAAATGCGTACTTCGAGCCGTCCTTCAGATTTTTTTACGAGTTGCGTTTTAATTCTGTGATGGGGGAAAATCGAAGTTGTCATTGAATAGTTTTCGAAGGCAATGTCCTATTCAGCCAAGTTGTATATTGTGGCCAGGATTTATGGTATTAATTCAATTTTGTAGGTGAATAATGCCTAATCCGTACAAAGTATTTTTAAGTATTATTACCCCGTGTAAAAAACGAAAGAATATTTACTCACCTTTACATGATTTACTCACCCTTTTCGATGTGAATATTGATGAATACTGAAGCAAAATCCATACAATTTTGAAAACCGCAATAATATTGGCATCACAGTATTGTGATAATAATTTGCTTCAATATTCAGGTATTGTTATATGAGTGTATCGTGTTATAATAATCACCGTGCAACAGGCCCCACTAAATGTTTGACGTCTACAATTTAGTCACGTCCGTCTGTTTCGCACTTATGATATCTTATGCAAATGCGAAAGAGATGGATTATCGGATCAGAGGCGCTACCGCGAACCGAAAACGATATATCTGCCTCTCTGCCGCACTTGAGTATTCGTCGAGCGACAGAGAGGGACATACTTCGTTTTCGGTTCGCGGTAGGCCCTCAGGCAGTGCGTAATCACTACACAGCTTCACTATCACAGCTTAGGCAGTCCGCCAAGTACGGTATTGACCGGTTTGCGCGCAGTTTAAAAAAATACGCATGTAGTCTGTGGAACTAGAGTTTTCTTTCCTTTCTGTCTTTGACGCCCGCGACGGAAGTTTATTCATGTTTCATTTACGCGGGCGGAGCCGCGGGTACGTCTAGTTAATAAATAAAAGAATTCCTGATTCGAGGACGCCATTGATACGACAATATACTCTCACTTATGCCCTTGTTTCATTTCGACAGATACGGTCCAAGAAGTTACCGGGTACGAAGTACAGGTGACCCTACAAAAAGCGATCGAGTGGCCTGGAGAGCAGTGGTTAAGACCGTCATCACCCATGGTAGTCACGGGCCTCAGACATGAGGTTACGACCAAGAAGGAATACTACTATAAAGCCTCGGAACACACTGTTCGAGGCGGTGGATTGGATCGGTGAGGTGTATTCTAAATGCGTAATACTCTGTTTTACTGAGTTGGTAGAAAAGCAGTCCGGAGGGACTACCGCAAAACCGAAAACAAGGCCTAAGTTACAACGCATAGAGAGAGATGCAACGCAATTGAGCCCTCCCGTTTAATTGCTTTATTACTACTGCTTTAATAATAACCAACTGTCTATATAAGTATGTGCTTCATTAGTAAAATATGGACAATGACAAGGAAAACTTGGCGTTAATTAGTTCATTCCGCTCATTCTTATGACTTGGTCAGGCGCTAGAGCGAAAGGCAGATAAGCTGGCATCCTGTTTCCGCTCCTCGACTTCCGATGGGGAGACTCGTTGATATGTGAGTTTTACGTCATACCTTTACTTAATACATTATACACTCAAGCCTTTCTCATGGCTCACGGGGTAAAGCTGAATTTCATGGGACATTGTAAATAATGAAATGTTATCGCTAGCACACCTAGTACCATTATACTATATACTAGCTTTTGCCCGCGACTTCGTCCGCGTATAATTTGTTCTCGCTTTAGAATGATTTGTTTTCCCATACAATCTTTCTCAAGCTCAAGTGGACACCAGAAACTTAGGGGTGACATCTTGGAGAAGGGAAGCCACGAATAGATCGGACTGGAGATATTTGCTTGACCATCAGGCTAGCCTAGGGCCCACCCGCGGCTATAACGCCTCAGATGATGATGATGATACAATTTTTCACCCTTCTTTACACCCCCTTAAGAAATGATTACAGTCAATATGACATTCCCTAGAAATCCTATTGTCAAAACGAATGATTAAGTGCTTATTTCGGAATATCAAATGTACCGATTCAAGACGAATGAATCTCGTCAAAAACATTACATGTACATTGTACAATGGTAAAAGTCTCGCTACGCAGTTCTGCCGTAAAACCTTATCCCAACAGAGCGAGTTCTTCGTGTAAGTATGATGACCGAAGACCGGAAGCAGAGCGGCAAGGCATGCGAGAATAATCACACAGAGCGGGCTTCTCATGTAAGGCTGAGGGCCGAAGGCCTGAAGCAGAGAGGCGAGACACGCGAGGCTGAAGGCCGAACTTCCCAACAGAGTAGATTCTTCATGTAAGGTTGATCACTGAAGGAGAGTGGCAAGGCATGCGAGGCCGAAGGCCGAGCTATGTCGTCGCCGAAGATCCAGTTGCCATATTAATGAGGGTAAATTATACTCCATTGGTTCGTTTTCACGTGATGCCTAGACATATAAACAGACAGACAAAATGACACAAATTCTTAAAACTGTTGAAACGATTTCTGATATCGATTCTAAATATCCCCAGCCAACTTTTTTTCGAATATCTTCCATGTACAGACTTTCGACCCTCTTCTAAGTGTACATCTAAGATGCTCCAACTGTCTATGCTGACGATTGGACTGCCCAGCTCAAGTGATCTCTTATATCAAAAAGTTTTTATGGTGTGAAGGGTCAACAATTACGTAAAAAATAACGCACGACAAAATTAAATGGTACGCCGATGATACATACAAAGTGTGCATTGAAACAGCTGTTTTTGTCGCTCATTCTTATGACTTGGTCAGGCGCTAGAGCGAAAGGCAGATAAGCTGGCATCCTGTTTCCGCTCCTCGACTTCCGATGGGGAGACTCGTTGATATGTGAGTTTTACGTCATACCTTTACTTAATACATTATACACTCAAGCCTTTCTCATGGCTCACGGGGTAAAGCTGAATTTCATGGGACATTGTAAATAATGAAATGTTATCGCTAGCACACCTAGTACCATTATATTATATACTAGCTTTTGCCCGCGACTTCGTCCGCGTATAATTTGTTCTCGCTTTAGAATGATTTGTTTTCCCATACAATCTTTCTCAAGCTCAGGTGGACACCAGAAACTTAGGGGTGACATCTTGGAGAAGTAAAGCCACGAATAGATCGGACTGGAGATATTAGCTTATATTAGCTTCTTAGCTATTATATTATCTTCTTAGCTAGCTTACACGAAGAACTCTTAGCGAGTTCTTCGTGTAAGTATGATGACCGAAGGTCGGAAGCAGAGCAGCAAGGCATGCGAGAATAATCACACAGAGCGGGCTTCTCATGTAAGGCTGGGGGCCGAAGGCCTGAAGCAGAGAGGCGAGACACGCGAGGCTGAAGGCCGAGCTTCCCAACAGAGTAGATTCTTCATGTAAGGTTGATGACTGAAAAGCCGAAGGAGAGTGGCAAGGCATGCGAGGCCGAAGGCCGAGCTATGTCGTCGCCGAAGATCCAGTTGCCATATTAATGAGGGTAAATTATACTCCATTCGTTCGTTTTCACGTGATGTCTAGACATATAAACAGACAGACAAAATGACACACATTCTTAAAACTGTTGAAACGATTTCTGTTATTGATTCAAAATCCGTTCAGCCGTTTTCACGTGATGCGCGTTCAAATAAACAGACAATCCGACAAAAAATCTAAAAACTGTTGGAACGTGCTCTGTTATCGATTCTAAGTATCCCCAGCCACCTTTTTTTCGAATATCTTCCATGTACAGACTTTCGACCCTCTTCAGCTTTATTATATGTATATAGATATAAAGAGCGAGCGATAAATTTATAAAGAACGTGGGTAGGCCCCCCACAAGGTGGACTGATGGCCTGGCAAAGGTCGTGGGAGTCCGCTGGATGCGGGTGGCGCAGGACCGGTCATTGTCGCACTCTTTAGGGGAGACCTATGTCCAGCAGTGGACGTCCATCACCTGACATGATGATGACGATGATAAAGAGTACCCTCTTACTAATCCTAACAAGGTTTAGTTTCCTCTCTGGGTTGGAGGGTCAGATGGCATTGCGATTTCGTAATACTAGTGCTTACGCTAAAACTTGGGAATGGGAGACAAAGCGGACTCCGTGTTTCTTCAGGGCACAACCGGGATAAACGCTAGAAGGATGATGAGTTGAGTTAATGACGTATAACATAAACTATTCGTCTTGCAACAACGATAATTAAAGATAAATTTAAAAAGTAGCTCGTCGAGCAATGTACTGTACTTATTTATAATATTAAGGAAATAATTTAAAAAATAATATTACCTACCTCCCCCAAGGATCTCAAGGGGAGGTATTTGTCCTTCAATGGAAGTCTTTCGCCACCGAGGAATGGGCAGCAGCATTCCTAGAGTGCGGTGGAGATACTGCGATCGCCAACCCGCATGCCAAGCGTGGCGATTATGGCATTTACCCCCCATGAAATTGGGGGAGGCCTATGTCCAGCAGTGGACGTCCTAGGGCTGATATGGTGGTGGTGGTGGTGGAAGTCTTTCGGATGATATTAAGATGGTGATGATAACCTATAAGCATTTGTTTGTAATGAATGATTTTGGCAATACTTACCCAGAACCAAAGAAATTCAGAGTACTCCCGCTGAACTCCATCAACCGGTTCAAAATCATCAATGTTGGAGAGCATTAGGGTACATAATCGCGTAACTTTTCGAACGAACGACACGTAAATCCAGGTAAATATGTCATTATTAATATGGAAAATTAGGCTTTGGTGCGCTTACTTTACTCCACAGCTTGGAGTAGGCATAAACGCCCGATTGCATTGCATAGTCTAGATAAGATAATGACATTTATTAATCTTCTGGGATGTTGTCTATAAAAAAATGTCCTATAATATATAGTTTCATGTTTCAACGTCTACGTCTTATGTAGAAAGAGTGCGAAATAATTCGGTTGTTAGTTTCTTAGCTTGGTATTAAGGTTGGTACTTATTGAACATTTACAAATTACCATCGTCTCGACAACTTGCAGGCATGACGTCATTAGTTTCTAAATGACATTTGTCCACACTGAACTTAGGCGGCAATTAGTCCTTGTCGGAGAAATTTAGTGACGGGGAACAGTGTTGAGGCGCGCAGAACTCAAGTTTAGGGGGAAATGTTTAGTGTCGCTTTCCCTCACAGTTTAGGATCGTGGCGTGACGTTAGGATCGGTCAATGGCCATGCAAGCTATTGGAACCACAAGCCTACTTAATTTCATGATAATATCAGACCTCCTTGTTGGACCATGCTTTTGTTAAATCTTTTTGACCGAGCAAGCGAAGCGTCTCCGTTTCAGCTTTCAAAAAAAAAAAACAAAATTAAAAAAATTGTAAAGTCACGACGGTTAACCTAATTGAAAAAGTATAAAATAAATGAAATTGAGAGTCCCCCATTGGGTATATACGAAGTAAGTACATAGAAATAAAATATAGATTTCAAAAATGTTACAAACCCAGAAAAATCCGTCGGGGGCTGTCAGTGCGTGCCCTGAAATGAAGTAAGATTACGAGGTCTGTGTTATAGGTACTTTGATTTAAGTTGACATCTTCCATGACCGCCTATCTAAGTTTAAATCGACAGTAATGCCAAAACTAAACGAATATTAGCGTTTCTAGTTTTATTGAAATTAATATATACATTCTGTTTATATAATATAATATAATATAGCTTTAAAATAGTTCAGTAGCTTAGTAATATTTTGTAAACTTATCTATCTATTTATTGTATATCTGATCTCACTGCAACTTGCGTAGCCAATGTTATGTACTCCGTAACTGTCATATATATCCGATTAAATACCTCCTAAGATACTAGCTTTAAGTGTGATGTGGTTGTACTAAAAAATAAACAAAATAAAAAAGTTGCTATATGTTAAATGTCTCTCGAGATTTACTATTATCAATATATTAATAAAATTAGGAACAGACATGGCAATGGCAGCCTCCGACGAATTTACATATCTGGGTTTGTAACTGTACCTCGCGACCATACAACTGTTTTTGTAATCTATTTTTATCTGTATGTATTTACTTATCTGTATATACCCACTATTTTTATCTGTACTTATATATACCCAGTCGGGGATTGTCAATTTATTTATTTTATATTTTTTCAATTAGGTTAACCTTCGTGGGTTTTGCAGTTATTTTTTTTATACTATGTAGTGGTTCTGTAGTTAATATACAAGGTGTTTGGTCTATCGTTTGCCAAATTAAAATGGCGGACAGGTCATTTGCTATCTCCTACGGCCCCCAAAAAAAATCTTGGGCCCACTCAATTAATTTTTTAAAAGTTTTTTGGAGACTCTTAAAGATCGACTCGTTATACGTGAAATATAAAAAAAGTAAGAAATCGAGTCTGCAAATTGTATTTTTATAAAAATGTGCAAAGATCTTTTTTAGTTTTTTTTATCGCCTTTCAAAGTTTACCTTTGACTGAATTTTTACATTTGAGAAATCTTCGCGGGTCAATACGAATAAAACTAGATGTTACCTGCAAGTAATTTTGATTTAGATAGAACCGTACATCATTGCACATTTTAATAAAAATCAAAATTGCAGACTCGACCTCTTACTTTTTAAATTGAAATAAAGCATAAATAGAGACTTTATATTGCCTAAGCACAACATAAAGACGAACTTTTAGAGCATGAGAACTGTAAATGATATCCTAACACGTTACACAATAAACATATCCTTGCACGATGTAGGATTTTCCTCGGCCGTAATAGCGCCATCTCCCAGATAATTACATTAAAATTTACTACATCTTCATAATACTCATTGAGGTAGATATCTTGAGTAACACAGCACTAAACCTCAGGAGTTTAATAGCTCCGGAAACTTGCGCCGCGCTCCATTAGCAGTCATCAGTGCGGCAATAAAACAATTTATATCAAACTCCTGCAATATTACTCAAATTTATTACCAACGACTAAAAACTCCTTACTGAAACTTGTACGAGTTTCAAACAATTGGTAATATACACCTAATAGAGACACAAATTCAATCAACCCTACGAACTAATACGCACAGAGAGTATGATGGTTTGGATTAAACAATCGAGAGTCGATTTTACGATGCAATTAATGAGTTACGACTCGTCATTGGTTAAACCACCTCACCTTAGAGTTGTAATTGGTTTCGTAAAAATAATCGCGATACTCATTATACTTAAATAAATAATTTTTAAGAAAAAAAACCGACTTCAATGGGGGAGGACGGTGAAAGATTATTATACTTAGATGGTGCACTCTTAGATTCCATACAATAAAATAAAAATGGCTATAAGTATGTTGATAAAGAAGATTAAGTACCCTCAATTCCTCATGGAATCATAGAAAAACCTTGCTTGCTTGACAAACAAAACGAAGAGAACAAATCGCCAAACTTAAACTACGCGTCGTTGAAGAGTTCCGTTCTGATCATCATCATCAGTTCTACTTCATCAAATGTCACTTTTATGAATGAAAATGCTTGATTAGTTCATGAAAATACTAAAATTACTATTTGTGTGCCTTTCACATTTGAGGAGTTCCCTCGATTCCTAATGGATCCCATCATCAGAACTCGAGCATGACAAAAATCAATCGTGAAAATAGAACTTGCTTAACAAACACAGCTAGAAGGACAAATCGCCAAACGTGAATTTTTCGTCGTTGAAGAGTTCTGTTCTGATCATCATCAGCAGTTCCACTTCATCAAATGTCACTTCGGATGAAAATGCTCGATTTGTTGATACAAACACAAAAATCACTATATGTTTGCCTTTAAGATTTGAGGAGTTCCCTCAATTTCTCATGGATTCTATCATCAGAACTGCGTTTTGATAAAAACGGGACCAACTTGGATATATATACTTACAATCAAAAAAAGAATTTTCCAAATCGGTTAATAAATGACGAAGTTATGGAGTAACAAACATTAAAAAAAAAAAAGAAAACATACAACCGAATTGATAACCTCCTCTTTTGAAATCTTGAAGTCGGTTAAAAAAGGGTTTTTAATCAAATATTTATAAATGGCAAAAGTAACGCTCGTAGCAGTGACAGTTAAAGACTTCATTACAGCCAATATGCCGCAAAATTGTAAAAATTCCTAGAGCCACGCGCTCCCGAGTGATATACTTCCCCATAAATATTAACAGAAAATGTCACAGTACTGTAGCAAACGGTACGAAAAGAAATGATGTGACGTTATGACAGCCAGCCATAGAAATTAGTAATTACATTAGTCGACGGCGGATGGGCCCATCAATGTGTTAATACTTGTCGTAAATAATCATTAGAATGTGAATTTGTGTGTAGATAATTTAACACCTGTAGCTTTTTCAGCTGACTGGGCAGTGATGTAAGGTGAATTATTCATTAGTTGAAGGTCAAAATATTAAAGACACATAAAAATATTTGTTTACTTTGAATCTCAATAGGACCAAAATGACTACTGCTTTCTGAAACAATTATGACGAATCATTATTCTAATCACTAGTGGCTACAGAGCCACAACACACACAGACACACACAGACAGACAGACACAGACAGAGCTGTAGACCTCGCAAAAAAAACTTTTTTTTTTCGAATTGCAAAATTTCCGAAAACTGACTCGTCTAAAAAAATATATATATAATTGACCTAGCGAGCGAAGCGTCTTCGTTTCAGATTTCGACAAAAATCCTTTCGTATGTCTGTCTGTCCGGATGTTCTTCTCTACATCGCATTTCTCAACCGATTTTCGTGAAATATTGTGAGCAGGTAGGTAGGTGGTTCGATAATTATATAGATTTTTTTGTTACTCTCCATTATTCAGCTTTCAGTGGGTATAAAGGAGGGGGCTATTGTACAAAAGATCCCATTGGTCGGAGTATATCCGAAAGGGAACTCATCTAGTTAAGGTAAGATTAGAATTATGTAGAATGTTACTCAAATACTGGCCAAAATTCATTCAGAGTACAACCGGTAATTCATATTTTCTAATTTTAGTGATATCACACATAGGTATTTCAAAAGTAGGCATTTCATCCGTAGGAACATCATCTATAGGTGCATAATCTAACTTTAGGTTAATTTTATTTTAGGTAATTGTCGATTAATTATACATTATAGACTTTGATCAAATAATGGTACCAACCTTAAGTATTATTACTAGATGAATAATATTTTATGTATGAGTATTCTGTTTTAACCATTAACCAGTGGTTTTAAATATCCAAAGTAGACACCTACTGCTGTTATTCGACTGTAACGGCAGCGTACATTGTAATTGGAGTTCCGCGTTAATATTCATGGAAAAGAAATTACTTGCCACGTCGTCGAGCAGATGTTTAATAAGTTCTTTGTTGTCATTTGTTTCCGTTAACCTCTACTCTATTGTTCCTCGTCAAACGTTATAGCTCACATTTTGGGGCCCGTGGATGTCATTTGAAACCGTGACACGCGCATTGGATATTTATACATACACATGTCACATGTGATCAGCGTCATATATATATGTAGTTTATATTAATATTTGTCGGCCTGTTTATAAATTGTTAGTGACGTTGCCTTCGAAGCTAGATGTCCCGGGTTCGAATACCGCGGTAAGGGCATTTGTTTCTGTGGTGAGCAAAAACATTTGTTTCCGAGACTTAGATGTTTTATATGTATTTAATTTTATATCGTCGTAGTCGTCTAGTACCTTTAACACAAGCCTTATTGGGCTTACAATACAATACTCTTTATTGCACACCTCAATTAAAGGACACAGTACAGTACGTAATAACAATAAGTAGAGGCAAACAAAAGGCGGTCTTATCGCTAAAGAGCGATCTCTACCAGACAACCTTTGGGCTTAATATGGGACTATAAAAAATAGTCCCCTAATATTTAATTATTTATATTATTTAATAGCTGTTGCCCGCAACTTCGTCCGCTTCTTCGCTCCTATTGGTCGCAGCGTGATGTTATATAGCCTAAAGCCTTCCTCGATAAATGGACTATTCAAAACACAAAAAACAAAAATTCAATTCGTACCAGTAGTTCCTGAGATTAGCCCGTTCAAACAAACAAACTCTTCAGCTTTATAATATTACTAGCTGTTGCCCGCGACTTCGTCGGCGTCTACGCTCCTATTGGTCGCAGCGTGATGTTATATAGCCTAAAGCCTTCCTCGATAAATGGACTATCCGAAACAAAAATATTTTTTCAATTTGAACCAGTAGTTCCTGAGATTAGCGCTTTCAAACAAACAAACAAACTCTTCAGCTTTATAATATTAGTATAGATTATAGTCAGCATTCTGAAAGTGATTGCCAGTAGATTTAACTGTCCCATTTTGTGGCATTGATTTTTGAGCGGCTCACTACATTGATATTATGTCAAGTATAAAAGTTTTATTTTTGTTTTTATATATTTTTGAAGATATACCTAAGTTTGTATCAAAAATTACAAGTAAAAATAATCATCTTGAACTGGACCTAACAATAAAATAAAATATATCTAAATTAAAACTAAACTAAACTAAAATATATCTAGAAAATTAGGCCCCCGTGGTATGGCGCCGAGGATGCTGGCACATTTCCTCGCTGTATTGCAATTCTAATAGATAGATATTTTAGATACGATTTGAATTCATAATTGATTAGCTTTTGCCCGCGACATTGACTCCCGTATCCACTTTCACCCTCAATATGATCACATTATTAGTTTTTGAGTTAACACTTATCATAAGCATTGTGCACTTTTAGATCTTATCTCTTAGCAATAATTTTTAAGAAAAAAAAAACCGACTTCAATGGGGGAGGCCGGTGAAAGATTATTATACTTAGATGGTGCACTCTTAGATTCCATACAATAAAATAAAAATGGCTTTAAGTATGTTTATAATGGTAGAAGACTAAGTACCCTCAATTCCTCATGGAATCATGGAAAAACCTTGCTTGCTTGACAAACGAAATGAAGACAAGAAATCGCCAAACGTGAACTACGCGTCGTTGAAGAGTTCCGTTCTGATCATCATCAGCAGTTCCACTTCATCAAATGTCACTTTTATGAATGAAAATGCTTGATCAGTTCATGAAAATACTCAAATCACTATTTGTGTGCCTTTCACATTTGAGGAGTTCCCTCGATCCCTAATGGATCCCATCATCAGAACTCGAGCATGACAAAAATCAATCGTGAAAATAGAACTTGCTTAACAAACACAGCTAGAAGGACAAATCGCCAAACGTGAACTTTTCGTCGTTGAAGAGTTCTGTTCTGATCATCATCAGCAGTTCCACTTCATCAAATGTCACATTTTTGTATGATAATGCTCGATTTGTTGATAAAAACACAAAAATCACTATATGTTTGCCTTTAAGATTTGAGGAGTTTCTTCAATTCGTCATGGATCCCATCATTAAAAATCGAGATTGACAAAAATTAATCGTAAAAATAGGACTTGCTTAACAAACACAGCTAGGAGGACAAATCGCCAAACGTGAAATTTTCGTCGTTGAAGAGTTCTGTTCTGATCATCATCAGCAGTTCCACTTTATCAAATGTCACATTTTTGTATGATAATGCTCGATTTGTTGATAAAAACACAAAAATCACTATATGTTTGCCTTTAAGATTTGAGGAGTTCCCTTAATTCCTCATGGATCCCATCATCAGAAATCAAGCATGACAAAAATTAATCGTGAAAATAGAACTTGCTTAACAAACACAGCTAGGAGGACAAATCGGGGGCGCTAGTCGGGTAACCTCCACGAGTGTCTGGGCTCTTCCAGTTCCCCTGGACCCTCGCGGGTCTGGGGGAAGGGGAAGGGTTCTGGCCGGTGCGCTCTGGAGGCAACGGTAAGTGATTCATCTTCGGAGGGATCGCTTACCGGTGCTACCAATAACCCGGAGACGGGGTCGCTCTGGGTGTTCCTCTGTTTAGCGGAGGACACTCCAGATGCGACCAATGGGGGGATGGGGGGTTCCGCATCAGGGAGTCGCATGACTCCCCAGGTGCGGCGAGAGGGACAGGCCATGCCGTATGCCTGTATAAAGAATTACGGACCCGTAACCCTGACTTCGGCAGAGGGCCGCTATAGTCGGGAGCGGGGGCTGTCACCGTCAGGCCGGGGCCGGGTGGTGGCTGCGAGGGAGAAAACCTCTATAAAAAGTTACAAGGGGACCTGAGGGAGTGAATCCGGGGTTTTTCACTCTCTCCTGGCGTGGAGGTCCTTTGGTCGGCAAGTGTGTGGTGTCGCCCTGCACGCTTGCCGTCGGGTGGGGGGCGCAAGCCTCTACCGAGAGGGGACAGCTTCGGCTGTCGCAGCAGGCGGTGTTCGCGGTTGTGGCGATCCCGTGTCACCGCCACTAATGCTGTGTGATGGGCATACCCTGGTGGTTTTAGACGGTAGTCCGGGCGATTCCCGGGAGTCCGTCATACCTGTCCTAGTTCCCCGGCTAGGCGGGAGGCGTAAAGGCATTTCCCCAGGTAAAAAAAAGGAGGACAAATCGTCAAACGTGAACTTTTCGTTGTTGAAGAGTTCTGTTTTGATCATCATCAGCAGTTCCACTTCATCCAATGTCACATTTTTGGATGAAAATGCTTGACTTGTTGATAAAAACACAAAAATCACTATATGTTTGCCTTAAAGATTTGAGGAGTTCCCTCAATTTCTCATGGACTCCATCATCAGAACTGCGTGTTGACAAAAACGGGACCAACTTGGATATATATACTAACAATCAAAAAAAGAATTTTCCAAATCGGTTAAGAAATGACGGAGTTATGGACTAACAAACATTAAAAAAACATGCATACCAAATTACATATTATGCACGCATATGTTCGCATGATATGTAATTTGGTATAGGTAGGCTATACCAAATCGTTTTTGATGGCGCCCACATTTTGGATGTGCGGGAGATTTTCAAAACGCATGTCATAGCGCCCGCATGCGGGAAGCCGTTTTCATTGCTCGTTACGTCGGTCGAGATATATCGATACTATTACCACAGTATATAGTATACTGTGCTATTTATTACACAGTGTGGCTGCTTCCCTCATTTCACACATAATTCTCACTACATAGATACCAACATGAAAAACTTACCAGTATTGTGCCATTTAATTTGTGCGGTAAACTACAAACAAACTTTGTTTTTAATGTTGGTACACACACTAACTTTTGAATGAAGCCGACGTGATATTCTAGCTCATTTTCCACGGCATTACGAGAAACTGTCGTGAAATGGTTTTCGAAACTGTTTTTTTAAATGGCCACATTGGATAGGTTTTCAGTGTGTACTTTTAAACTTAAGAGATACGTTTATTTTGCGAATAATAAATACTTCATAATGATCACTGTCAGATACTGAAAAAACCGGTCAAGCCCTCGTCTGACTCATTAATTACAACTTTGTTTATATAAAAAAATTCGGCCAAAAGCAGGTCGGGCCATGCTCAGTGTAGGATTACGTATTTGCCCAATGAACTAAATAAAAAAAAACAATAACAACCAAAAGGGAATACCTTCGCTGCTTTTCATACGTCTTTTACTAAGAAGGGAAGACTTTTTACCATAACTCAAAAACAGCTTAACTAATCATGTTCGCTATAGTTTTCGTTGAAAGTCTTTATTGAGCTTTACTTTCATGATTTTTTTTATATTTTTTGGGCCCATAGTTCAAAATTTAGAGGGTATTATTTCAGAAAATATCCACTTTAGCAAAAAAAAAATTGATTCATTTTTAACGACATATCTAATAACACACCACATCAAAGGGTTGAAGCAAAAAAAAATCATCCCCACTTTACGTGTAGGGGAGGTACCCTAAATTTTCTTTTAGATTTTGTTTTACCACTTTGTCAGACTTATTGCTTTATACAGGGCGTCCCACGGCTATGCCACATGGAGGGAAAGTACCTTGAATATTGTAGATGGAACATTTAACTGAATGAAGACATTATTTTAGTTAAAAAAACAAACTGCATTCATAGACTTTTTAAATAATTACATAGTTGAACCGGGAATCGAACCCGCTACACGAGAAAAAAAAACCCTGTAGCTTTATCATGCCGATCGAAAGGCTTCATCATGAGGATTATTTTTTGCTAAATAACATATTGTCAGAAATAAAAGGAAGACCATGAATTTTAACATTTGATGTGAAATTTTGTTCAGAAAAATGATAACCTACAACAACAATGACATACAACTGACATTATATGATTTTAAAGTACCTATTACTAATGAATCAGTACCCACTTGAGAAGTACGTATCATATCCCTATTATAATTTACTTTTCTGGATAGGGACAAATGGACAAATAAGATGGCCACCGAGATCCCCAGATCTAACCCCGTTAGATTTTTATGGGGATATGTAAAAAAAATAGTTTACAAGAACTAAGATGAAAGTGTCCACGAGCTACAAGCAGAACTTAGTCGTGTTATTCTAAATATCCACCACAACATGATCAAAAAATCGACAAGAAGCGAAATAATCAAAAGAGTGCGACTTTGTATCCAACAGAATGGGACTAATTTTGAGCATTTGATAAATTAAATTGATTAATTTTGAATATTAAAGTTAAAAAAAATTTAAAGTTCGCGGTCTTCCATTTATTTCCGACACAATGTTATTAAGAAAAAAATAATCCTTATGATGAAGCCTTTCGATCGGCATGATAAAACTACAGGGTATTTTTTTTTCTCGTGTAGCGCGTTTCATTTCTGGTTCAACTATGTAACTATTTAAAAATCCATGAATGCAGTTTAAATTGTTTTTTAAATTAAAATAATATCTTTTTTCAGTAAAATGTTCCATCTACAATGTTCCAGGTACTTTTCCTCCATGTGGCATAGCCGTGGAACGCCCTGTATATCCATGCTAAATAGCAGCTTTCTAGCACTAACAATCACAGACTCGATCACAGAAGAATCAAAGCCTCGGACAAACAGACGGGCAGACATACAGACAAACAGACAGTCAGACGGACATGGCGAAATTATAAGTTGACTACGGAACCCTAAAAAGATTATAATAATCATTTCTTTATATAATCTGATTATTTAAATAAAAGTAACATAGAAACGAGTATGATGTTGTTATATTATTTTATCAGTAATATTTAGGTTAATCTTAATTTAAAAAAAACATGAAAAACAGGATATTTAAAACATAAGAACTAAAACTATACTTAAAGGTCTCCAAGATCGGAGCCCTGAACCCTACCAGTTCCCATAAGGCTGGCAGCGTTCCCCTTTTGGATAGCTAATATACTTAGCTGTGCTGATCCGCTGGCCAAGAAACGAGCCAGTCCGTTCTCCTGACACCTTGGCCAGCCTTCGGGATAGCCCAAAAAGGCTGTCGGCACCCGCTCTCCACAGAATCTGTGTCTCTACAGCAAATGCCGCAAAAACATGTCGGTCTGCGAGTCTGATGTATCTGCGGCACTTCGCTGCCTCGGTTGCCGCGATTGCCCCGCATGCTCTCAAAATCTCAATGATATTGCGCCACAGATTGCGTCCCAAATAAGGGGCCGTCCCAGTCTCCAGGGCACAAGGGTCATGCCGTCGAGTCTTTTGCCACTACGGGCGGCACTAAAACGGCCGACACGTCCGCGTTGACAAAGGCCCGACGAATGATTTCATTGATTGTATTTTAATTATTTATGATTATGTGTAAAAATGATAATATTTTCTGCTTGGTAAATTTGTGACATAAGAAGAGAAATGCTAGTTTTTAGCGGAAAAAAAAGATTCAGAATATGCATTTCAAGTCCTTTCATATGATATCCAATTTGACCTAGTACTAAAACTTGGCCCTGTCCCCTCTCACATTGGTATTTTTCATAGAAAATCAGAATAAAAGGTAAAATGTAACAATTTGACACGCAGATTAACTTACACCTGTTACAAATCCTAAATCTATAGTATAAGTAGTTACTGAGATATTTTGCGTTGTGACCGACAGACAGACAGACGCACGGCAACGCGCTTGTTTTTCTTTTGGAGTCCCAGGATGTGTTTACAGTACTCGTGCCTGCTTATTATCAGGCAGGCCGTAAGACTATTTCCCACCGGCGATATATAAAGAAAACCCTTCGCTAATCATCCTTTCACGATTAGGTACATGACTAACATAAACTTGGACCGAACAAATGTTTCTATTTACTTAGCCAAGTGGTTGGTTGGTAGAGAATGCCTTAAAGCATTAAGGCTGCCATGTGTAATCTAAGATATTCTGAAATAAATTTTAAATAAATAAGTAAAGTACCCTTGATGTAAAATAACATCCAACATTCCACTAATCGACATGTGCCTGCACATTAACGCCTGATAATTAGTTCACATCACACTTCACTGCGATGTAAAATGATAGACCGTAGGCGTTTGACAAAATGTGGCGTAGTCGATACGAGTATGTGTAGTCGCGGAATGAAAAGGTTCGTCGGTTTTCGACCTTAACAGCATTAAAATAGAGTTGAAAAGGGACGAAACTTTTCATTCCACGACTGTACTTAGCAACAGAAAACGTGGCTATTTAACACTCATCGTTTCCATATTGTAACGTTCACGCAGTACTTATTATATGTTTAAAACGTGGCAGGTGTTATTAAAGGTAAATGTATAATTCGGTGTGTAATAAGTAAAACGTACTTATTGAAAAAAGGTCGATTTCTTTTCTTCCTCACATTGACTAGGTACACTGTAAACAATTGTGTAAAATAGACTTGCACTCTGTATAAATGAGAGAAGTTCCAGAGATTACCCACAACATATCTACAAACGTACAAACTTGTAAAGATATATCTCCAAAATTGAAGATTGAGTCGATACTAGTAAAACGTAGTAGTAACAATAACAAATTAAATTAATTGGTTACATATTGTAATTCGGCCTTGTCAATGCAACCGACCATGCTATGCAATATTTGTTAACGGTTCAATTCATTACTATACGATATATTATTTAATATACCAGTACTATTCATGTAGTAATAAATAAATACATAAATAAATAAATGTAAACAAATCACATTAAGTACTTTAAAGGGACAAAAACTTCAAGTTTGTGACTTTGGAAATTGGTCACTATACAGTGCGTTACCGGCAAGCGGGCTTTTTCCAAAACTTTTTTCAGTATGTTTCATTAGCAACTGTTTGAATGTATTAGCAAATCATAATTATTTGAATTAACTATACAATGAAACTCCTTAAATCTGAACCTTTAATGTGCACTAGGTGCACTTGCTTAAGATGACGTCGTAGTGAACGAAACATTAGGAGCTGTCATTTGTACTGTCTTGACAATTAATTGACTTTGCATTACATTGCTGGCAATTTCGAAAACAAAGGAAATTGAAATTTTAGTTTTACAAAAAAACTAAGTTCATGGTTAGGTTTAGGAACTACGTTTCAATACCCTGCTTAAAGAATAGCCCGCATGCCGGTAACACACTGTATAAAACGGTCCATTTGTTGCAGACTTCTGACTAGTTAGGTTTATATAAATATGTGAAATCTATCGTAATAACTAGGTATAATATAATGTATTTAACACCACACCTTGCCAAAAAGCGCGTTTTTCCGCACGCTGAGCGTCCGGAAAAACCCACTTTTTGGCCAAGTGGTGACGTAAAATTGTGTACAAAACACGGGTCGTAAAACAGAAAGCCCTCTCTCGCATATTTATGACCCTCGCCTGCGGCTCGGGCCTCAAACATCTGCGATATCGGCCTTTTTTTGTTTTACAACCCTTGTATCGTAATGTACTATTACAGTACATATGGTGCTACTTTACCGCACTAGTGCGGGAATCAGCAGATTACGTGCATATGTCGAAACTTTAAAGAGCCATATGTACTGTAAAACGTTGTACGATACACGTGCGATCAGGTAATTCGCAACTCGTGTCGATTTAAAACACTCCCTTCGGTCGTGTTTCAATTTATCATCACTCGTTGCGAATTTTCTGTTCTCTGCACTTGTATCGTAATGTACTATTAAATCATCATGCAGATATTTACCAGGTGTACTACTACAGGTACAGGTGTACTATTTACTCATAGTTATTTGTTTAACGCTTATTAAGGCGAATATAGTAGTCAATATTTTGTCTCGCTCGCTCTTTAATGGTAGCTCGATATGTTGTGCTTGTCGCCCACGTGCGGATACATGCGAAATCTGTTGGGAAATGTGTTTAAACATGAAATGTTGGTTTGTCGCTTCGTTATATGCTCGAATTTCAAAGGAAGTGCGGCATTGTTCTGGTGTCGTGGGTTTTAGGACTACGTGGTTGATTTGAGTGTCAAAAGACTCCTCTCAGCTCGGAATAAACAATGTTGATAAAATCCAGATCCAGAAATTTACAATTAAATTCGAATATTCGTTAATAAATCGCTTATTTTTCATCCCCTTTCGATAAAAAAATGTATTTTTTTAACCATACCTGGAAAACGAAACGAGATCGAAATAGTAAAAAAATCTGTAGTGTTGACTGAATGACTTTGGGCAATATCTACATAAAAAGCAATATTGCGTATCACTGGGTTATTCAGAAGTTGTAGGTTGTAGGTATCTTTGTCATGCGGAGACTAGCACAAGGATGTCGATGTCTTGGCCCGAGCCGCCAGGCGAGTGACGACTGAAACTGTCACTACCCATAAAACGTAATAATGGATTTATGGGGAAGAAAGTAAGGAATCTTTAAAAATACACACTCATCAGCTCAAAACTAACCAGATACATTCGCAATAGTACATAGTGCAGCAACAGTAAGCAAAGGTAAGATCTGCTGAACATCTTTGTCTCAATTCTTAAGTTACATATAGTTTCAGTAAATTGGTTAGGCAAGCACAAGGTTTCCATAAACATACCAATATAAATTTGTTAAACCATATAAGCGCCGTATAGCGAAGCTACAGGTCCCAAGTTCGAATCCCAGGCGAAGGCAGGGATAAGGGCATTTGTTCTGTGGCGTACAGAAACATTTGTTCCTGAGTCTTGGATGTTTTCTATGTATTTAGTATATATCTATTAAATAATATTTATGCACACAAGCCTTGCTGAGCTTACTATGGGACTAGTTCGATTTGTGTAAAAATTGTCCCCCAATACTTATTCACATTCATTTTTATTTAACGATATTTTTGACAAATCCTCAAGTTGCCATGTATTGCCGAATACCAGACATGCCTAATACTAGCTTAGAAAAAAATACTGGACTCAGCTGACCTTGGAAATTGAAAGTTGTTAATAAGTTATCTTATACAAATACAAACTCAGACATGCCATGCATATTAGGTAACTACCTATATACCGTGGGCCCGAGTGACTCGACAGTGTAACCATGCATTTCTGAGGCTATAAGGAATAAAAAAAGTTATCTCAATGAACCTTGCATAAAAACTACATGTAAAAAGATGCAAGTCTCGTAACGCAGTTCTTCTACAACAAAAAAGCTTTGAGATGTAATGTAAAAGTTGTAAAACCAAGTCGGTTATTGTACCCGGGGGGTTACGGAACCCGATTTCCACCGACTTGCCTATTATTTAACCGTGGATGAAAACATTTTATAGTTTTCAAATTAAGAGAAATTAGCTCCAGATTGCCAAGCATGTTGATGCTCTACCATGGGACTATCCATGGGAACATCTGTCTAACCACCTTGTCATAAATTGTTACCTAATAACAATTAGTTAACTAACGACATACATATATATTTTTTAATACATATTCTTTTACTACCTTTGCCGTACTCTCGGATATTTTTGAGTTTATGGCATTGTTGACTTTAAAACTTAAAGTAATGGCTTTTGGTATAAATGTGGTATGCATACATTATCCACGAGAAAAACGAACTACTTCTCAAGAAATGTTTAGTTTCGGCTGTGATTTCTGTCGGTTTGATATTGTGTCAATTAATGTGCTGAGACTTGGTTACATTAGTGGGAATGTTGCAATATATTAATACCACGTCGGTGGCAAACGAGCGTACGGTCTGTCTGATGGTAAGCGGTCACCGCAGCCTTATGGATGCCTGCAACTCCAGGGGTGTCACATGCGCAATGCTAACCCTTTGAAAAGTCATACACTCCTTTCTTGAAGAACCCCATACTGCAGTCCCTCGGGAATACCTCAACAGGAAGCTCATTCTACAACTAGAGCGTCCGAAGGAGGAAATTCCTCTGAAACCGTGTATCATCATCATCATCATCCTAGCGTTATCCCAGTACAGATGCATCCTGAAGGAGGCTCGGGGTCCGCTACCTAATGCCAAGAATTGGCGTAGGCACTAGTTTTTATGAAAGCGATGTAGTCAAAAATTGTTACTCGGGCACGCAGTGTATAGCCATAACTAATATTGATTTTTTTTAGTACTGTTGCATTTACAGACAGCATTTATAACAGTTGACCAGACATGAACATAAGATTGAAATCAAGTTTGAGTTCTAGTCTCCGCTTGCGAAAAAACCAGCTGTTTAGTGCTGTCAAGGTCGGAAAGATGTTTTCTTAAAAACTGTGTCACCGTGAGCTTGCTAAAACGGATCGAGGTGCGTGACACTGCGCAACTTTTACTCGGGTTTATTAGCTTACTTGAAGGTGACGGATGAGCCGCAAAATTTTGGCAATGTTGATGCTCCCACTTGTACCATGAAAAAGTTTAATTTGTGACCCACTTAAGTTTGACAGTTCTGTCATACTGTATAGAAATTCAACGAACAATTTTTTGGGTCACAATTTTAGAGCTCGAGCGGACTGTATTTGCTGATAATACTTACTTTTGTATGGAAATTTCTTATATATATATATATATATATATATGTCATATAGCTCATTCTTGGAGCAGTCCAGCCCAATAATAGTCCGTTTTGCCCACTCAGGTCTTTACCGGGTGGAATACGTACATAAAAACGGGTGAGGTGTGAGATGCCAGGTGAAAACGCAGATGAAGCGGTATTCGTATTGCAATTCCTTTTGGTCCAACTAGTCGAACTATGAGGAAAAAAATCCACGTCGTCCTATTACGTGAATACCGCGTTTTACTGAGCTACATTTAGGCTGGGGTCACCGACTTACGATCACAGACTAATCAACGTTACATACGGCGCCGGTAGCTGTCATCCAATAGAAACTTGTCAAACTTTCCATACATTCCAATTATAACGAACACAGCTTACGATTACAGACCGTTTGACCTTGACTGGCGCGGAATGCGCGTAAGCGGAGCGTTACGAATGCAGTACTGCCCCGCTTCTGTGCATTACTACTGACAGTATCTTGTCGTACGGAATTCTCTGCGACGTCCATCAGTAATCTCACGTCAAACAAAATACCACATATCGATCCCGCCCCGTCATCGTCAAGTCAGGAAGGAAGTCGCCTTAATAGGACAAAACAATGCACTCTTAATATTATCACAATACTGGTGTGTCAATATTATTGCGGTTTTTAAAATTGTTTGGATTTTGCGTCAATTTTCATTAAACGTGATACGGATCATGATATGAGTGTATCGCGTGATAATAATAACCGTGTAACAGGTCCCATTAGGATTTGACGATCACTTTGGCTTAGTTGGTACCTAATGACCCTGCCTACGAAGCTGGAGGTCCCGGGTTCGAATCCCGGTCAGTCATGAGTATTTGTTCCTGAGTCTTCGATGTTTTATATGTGTTTAAGTATTAGTATCTAGGTATAATTATGTATATCGTCGTCTAGTACCCATAGTACAAGTTCCGCTTAGTTTGAGACTAGGACGATTTATGTAAAATTTCCCCCCAATATTTTATTTATTTATAGAGTAGTCAGAGAGAAAAATCTGTAAAGTAATAATGCCTTCAGCTTGGACGAAATAGACGAAAAATACATATTATGAGTTTGCTTTACGGCTCCAATCTTATCATCCTCTTAGCGTTTTACTGATTGTTCCTAAAGGAGCCCAGCGGGCCTATGGTTGCCATTTTATCACTTATCGTCGTGAATAAGATACTCGTCACGCTCTGACAAGTATGCGAGTGCAAGAGTGACGGGCGTCTTATCCATGCATGATATTTAAGTGATATGGCAACCATCATACGCCCGCAGCCAACTTTGGCAACTAATCCCACCATTTGGCGTAACCATGGCGATTGCCAATGACCTTCCAAACCATTGGAAAAACTATACTTTGTTTGATGATTGTACCGGTTTTGTTACTACGTTTTCTTTCACCGAAACTGTTAAATATCAAATTATATGTCGTACATAAGTTTTATTGAAAACCAAATGGAACAAGCCAGAGTTCGAACTCACGTCCTCTAGATTAAAAAAAGCATATCTCACCACCCAAAGGTTGTCTGGAAGAGGTCGATATTTAGCGCAAAAACTGGCAATCGTCTGCCTTCTCAAAGAGATCAGTGATCACGGTTCGAAAATAAATGCCATACGATTATTATTATTATTATTGGCGCTAAAACCGCCTGTTGACGTCTGTCTGACTGACTGATGTTTTATTATATGAGGTGTGCAATAAAGCCTATATATTGCACTTGGCCACAGTAACTTCCTCTCAAATATTTTTATTGCCTTTATTGCACGATAAACGTGAACATCACAGACCGCAGTTTGAGTGTCAGAGGTTTTGTAATAATTGAACTAAGTGTTCTTAATTGTTTGAGTTGGCTCCATCGCTGACAAAAGCCGAAGTTGAAAGTCTGATAATAGCTTCATTATCAAATTAAATACCATTAATGACCATTTCGTTTAAGAATGTAACTTATTTTAACAGTCATAATAGAATACTGTTGTTACTTACTTAAATTTCATGATAAAGATATTATCGGTTTATTCAAAAGTAGTCATTCAATTCACTTTGAAGCAACAGAACATTATATTTGTAATATAAATATGCACATTTGTTTTGTATTCAGAGATTATTCCAACCAACATAGAAAGTTGTAGCGAGCATGTGTGCAGGACCGACTTGCACGAAGCTGAATTATTTATTTTAATAATCAAGGATAAAATAATATTTAAATCATCTTGTTCTTACTAGTTAATATCGTATGTTGTCAGTAACGGCGTTATCGCTATCGGTTACTTGTAACAAAATATGTAACAGTGGGACACACACTTATAAGCAGATTAAATAGTTAGGAATGATATTATTTATCGCAGACTGAATCACATCTCGTCTCGGTTCATCTCACCAAGCCTCTAGTCTAGTATAACATGATCTTGGATTTTTTAGGAACTATATGTGCATATACATGACGACTTAGTATGTAGGAAGAGTAGTCGATAAAACAAATCTGCTGTGTGTGTTCACTTCCCTATTACCTAGCAACTACGAAATTGGTTCATATCATGTTTTGTTCCGACGAAATATCTTTAGGTAGAATAAATCACCTGTTAAATGATTACCATATATAAGGGTAATCAATCAACATACAACACGACACATCTTTTTTTGGACTCATCCAATCCAGCAGCCTATTTACTGGGCGTCCTAGGTATCTGTGGCTTGTGTCGTGGAACCACGCGACTGAAACACGACGCACCTCAGCCCTTAAGTATATCTTGAGATCAAATATTTCTAACAACGAAGGAAGGTTTGAAAGAATCTATGTCTGAAAGTATGAGGTCAAAATGTTGACTTGAAGAGATCGCCTTTAACGATAATACCGCCTGTTGTTTTTACTATCTCCCTGTATCTTGATTTATACTTTTGTACATTCTTATGAGCGTATTTGTATTGTATTGTTTAGCGACTTGTTTACATCAGGCCAGTTCTCTATAGAATAAATGCCCCTCGATAAAATATAGCATTCAAAACCTTCAGCATATCCTGATCCTGAATTTCGTAACAAGTATACGCATAATCTAATCAAAGGTCCGGCGACTGGTTAGCATTGGAGTGGTTGGTAGCAGCTGTAAATATCAGGTGGTTTCGGAAACGAAGTTTCCACCACCCCACTAGCCTGGCTGGCTCTAGGCCGTGCGTTCGACCAGTCACTCAGCGTCGCGGGCAGTCGATAGTTTGCCAAAATGCGGTGGTACTGCATTGTGTTTTGTATAGTTAATGTTGTAGCCGCCCAAAATTATAGTAATGGTGAGTTTGTTTACAATGACCAGTGGCCGTTTGAAATTTAATATTAATTATGTCAGTTAGCGTTTAATCAAATTTAATTCGTGTTGGTATTGTTTACGCTAATTGGTAATATCGAAATACTAAAGGGCTTACCTCGGGGCCTATCTGTGTTTGTAAGAGTTGTGTTTGAAAGAAAAGTATCGCATATATTTTAATATAATAAAAACGGCTGTTGCGTGCTGTTTAGCAAAGTTTTCTTTGCTTTTGAGTTTCATAAACTATATATATATATATATATATATATGAGTTACTTACAGAGTATTTCATTAAATTAATAAGTTCTTTTATGGATAGATAATAAATAAATAATAAATAAATATTAGGGGATTTTTTTTACACAAATCGAACTAGTCCCACGGTAAGCTCAATAAGGCTTGTGTTATGGGTACTAGACGACGATATATTTAATAGATATATACTTAAATACATAAAAAACATCCAAGTCTCAGGAACTAATGTCTCTGCTCACCACAGAAACAAATGCCCTTACCAGGAATCGAACCCGGAACCTCTAGCTTCGGAGGCAATAGCACTACCAACTAGGCTAAACAGGCCGACGAAGATATAAATAGGATAGATATTTCATTAGTACAAGATAAATTATCTACCTAAGTCAAATATTTCGGAACAGTAATCTTGTCAAGGTTACTGTTCTGAAATATTTGATTTAAGTAGTTTTTACTTACCACGTAAGCTTTTATAACTGAGTTTTTGATGCACCGCTGCAGGAAATTTAATTACAAACATTTATTATAAGCCTATAGGCATAGGCAATGCATCATTAAATGCTTAAATTTTTTTTCAAGACCTAATAAATACAGGCGTTTGCGTTGTACTTATACAGCGCATGATAGGCATGTTTTTTTTTCTAGTGTAGGAATAAACAAAGCCTCAAGTTAAGCGCTTGTGATTCTTTTGAATCCATATGCTACAGTGTTTGCGCTTACCTTATAAAATAAAATAAAAAAGTTTGTAAACCCATTGTATGCTCCCATTTTTATAACATCCGGCTACATCTTGACATGGCCGGATCCGGTAAACGAGGACAAATCTGGGGTCCGGACGGATGGTCGCTCTAATCGTGCGTTACGGCCCCAACTACCGACCCCCCGCCTTCAGCAGATCCTTTACACTTATAGTCACATTACCTATGACACGGGCCGCGTTTATCATGGAGATAACAACGTCCGTCTCTTTCTAACCCATCTTTTACCTGTTTTACCTGTTTTTTAAAACATCGGCATGATTAAATTCAGTTTTTTAATACATACAGTCCTTAAATAGTTATTTTTCTCAAACGTGCTCGGAATCGGTCGTATTCTAAACAAACACGTGAAGGGTCTAATTTTTATCCACCTAAATTTAAAAAGTTAAATCTTTGGATTATTATACTCCGAATCCGAAGGTAAATAAAACATAGAATCCAAATCTTCACATTTAAAAAAAAAATGTTTATTTACCTTCGCGGAACCCGGGATTGCCTGAACTCGGTCTCTCGCATAAGCCTCGGCCCGACCACCACCTCGTCAGCCAAACCCTTCTTTCCGAGCCTCCGTAATAATGTACTATTATACCACTATATACGTATAACAAACATGAGTATACCATTACCACAATGCAGATGCATTGTTGTCATTTCTGAGGAGTCGTATGCTCGTTGGTGACATTTTAAAAACTTATGTATCGGAAAATAGACGGTCAGTTGTAATTCATACGAAGAGTACCAAAATAAAATAAGCAGTCTTTACTCGCAAAAATATGAAGCACTTGACCTACAACTGAATAATTGAGTTTGTATAGTAGAGTTTTTTAAAGTAACCTTCCCTTAATTACTCGCTGTCCTTGTCATTATTGCAGTCAGTCCATCAAATAGGAAATAATAAAAAAAACAACGCGCTCAATTGTAGGCGAGGACTCGTCGTTAGGCCGCATTCGTGAATAAAGTAAGCAAAGAAAGGGGTAAACCCCTTTTTGACTCTATTATTTGTATATCAGGTTCAAAAGTGATTCTTTCTTGGCTGACTGTACACTGTAAATAGAGATACAAGAAACCTATACTTCCCATTGTTACTATTCATCATTGGGCTTCTTTGTCGTTACACTGTTGCCAGAGTGGTCGTGGACGTCATGCGAGCTTTACCATTCGGCACCATTCCTCTTTCACGTCGGCAGGTCGGCAAGCCTGGTGCTTTCGTGCAACGAGCAGTTTAATGCAGCTTTCAGTCAGTCCACCTCATGGGTCCTTTTCGGTACAGAACCCTGAAAAGGCTCTAGGTGTCACGAGTCAACACAAACACACATTTTTCACAACTTAATTTCATTAGAGTATACAAATAAAACTGACTGTATTTATCAAGATATAAATTTCAAACGAAAGTACAGCAAGTAAATTAAGTTCATACATGAACTTCGCAAGCGGAAAATACCTACGTCATTTACAAAAAATCCTTGAAGTCATTCACAATATACTGCATATTATGTTCTGCGATTTTCCGGAGTCTTTGTGTCTGTTGTTTTGATAAGGTAAATGTCCCAGTGCTCGTCACTGACACAATAAATGGCACTTTCAATCTTATGTCATATTGACAGAGGTCAACAGTAGGTGTCATCTATTGGGTAATTAATTGTCGGCATGCTTAGCCTAGTTGGTAGTGACACTGCCTCCGTAGCTAGAGGTCCCGGGTTCGAATCCCGGCGGTCAGGGCATTATTTGTGAATTTAGCGCGGATATTTGTTCCTGGGTCTTGGATGTTTTCTATATGTATTTAAGTATGTATTCATCAATATAAGTATTGAATATCGTCGATTCGACTAGGTCGATTTGTGTAAGATTGTCCCCCAATAAAAACTAAAAAACTAAAACTAATAAGGCACTGAGCATTGGGAAGTTTACTTTAACGAGTTACTTTTAGAAAATAATATTACAACACTTTCATGCACTGCCAAGAACCCGCAAAGATAATTCTTTTATCTAAGCCAATTTTCGCTACATATTGGAAAAACAGTGCAATTGATGCGATGTCTTTGGTACCTATTTCGCTAGGGCTATGTGTCTGATCATGAAATACCCTGTTTGGTGAAATATCTCCCGTGAACAAGCGGGGATCTTCAAAATTGACACCTGACAATGAACCGTACATTATAGGCGACCAAGCGACCATCTTCATTTGTCAACCCGCAGTGTAATAAAATTATCACATTAAAGAACATGCACACGGATTTCTGGACTCCTAATCAATAACGTTCAACGGCTTTTTTGAACAAGTATACCATTATCGACTAAATCATTATTATGGCCTTAGCAAGAAAAAATATATCTCGTAAAAAACATTAGGTATACATATGTACAAAAATATGCTTGACTTGGCGGGGGTACTGCCGTGCCCCAAATCCTTGCTAAGCGTGTGGGGAAATTCCCAAAAAAAAAGTGTCAGCGTGACTGACTGGGTCACTGTGCACTGGGCTAAGTCGCGGACCGACAGACGTACCTACATGCGGAAACTATAAAAGTTCCTTGGTTTTACTACGGAACCTTAAAATAGTATCATTATATTTTTAAATCAAATCTCATAAATCATACTATAATCATAATCATCATTTATTTCAGGCATCTAAGGCCATGTTCCATCATGTTACAAATTCCTTAGGGACTAACATCAGTAAGATGTGGTTACCTTTAATTGGAAGAGATTTTATTTAAAAATATAATTAATTTATATACGCATGTATGGTGTATTATCTGATGGTCATCATCATCATCATCCTCCTAGCGTTATTCCCAGTACAGTTGCATCCTGCAGGATGCCTGAGGTCCGCTACCTAATCCCAAGAATTGGCGTAGGCACTAGTTTTTACGGAAGCGATTGCCATCTGACCTTCCAACCCGAGGGGGAAACCAGAACTTATTGAGATTAGGCTTGTCAAGTGAGTCGGCAACTTGACTGTTAGAAGTTCTCAAGCCGCACGGAGGCCTCTAACTTGTCTTAACGAATGCTACCATAGTCAGCAGCCGGGATCAACGGCTTAACGTGCCTTCCAAAGCACGGGAGCGCTCAGTTACTAACCACTCAAAGCGGTCACCCATCCAAGGACTGACCTCGCCCGACATTGCTTGGCCTCGCGTACCGCACGCGGTACGTGGGCGCCGCACGGCCACGAGCGCGACCCTTAAAAAATAAAATAATAATTTATAACCAAATAAAACCGACTCCAAGTATTAACTACAGAAAATACCGAAATCGCCATACGCGAGCCTATATCAAATTTGAGGAGTTCCCTCGATTCCTCCTGGATCCCATCATCAGACCTTCAACAAATTTATATGGGACCAACTTGCTTTGAAACAAAAAAAGAATTATCAAAATCGGCCAACGTGGTCAAGAGTTATTGGGGAACATACCTATACATACATAAAAAAAGTCTGTTAAAAACATTTTTTTTTATTATGCTACGTATACGATGCAGTATGCAGAATAAGATTAAATAAGTGGAATTTAAACGTAGGTGGCAATTCATACGTTTAATACGTGATAGGTTATTAATAATTAACCTGTATCACCTAAGTTGACCTTGAACTATAGAACATAGATTAATGTCGGACAAATGATCATGATATTATAAATAGCTAAAGAATTAAATGTTATTAAAGAATACGAGTATGATTCCTAGTATTCCTACCACTATGCTCGGCCTTTCTATGACGACAATCTTATGAAGTAATGACATTATTCGTTATAAATCATACGTACTGGTATACTTTATTGAGAAGTTTTTCTAACAGCGCTATACAAATATAATCACTGTACTGTATATTTCCATCAGGGTAATTGTGAAACTTTTCGAACGAGCGAAACATCGTCTGTCATGGTGGAACCACACTTCGGTATGCCCTGTTCATTATGTGACTGCACCGTATTTGCGACAATATTTGTTACTTGCGCCAACAACAAACATACCCGTCTACACTTCATGTCAGTATGCCCATTCCACTTATGCTTTTCCTTTGATGTGTGCCAAAAACCGGCAAGTCGACGGACACGCGTATTCACTATTCGCACTTATACGTTATACGTGCGAATAAAGCAAACATAGAAGAATGAACTCTCCACACTACGGCGAAAGCAGACGCATATGCCGAATAACGAATAACGCACGCGCACGCGTGTCCGAAAAGTTACGCGATTACACTGCTGGTTGACAAATGAAGATGGTCGCTTGGTCGCCTAAAATGTACGGTTCATTGTCAGGTGTCAATTTTGAAGATCCCCGCTTGTGCACGGGAGATATTTCACCAAATAGGGTATTTCATGATAAGACCCATAACCCTTTTTTTTAACGTTGGGGAAATGCTTTTATGCATCCCACCCGGTTGGGGGGGACCAGGACGGGTATGACGGACTAACCGCAGCAGAACGCCTTGGACTACCGTCTAAAACCCCAACGAGTGCCGGCTCCGCCTTGTCGAGGACGCCGCGGGATCGCTATCAGCATTCTACCGCGTGCAGACCCATAGCCCTAGCGAAATAGGTACCAAAGACATCGACAAGTACTGCGTCAATTGCATTGTTTTTCCAATATGTAGCGAAAATTGGCTTAGATAAAATAATTATATTTGTGGGTTCTTGGCAGTTTATATGTATATACAAATACCACATCTTGAATCATTCTATCTATTAAAAAAAACGCATCAAAATCCGTTGCGTAGTTTTAAAGATTTAAGCATAAATACATGAACATGACACAACAAGTTTAAAATGATTTGTTATGTTATCATTATCAATAACCTAGTAGGATGTTAAATTTTAACATGCTAGGTCACCTGGAAGTAGTGAATCATTTAGATTAGTGATTGAGTAGTCAGTCAGCCAGTCAGAGCAAAAATGGTGATTTTCGGAATCCAAAATCTCCGTAATTAGATGATGGACTTACAAGACTCGCGAAATTACAAATGTGTATGTCAAACGGATTTTAAGATATTAGACGGTCAAAAGTGATCGAAGCTGGTGTAAAAACTACGGCCGGTATGTCGCCTCTGTTGCTTTGCGAACTTGGTTGACACACGGAACAACAAATAAACGCATAAACTAATTCAGAATTCAGTATTCATTGTATTACTTTTATTAAAAATACCTATTAGGTACAATTTTCTTAAAGCAGTATCATAAAAACGTGAATGATGAGAAGATGAATATTTAATCGAAACGCCAAGCTGAGATTAGGCCGGCAAACAAAGGCAAGTGCCAGCAACTTTAAAACTGACAGCCGTCTGTCACCGCAGATCTTTTTACACGACTGCCAAAAGAGTGAGTTTTTGAAATTGTTAATATTTTAGTCACCGAACCTGGGTAAAGTTCGCTATAGTTGTTCATGATTTCATGAAGATACAATCTTTTCTTTGTAACCCCCGACGCGGAATGCAAAAGAGGGGTGTTATAATATAAGTTTAACATTTGTATCTGGACGAAAAGATGTGCCGTAGCTTCCCGAACGCGCCCCAGCCGAGTCGGATTCGACGATTAACCTCTTTCTCGAAGTTGGACCTACCCAACTGGACAGTCTGTCCTAGGTATATGTAATCGTCTACAACTTCGAGCGTAAAGTGTCCGATTGTTAAAGGAGTTGGTGCGACATGGACATTTGACATGATCTTCGTCTTGTCCATGTTCATCCTTAGACCAACTCGCTCGGAGGCTTTACTGAGGTCATTGAGCATTGTACTTAAATCCTCCATGGTCTCAGCCAAGACAACTATATCGTCAGCAAACCGAAGGTGAGTGAGGTAGTCGCCGTTTATGTTGATGCCCATCCTTCTCCAGTCCAGAGTCTTGAAAACATCCTCCAGTGCAGCGGAGAACAGTTTAGGAGAAATAACATCTCCTTGCCTGACTCCCCGCTGCAACGGAATAGGTTTTGAGTTCTGGTCCTGGAGTCGGACTGACATAGTGGCATTCTCGTACAAACACTTCAGCACTTCGATATAGCGGTAGTCCACTTGGCACCGTTGGAGAGATTGTAGTACAGCCCACGTTTCAATCGAATCAAAGGCTTTCTCGTAGTCCACGAACGCTAAACAGAGGCGCAGGTTATACTCTTCAGTCTTCTGTATAACCTGACGGAGCGTATGGATGTGGTCTACGGTGCTAAAGCCTCTTCGGAAACCGGCTTGTTCGGGAGGCTGGAAGTCATCTAGCCTGCGTGCGAGACGGTTCGTAATGACTCTTGAAAACAGCTTATAGACATGGCTCAGAAGTGAGATGGGTCGGTAGTTCTTCAGTAAGGAGTTGTCACCCTTTTTGAAGAACAGCACCACCACACCTCTGTTCCATGCCTTTGGAGTTTTCCCTTCCAGTAAGACGGAGTCGAACAACTTCTGAAGGGCCCTAAGGACCGGTTTTCCACCCGCCTTCAGGAGTTCCGCTGTAATTCCGTCTTCACCGGGTGCCCTGTTGTTCCTCAGCTGCTTAAGAGCCATTCTAATCTCGTACAGACTGATGTCCGGGATATCTTCGGTATAGTGCCGGGTTAATCTAGCTCTAGGGTCTTCCGCCAGACCAACTTCGGGTCTGCTAGTTGACGTGTATAGCTGTCCATAAAAGCACTCTATCTCACTCAGAAGCTCAGGTGTGTGTCAAGTGTCTCAAGACAAAAGTTTTTGACCAGTGTGTGTTGCCAGTGATGACATATGGCACTGAAACGTGGTCGCTTACTATGGGCCTCATAAGAAGGCTCAAAGTCACCCAAAGGGCAATGGAGAGAGCTATGTTGGGAGTTTCTCTGCGTGATCGCATCAGGAATGAGGCCATCCGCAGCAGAACCAAAGTGACCGATATAGCCCTCCGAATCGCTAAACTTAAGTGGCAGTGGGCGGGGCACATAGCACGTAGAACCGATGGCCGTTGGGGCGGAAAGGTTCTCGAGTGGCGGCCACGTACCGGAAGGCGTAGCGTGGGCAGGCCCCCCACACGGTGGACTGATGACCTGGTGAAGGTCGCGGGTGTCCGCTGGATGCGGGTGGCGCAGGATCGGTCATTGTGGAAGTCTTTAGGGGAGGCCTATGTCCAGCAGTGGACGTCTTTCGGCTGACATGATGATGATGATGATGATTTGTATCTGTGTATGTCTCTGTCTGTCTGTGGCATCATAGCTCTTAAACGTGTGAACCGATATGAATGCGTTTAATTTGTTTGAAAACAGGTTTTTAGCAGTTTTTGAGATATTGAAATTGAGGCATATAGCCCGAGAGCTATACGGTTTCACTGTATGAAAAAACAACAATATATCGGTATCAGCAAATTTTGTGCATCAAAAATTAGGTTAAGTAATTATACTAAGTATTCTTTAATAATACACCTACATTTATTAACGCGACGGTAGAAAATATTAAAAACAAATCTATAAAAAATCCGTAAAAATCTAGCGAAAACACTATAAGAATTATTTTCTTTATGATATACTACTTCTATTTATGTTCTTTGTAATATATGAAAATCAACTTATTTTTGTTACGGTAACTTAATAATACAATCAATTATTAATATCGTAAAACATAAAAATGCATTACGCTAATGGCATATAAGGTATCATTACAGTTAGGGTTTTTATATGCCATTATTATATTTCTTGACACTTTTTATACTGAATCAACCCAAAATACCTAAAGCTGTAATAACTTTTGGAATTAATGTGGCAGCCAAATGCACCCTGTAGACTATTCATGAAGGTCAAATTGACTACTACTACTACCTATTAGATTTTTTTTTCTCATTTCCCGTTGCACATATTGTTCGATTCTGGTTGTAAGTATTAAAATAGACATAAACATAGAAGTACTCATCATAAAAATACTGATACCCTGTTTGCTGCACAAATTCACCAGTTTTCGGGCACATCTTTTTTTTTCCAACTTCCGGTCTTCAGATTCGGAAATTTTAAAAATATAGGTTTTTAAAATCACATAATAGGACCGTATTACAAAAATTGGCCAGTTATTGAATTATTTCCAAAAAAAACGTATCTTTCTCGGGCTAATAATATTTTGAGGCAATGTTCTCGGAAATTTTGGAAAGTGTACCGAAGATCTTCATTACCGTGTCCCATCTTTGATTTTTCTTTATCGAACTATTAGGCGCCGTATGGAATTCCACTCGTACTTATATAGTCGGATTCCCTCTGTGCCGCATCTCGCGATTTAAGAAATCCTTTTCGATTCGCACTGCCTCAATCGGAATTCTCTTCCGGCGTCTGTACTTCCGGAAACATACAATCTCCATGTCTTCAAGGTAAGAGTGTACAGGCATGTTCTGGGTGAGCGTGTGCCATTTTAGACCTTTTCTTAACTTTTCATCAGGTAGGTAATAATCAGGGATCGGAAATTCGAATACTTTTATACCTACACTTCGCCCTCAATACCTACACTGCGTTGTTGTTGAGTAGCATGGAGGCGGACTCAATTTAATTTTACTAATAAAACTAATAATAGGTGAAGGTTCAATAGCAAATCATTTTTAATAAAAAAATAGCCAAGTGCTAGTCCTCCTCGCACACAGAGGGTTCCGTACACAGATCTGTACCCGTCCCAACCCCGTTAATTCAGGAAATGTCTTAATAACGCGAGAATTCTTTATCACGATAGTCCGTGCATGGTGTCCCTTTCAGTCATTATACCGCACGCGGGAAGCCGTTGTCATTGTTCGGTTGATCCATATACAGTAGGTACCCACTGCCCGCATGCGGTATAGCGACTGAAGGAGCAGTTTCATTGGTCCGCATGCGTTTTGGAAACTTCCGGCACCCTTAATGCGAGCGCTATCAACCAGCCTGACTTCACTGCGTGCTACAGGCGATATACGACACATGATTTTCATTTGTCGTACTCCCCGCATGCTACCGCATGTCGACCGACTTGACGACCAATGAAAATGCCCCTTAAGCATTTATGACGAAGGGTTCCCATCAATGGGTCTCGGGAATTACCACGAAGTGAGTCACTGGAGAAGACCGTCTCGCCATCAATAATATCACATTACCGCCTCGGAAATTATAGATACACACAATATGCATGTATGAATTTCGTAATGAGTCTCGATCTCGACGAATGTCTCTAAAATCTTAACCTTGTCCGAGCTTGCTACATGCGTCCTCGGCGATACGTGCCATTCACCACACATTAATGTTATCATTTATTTTAAATTATAAACAAATATGGTGAAGATTTTTGTACGTTTCACGAGAATTATTATAAATAAGTTAGCTTGGTTTTACCAAACAGCGTTTCTTTCTACGTAATGGCAATTGGCTGCTTTCTTACTTTTCATTATGCCGTTTTGGCACATTTTTTACAGAGGATAAAATGTTTTTATAGAACCAACTAACAACAATTAGCACAACAACGGCTCCTACTAATTGACACAGCATTATGATGATATAGTTGTGATTGTGAACTATAAAATCTATACTAATATATATCTATAATAATATAAAGCTGAAGAGTTTGATTTTTGTTTGAACGCGCTAATCTCAGGAACTACTGGTTCGATTTGAAAAAATATTTTTGTGTTGGATAGTCCATTTATCGAGGAAGGCTTTAGGCTATATAACATCACGCTGCGACTAATAGGAGCGAAGACGCCGACGAAGTCGCGGGCAACAGCTATAATAGATAATTCGTACTAACCGTTGTATGGAATAATAAGTAATTTCTTGTTTTAGTCGGGAAATATTGCGTTTGGGTACATAATTGTTTTGCGAATATTTATTTAATAGAAACCTTAAAAACCGGCCAAGTGCGTGCCGGATCACGCACAAAGAAGGGTTCCGTACCGACACCTCATCATCATCATTATCATATAAGCCGTCCACTGCTGGACATAGGCCTCCCCCAAAGAGAGCCACAATGACCGATCCTGCGCCACCCCATCCAGTGGACTCCTGCGACCTTTACCAGATCATCAGTCCACCTTGTGGGGGGCATACGACACTTTTTACGACTTTGACAGCGATTAGTTATCTCACCAATGGTTCACTTGAATGAAAAAGGTTTCTTAGAAACCTTCATATTATTTTTAAAGACCTATCTATAGATATCCCACACACCTATGTACATTGTCAAACATTGAAAAACACGTCGTATGCTAGTTTGCCACCGTTGTAGTACAATAAAAACATCCCGACGTTTCGAACCCTTTACAACGTTGGAATGTAGACGACATTTATTACATATACGCAACATAATTCGTATTACTGGGTTTATGTACCTATGTAAATGACCACAAATAATTATTTTTAATAATTCACCAGTATTTAATGAATTAATGTGAACGCGATGCCGATGAGGCAAGCAGCGGCGGCCCGCGACTGGTTTCGCAAGGGACTATCTGGCATTTTGCGCAAGTGCAACTTTGAGGGCCTTGGCCGTGGTCAGTAATGCGATTTAGTGGGTGATAGTTGATAACTTTGCTGGGTAGTATCTTTGCCTTAGGGTGGTACTCACCAATATCCAATATCTCTGTCCAATATACATTTGATCAAAGAAATTGGATGATTTCATCCAACTTGGATGGGATGTTTGATCTGGGACCAACTGGGACGTTTGATCAAATATTCTGATGACATTTAAATCAATATGGCTACGCATGAAAAAAAAAACTTGGACAAAGATATTGGATAAGTGGAATGGGCCTCCGTCAAAGAACTTTGGTCAAAGATTGGACAAAGATATTGGATGAGTAGAATACCACCCTTGGTATTCCACGCATCCAATATATTTGTCCAATAAACATTTGATCATAGAAATTGGATGATTTCATCAAACTTGGATGGGACCCCGACATTTGATCAAAGATTCTGATGACAGTTAAATCAATATGGCTACGCATGAAAAAAAAACTTGGACAAAGATATTGGATGAGTGGAATGGACCTCTGTCAAAGTTTGATCAAAGATTGGACAAAGATATTGGACGATTGGAATACCACCCTTAAAAGAGAATATCGTTACAATAAATACTATAAATAGTTGTGAATACTATAGGTATACAGGATTGCCCACGGCTATGCGAAATGGAATGAAAGTGCCTTTAATATTGGAGATCGGATATTTCGTTATATGTCTATTAAGTTAGTACTTACTATGCGTTCAAATATTACATAAGAAATTGGTTGCCTTATCTGGGAACCAAACTGAACTATCAACGTGAAATGGCATTTTATATTTTTTCTATATTAAATCAAGCTTAGTTCCTCGGAACTATCACTAATTTAATGTTGTGAAACTGAGGACTGATGTGATGACATATTACGCAGAATTCCTCTGTGATGTAGGAACTGCAATTATCATGTCCTACCGAAGTTTATGAAATTGATGATGAATGTGTGGGCAACACCTTAACTTGATACGATGTGTTGTAGTTATTATACTTTTTTATCTTGTCTTATGGACAAAACAATAAAGTTATCATGTAGGAACTTTACAAATTCCGATGGGATTAAGCGATGTTCTATATTCCCTTAAGTAGAGTCGTGGATATGAACTATAAATCCTAAATGTATTTCCTAATGATCCTAAGACCGCCTACTTTTTGATTTGTATTAGAAATACTGCTTAAATTATCACACTAAATCGACAAATTTCAAGCTAAAGTCTAGTTTTTCCGCTTAAATTCTGCTACACATGAAAGCAAAAAGATGCTTTCTTACTAACTAAACTTTGTTAATAGCATCAGTTTATTGGAATTAAAAATACTTTTGTTATAATTTCAGTTGAAATCATTTTCAACACTTGAAAGATTCTGACTATTAAAAACCGAAAAAAATTAATGCTGAAAAAAGTATAAGTTCTACGGTTTTATTTATTTATTAAAAATGGGATTGCTCTTGGCCAGCATCTAGCCAGGGAGCACAGATGAGGCCGACGATGAAGCGAGCTCACCCAGAAGATGCCTATTCATTCGTGCATTAAAAAGGTTCCTTTAACGCTTGATTAAGGTGGTGTAGCAACCAATGCCCATCAAAATTACACATCATGAAGTTTGAAGTGGAACTTATTAGCAGGCAGCGAAACTTTGGTGCCGATGACAGACGTATGACGTAGCGGCTTCATACAGAGTGTTTTTATTTAGATGATAGATAATCATTAATCACTAACAACTTATTGGCCTCTTTAGTACACGGATATTTTATTAACACTTGAGACGGCCAGTACTTATAAAAACATCATTTCTTAACTGTCTTTGTCATTTTCATCAGAAAATTATCTAGGCAATATTGTACATCGTTTTAGTATTTTTTATTCGTGAATTTAAGAAATGTGAATTGATAAGGTACAACATTTATAAGGTACACATTATAGGTATCGCTTGACCGTAGTCACCATGGAGTCTATGCAGCCGTATTTCTAGACGTTTCCTTTTCAGTTGTTAAAAATGAAAAAATGATTTGCTCCTGCTGTCAGCAAAATTTAACAGCTAAACCAAGTAACATAGAAAAACATTTAAAAACTAAAAAGCACATTGAAAGAGAAGGATAAAAAATGACACATCGAGACTTTTATATGGACTTAACAAATTTCTATTATAATACAATAAATCTTTGACATTGCTATTAAATCGGCATGCTAGTGACAACTGTTGCATCTGTCAAAGCGTGGTAAAGGTTAATAACTATGTTGTGTATAATTTATAAAAACAACCTGTATGCCAATTTAGTTGCGTCATAATGATGTCATCGGCGCCAAAGTTTCGCTGCCTGCTTATTAGACCCGTGTATAGTAAAATATTTTAAGTGTGTGCGCAAAGTGCGAAAATTTGAAGTGTTATTTATGAATAAAATTTAGTATGAACAAAGCTTATATTGATATTGATATTAATTTTATTAATAATACAATTCTTATTACACGTCAATCTAATAACATCATGTAATGTTAAATTGTTAATTGTTGTTGTATCTACTCTCTTGATCGGTATTCGAATTGACTAACAGAAGCTTCTGACCATTTTCCAAAAGGATCGTACATAAATTAATAATTAAAGGACTTTCAATTAGTGAATCCGTTCCACCATATTATAATTGGGTATCTCCATGGCTCCACTAAATTGCCCCGTGTAAAGGGCCCCAATGAGACTAACTAATTTTGGCGTTTTGACTAGTGTTGCAGTTTGTAAGTGAAGTAACCACTTAAAAATTACGTTGATTTTACTGAACAGTTCCATTTTAGGTTGCAGTTTTGTTTTTTAAGTCATAAAATACTTATGAATGATGCAATTTAAATAGATTTACATAAAGTTACCGTAATGGAACAAATGACGATTAATATTATTACAATACTGGGATGTCAATATTATTGCAGTTTTCTACGTTGTTTGGATTTTGCTTCAATATTCATCAATTCTCACTTAATACGAATCGTGATTTGAGATAATAATCATAATGTAAAGGCCCCACTGAGACAAAGTAAACAATTAATTACCCGCACAAATTAAAAAAGGGGTTGTTTATGGTAAGCTGCCACCATTAGCTGCATAAAAGCTTTTCTATCTTTATTGGTGGAACGCGTATAGGATCTCTATAGAAATCTTTACTCAGGTCATGGCTAACAGAAATGGCGGCGATGGCGATCTTAAAGTGAGCTACACACATTTGATCTGCTATTTTGTCGATTCTCTAAATGTATGTGAAACTCCTGTATTTTTTTTAATAAAACGTACTGAATTTTACTAACATCTGAAGTGATACAAGTACAATACTAGTTTTACTACCAAAAAAACATCTATATATATTTATTAATTCAGGCATCATATATTTATGCAAATAAGTAACAAAAACTTGTATATTTAAATCAATAGTTAGAAACTACCAATAAATAATTTATATCAGTGGAGTATTTTGATAATTAGATAAATACCACTGTAAAATTATATTTATGTAGTGGCAACCCACATTGATCTTGAATTAGAGTTTCGGGTATAGTTGTGTTCTTGGAAAATAGATAGTTATGTATTTTGCCGTCATATGAATCGTCGTCGTTTTTATGTATTCATGAAGTCATAAATGAAAACAGACGTCTTAATACAAAAAATATTTTTTACGAAAGATTTTATTTAACTTGCATTGTTTTAACAGCCATTTTCTAACCACTTGATGGTGTCTTATCGAGCTGGAATTTGGCGATAAGGTGTTAATTAATTTTAAGGTGCTCGATACCTGACCCAATACATGACTCCTTCAATCTTATGTCATACATAATAGAAGGGAACAACCGGAATAAAAAATTAGCTCCAGCCGGTAGCTCAGTTGGAAAGAGCGATGGACGGATTCCAGAGGTTGTGGGTTCGAATACCACTCGGGGTAATCAATTTTTCGTTCCGGTTGGATATTATAATTTCGCTAAAAATATTTGCAGTTAACAATTGGTGTCATTTATTGCAGTTAATGAGTGTTTACCTTATTATATGCAGTAATGACCATAATGCAATATTGTATTATGGTACCACTGAGCTGATCTGATAACACTTTGATGGACACTATTCCAAACACAATAGAAATAACAATAGAATTACGCCTATAGGCGTCTACTGTCCATCAATGCATTAATGGAGACGAATATGCCTATAGTAACTCCCCAACACAAGTAAATCCCTTGTACATGGGCTCATTGCAACATGTGGAATCCTCTCAATGACTACTTAATGACCGCGCAAAAAAGTTCAGTTAGCATATAAAGTTGTACCAAAGATATTTTTGACAGAACCTTTTAAAATAAATGTAGGTAAGCTGACAATTAGTTTATTGTTTTATGGTATGACAAATTGACTGTATATATGTAATTAAATGAAATAGACTCCTACCTACTTATCTAGTAGTATAAGTACGAAATGTAATGTTTTCTATCGGATGTTGATGTAGGAGTGAGGCAATCTGGTAAGCATTAGATTTACTTAGGATATGTTGAAACGCGTTTCGAATGGCAGGTTTGCTTACAACGCTGTTGAAAGTGCAAAAATACCTTGCGCAGTTAGCTTAGTTAACTTACTCATGCTCAGTATTAGTGTGAATAAACTAATAATGGCTGCCAAGGAACTTTATGGGAGAAGACGTGTTCTCACTAAAACTGATTAAATGTATAATAAACTAACTAAATAAATATATACTGCGGAATAATCTTACACAAATCGACCTTGTCCCAAACTTAGCAAAGCTTGTACTATGGGTACTAGACGACGATATACATACTTATATAGATAATAACATACATAAAAAAACAAAATACATAGAAAACATCCAAGACCCAAGAACAAATATTGCTAAATGCATGCCCTGGTCGGGATTCGAACCCGGGACCTCTAGCTTCGGAGGCAGTCTCACTACCAACTATGTTAAACAGGCCGTCAAACGTCAATGATGACGTAATGGCGATTAGGATAGACCGATTCATTTAGTTAAACTGTTATTTTAACTGGTCTTATTTTCTGCTGTGTACTAAATTGTGTATTGGACTAAGCCGAAATAAGTTTCCATACATACTTAATTACTATTTTTTGGTGAAGCATAGTATTGTTAACGATATTTGCAATGTCAGTCAGTTAATCATTTTTAATGATTTCAAACATATAATTTTCGCTATAAGGTAGAAAAATGTTGCTACACTTTGCTGGCCTTGATGCCCATTAACATCGGAATAAACTCAAAGTATTGCCCGAATTTGTTAATAGTATTTAGATGCCGCGCCGCTTGAAGGGGTTTAGGAAATTAAAAGTTAATACGCCACCCTCGGAGGTGGTTACATATTTGTGGCGTTTGGGGTCGAGACTTTGGGGCCGTAGGGATCGAGATTTCGCGGCGCGCCTATTCGAAACCACAGGTGACCAGAGGGCTGGCCAATAATTTGCACAACTTGTTAATGTCGCTATACAACGTGGCGTTGCCCCCCCCCCCCCATCCTATCAGCTGTGACGTAATATGTGGATGGCTACTCAAGGGAAGTAAAAAAACTACTTTAATTAATTAACAACGCTAGAAGAATTTTAATGTTAGGAAAAAACACATGCACTCTTACTAGTATGCAAGGTGTACTAAGGTCCAATATATTTTGCGTCTAACATTCGTTATCTTATCAGATGGCCAGGAATTCGACTACTACTCGATGCCGGTGCTCTCCGAGCTGGACGACTTTGACCTCTGCCTGCGGGACCCTGAGGCGGTCTACTGCATCGTTGATATGGAGCTGATGGAGGATGAAACACCGCTGTATCAATTCATCAAGGTATACTAATTTTAGTTCATACTAACCTAAGTGACATTATTACAACTAAAATTTAACTTTCAAAACGATTTCTAACTCCGTATAAGTGCCTCACGCTGACACAAACTTGGCCTGGCGCTTAATAGGCGGATTGATGTGTAAAGGCCCTAATTGGAGTTTGGGAGTACCGGAGAATATAGGTAGTTTCTACGGTCACACCACGGTGTCAAACCGCCTGCATTTAGAATTCGTGCTTGACTCTTTCACATGCGGGGTGATTAAATTAGGCAGGCAACGTTTTCGAGCATGTGTAAGCTAAATCTAAATCCCATTTTTCATAATACTGACAACAGATATTTCTATTGACACCACACATACACTCGAATTGAGATTGGCATTCTTACATTTTGGAAATCAGTTGTTAACAGGATGGTGATTTTGTCCACAGAATTTTTCGGCCAACGTGGCGAAAAACTACAAGCACTCGAAGCTCCACCGTGGTGTGTGTGGTAACAAGCACTGCGGCCTCAACCTCACACACGCGGCAGCGGGAGAGTCCACCGCTCTCGCCCTGAAGGAATGTCTTAACGCGTCGATACACCAGGGCTATGGACTACAGGTAAAGACAAAGACTCAAGGCTTTACCCTGGTGTGTGCGGTAACTAGCACCGCGGTCCCATCCTCACAGACGCACGTGGCAACAAGAAAGTCTACCGCTCTTGCCCTGAAGGAATGTTTCAACGCGTCCTTACATCATATAATAATAATAATAATAATATTGGGGGACAATCTTACACAAATCGACCTAGTCCCAAACTAAGCAAAGCTTGTACTATGGGTACTAGACGACGATATACATACTTATATAGATAAATACATACTTAAATACATAGAAAACATCCAAGACCCAAGAACAAATATCCGTGAAAAATGCACAAATAAATGCCCTGGCCGGGATTCGAACCCGGGACCTCTAGCTTCGGAGGCAGAGTCACTACCAACTAGGCTAAACAGGTCGTCAACCGTACCCTTTACTATAATCATTATGTCCTAATGAAAAATTTAATTTTATTGTGATATTATAAATTAACATGTAATCTCTAATCTCTCTACAATGGTAGTGTATGATTATGAATACTATGTACCAATAATCTAATATGAGTATGAAAAAGAATAACGCTAGAAACGAAATGCTGTTGTGGTTGGGTCAGTATCTCTCTAAGACGTCAAATTTACGAGATTGCAGAAGTTTAATCTAGTAAACCAGAGATATAGACCTCCGTTCCTAGTTTGAACCCGACGAAGCAAAAGCGCAGTGTAGTGTACGAAATAACAGTTTTTTTTTCAAAGTGATAAAACATTTAGAGCCGAATTTCATTTACCAGGTTGAAACACTGTCAGTGCGCTACTGCAAGACACAATCCGACAGCCTGCCCATCGACGCGCTAGACTGGGTCGTCGGAGCCATTCTGCTGGTCGTCCTCCTCACCAACATCGCTTGCTCCGCTTACTACTTCCTTTGGCCAAGCGAACAAATTGAAAGTAGGTATCGATCCCCTCTCTCATAGCTGAAAATCATGTACATGTTTTTTTACCATCGCCAGAAGTGTTCGTTATTGTAAATTTAAATTCTGATATCTTCTCTGCAATTAGGCTTGAAAGGGTAAATGTAAGTTTACAAGTAAATTTAAATGAAGTGTTACGATACAGTCTTAAGCCTGTGCAAATAACATACTTAGAATTTTAAAGCCAACAATGAATCTTAAGCCTGTGCAAGAACATACTTAGAATTTGAAAGCCAGCAATGAATCTATTTTATTTGGAGACATTATCATCAAGTCTTCTGCTGGACAAAGGCCGTCCACCAATAACAAAACTTTTTGCAGATAACAAATTCATAATGGCATTCTGCGTGCAAAAGAACTGGAAGGCTCTCAAACATGGCGGTAGCGCTGAGGGAGGCGTGTTCAAGTGCTTTCAGGCTATGAGGTATGTCTGAAAATAGGTACATTGATGAGAAATGAAAGCGGTAACGTTTTATACTGGATTTAGTCAATGTTTTTAATGAACAGGATATTTTAAACCAACAACCGAATTCCAAGACTGATGTACAATAGACTGGCGTCCACTAGGCTCGCCGAACCGAGTTAAAAAGAATACATTTACTATTAAACTTGGTCGATTAGGACGAAGCGCCGTGATTCGTCGCTAATTGGTGTAGTCTCACAGTGAATGTGTAGGAACGAATTATTTCCGTTTCGATTCGACTCAGCTCGGCGAGCCTAGTGGACGCCAGCCTTAATAGTGGGCCTACTGTAATAATTGTAGGATTTACAACTCATGGTCGTAAAGTCTGGTTTAATGTGAGCTCTGCCTGACGGGTAATAACCGTTACGTATAATTAGTTACTTAATTAACGTGTTCGATTCGTCATTAGTAATTTAGTATTGTTTGGATCTTGAATGCTTTATATTAGTACACAGAAACATATTGACGAACGCATTTGCCTAAGGCTGACTTTTCCACAATTATTTTTCATCTTTACATTAACCGACAAACGTTTAATTGTCTGATACTGGCACAATTCTCTGCAATCCTCTTTCAGTCAATTTCAATGAAATCATTAATGGTAATAGTCAAGCAGTAGCGCCTAAGGAACAAATAAAACAAAGTAATAAATATTGGGAGACAACCTTACACAAATCGAAGTAAGCTCAATAAGGCTTGTGTTATGGGTCGAATACCACGATGATTTTATGACAGGACTAACATTACATTTTAACACATTCAGCGACGAGAACCCGATTGTTGGGTACGGCTCGGTAGTTGCTACGATCGAGCCAGTACCGCCGCTTTACTGCGCGTCTACATTTAAATTAGTGCGTTCTGATTGGCGCGGGATGTGCGGCAGCGGGACGGTGCGAGCACTATACTGGCATTTCCTCGTCAAATGAGAAAATCTGTGGGTGAATTGTACATAGTTAAGGACTTAATTATGTCTACATTTTAATTGATTCCTTTGTGTCACGAAAATTACTCCCACAATTTATATCGGTAAAACATGATAAGGGAACGTACCCAAACTACGTGACTCGTTTAGGGGGGAGGAGGATAGCTTCTCGTCACGTAGCTAGTGGAAGACTCACGCGCCACGGTTTACATTTCGTAACAAAAAGGAATCAATTAAAATGTAGGCATAATTAAGTCCTTAACTATGAAAAAAAATTAAGCATTTCACTCCAGAGGGCCTACTCCAAACTTCGAAAATCGAACTTCGTGTCGTGCCGTCCCTTTCACTCTCGTGTCATACACTATATGACGGGGAGGGACGGCACGATACGAAGTTCGATTTTCGAAGTTCGGAGTTGGCCCTCTGTGCGACATTCGCTGCACAGATTTTCATAATTCAAAGAACAAAATACCACAAAGGTACCGATCCCGCGTCGCTAAGTCACGAGGTTGCTAAAAGTACATTTTTACAGTATAATCTCAAACCATATTAATTTATTACATTCTTCACAGATTCTACACCATGGTTATGATCCTGGGTCTACACTCTATGATCTTCATCGGCTACGGCTACACCGCGAACCCTGAATTCATTGAGCACGTAAGTTGCGTTCAGTTAATTATACCACCATGGTGGTGCACCAGTCACTATCACTACACCAGGGTTGTTATTCACAAATTAACTTAATTAACTTGTAGAAAGTGTCATAATTTTACAAATGTTTTTTTTTATGAAATAGGAGGCAATAGAGCAGACGAATCGCCTGATGGTAAGCGATTAGCGCCGCCCATGGACACCCGCAACACCAGTGGGGTTGTAAGCGTTGCCGGCCTTTAATATGGGAGTACGTTCTTTTCTTGAAGGTTCGAAGGTTATATCGGTCCGGAAATACCGCAGGCGACAGTACATTTCACAATTTAGCTGTGCGAGGCAGTTACTGGAGAAACGCACAGTTGAGGAATGCCAACCATCTAAGTGGTGAGGTTGGACATTTGAGAGTTTCCATATAAAAACGGGTGAGGTGTGAGGTGACTGGTGTATGTCTGTCACTGGTGTGTGTATGACAGATATACACCGTCTGTCTGTGGCATCGCAGCTCATAAGACGGTTGAACCGATTTGAATGCGTTTTTTTTATTTGAAAGCAGGTTTCCCAGCGTTGGTTTTTACTGTTCTTAGACATGTTTTCGGTCACACATTTTAGAGACATTGAACTTTTAAAAAAAATCAACTTTTCTAAGTTGTCTTTTATTGATTTAAGGCGAGTGAAGCTATCAACATTTTGCCAATACAATCTTTATTAACAACAAAATAATTTATCAAATGTTGGGATGTTTACCTTATGCTACTTTTATTAAATTGGTCACCCCAATTTAAAACCAGCTGCCTAAAATCGTTAGGTAAAACTGCAAAAAACGTGTAAATAGCTCTACTAAAAGATTGTACTTTCTCCCAAAGCGCAAAGAATACTATAAAATACAAATGTTCACTGGAAACCATAAATTTGCCCGCGCTCCCGGAAATTCAGGAAACGATTGGAAATTGCTAACGATTAATCATGGAGCTTCCTCTCGATGCAGTGTTCACACGATAATTGCTGCTGTTTTGTTTTAAACTCGCCCGGTCAAAGTAAAATATCTGCACGATTTAGTGGGAAGTCACTTTAAAGTCATTAGTGTACGCTACGGAGACAGTTAGAACACATGACACGATTTTATGGTCATGTTATACGGTTCAAAACTCCCAAAACATTAACATAAAAGCTATAATGCTAGGGGCTTTAGCCTCTACGTATGGACGGCATAAGATATTTTGGGATTGACGAAATTGGCAAACGTCAAATAGTGTAAAAAAGTTTTTTTTTCTAATATTACAATCATATTTTAGAACCATATAATTATGCTAAATGTCTTTAAATCAACATTCGTTCCCAGAGGCGTTATGGATCTATTTTATAACTTATCGTCGTGGATAAGATATTCGTCACGCTCTAACAAGCATGCGAGTGCGAGAGTGACGGGCGTCTTATCCACGACGATAAGTGATGAAATGGCAACCATCATGCGCCCGCTGGATTTTTATAACTTGGCTACCAGTAGCTACTTTAACCAGAATCATGTTACATGAGCACTGAGCTATTTAAATCCGTCATTATATTCCGTAATTTCTGTAATTTTTCTCTTTGTTAAACAAAAAAGACTGTGCGTACAGTTATCATATTAACAGCGACACAAACGCGTGTCTACGGAAAAGGCAAGTGAAATGGCGCAATACCGGGGCAGTGGGTGCTCGGGCAGCGAACCGGTTACGGTGACACGCTGCCCCCGCGGGCCACGCAACACGCGATCTAACTTTTAATATAATATATTTTCATGGAGAGATAGTCAATTGTAACCAATATATAATATTCTAAAAGTAAAAGTGTGTACCTGCACCTACACAAAATAAGTGGTGGTAATAGTGGTGATGGGAAAAAGGTTAACGCAGCATATCAACGGTATAAATAATTTTTTGTACAAAATCAATAAAGTAAGTTTCAGGAATGAATACTCGTAAGTACCTAGCAGTTATTCTAATTTCGTACGCGGTTATAATGTTTCTCGCCTTTGTAGCACCTGGTCATGGTTACCGGAAAGGTTGCGCGTCGTTGTAGCCTTTATGTAAACGCAGCTTTAAGTGATAACACTGATACATAAAACAGCAGATTCCAATCAGTTAAAGGATCTTCTATACTTCAAGATATACACACAAACATTTACACTATACAGTCTATGCATATTCATAACATGAGATACTTCGTTCCCGACCAACAGCGAGCAATGGATTTATGATGTTGTAAGGGTTTGCCTGAAAACCAGCGTTGTAGTGAAGTTGCTGCAACATTATGCTGAGGCAGGCCCCTTTTTAACATCACAAGCATAACAACACGTTTATTTTAAAATGATATGTTAAGTCTAACCTAAAGTTTATGTCTTTTAATGAATGGGATCCATTCCATACGTTCTTGGAAGGACAGAATGGATGGAATTCCAACGCCTAACCATAAATGCAGCCGCTGACGTTGTGGCCTTACGGCCCGACGCGCTAATCGGCGTCGACGAAATGTCGTTTACATCATTGAATTTTCGTAATCATTGGCGATTTTCTGCCGCTCCTTCGCAGTATTTGCTCATTTTAGATAAGCAAAACTTTTTACAGCAGTTTAATTGCGTGAGGTGTATGAAGTACTTTGTAGAAGTCGTTCAAAGTTAAATTCGCCTATTTATAATTATACAAAAGGTAATCATATTTGAAAGTGGAGTATGCGAAAGAAATTAGAGGACCTGTATTTTCTTTCAGAACTAGTAATACTATCTGTAGGATAGGTTTTGAATGACTATCGGAGTTTCCCACTCAACAGGCAACAATTCTAAAGAGCTCAGCGAATTCTAAAGAATGAGCTTCTAAAGAGTCTCTTTGTGATTTTCTTGGCAGGAAAATCCTAAACTTACCTACTTTTTTCGATAAAGTGGAACAAACTAAGTAAAAGGCAATGAAGAAAACAGCGAAAGTCGACGTCAAACAATGTACCTATTGTATATTTTATAACTGCTGTTGCTCGGAATTAACTTAATATATAGAAGTATACAAGAAGTTTAACTACAGAGCAACACGGTATGAATATTATATGCAGTCTCTTAATTTTTTTTCTACTTCCTAAAGCGAACAGGGAACTAATATTGCGTTATGATTCTTGAAATAATTGCTGATTTTACAGTATGGAACTCTTACTCGTCCCGCTCATAGCGGTGAAATAATCTAGTACAAAAATAAATTATCTAAGATAAAGAAGAACCGTGCGTAGTAATTTTCGAACTTAAAAAAAAAAACTTTTCGAGAGTTTCATTTATCATGCCCATTCCATGTCTGGATGGTTATGGATTGTAAAAAAACTGAACGTCAATGTCAAACGCATACATTTCGTAACAAAACAGGTTTAGGCGTGACTTAAACATCATTTGAGTAAAAACTTAACCCGCCACTTTAAATGAAACTACCCTTTTACTTCCAATAGTTCAGACACTTGTGGTTGGATACTCAAGACTATCTCCATTTGAGTTCAAGGTCACGCGAGACTGAGAGGTCTGTATACGATGGGACCAGATAATACATACCAATGAAAATGTCAATGACGTTGCATTTTAAGGCTGCATACACATCGATTACTATTACAGTGAGTTCATACATTGGCTGCAAATATGTGTAGCTATCGTATTGATTGATTTAACAGCCATAACGACTTGCTATAGATTACGAGAAATAAGAGTGGTCTTTTGACAGCTGTCATCCCAGTACAAATAAATGCCTTTTTTGCCGTATAATGACATTATTTGTACAGTTGTCAAAAGCCCAGTCTTATGTTTCGTAATCTATAACACTTTGTAAATTAATGTACGAGTGAGACGCACTGTGCTAACCCGCGCGAAAAAAATCCTTCAGAGAGTGCAATAGCAACAAAAAATTGATATAGAGAAAGTGCAGTATGAATATTACTTAAGCTTGGAACGCACAGAACGCGGCGCAGCGTCGTTGCGGGGCGGTGGCGGTTTTGCGGTAAAGCGAACGCGTTCCGAAGCATGTCGCATCAAAAGACCGCGCGGTATTCTACCGAATATCGGTAGAGCGAAGACGGGGTGTGTGACATATGAAGCAGTAATTGACAGACGACAGTTTCGAAAATAGCAAAAATGCAAAACCGCCTCCGCCACCCACCGCGCCGCGCCGGTGATGAGGTTCAGCTGTGTGGGAGAGGGACTTATCGCGTACTATTTTTTTCTGTGTGCGTAAGATTAGTTTTAACTCTCACTGAGACAAATGTGCATGTATAAACAACAATCATAGCTTTCCCGCGTTTGAGATGAAATTACTGCACTCAAAGTACTGTTGTATTCAGATAATGGTACGCTGAACAAATTGCTTGCTTACACCACCCGCGAGTTCTTGAGCTCGCTACTCCAAACTTTGTTATTAACATATTTTTAATTGCTTCGACAACTCCAACAAGCCAGTTCTGAAAGTATCAGTAACCTATAGAGTAAACAAAATTTTTCGCTAAAATCCTGCATGAGGAAAATAACATTATGTATCTCTCCCTTAAATATTCAATGTTACTCAAACTGCTTTTTTATTAACTGGCTGACATTCACATTGACATAGTTGTTCACAAGTTCAGAACTAATATAAATGATGTACTGTATCACTTACTAACTAGATAATGGGTTTTTGGCGATAGTATCCACATTGAAAATAATATTGGTACATACTTAAGTAAGTAGTCTTTGTTATTGGAACACTTATACTGCCAACAATTTCGTAGAGACCGTTTCGTGTACCGATTTATTTGTGCAATAAAGTTGAAATAAATAAATAAATACAAGAAATTACTCTTTTTTCGACGCTGTACTCTACCATAATCAAAATTCAGAGAGAGAATAAGGACTAATTATACCCTAATTGATGTTAATAAATTGTCAATATTTTTTAGAAATGCCAATAGTGTAATAAAATTGTTTGTTACTGTAGGTAATAGTTTTCTTTTAATCCTGCTTGTCCGTGAATGCACTCAATTAACCTTGCGACGTTAATTTTTATAAACACACAAACCGAATCATGCGCACAAAATCGTGATGTCGAAACAAGCGGGTCCGTTATTCGACATAATGGCGGCCTTGACCGGAATGCGCGGGCGATGACTCTAGTCATGAAGGGTTCCGTGGTCCCATGGACATTTGGTTTGGTTTGACCGAATCGAAGTTTTTAATTTTAGGGTTCCGTAGCCAAAATGGCAAAAATAACCCTCATAGTGTCCTGTCATGACTGTCTGTCTGTTCGTATTCATAAGTATTTTACTCAGAAACTTCCGTTTAGTTTTAGAATAAAACTTTTATAGTAGGTTCCTAATACGTTTATGTGAGCCGCGAGTTATTTATATTCAAATTACTAAAAAAATTTACGTATGTTACATCAATCGATATACCTAATTGAATGTGAGATATCTCAGTAAAAAATGATTACTTAAGTAAATAAATACAATTATTTTGTCACCTGCCTCTAAATTTAATCGTGGAATAAATAAAAAACAAATTTGTGGACGGCATCGCATTAAATACTTACTTACGAATAATGTTCTCTGAATACGATAGGTTTTACGATTTTTTGAGCTATCGCTGAAAAACTGCCATGTCCAAACAAGTTCGTAAGTGCCGTCAGTTCCCTATGAAAAGACAACGTTTTTTAATTCACGGTATAGGGTAGTCGCTTTTAAATGCGACTATTAGGTAGGGGACCCTTCAATGTATGTGGCCGACACGCACTTGCCTGTTTTTTTATACTACGAGGCAGAAGCAGGCAGGCTATATGCCTCATGAGCATTCGCAACTGCTTAAAGTCTGTGGTCGCTTACGAATCCAGTGAGATCACATACTCGTATTCGTATGTTGACTCCTAGAGGAAAAAGCAGGACTCTCAGTCACAACACAGCGCTGTATTGTAAATGACTGTAACAGAACTCTAAATCTGAAATAAGTAAACAAAAATCTATACTAAAAGATGCAAGGCGTGAAGACAAATTAATTATTTCATGGGGAATAACAGAAACGGTAGATTATCTCAAAACAGGAATTGTCTTATTGTAGAAACTGTGGAATTCTACAGCAAACATAAATGTACTTCCTGTGGCTTCTAAAAAAATATGTTTGTTGAAACAATGCAAAATTGTCCTAGATATTAAACAAATTGCTTCTAATAGTATAATTTAAAACTTGTGGTTTCGTTGAAATATTTTGCTAGGTTAAAGTAATAACCGCACTCGACCTCCAAATTTAAAATAATTACGTAGATAGGTAGTTATTAAGTTATTTTAGATACTTACCCTAGTATTTTTATGTTTTCGCGGGATTGTATTGCAATTAGGTACAAATGAATCTTTATTAATTATCAAAACCGGCTCACAAAATTGGAGAAGTCACTGTTGAGAAATGCGACCTGTAGAGGATAACAGCGGGACATCTGGATATCCAGACAATCAAACATAAGAAGGTATTTTGGTCGCGTTCAATTTTAGGCGGAGCATACTAGAATCGATATCGGTGTAGGATCCGACACCGACATAATGTGAACACGCTCTTATTTAGGTCTCGCCGGAAGATCAGCTGAGTCGGCATCTATGCTGAAGCGAGACCTTTTCGTGACGAGATACGTTTTTTATTTTTTATTATATATATTAGTTATTTTTTTGGTCACGAATAAATATTTTTCTTCTTCTTCTTTTGCCCAAGCTGAAACGGAGCCGTTTCGCTCGCTCAGTCAACAAGCATCAGAGGGCCTACTCCGAACTTCGTGCCGTCCTTTTCACTATTGTGTTATACACTATATGACGGAAAAGGACGCCACGATACGAAGTTCGATTTTCGAAGATCGGAGTAGGCCCTCAGGTACGCGTATAGGTAACCATATACGTTTGCGACTCAAGAGAAGTGACCGACCCTTAAAGCTTGAAACGCACAGAGCGAGGCGCAGCGTTGTTGCGGGGCGAAGGCGGTTTTGCGATAAAGTAGACGCGGTTCGGGGCACGTCGCGCTAAAAAACCTGATACATCTATACATATAATAAAGCTGAAGAGGGTCGAAAGTCTGTACATGGAAGATATTCGAAAAAAAGTTGGCTGAGGATACTTAGAATCGATAACAGAACACGTTCCAACAGTTTTTAGAATTTTTGTCTGTTTGTCTGCTTATCTGTTTGTCTGTTTATATAAACGCGCATCACGTGAAAACGGCTGAACGGATTTTGATGCTAACTTTACCAATCTGTCGAGAAAATCCCCGGTCAGGTTATAGGCTATAAATTTTTTGCAGTTTTGAGTTAAAAGGGGGTAAAAAGAGGGGTTGAATTTTGTATGGGAACTCCTATAATCCATGAGTTACAGGTTTGAAAATTGGTAAGCACATACAAGACGACAAAGAAAAAACACATTCAAATTTTGTGATTTTTTAAGATAAAAAATGAAAGTAAGAAGCAAACGCTAGCGCTGCGCCGCCGGGACGCTGTGTAGTGTACGCGCCAGCCGCCACGGTCTCTTCAAAATTTGAAAGCTATTAAAGTTAACCCTTAACCACTGACGTACGAATGAGGTACGTCGCGTAAACTGTTATTCGCTCATATATTTTTTCTGGTGGGTAGTCTTCACGCGACCCAAAACAGATAAGAACGAGCGTGTACTATATTTATAAATAGTTAAATTTATGTTCTTGACGTATGTGCTTCGTATGGTCAGTCTTAGTATAACGTTTTTAACACGATTAACAATTAAAGTTTTGTCGATAAAATCAACGGCGCGAGTATGAACACCTCACAAAAAAGACAAAAAGTTCAAATTAGTGAAAAAAATGCAGATCAAGCCATAGAATCGTGGCTCAACGAGTCAGATGATTCTTCGGCAGATGAAAACGATTACATTTTGTCTAACCGAAGTGATTTTTCTGGTGAAGAAGCCGGAGTCGAAGCTGCCGTTAAAAATTCATTGTAACTAATTTTTGAGAAAAAAATGTTTATAATTCTATTAAAATCATCCTTTTTACGTCTAAAAATAATTACAATTTTTTTTAAAGTTTTCGTTTTTGATTTTTTTCTGATATTTTATATGTGATCACATTAATGTATCTATGATTGTTTGGCAATTTTTTCTAATAGATGAGATATGTATTAAAATATTTAGTTATTACCTAAAAACATAATAATAATAATAATAAATATTCTTTATTGCACCACTTAGTGACAAGTTGTACAGTAGCTGACTTACTAAAAAAATGGTAACAACAGGTGGTCTTATCGCTTTAAGCGATCTCTACCAGACAACCTTTGGGTAGCGGGAAAACAATTAACTAAAACTGGGAAAACAGGTAGTGCAGAAGAACTGCAAGAAGATTCAAAATAACACATACGCATACATCAGAATAAATGAATAGCACAATTTTTATAAATAAATATACATACACAAATATGTATTCTATAATAACCAATATAAATTTAAAAGACTAGACCACTTATTATAAACAGACGAATGTCATTCGTATGTAAGAAAAAACACGTCAGTTAAGGGTTAAGTACCTAACAGTGACCCTGAATCCAAATTTGGGTCCCGTTTCCTAGATATAAAATCTACATGTGTAACTTTGTAATCCCTTTTGCCGATTAGGTACTTAATATTCAGTCACTTATACCACATAAATAGAAATATAAAGAATGAAAGATAGACTCATGATGTAGTCCTAAATAAACTATACATACATAGTGTGTACAACAATGCTCTGGCCTCGCGTGCCTTGCCGCCCTCCACCACGCCTTCATTATCGCGTATAACACTCTTGGCTTGATTTGGCACGTCCATCGGGCCTTCAGCGCTCAGCCTTATATGAAAAGCCCGCTCTGTTGGGATGCTCGACCTTCGGCCTTGCGTGCCTTACCTCTCAGCTTCGGGCCTTCGGCCCTCAGCTTTATAGAGCCCGCTGCTGGCATGCTCGATCTTCCGCCTTGCGTGTCTTAACACTCAGCTTCCGGCCTTCGGCCCTCAGCCTTATTAAAGAGCCCGCTCTGTTGGGATGCTCAAACTACGGCCTTGCGTGTCTTACTACTCGGTTAGGTTCAGAGTTACGTAAAGAGCCCGTTCTCTTGGTACGCTCAGCCTTCGGCCTCACGTGTCTTGCCGCTCTCCTTGGGGCCTTCGGCCCTTATGGTCGCTTATAAGACACATGATGTTGTCCTAAATAACCTATACATAGTGTGTATAACTACGCTCTGGCGTCAGCCTCGCGTGCCTTGCCGCCCTCCACCACGCCTTCATTATCACGTATAACACTCTTGACTGGACTTGGCACGCCCATCGGACCTTTGGCCCTCAGCCATACATAAGGAAACCGCTGTGTGTGAATTATCGGCTTTCGGTCTCGCATTTGTTGCCGTTCTGTTTCGCATTTTCGGCCATTATCAATACGTAAAGAACCCGCTCTGTTGGGACGCTCGGATTTCGATCTCGCGTGCCTTGCCGGTCTGCTTTGGGCCTTCGGCTCTCAGCCTTGCATAAGGAGCCTGCTCTGTTGGAATGATAGGCCCGCATGTCGTGCCGGTCTGCTTAGGGCCTTTGGCCATAATACTTACATGAAGAACTCGCTCTGTTGGGACTACATTTTAAGGCAGAACTGCGTAGCGAGACTTCTATCATTATAATTGTTATTTTTTGACGGGATTCATTCGTCTAGAATCGGTACATTTGATTTTCCGAAATAAGCATTTAATCATTCGTTTTGACTATAGGATTTCTAGAGAATACACACCTAAGGTCCTGGTGTCCTTTTCTACGCCGTCTAACCATCTCAGCTTGAGAAAAAATGTATGGGAAAACAAATTATTCTAGGAGAGAACGACTTCTACGCGGACGAAGTCGCGGGCAAAAGCTAGTATGAAATAAGGCGCGAAAAATAAAGCTGCGTTACTATTTCTCACGTATATGATTGTTCTCTGGGAAGGAGGTCATAGTTTTTCTTGGCCATATTTATTTTGCCAAAAATTGGCATTTTTTTATGGATGGAGATATGGTTCCCTAGATTCCTAAATACAACATTTTTTTCCACGGAACCCTCTAAAAATATTTTCTAACATCACAACAGGTTTTTAAAAGCTAAGGTCAATAGCAATAACAGCAGCCAACTGTCGATAGCTGTCAAACTTATCTACGAGTATGCACTAACCAACTTATCTTGCGACATCGCGAAGGCGATTCATGAGGGATCCCTTTACCGGTATCGTTCTATGAAAAACCCGCTGATCCCCGAGAATTTTCGGGAAATTGCATTCTCTATTCACGATCAAAATTATTAAGCTAGATTTATCTGACGTGTCGTGACGCGGCTGAACGATATATGTTTCATATATTTTGTAGACTGATTCACATTTGATGATCAAACGAACTTCTTGAAGTGAAGTTCGATCGATATTATATGAGTAAGCTTCATTCGAAGATATAATAACCATGTAGTCCTTTAACCTACTAGGCAACTCATCGCATGTTTAAAGTAGGTAGTAAAAACCATAGCTCAAACAGTTTTCCCCCACCATCGCACCTACCTTTGCATGGGCGCCATGGCTGACCGCCAACTCTCATTCCTTTTAGAGACTATTTTTATTTAGCTAAAACTTTCGAATCGGGTTTTGGGTCGGGAGGGAAATTATATCTTCGAATGAAGCTTACTCATATAATATCGATCGAACTTCACTTCAAGAAGTTCGTTTGATCATCAATTATATTTCGTAGCTTCATTCTTCAGATATAATAATCATGTAGATGTTCAGAGATGAAAGTTTTTGCAGGTATTCATTAATAAAAGACCATATTTATGAAATGAAGTATAATCTTATTCTTAGATATACGTACATACAATGGTACAAAAGTAACATTTTTATTATTATCTATCTATCCGAAAGGCAGATGGATCTAGCAAAGTTACCTTCATCGATTAATTGTCGATGGTAAAATTTGGCAATCGTCTCCGACGTCGTCGACCATCCTGCTGCCTTTCGGATAGCATCCAGAGAAACCCCCGCGCGGTGTGCTGCTGACGTCGAGGCGTGCCGTGTACTGTGTGCACTAAACGCCCCAACGTCTATGCCGCTCTCGCCAAGCACTTGCTTAATCCACCTGCTAATGAATTGAGTAGATGCGTTTTTATGGGGTTTTTTAAAAGTCAGTAACAGTTTTTGTGAGCTTTCAGTTCTTATATCTGATGTAACTTGCAGGTAATCTTCTATAACTGTCGCTGGGCAAATGTTTTTGTTATTTTGGAAATATGGAAGAAACAGAATAGGATGTGCTCGGCTTGCACCTGATGTTTTAATTATATCATCTATAATAATCTTAACGCCGTTTGGGCATATGTTAATATTATTTAACTTAATTAGTGATAGGGTCTGTACCCTATGGGCGGTACATATAGCTAATAAAATCGACAGTTTTTTTTGTTTTTTTTTCTAAAGAAATTTCTCTATGCGGGTACCAAGTCGTGATATGATTCAACACTAGTTGGGGGTCCCAGGTATTACTATACTTGGGAGCCACCGGTTTTAACTTATAAACACCTTTCATTAACCTTTTGATTTGATCATCTGAGCAAATACTACTACCTAGTAGGAGCGAAAGTGCAGACCTATGATTGTTTAGTGACCCATACGATGATCCTTTATTGAATTCATTTGTTAAGAATGATAGCACATGAGAAATCGAACCCTTATAGAAATTGAAATCATTATCAATACTAAATTTCCACCATAATTAATATGACACATTGTACTGGAGTAAAGTGTTTTTCGAGAGTGACGCTAGCATGAGATTCAAGGAAGCTTGTGGAGCTCCTCGACTTGAAAACGCTCTCCTGAGAGCTTCGCTGCAGCCAGGGTAAACTGGGTGAAGTTCCGGCCCTGAGTTCTGGAACAACGGAACTGATCAATGTGAATATTTGGGTCGAAATATATTACATCGGATATAACTAGTCTTAGTAATAACGGAAACCACGGTTGGGACGGCCTATAGGGAAATACTACTATCCCCGTGGCGTTGTCATTTATAATCTTGTGCAAACACTTTAATACCAGTGCAAATGGCGGGAAAGCGTAAAAGTATTTACTGTGCCAACTGATAGTAAACGCGTCTACTGCAAGGGCGTCCGGGTCCTGTTTCCAAGAGATATATGTTTCACATTTAGCGGAGGAACGAGAAGCAAAAAGATCAATTTCCGGTAAACCAAATTCTTCGGTTATTTTCCCAAAGGCTGTCTTACTCAAATTGCATTCAATATCTGGATTTTGTCTTCTGGGTTCCCTGTCAGCTTCTACGTTGTCTTTTGTGTTGATGTATGAAGCGAATAACCATATTTTTCGCTCCTCGCACCATTGCCAAATTGATCTCGTTAGACTGTTTAAGTGAGGAAACTGAATTCCTCCCATTCGATTAATATAACTTATCGCGGTCGTATTGTCGATACGTAACAACAAAGCACAGTTATACTTATGTCGCGCAAAGCATTTTAATCCAAGGAAGACTGCCAGTAGCTCTAAATAATTTATATGGAATGCTAATTCTTCTTCTTTCCATGCTCCATTAGCACACATTCCATCACTAAACGCTCCCCACCCAGAAAGGCATGCGTCTGTAAATATTTCTAAATCAAATTTCGAAATACTTAAATGACATGAAGTTTCATATATATTATTAGCCCACCAAACCAAATCGGGTACAATTTCAGAAGGAAGTTTTACTTTTTTCTCATAATCGTTGTGTTCCTGAATAGCGAGAAATTTATACCTTTCTAAGAGTTTAGTGTATAACCAGCCATATTTCGCCGCTGGGCAAGCGGCGGTGAGTACACCGAGCAAGTGGGCAAACTCTCTTATTGTACAAACTGGCAATCGAATAAACTTTTTTAACAGCTGTGCTATATTGTTACGTTTGTCTATGGGAAGGGATATTGACATATCAATAGAATTGTAAACAAAACGTAAAAAATTACAACATTGTTGAGGCTGTAAGGAACTTTTATTATAATTAACGACGAATCCTAGGCACTCGAGTAAACGGAGAGTCTCTTTTACGTTTTGTTTACATTCATTAAAGTCCCTACCAATGCACAGTATGTCATCTAGGTAAACAGTAGAAGTCAGACCTTGTTTTCTTAAATACGTGACGACTTCTTTCATTATTTTTGAGAAGACTCTTGGTGAGACAGATAGTCCATAGGGTAATGCGCAAAACTCGTACGTATGATTGTCATACTCGAATCTTAAGTATCTCCGGTGGTCCTCAGCAATAGATACAACTAAGTAAGCTTCCTTTAAATCGATAGTGGCCATGAACCCGTCTTTAGGAATTAGTTTCGACGCGGTTCTAAAATCCTCCATTTTAAAATGGGATTTTTTCACTAATTTATTTAGATTTTTCAGGTTGAGAATGAATCTATAGCCACCATTCGATTTAGAGGTCAGGAAAATTTTTGACAACAACTGGTCACCGGTGGGTTGACATTCAGTGATAGCACCTAGAGAAATTAAGTTCTGTATAGCCAAGTTCATTTCATAACGCTCCCGGCATGTGAAATGGTTAACGGGCTTGACCGATTGCGTAACGGGCCCCATAAAAGGAATACGAAAACCGTTATATATCCAATCTAATATAGTGCGGTTATTCGTTACATTAACCCAACAGTTATAAAAGGCTAGAAGACGACCAGCATGTACCTGGTTTACTGCCGCGGCGGTGCACGTGGCTTGTAGGCTGCTCTGGGCTGCGTCTGCGCGTAGGCTGTCGCTGGTGGCCTGCGCGTCGCTGCACTGTACCTCGGTGGCCCGCCACGCCCTCTCCGGTTCGGCGGCTGAAAGCGAGCGGGCCTCGTCCAGTTTCCCGGGTACCGGGAATATGCTGGGGGCGTAGCGTGAGATGTACTTGGACCGGCTACAGCTGCGGTGACGACTGGCTTTTTTATCTGTTGGCTCTGTTTTTCGATGGCTTTTGAAGCCTTGATCTTGTCTGAGAGTTTACTTCCAAAAAGGGTCTCGTCTCTCTCGACGTCCTGTATTTCGTTAAGAAATACCTTATCCAATCCTGGAGTGGCTAGTTTCATTCTAGTCTGCGACTCTAAGTAATGTAGGTCAGACAAAATTCGACATCCATCACTAAGGATTTTTATCACGTGTACCTTACTTGGTTTGTCGTCCGTTGTCAAAAGTAAGGTCATGGCTCTGTTTACGGCTGATATCCCGACTCCTAACTGCTGCTGGGACGTCTCAATTTTCTTATCGCGGCCTCTTGCGATATCCGTAATTGCCGCCGCAATTTCGGCGTTTAAAGACGGCGCTCTCAATAACTTGCAGTTTTCTGGTATTGTATACTCTTTTATGAGTTTATCTTTATTTTCTTTTTCAATACCTTTGCGTAATATAGGTAACCACCTTTGCGCTAGGTCAGGGTGGATTTTTTCCCCGTATTTTGGTACGTCGTCTAAGGCCTCGCCTAGAGCGGTCAATAACTCGGCATCTGTTACGGGGACCGTTTCGTCCTTAGGGATCTCAACGGAAGGTGTCTGATTTTCATTTGGGAGTTCAGGCGTCATTTCCACTGCATCGCCAGCGTCATTTTCTATGGTTTTGGCCTCTTCATTCGTTTCCTCGTGGTCTATAAATAAAATTATGACTTTTTAATTTGAGGGTACATTGAAAATGTAGGTTCAAACTTAAACCACTTATTTAGAAACTTTTTTGAGAATAAGTAATGTAATTTTTTATTATTTTTTGTCATTGCTATCGTGTTGACTCACGGCCAACCCCCAAGCATAGTTATACCTTCGTGACGACTCTCGGCCGCCCCCCAGGTTTAGAGTTACCGTATGTGGACTCGCGGCCCACGCGGTACTTATTACCTTTATTAGAGGCATTATAAAATGAATCTATTTTGTTCAAATCATTCGACTTACCTGATTTATTTTCAGAATCAGACGAATCTGATATCACCCGCATAACTCGGCGACTGCGTTTAGCCGCTTTTTCTTGTAATCTTCGAATTTTTGAAGAGTAATACTCCATTTTTTCTTCTGCACTACGTTTAGGCATGATTTTTAAATTATGTATATTTAATGTCAGTTGCTTGTGCGTTCGTTGCCTCGCAAGAATAAAGAATGAGAGATGGCGGTCAGCCATGGCGCCCAAGTAAAGGTAGGTGCGATGGTGGGGGAAAACTGTTTGAGCTATGGTTTTTACTACCTACTTTAAACATGCGATGAGTTGCCTAGTAGGTTAAAGGACTACATGGTTATTATATCTGAAGAATGAAGCTACGAAATATAATCTATCGTCAGACCGTGTATCAGAGAGAATCATTTCCAATAAGTACAAACCACTTTATGACTAGTGACTCTGCGTGGACCCTGTTTTTTTTAAAATCATATTTTGTAAAAACTGGATCGAAAAAAGTCCATAAAATCATTATTGAAGCTGCTCACAAAATTTCATGAGCATCGGTTGAGAAAATGCAACCTGGAGAGGAGAAAAGCCGAAAATCCGGACATAAGGAAAGCATTTTTGCCCAAGCTGAAACGGAGACGCTTAGCTCAGCTCGCTCGGTCAATTATGAGTGTGAGACCTTGCGAATCGATAATTACGAGTATAATTACGTAACTTTTTAGTCGATTCAGTTATTGAAAAAAATCCTGTATTGGCCGAGTTGTATCAGATTAGTCCATTCAAATAGCGATTACTCTCCAGGCAAGAAATTATCTAATTACAGTTTTATAAAATTACCGCCGTTTGAAATAATTTTAACTATACCTACTCTTACTGTAGTATTAGTAAGGTAAAGGCACAAATATCAGAGAAGCAGATTCGCTAATATTTCTGTACGGCTGATTTATACTCACTAATGCTCAAATCACTAAATTAATTTTGTATGAAGCAGTAACGCTGCTAAATAAAATTCTAAATGTAGACCTACATTTAGAATTTTATTTAGCACATCCTGCTCGGAGCACAACATTTTTTTTCCCGTTTAATTTGAAATTCACAAATAACTACTTTGAGAGAGACAGTTAAGTTATATTTGATATCTGACATCTTGAACCTGTCTGTGTCTTAGTTTTCATAACTGCAAATTGTACCGAACGGACGTTCGTGACGTTTTGGTTTAAATGGGATTTGACATTTTGAGAGACAGTTCGCAAAAGTTGAAGGCTGTCTCGAATACTGTCTCGTTCTAACTCTTTTTGGTTAACCATAATAAATGAATAAACCACGAGACAATTATTATGAAAAATTCTCTTACTTAACACTACGGACCCGTGGTATTATTAATCTAAGGGTAAACGACTCGATGTTTGACACATTCGTTTATAACTGTCATCATGTCATTGTCATCATCATCAATATTGGGCTGTTCTTCTTGCCACTTCAGCTCTCACACATTTCCGAGACCATCCAGTCCAGTGATAGCTTCGTTTAAAGTTATTCAACATGATTAAACATGTTACTAGATGACAGCGTTGCCGTTGACGCGCAATCGCGCAAACGAGGCTACCCTAACTAAACAATAGAGCAAGTACTATGCGACTGGTATGCGTTAGAAAGGCATTGCATGATTTAGCGTTTTCTACTGCAAAAATCGGTTAGTTCGATAGAAAACCATCTGTACGTTAGGTTCCATGCTTTGGAAGGCACGTGAAGCCGTTGATCCCGGCTGTTGTATATGACACCAACCACTTAAGCAAGTCCTTCGGGCGGCTTGAGAACTTCTAACCCACCCACCCGCCAGGGTGTACAGAGGATAATGCTTGTTGATGGAATCAAAATGAATGGACTAATGGCTGGCCTATTAAGTGAGACAACGGACGTCTGCTAATAAAACTGAAAAAAACTTCACTCCCCCCCTATAAATAGCTAATAGATGGGCCCCTATAAAATAGCGATATAAAACAATGGCCTAAGAGCAACACCCGATTATTATTATTGTACGTAATATTAATTATTCTGCGGCCGAAGTATCCAAACCAAACATTGTCAGTGTTGAGCAACACACACACGGCCGCGTACGCCGGTTTCCTCACTGCGGAGTTGCGGACACGCATTGGCGATGAAACAATTATCTACGCCTGTGGAAGTTACTTACCTTCCAAGGTAATTGGTAATGGTAGCCAATTGGGTATTTTTAAATGTCAAATATATCACTCTGTAAATATTTTGTTGAGTACGATTGGTTATTCAAATAAGTCAATAATAATAATAATCGTACGGCATTTAATTTCGAACTGTGAGGTCTTCGAGAAGACAAGCACGGTTGCTAGTTTTTGTTGCACTTTCAGCACCACCCAGGGGTCATCGAGGGTAACGGTGGGTACACCCTACGGACGTAGTGCAACTTCGACCCCCCTTGTCAAGTGAGTGGGCAACTAGACTGTTAGAAATTCTCAAGCCACCCGAAGGCCTCTAACCTGGCTTAACGACTGCTGTTGTAGACAGAAACCGGGATCAACGGCTTAACGTGCCTTCCAAATCACGGGAGCGCTCAGTTATTAACCACTGAAAGTGGTCATCAATCCAAGAACTGACCGTTTCTTTTTTTACCTAGGGAAATGCGTTTACGCATCCCGTTTAGCCGGGGCACTAGGGAGGGTATGACGGACTCCCGGGAACCGCCCGGACTGCCGTCTAAAACCTCCAGGGTATGCCCATCACGCAGCATAAGTGGCGGTGACACGGGATCACTAAGGCACACAACCGCGAACACCGCCTTCTGCGATAGCCGAAGCTGTCCCCTCTCAGTTGAAGCTTGCGCCCCCCACCCGTCAGCAAGCATGCAGGGCGACACCACACACTTGCCAGCCAAAGGACCTCCATTTTGTGAGAGGGTGAAAAACCCCGGATTCGCCCCCTTAGGTTCCCTTGTATAGCGGCCCTCTGCCGCAGTCAGGGTTACGGGTCCGTAATTATTGATACAGGCACATGGCATTGCCCCTGGGGTGTATTGCGACTACCTGACTAACTGGTGCGGAACCCCCATCCCCTCCGTTGGTCGCATCTGGAGTGTCCTCCGCTAAAACACAGGAACACCCAGAGCGACCCCGTCTCCGGGTTATTGGTAGCACCGGTAAGCGATCCCTCCGAAGATGAATCACTTACCGTTGCCTCCAGGGTGCACCGGCCAGAACCCTTCCCCTTCCCCCAGACCCGCGAGGGTCCAGAGGAACTGGAAGAGCCCAGAAACTCGTGGAGGTTACCCGACTAGCGCCATATCCAAGAAATGACCTGCCCCCACGTTGCTTGACCTCGCATACCGCATCCGGTACGCGGGCGTTTTTATTTGTATTGTACCGTCCACTCAATTGCTCAAAGGTTAGCTGGAAGAGATCCCTTATAAGGATAAGCTCACCTTTGTAGATTACCTTTATATATACATACATACTTATTATATTAACCACTAGTTTATATTGTAATTCCTACAAACTTCCCTCTTAAGGGATGACTTCCGGAATAAAAATTATTATATTACAGGTATCAAAATATCTTATACCAAAATTTTCCTCTAAATCGGTTCAGCGATTTAAGCGTGAAGAGGTAACAGATAGACTATATATCTTTGTTATTTCCAGTCCTACAACGACTTCTTCAAAGCCCTACTGTTCAACGCGCGAGTGATCGTGCAGATCTTCTTCGTTATGGGCGGGTTCCTCATGGCTTACAAGATGCTCGTACACGCTGAGACACACCCCTTCTCGCTGAGAACTATCCCTATGGCCCTGGTCAACAGATGGTTCAGGTAAATTTTACACACAGGCAAGATACATGTTGGTAGAGCAGCAGACAAATCACTTGCGCTATCAACGCGGCATCAATACCGGACAACATAGTTTTAAGCCCTGACTTCGTAATCGGTGAGTTAATCATCCGATATGTACCACAACTCCCTGTAAAATATCCCTATGGGTCTGGTGCTTCTGGTCAACAGATGGCTCATGTAATCTTTAAGTAACGACAGGTTAGAGGGGTTAAATCAAGCGAATCTCTAGATAGAAGCAGAGGACCAGTAAACATATTATATTTTGTACTGCGACATTACAAATACAAATCTATTTATCATACATTAATTTTACTTCATTCAATTATACTAGGTGTTAGTTACTATTAAGCTAATTTGCACGTGTTGATATTAATTACTTTACTAAATATTAATGTTAATGAGACTGCATGTACACGTATGTTAATAGGAATATTAATTTAAAGTTATTTCAACAAATCAATGCGAGCAATCGTTTGAAATAATTCCCGGTTTATCGGAAATTGCTGGAGTTCCAATATATCTAGATTTGGAATGTTTATTTTAGTTACTAATTACACCATCGGTTTTCAGATTGATGCCGGCAGTGCTCGTAGTGATGGGTCTGGCGATGACGTGGGTGCCCCACTTGGGGTCCGGTCCCATGTGGGACGCTGTTGTGAAGCGCGAGCGGGACATGTGTCGGGCCAACTGGTGGCAGCTCGTCATCCTGAGCCCCAACCTCTTCCCCTTCGAAAACCTCTGCCTGCCACAGGCGTGGTGAGTACCGTGATCATGATGGCGATGATATAGTTGCTTAATGGGTTATTCCCGTCCCCTTCAGATGAAAGGAAATGAATCGGTACCCAAGGTTGATAAAAACATTAAAATGAATTTCGATGGAATCTGTTGTGGACGTACGTACGATTATTTTTATCCCGGAAATTATATTTTAAGGTGGGGAGGGAAAAGGGGGTTGAAAGTTAAGTTTGGAAGTTTGTATAGGAAAGCAATAACCTAAGCTTACGCCTGAAACAGTTGAATAGCAAACAACCTCTTGTGCAATTAACGAGTTATACACGGACAAAGTCACAGGCAAAATCTAACTATTGTTAAAATCTTTTATTCTCAGTGTATTTAATCCGATTTCTTTTCCCAGGTACCTGGGTACAGACACGCAACTGTTCCTGGTGACGCTGGTGGTGCTGCTGGTAATCTGGCGCTGGCCTCGATCCGGGATACCCGTGCTCTCCGTGATTATGGTCGTCTCGTTGCTCATCCCCTTCCTGCAGAGCTACTTCATGAACCTCATGCCCATCAGGGTCAGCCTGTTCCCTGAGTGAGTAATGCAGCAATAGTCCCTTCCCCCCTGTCCCTACCTTATGGTTCTGCTGGAGATCTCCTTCAGAACAATAATCAAGCAGAATACGAGTAGATTGCATGGATACTACTAGATGTAAAACACAAGTTTAGTGTATCAAGATCAAGAGCATACGAACTGCCAACAAACTGTTTGGCAGTTCATTATGTAATTTTGGATGTATCTGTATTAAAAATAAATAATAAATAAGATGACTGCGGTGAAATAGGTCACAGTGTATGAATACTTAGTGAAATAATTAAAAAACGGTGTACGTTTTGTACTAACCTCGAAACTACTTTCTATATTTTGGCACCTAAATTCATAAGCTTGTATCCATGCCATGGATACAAATGTATGTATTATTGTAAATAACAGCCGAGACGATAGCAATCGATCGGCAACTCGTTGTAGTTTTAATTATTTAAGTGATGTCTGTCTGAGCTCTTTGTCAGTAGCTCATCAGTTCTGAGTTAAATTCTGAACTTTGTTTCCAGATCAATAAGAGACATATTTGGGTATAACGACACGTTCTACCATGCGTACGTCTCTGCTCAAGGCAACTGGGCTGGTTACCACCTGGGAGTGCTCACTGCTTACTTCTACCACCGAGCGCAGACTGAGAAATGGAATCTAAGGGAGTCTATGGTAAGCACGCGTATGCATCTAGTTCAATCGGCCATTCGAGTCAAAATTCGAAAAAAAAAACTGGATATGGCTTAGTACACGATATTTTCAAAGATATTCCAAACGAATGAACGGAGAAAATCTGCTGTCAGGCTGTCCTAATTTTTGGTATCGCTTCACAAGAACAACCGATTCTTTCTCTTCTTTCGACACAACTTGTTGTAATATGATCGCTGCTTAATCATAATGCTGTTCAATATAAACATTAGTAATGTTTGCCACAAACTATTTAGCTTTAGATTGCAACTGATTAAATTGTCTGACCAGATATATCATCAATATTAATCCCGGAACGACGCTCCTTTGTCCGGATGCATCTCATATCAATATCTAATGTCCGCCTCCGGCCGATTATTAATATTTGTTAAGGACCAACATCACGGATTCCAGCGGAAATTCTGCTAATAGGCCATTTTCGTGGTTTTTAATTATTTTCTGCTAAATATCACTGGCTACTACTATTAACTTACTAATTACTGACAACTTTAATATTTTCAAGACGAGAGTGAATAGGCACTAGGTACGCATGTAACACCATCGACCTCATCATCACTTGCCATGAGGTGAGATAGTGGTCAAATGCTTAATGACTATTGTTTTTAATATTATTGGTTACATTGGCAATTTGACGACTGTGGCATCGTAGAATTGAAGTGTAGTGGAGTGTGTAGTGTAGTCCAAACGAAAATTCTATGAAAATCGTACGAAACGTTCAACTTTAAAGTGATACCCATCTATTTTTTAACCGACTTCAAGATTTCAAAAGAGGAGGTTATCAATTCGGTTGTATGTTTTTTTTTTTTTTTTAATGTTTGTTACTCCATAACTCCGTCATTTCTTAACCGATTTCGAAAATTATTTTTTTGATTGTAAGTATATATATCCAAGTTGGTCCCGTTTTTGTCAAAACGCAGTTCTGATGATTCCATGAGAAATTGAGGGAACTCCTCAAATCTTAAAGGCAAACATATAGTGATTTTTGTGTTTTTATTAGCAACTCGAGCATTTTCATCCAAAAATGTGACATTTGATGGAGTGGAACTGCTGATGATGATCAGAACAGAACTCTTCAACGACGAAAAGTTCACGTTTGGCGATTTGTCCTCCTAGCTACGTGTTTGTTAAGCAAGTTCTATTTTCACGATTGATTTTTGTCATGCTCGAGTTCTGATGATGGGATCCATTAGGAATCGAGGGAACTCCTCAAATGCGAAAGGCACACAAATAGTTATTTTAGTATTTTCATGAACTAATCAAGCATTTTCATTCATAAAAGTGACATTTGCTGAAGTGGAACTACTGATGATGATCAGAACGAAACTCTTCAACGACGCGTAGTTCAAGTTTGGCGATTGGAGCAAGGTTTTTCCATGATTCCATGAGGAATTGAGGGTACTTAGTCTTCTACCATTATAAACATACTTATAGCCATTTTTATTTTATTTTATGGAATCTAAGAGTGCACCATCTAAGTATAATAATCTTTCACCGGCCTCTCACATTGAAGTCGGTTTTTTTTCTTAAAAAATATTGTATATAATTTAGATTCGTAACATATTTGACATTACGAATTTGATTTTTTACATGATAAATCTAGATTCAGCAAAACGTCTAGACGTATCACTGCGTTTTTGTTAGATTGAAAACATTACACTATTAGAAACAGTTAGAGCATTAGGACCCCACGGGTCAAGGGTCTCAATCCCAAATGGTATAAAAATATATTCGGGGCTGAGACCCCTGTACTTCTGGACTTTAAGATTTTCAGCCGCTTTAGCCGCCGCACCCGCTTGGTTACTGGTTCCGGTGACGTGGGAAGGGGCCAGTGTGTCTACACAGGTAGCGTTCCACACTAGCACCCTTCCCAAATCCCAAGGATCCAGGGACACACCGTCAGCGGGCGTATGATGGTTGCCATTTTGTCACTTATCGTCGTGGATAAGACGCGCGTCACTCTCGCACTCGCATACTTGTCAGAACGTGACGAATGTCTTATCCACGACGATAAGTGATAAAAAGGCAACCATCATACCGCTGGTCTCTTCCCGTCGTCTCTAGCTGTGCCAGTTGGCTCCAGTAGAGCTGGCACATTGACGGATGCAAGAGACCGGCGGATTATGTCATTCAGTGTGGCGTGTCTAGAAAAGCAGCCGCAGGGGCACCTGTGTGAAGCACAGATACGGACTCCAAGCCGGAGACAGGTCGCGATGCGGAGTGTGTCCGGCGTGAGGAAGGTTCCGATGCTTGGTGAAGGACACGCCCGGAGCCACTCACCGGACTCCTTCGACGCCGAAGCCTGCCTGCCTGCCTGTCTGGCCCGTTCGCGGCCCGTACTACGGCTTAGGAGGGAATTCACTGAAATTTGGCACATGATGTCATACCAGCTCCTTTGACAATTAGGATGAGTTAGGAAATCCTTGCTCGGGAAAACACCTGACCAAGCCTTTTTGGCTTCGTTCAAGCCCGCAGTCTCATAGTACCTATAAGACTTGCGGAGCTGTGGACTGAAGACAAATAAGTTGGCAAGGATACACTAGAAATTTTTCTGATCCCTAGCCCACCATGACGGATGGGTAGGGATGCTTGGGTCCAGGAATGGTCACTGAGCCGAATGTTGAGAATGGATTCCAAATTTGTCTTTGTAAGGTCATCTAAAGGTAAAATAATATTTTCGAATTTCCAAATAGGGCTACAGCGAATGTCGTATGTCAATTTAGGGACAAAAAGGCAGAATATAAGAATTGTAATTGCGTAATGAGGGCTTATTTCGAGAAGACGATTTGAATAGTTTTTGAATGTTGAAATTGAATTTTGTATATAATTTTGAAAAGAGTCTTCGAAAATAGGAGACCCTAGGAGGCAGAGTGTCGTTGTTAACAATTTTTATGTTATTGAAGTTTTGTTCAATATTGTTGTGATTAGGGATTGAATTTGGAATGAACAATTCACAATTACTAAAATTTATTTCAAGACCGATGTTCCTAAACTCGGACTGGTCGGACAGGATGGACATTGGACAGGTCGAAAAAAAACAGTATCTGCGTCGCCTCCTAGGGTTCCATCATCCAGGTACCACACGTTAAATTTCGAATTTAGTTTTTTGATAATAGGGTTAATTGCTAAAGAGAAAATTGCTGGCCCGAGCGGGTTACCCTGCTGACAGCCGACTTCTGAAGAAAGCACGGTTTCGCGATATAGTAATTTTGTAGGGTCCGCGAAGGATAAAAGGAGATAGTTGTAAATTTCGGGTACAATAGAACGAATGAGGTTCTCAGTTCGTTTTCGTTAAATGTAGGTTCAGCAATAATTTCTTACTATGATGGATTCTTTAAGGAATTGAGGAATTTTTCATGGCTATCATCCATGGCTCCCTTAATAGCACATTTTCTTTTAGGAACCACAAATTTGGTGACTTTGATCTGAAGATTCAATTGTGTAGGTAGGAAACTACACAATCTCCAGGATTTCGTTGACGTATCAATATCAATCATCAAAATACACAATTAGAAGTATAATAGAACTATGGGTGTTGAAGGTTGAGGTGTTAAAGACAAGTATGGCGTATTATATGGTGTAATTTTTTTCCCACTTAGATTTCGTTTACCCACATGACAAATTAGTTAAGCTTAACAACTATATGCATGCATAGTATGTAAGTACTTCATTAGTATGAATATTTGAATATTGTTTGTTTTAAGTACTCAACCCAATTACATTGTATATTTACCTATATAAATATAGTAATACTGTCCTATTTGTGCCAACCTTAACCTGTTTTAGCAGTAATTTGTGGATAATGTCGTTGGCTATTAAAGTATATATAAAGTAATTGTAATTGTAAGTGTAATTGTAACTTATACTGTATAGTTGTTTTTTATCCCTGAAATAAATAAATAAAAATTAAATAAAATATATTTCTAAAATCTATCAATAAGAACGTGTTCCATTAAGTGGGAAAAATATTCTCACTCTTAGCAAAGAGCGCGTCTGCTTCTTAATAACTAGGTACTTCTCTTCTGACAAAAACCAATCTGCACATCTTTATCTTTAAACTTTTAATACATACACTTATTCTTAAGGCCAAGTAGATACTTTCAAAGTCGAGTTCGCTAGTTTCAAAGATTATTAGTATTGAAACTTTAGTTAATTATGATAAGTAAGTAAGTACCTAAGTTATAGCTTAATACTCAGTAACAAGGGACTTGTATATCTCTCATTCAAACCAGGTTGAAAACATTATAGGTACCTACATTCTTCCATAAAAGTTGGTGCCAATTTTGATTTCAACCGTTTTATCTACATTTCGTTTGGACTGATCTTGACCTATTTTCTTGCAAAAGAGCACTTTGATTATCTTATTTAAATTTAAATAAAACAGTCCCACTGCTTGTTTCATTTCCATCGATTTAATAGTAGATTGTAAGACAAGCGTCTAAAATAAGCCACATTATCACGAGATGTTACATGGAAAATAGTTCGAGGGGTAATATGGCTCTTATCTGAGTTATACACTCTACTTTTAACTTCGATTGCGAGAAAATAAACAAAGATTATCATGTCAAAAAGAACAACAAATTCCACAGCGAACATATGTATAATTTTTTGGCAATGGCGATGGCGGCATATTTTTTAAACTGCTTTGACACATACAAAATATAGACACCGCTTTGATTTTATCCAATAATACGACAACAAGACACCGCGAATAAAAACGCCACCTGCCATGCCATTGAGCGCTGCATAGCGTTATTAAAAATATTGAATCACTTTTATAAATCCTGTGTTTTATGTTTCCTGATTTGTCGGTTTTAATGTATAGCTGTTTACTGATTGGTTGATATTGAATACATAGTGTTTTTTATAGTTAAGCGAATTAGTGCATTGTGAGTTGTGGATTTGATATGGTGATGTATTTTGATTGATCTAATTAAAATGTTTTGTAAATCATAATTATGTATACATTTTTTGCCAAGGGCTAAATGTACTACTTTAGCCCCGCTTGCTTTACTTATTGATTTGTTTGATAAATAGTAACACAGTTTTCGAACATGAGAAGTCAACAATATGATATCTAACATCACTAAAACTTTATGAGTACCAAAAAACAATATTTTCAAAATTATACGAAAAAGCCTCAATTGAGCTTACTATGCAAAAGATTTTTGTAGGTATTCATAAAGTAAATATTCATATATATATATATATATCGATGACATCAAAAATATATAATTATTTTTCTACTAACGAAAAATTCATACTAACGGAACATTTTTGGTGTTGCATAAAATGTAGTTGATGTCGCCCATGGTTACTGAATTCTTATGTCCACGAATTCAGTGGATATGGGCGCGCTAACGTTATGTTATCTTATGGTGTGAATGCTTATAACACTAATTAATTTTATAATTAAATATCGTAAACAGTAATTAATTTTAGAGACCATTAAGCAAATACTTCAGTCACTTAACATTTTGGTTTTAATTGTAATCGCCCCGCTCCTGTCCCCGTTTTATTAAAGAAAGAGTACCAATTTGCAATTTTAAGTCACCCTATTGTTCTGACGATCTCATTTCGAGATACTCAAGATTCCTGCCAGAGATTCGGGATCGTTCGAGCGAAGTCGAGCTTGGCCAGAAGGATTAGCGTGTTTTATTTCACAAGAGACTGAACGTAGTATTACTTATTCTGTGACGGAGCACAGAAAATCATAGAGACATCATTTAAAAAAAAAACATGTGTTATTTCCGTTGAACAAAACATCGCGCCTTTATTGCTTTATTAAACGAGTAAGCTGACCCTACTGAAACCTTGATTTTGACGTATCTATTGAAGTAATATGTGAACTACCTAGTTTAGTACAGGCTCTCTGGCGCATTGTAATAATTGGATTAGTATTTAAATGAAATTGACGACAGTTGCAAAATTGAGGCCACGTTTGTGAAAACGTTCGGCGGCCGTCATTTGACGAACCGTTACAAATAAGACGGGCTGCAGCTATGCAGAAAACTGCGCTACAAATGACGAGTCGTGGATATGATGCTAACTCGGCTACTTAGCAAAGTCAAACACAACACGTACAATATTCTGAAAAGTATTCTTATGTAACATAACTTTTACAACAGATTTTATCACTGTTAAATCCCTGACCCCATATAGTAACTACCTATATGGGTATGGCTTCATAGTACAGAAACACATGACTATTCAACTCAATTTATTGAAATTATGGAAATGTCACAAGCGGCGACCATATGGTGCGAGGAGAGGTTTTAACGACAATTTACACATATATTACAGTCATCATCGAGCCAGTCGAGCAAATTCTACGACTTAAAGTGTATATTTTGCAGCTCCTTCGGCTGATGACGTTGGTGTCAGTCCCCGTTGCGTGCGGAGCAGTGCTCATGGGCTGGGACCTGCACCATCGCGAGGCCTCTGCCTTCGAGGCAGCGGTGTTCAATGCACTCAACCAAAACTTCTTCGCTCTCGCTATGTGTGTCTGCATCATCGGTTGCTTCTACAAGTGCAACAGTGAGTATGACTGTCGAGAAAAAAAATATCCATAAAAAATCAAACCTTTATTTGTAGGAACAATTTAAATGGTATTCTCTGGATCTCATTAGATCGGATCAATATATATAAAAAAAAATGGGGGGATAATCTTACACAAATCGACCTAGTTCCAAACTAAGCAAAGCTTGTAATATGGGTACTAGGCGACGATATACATACTTATATAGATAAATACATACTTTAATACATAGAGAACATCCAAGACCCAAGAAAAAAAATCGTGCTAAATGCCCAAATAATGCCCTAGCCGGGATTCGAACCCGGGACCTCTAGCTTCGGAGGCAGCGTCAGTACCAACTAGGCTAAACAGGTCGTCAATGGAGCATGATTACACGTTCCTTGCCAATGGAATCCAGTCAAGGGCAGTACGTGGCAGTACTTGCCTTCGGAACGCCGCGGCGTTTGCTCGGTTAAAATGGAGGGTATCTCCAAGCAAATTGGTAAAAAAGTAGATCCTTTTATTTGGCTTACAGAATGATTTATATACACCTTTAACGCTCATGAGTGTGATAGAAATGTAATCACTGTAACATAGTTGAAACAATTTTTGCCTGACACCTCGGTGTTGCCACCTTGGACCAAAAAGGAGCCCAAAGAAAAGAAAAAAGAAAAAAAAAGAGAAAAACAGGAAAAGAGAGTAGTCAAAAAAAGAAAATAATAATAATTGGAGTAAAAATATTAGTTGTTGTTGGTCCAGCCAGCGCCTGTGTTGCGAGTTTAGAGTAAAAAAATAAATAAATAGTAATATCGTAAATTGTGTCATTGTAATTGTCATAGTAGAAAACCCTCATTGCCTTCAATCGCTTGTACGCAGAGATCTACACCGGCGCCGTGGAATGGGGCCCATTGCAACCACTCGGGCGCATGTCTTACTGCGCGATGTTGCTGCACGCGACTGTTCTCCGCACGTACGGCGGACAGATGCGGCGCTCCTTCTACGCTACAGACTATACTGCCGTGAGTATATTAGACAAACACAAAAGACAAAAAAGAGAATCAATATACAGCATAACTGCTGAGCCCTAGGAACGTCCCATACTTAGTTGACAGTGTTATGTGACGTCGCATAACACTGGCTCCGTACTACGTATAAAAAACAAGTATTTTGCTGTTTTGATCGTAAAATATTGCGTTTAGGCTATAGTTGTCAAACAGTTTAAAGTTTAACAAAACATAAGAACCCTGATGGTACTTTTTAATTTACTTAAATACCTTTTAGTGAAGAAAAAGAATTAAGTAAGTAATTTTTCGAAACATTCAAGAATCAATAAATCGTAGATCTTAATCATGTTTATTACTTAACTTTTCTTGTGATAATTTGATTGTTTAATATCCATATAGTGACATATTGTTACTGTACATTTCGCATGCATATTCCTTATTGTTGGCAATGACCATAGCATACTACCGTTTTCAGATAATGTTGTTCGCCGGAATCGTGACCACGACGTACCTCTGGTCTCTGCCTCTGTACCTGTTCGTGGAAGCTCCAGCTTGTGCCCTGCAGAAGTTCCTGCTGGGACCTAAGAGGAGATCCAGGAAGGAGCAGGAAGCCAACGGCAATGGTCAGGTCAAACCAGGCCAGTCCACTGTATCTGTCTCCACTGTGTCCACGCATATTTAAGTCTGAGTAGATTTTACGGGACGAAATTAAGTTTTTAATAGTTTATTTTTAACAATGTGAAAAGATCACGAATATTTAGCTGTAAGAACTAAACATCACGTGAAACGATATAAAATATACAGTGTATAAAAATGCACTATACCATGCCTTACCTAGAAATATTTAAAAAATAAGGAAATCATTTCTGGGGCGCTACTGCGAACCGAAAACGAAGTATCTCCCTCTCTTTCGGCCGAATACGCCAGTGCGACAGAGAGTCAGATATTTTGTTTTCGGTTCACCGCCCCTGGCATATTTATAAGTTTTGTAACAATGTATGTATCTTTTTTTTCTGAAAAAAGAACTTGGTGAATTGCGATGACGTGGAAAAAATAAAAGAAAATTCTACCACAAAGTACACTATGGTAACATGAAGGTTAATATCAAAATACAGTATAGGTAAAAAACTTAAGTAAAGGACCTGTTGTATGTAGTTGTAGCGTGTTCGAATAGACATTACATGTTTAAAATGAGTAACACAAACAAAACAAATCTCTATTCGAATACGTCACAACTACATACAACAGGTCCTTTACTTAAGTTTTTTACCTATACCTACTTTTATCCATTAGTGTATTTTTGCTAGTTAGGTTATACTCGGTTGTAATAATACAACATAGACATGTTTCTAAAAATGTATAACTTATGGTAAACAGAAAATGAAAGATTAACACACAAGATATTTTTGCTCAATATATTGTTAGCGTACTAAGTACTTATGCTCGTCTATCCTGTGATTTTAGTTATAAATAGTTAAAAATTAGTACCTCGGTCTTGCTTGATGGTAGGTACAGGTTTAAGTGGTAAAAAAATTGATTAATCGATTGCAAGCAGGATTTAAATGCTTGCGCATCAAATCAAGTAGGATTATTTTTTCTTTACTTTGTGAACTGAATGTGCTAAAATGTAATAATAATAACATACTCGTGCGTTTGTAAGTTAAACTTCAAATAAGAATAAGTGATACTGCAACACCCAGTGTTTATTCTTAATATGTATTGCTTTCGAAAATCCATCCATGTCTTTATAAATGTCACTTGAGTGTAAGCAGAGCTTTATGGCTCAAGTTTTGTACATATATGTTTTTTTTTTAATAAAGATCTTTTATTATATACCCGCTTTTCATTATTTTTTAGGCAATAGCATTTTTTCGGTAAATAAAACGAATTACGGAAATACGAACAAGTCAATCATAACTGACAACTTATAAAAGTTGAAAAACTCCTGACATTTTCATTTCCAAGTACAATAAACAAACAAACAAAACATTGATAAAATATGTCTAAGAACCATCGCTGGAAAATCTGCTTTCAAATAAAAATACCGCAACCAAATCGGTTTCCCGTTTAAGAGCTACGATGCCACAGACAGACACACACATACACAAATACACATGTTAAACTTATAACAGTTATAACACCCCTCTTTTGCGTTCCGCGTCGGTCAATAAAACGACGGTAACTAATAAATGCAATAAATACTCCTCAACATTTTATGAAATAGGTAGAGAACATGTATTTTTCCTCCGTCTACGAAACAACACAATTTTTTTATATTTATATTGTATCGTGACGGTTAAATTTTAAAGCGTGTGAACTTTTGTCCAACAATGGGTTCACACAATATTCCACGCTGAATAAAATGTTACATTCCCCAAAATAACACGAATGAAAGCACGATACCTATTTAATTTAAATGTAAAGCTTGACCCGGCTGCATTTTCGAAATGTAAAACAAAACGTTTTAATTTTTATCCTCCAGCTTTCGATTCGGCTGGATAATTCTTTTTAGACTTCCGTACTAAATCGGCCAAACAGCAACCCTTAAACCAGGCAACCTAGATACATTGACCTGATTTTTAGGGTTTCGTAGCCAAATGGAAAAAAACGGAACCCTTATGGATTCGTCATGTCTGTCTGTCTGTCTGCCCGTCCGTATGTCAAAACCGATTTACTCGGAGACTATGACCACTACAATTATGAAATTTGGTGCGAAGGTGTATGTTATGAATCGCTATAGATATATGATGTGAACTTACGAAAAAAATATTAAATTGGGGGGGGCACACATGTAACAGGGGGGTCAAAATGTTTTGTCAATGCACATAGGCGTGTGGGGTATCTAGGGATAGGCCTTCAAAAATGACATAGAGGTTTATAAAAAACTTTTCCATTTAAGTCAACTGTTGGGGAGATATTAGCCGTCAAAGTCGTAAAAAGTGTCCCCCCCCATCTAGTTTCCAAACTATGAAGTTTAAAATTCTGAAAAAAATCGAAATTATGAACATTAATAAATCCTTTCAACGATATTTGGTTTGAACAAGATAAGTTCAACGGTTTTTGAGTTATTGCTGAAAAACTGACTACTACTAACTGTATGAAGATACGACCTTTTTTGAATAAATGTATTGATTAGTGGTTTTAAATGTAGATTAGGAGGTGTCGGTACGGAACCCTTCTTTGTGCGTAGTCCGACGCGCACGTGGCCGGGTTTTTTTTTATATATATAGTTTTTATTCACTATGCAAAATGAACAATATTAGGGGTGGGGATTAGATTTCTCCCGATTCGGACGGCGAAGGTGGCAAATCAACTTAATCAACCTGCCTGTCTCATGGCAATCACACACTATTAATTTGACGTGTCGTTCTGTTAATACAGTTTATAGCATTTGGCAGCGCTACAATGGTAGTCAATGGATACCACCCCTAGGAACACAACACCAAAGTGTAGGTATGCAGTATGGTGAATATATATCCTGATGAAAACATTAAAGTTTGCACCTCGCAGCAAGGTGTATGTCTCTACGAGTATGTACGGTACATTCTTAAATGAGCCAGAGTTACCTGTACAGAGTTAGCTGTGTACCTGTATTGCGATTTTTCAATCCCTGCAATCGGGTTTTTCGAATCATCATCCTAAACCGTTATCCCTTTTTTTATTAAAAATGGGGTTGTTCTTGGCCAGCATCTAGCCAGGGGGCAAAGATGAGGCCGACGATGAAGCGAGCTCACCCAGAAGATGCCTATTCGCACTCGTGCCTTAAAAAGGGCTAGGTTAGATGAACTCGGAAATACAGACGCCGGCAGAGAATTGGAATGAAGAAGTGCGCATTATGAAAGATGAAGCAAAGCGCTTGGTTCGAATTAGAGGATAGAATTAGTTCGAATCCCTGTACAGTTGCATTTTGAAGGATGCCCAGGGACCGCTATCAAAAAAAAACAGACGGTAAATTTGTAGCATTGACGACACTGCCTCAAGGACCGCGCGAGTAATTCCGCCTCGATCTACAGATATGACCTCAGTACCCAATCGTACCTGACTTGTATCTTAATGTACTTATTATATTACTAGATCCCATCTGTGTCCTACGACCCTCCAAAATAACTATAGCGCAATGTTAGTAAAACTCTCTCATAATAATCATATTATCTACAACACGGAGATTACACGTACGTTTGACAAAGTTTCGTAATCACCCTGCTCAACTCAACAGTTTCAGTTACATTAAGCACTATCTAGATGACTGACTTTGCACAATGGAAATGTTTGCGAATATTGGATTGATATTGGTGGTGGTGGTGAACGAGATTGGTTCTTCGATCTAAAAACCGCGGCTTTGTGGATTTCATTAACGGGTTTTCGTTTTCGCTTAGGAAATGGGTGTTTTAGTAATAGCGTACACGATAATTCCAATTATTGGCACCCTATTGATTACCGCTTAGCTGTATTGCTATAAATTGGGATTGAAGGTGACAATATTTATACTAATGGTTCTGTGAGCTGTAGACTTCACGATATTACTTTCAAATTTATAAATTAGCAAAACTGACTTGATAAAAAAATCTATAATTATTAAACCTGCTCACAAAATTTCATGACAATCGGTTGAGAAATGCGACCTGTAGGAGAACAGCCGGTAATCAGGAAATCCGACGGACATATGAAAGCATTTTTGCCGAAACTGAAACGGAGAGGGCGTTTCACGCGGCCAGTTACCTTACCACCCGTGGGGATACGGCCCACTCCTCCTCATTCAACACATTAAAAAGTGGTATCTATTGTTTTCAGCGAAAAATATTTCGTGTGTCAGCTGGCCCTCGCCCTTGATATACCCATAGTTTGAGTCGACTAAGTAAATGTAATCATCATCCAATGCAATTAAAATGTATAGGTTCAAGATTTAAACAGCTTTCTTTTTACTTAAAATGGTATAAGTTTCAGTTAAGAAAATAATTTTTCTTACACAAGCTTTTATTGTCAAATTTTCTATTTAACAATCACAAATTACTCGTTGAGACGGTCCGAATGCGTTCAAACACGATGGGTTTATCTTGTGTAGTTTATGAGTTGCTATGCCACCTTTCTCCATCATCAGATCAGCTCCGCCGTGGTACCTAATAGGCATAGGCCGGCCTGTTTAGCCTAGTTGATAGTGGCACTGCCTCCGAAGCTAGAGGTCCCGGGTTCGAATCCCGGTAAGGGCATTTGTTTCTGCGGTGAGCAGAAACATTTGTTTCTGAGACTTGGATGTTTTCTATTTATTAAGGTATTTATCTATTAAATACTAGTTCGATTTTTGTAAAAAATTGTCCCATAATATTTATTTATAATATTTACAGTCACTGAATTTACATAAGTTTGGTAAATTTCAGCTCAATCGGTTATGGGCAAGTGGCTGAAGAAAGTATTGCAAATTTTTATGACAAGTTACTTACAATACAAACAGTGCAAGTTACATAAAATCTTGTAAAAAGGAACAAACGATATTAGACATCGTTATTAAGCGATGTTAGCCATTCTATTATTATCCGTAGTTAAAAACTGTACGTTCAGAGTTTCGTTTATAAAATGAGAAGTAAACACGAATTTTCAACGTTTCAGTAAAGTTGTAGAATACCACCCAACTTCGTTTACTGTAAAATTAAGCCGTCGACGTGAAACAAGTTTGTACACGTTAGGGGGTTGTGTGGCGAAGCTTTTGCATTTTATAACGAAGGGAGATACATATTCAGAATTATATTACGGCTTGCGTTTGACCAGTCACCAGGATGGTCCGGAGGCTGCAAGAACAATTTATATGAGCCTTCAAAGGCTTGCATGAACACCTACATCGCACCTATTATGCAAGCAAGCGTTAGCTACCTATCCTAAAACGCTGTACAGGTAAATTACTAGTTTTCGAGACGTTTTTGCATATGTAGTGGTATTTGTATATTTACAGGGACACACGTTGACGTACACAAACACACGTACGTGAGTGTGTGAGGCTGGCTACAGAGGTCACCACTACAAATGCTAAAACTTCTCGAAAATAATTTACCTGTAACGCTTTGATAATCAGGGTAGCTTCTAACAACCGATATTTTTACCTGTTTCGTCTATATCGGTAGGTATACTAATGTTTGTCTTTATTACGACGATGGAAAGATTGAAGATGCCAACTATCGGGCTGGCGTCGAGCACTGGGACTTTTTAACTTTACAACTCCCTTCATCATTGAAATAACCCTTGTCTCGGAAAGTGTACATGACACAACCCAACCTTTTGGAATTCTCATTTAATATTGGCTGAGTTACTCGAGAGACGTCGGAAGTTACTCGTAGCACATAATTTTAGTTCTATCTATTCCTTCAAGCATATAGCCGTGTATAACCATAGACACGACGTATATTTAGTTTTTCAAAATTCAAATATAAAATATTTTTTTCATTTTCACACAAAATAATTTTATCACCAAGGATGCATGAAAACCGGCCTTAAGAGTTAACGTGGAGTTAAGCAAAAGTTAATGTCAAGTATGACAATTCCAAATTCGAATGACACGCAAGTCAGCATAGTTTAATGGTTAAGGATCTTTTATATATACTAGGGGTGTTAATTTTCGAAAATTCGAATATCTTCGAAATGGTACAAATTGCGATACTAGTGTCTTAGTGAAGACAAAACATCGTAGGACAAAACGGATTTTTTTGTCCGGTTTGTCCTACGATGTGAACAAAATCGTAGGACAAATCGGACTACATCTATTTCATCTCAGGATTGTGCCCTCGGCCTCGCAATTAACGGAATTCAATTAAAACACCCTGTATAATACATACAATAAATGCGTTGCGTTGGTGCAAAGTAAACCCAAGTATCCTTTGCAAGCCATATTATGTACCTTTTTATCCAACTGCGTCACAAGGAGGTTATGTTTTTCGAGAGTATGTATGTACGAGTATGTATAAGTTCGGCACGCTCTGCGGCTTGATTTTAGCTTCAAAGGTGTCGTGAGATTCTTATCAATTGTATGTGTGTGTGTGTGTGTGTGTGTAAATGATGGTACTTTATTGGAATGGAACTCCAAAAGAAGTCGGGTTTTAAAACCAATCTTTTAATTTCTCTTTTTTTTTTCTTCATTTATTTAGGTCAACAAACAATCGCTACAAGGTTGCTTAGTTGAGATATTACAATATAAATACAAATATGTGCAATCCACACCGTTAACCACCGATTAACATTATAATGTTGCAAGTAAACTAAAATATTACTTTAATATTATTAAGTTGGTAACAGAAATCGTTAACTAGACGTATGCGTGAGCTACATTTCAGACAATATATATATATATATATATATATATATATTTAAAACAGTGTTATGTGCTATTTTCAGATAGTATATCTAGTACATATTGTCTAAATAAGGATTCTCTATTTGCAAATATGTCAATTTTACAAAATAATTTGTTATAATTATTGAGAATCCTCTGGAGAGGCGCGCGCGAACCGGCGTGCGTGCGGCAGCGGCTCTCAGCGAACATCCGGTGCGGGCGCGTCTGAGTGATAGTTTTACATTTATTTAAGTTTAACTGGAGCTTATTGGTATTACAATAGTCAGAAAAACGATCAAGATCAGACTGGAACTGTTGAAAGTCATAATTATTTTGTATTGTATGATATATTTTTAGATCGTCTGCGTAAAGTATTTTCTCTTATTCAAAGTTAATATTCGTAGGAAAGTACGGTACGATAGGACTTTGCCTTTAAATACTAATTAAGTTCAACAGTAGGTACCTATTTTTTTAATACCACATCGGTGGCAAACAAGCGTATGACCCACCTGATGGTAAGCGGTCACCACAGCCTTCAACTCCAGGGGTATCACATGCGCATTGCCGACCCTTTGAAAATTCATACACTCCTTTCTTGAAGAACCCCATACCACAGTCCCTCCGGAAAACCTCAACAGGCTCTCATTCTCATTCTACAACCGGAGCGTCCGAAGGAGGAAGTTCCTCTGAAACTGTGTATGTATACTATGTATGTATGTATGTATGTAGTAGTATATAGTAATATGAGCAACAAAGTGCTGGAATAATATACCTCCACCAATCAGAGCCTTACAAAATAAAAATAATTTCAAACTACAACTACGACAATATTTGTTAAATACTCAAAAGAAAGGTACCTAAACTCTTAAATCTAACACCATTGTTTTTTACGTGATTGTGTATATATATAATATTCGCACGAAAGTACATGGTAATACACATATGAAAATTTTACATAGCGATATTGACACCTCATGCATAGTAGTATCCAGAAATACATTTGACACAGCATTGCACTGGTCGTTCGAACCGGCACTAGTTTTTAGTTTTTAGTTTTAATGGTTCTGACGGAAGATCAGCGCTGCGGGCTCCGCAGCATTTAATGCTGAGTCAGCGCCTATGCTGCCACAACACATGGCTCTCGTTCAGATTACTCTTTATAAATGCTAGCTTTAAGTCAAATAATGTTCCTTGGAAATTGTTTCTATCTCTTTGTATTTTCACTCTTATTGTTTAGCTTTAAGAATATGTATTTTTGTGTTGTGGTTAAATAAAGTTTGTATCTATCTATCTATCTATCTATCTATGTAATATATACATACGCGACCAATAAGAGTACATACATTGTATATAAAAATTAATAATATCTCAAAAATTAGACTGTATCGAGAAAACTTTGTATGACAATTAGTCTGTACTCAAGAAAGGTTACTTGGGCACACAGTGTATAGCCACACCTAACATTTAATTGGTTTAGTTCAATTACATTTACAGACAGCATTTATAAAAATTTACCAGAGCGTTGTCAACCCATTAAACATTAAACACTCCTTTCTTGAAGAAACCCATACTTTAGTCCCCGGGGAAAACCTCGGCGGGCTCATTACACAACCGGAGCGTCCGAGGGAGAAAATTCCTATGACACCGTACCGTACGCGACCATTTAGGTTCCATTTGAGAAATACCTACCTATCCAATTATTATTAACATCCTTATCATCCTCCTAGCGTTTTCCCGGTTGCATTCTGAACTAGCCCGAGGTCGGCTTTAGCACCTAATACTTACCAGATTTGGCGTAGGCACTAGTTTTAACTTTTTTAACTGCCATCTGACCTTCTAACCTAGAGGGAAAACTAGACCTTTTAAGACTGTTTTGCTCTTGAAATCACTTCAAGACCTACACCAAAAAACAACATAGGTACTGTTCAAGAACAGTAAGTGGTTTTTTTAGTGTAGGAGAGCTAGTGATTATTTGATATTCAGGTAAGCCTAAATCTTATACTATTAAACGAGCAACATTTGTAAATTTATTTGTTTGTAATTGAAATCTCGAGAACCGCTCTAACGATTTTAATTAAAATTTACAATATAAGGGATTCTGGGAACGAAAATAATATCTAGCTAGGGCTCATCTTCGGGAAAATTCGTATTCCTGGGTAAAACATGAGCATAGCTGGGTCGCCCAGGTAAGTATTATCAAATAATACTTCGTACTATTTTTTTAATGGCATGGGTCGGAATTTGAAACCACGTCCTCCAGAATATAATCACATCTGGACTCTTAGCCGTCATTGATACAAAATTATCGAGAGAAACATTGTTCTAACCTAACCGATAGTTCATATTTACTGTTCCTTCGACGATGCACTTCATCGTATGTAGCTGAATAATTTACCATTTTCATCATCATCATCATCATGTCAGCCGAAAGACGTCCACTGCTGGACATAGGCCTTCCCCAAAGACATCCACAATGACCGGTCCTGCGCCACCCGCATCCAGCGGACACCCGCGACCATTTTACGAAGCTTTAATTTTAAAATATAATCATGTTCGTGGCCCAGCGGCGCCCGCGAACCGCGTGCGATATGCGAGGTTAAGCAATGTGGGCGCAGGTCAGTTCTTGGATGGGTGACCGCTTTGAGTGGTTATTAACTGAGCGCTCCCGTGCTTTGGAAGGCACATTAAGCCGTTGATCCCGGCTGCTGAGTGCGACAGCAGTCGTTGAGCCAAGTTAGAGGCGTTCGGGCGGCTTGAGAACAACACATTGCCCACTCACTTGACATAGGGGGGGGGGTTCGAAGTTACACCACGTCTGTAGGGAGTACCCAACGTTACGTGGTGCTAAAAGTGCAACAAAAACTGGCAACCGTACTTGTCTTCTCGAAGATGTCACGGTTCGAAAAATAAGTCCCATACTATTATTATTATTATATAAACATGCTTCTACATTAACATTAGTGTTAGCATAGGTACTTAATGACATTTTTGATAGTTTTAGATTTTACAGTCCTGTCTCTGTCTGTGTGTGTGTGTGTCTGTGTGTGTCTATTTGAGATTGTTGTAGCTGCAAGCTGATGACGATGCAAAAGTGGTTCAGTGAATCCTATTTGAATAAATGAGATCTTATCTTATCTTAACACGTAAGATTATAAAGTAACAGTTCTTTAAATTTTACGGTGATATTATACATTCATTTAAAAGTTAGTACTCATTCCCTTGGTCAGTAAACCTTAACGGCTCCTCAAGTAATTCTTCTAACACTAACAGTATACTGGTGCGCGTGTTTACGGTGTAATGAAAGCTTTAAGACTTTTAGGAGTTTAATAGTGCCAACTTTGTTTCAGCACATGTTGAAAAGCGCCTGAATCAATGCTATTAGCAAAGACGGTTTCGATAACGGTACTGTGTTTTATGTGTCGTGTGTCTTGCTATAATTAACAAAATCAAATATATAATATCCCCAAGGCTCAGGGGATCTGTTACATGTGTCAGAGCTTACGATACCATTACAATGATATTTTATTAGGTAATCCACAACATACAACAGATAAATACCTGGGCATACATTTCCCGAGAGATGTATAGGGCCCACCTTGGGAGCATCACATTACAATAAACTTATCCTGTGGTCAAAAAAGATAAATGTAAAGAAAGCCCATGGTACAAGAAATAATTTGCTTTCCATAAACCATACTATAACTATATGTATAACCTATTCTAAAGAGCGCTTTACGTATTATTTAAACATTCCTACAGATTTTTGGCTACTACATTAGCCAAAAAAGCTTTTTTATATTATATTTAGAATCGAAGTTTCACAATAGCTAATTTATGACTGCTCAGTGTAGTAAAATTATGAATACCAGACTGGTCCCTCAAGGTCTTTATGGTTTTGTGTGTCATACATAATCTAATCACGGCCATTATGCTGATGTGTTTATTCTTCTAACTATGCTTAGTTGTGATTTGATATAAAAGCGTACGTACGCATAAGTAGCAGGAAAATAAAGCATTTATACCTAGCTAGAGACTTCAGAGAAAAACAGACTCGCAGTATTAAGCCAGATGATTTTTCATGTAGTTGTCTAATTAAATCCTTATGGTGCACCAAAATGAGTTAAAATGCGACAGCTAGTACGATCATTTTCAGCTGTTAATGAATTGTCTCCATTTGAAAGCACACTAGGATGTTAAATCCCATATAAACTTAACACACCACAACATCAGTTCAGTACAATTTTCAGTTATGAAGACGGAGACACTGACAGGTGAAGACCTGTCAGTGTCTCAGTCTCACTCACCGCCGTGTGTCACTTTTCTGTGTCTCTTAAACTTACTGATTTGTGCATTAGTCAGCGCAGGTAATGCGATGACAGCCAAAGCCATTACCCTCCAATTCTCAATTTTCACCAAAGCGTTAGTGAAAGGTCGTCTTATGTCAGAGCGATTTATGAATTGTTAACACAGGCAACCTTCAGTCATGAATACAGTGAGGAATATAACGAGGGACTTTACTGAAAGTAAAGTGTTGTCTAAGTGATCTACAAACGACTTAATATTACTGTAAAGTAGGTATTCATATCAGTGACAATCCTGTAAAGTTGTCAAAATTACACATTTCACTAACTTCACTTATAAAGACTTAGATCTATTTCCTAAAGGGTCGAAACATGCAGAATTTTGCATTGACAATGGTAATCAATTTGAACTTGTTTTAATTGGGAAAAAATTAAGTAACTGCTGCCTGAATAATTTCCCGTTTGCGCGAAATTCCCTCATTCTGTTCCAACCTAAATTAATACGAGTATGTATACATTTTTAAACTTAAAATGTCTCCATAGATATTTTAAGTTTAGTAAAGATCCTGCAATGAACAACAATCTTAGAAACATTGTCCTGGGTTGTTTAGAAACAATAAGCGATTATTTATTTACGATATGATTGTTTTTCCAATTAGAGCAGAAAAGTTCTTGTTTTTCGATAGAAATTAACAAATTGGACTCTGTTTTCCTTTTTTTTTCTTAGTCCACTCAATTACTAATCGCCACAACCAAGATAATATGGTTGTTTACCTTATCTATTATCTCATAATGTAAAATATATACAAACTCAGATACTATTGAAACTCCAAATATTCACGAAGAGAATAACATCCCATGTTATCGAGCGTAGAATTGTGAACTTAAGGAAGGACATGGTATAGATAATTAAGGCAGCCGACTTAGTTTTAACTTACCATAAAAATATACGGAGCTGACCCTACGTGCGCGTTTGTCGGTGACCGAGTATTGTTCGATTTCGACGAAACAGACTCTCATTAACTTAGGCAATAGTATGTGGTTCGCCAAAAAAATCCAAAGTTATTCTATAAAACAGTCTTGCGTTGTGTCCAGCCGAATAAATTGTTGTCTAGTTCGGAAGCAAAGAACAAATGTATTTGCATGTTCTAACGCGTACAACTGTTATAAATGCATGTGCACGGCAAAATGGCGGGAGCCAAGACGCTTGCTGTTTCATTGGAGTAATAAATTTCAGCGCGTTCTAAATAGACTCATTCTTTACTTCCTTCCCCTATTCACAATGCTTACCAAGTCACTTGAGGTGAACCCACACTTATCGGTTCCATACAAACAGGGAAATCTGTCAAAATGAGAGTATGAGGCACCGTTCAGAGGTACCAGAACGTTTTCGCTAGATGGCATTCCAAAGCAGAAGTAGTCTGACCACGTGACATCAGAATCCATTTTTAAAATGGCAACACTAAGAATAGCAGTCTGGTTAATCCCATTTTACGTATTTTGATTGCATCTGTGACTATATTTCCATCTTTTAATAAATTCGTTTAATATCTTCCTCTGAAAATTTATAATTTTATACCTATATATTATTCTCATCATACTCTCATTGTCAAAGGTATCACTCTCGATTTGCTTTTTACTTGCTATGCGCTTATGCCGTTTTCGAAATCAAATATTCGTTACATTTTCATTAAATTTCAATTAATTGTCATTTACGTCTGTATTGTGCGCATGTGTGCGTACTACCGTGCACGCACACACGAAAATATATGAAAGAAATGACGAAATGAAAGTAACACATGACTTTCTCCTTATCTTTATTTTTATAAAAAAAGTATTGTGTTACTTTCATCCAGTGTCCTTTATGAAATCTTAATAAATAACATCATGAAAGTCGTAGACATTATTAAATCTATTATAAATGGAAGTAAATTTTGTTTACACATTAAATTGTCCTTTGTATGATGGAATAACGCGAGGGTTGGGTGGTCAAACCCGATAAGTCACGAAAAAGATTTTTTGAAAATAGAACCATGCGTAACAGATGGAGATTTTTAGGCTGGGTTGCACCAAACCGTCTGTAATCGTAAGCTGTGTTCGTTAAAATTTGAATGAATGGAAAGTTTGACAAGTTTCTATGGGATGACAGCTGCCGGCGCCATATTTAACGTTAATCGGTCTGTGATCGTAAGTCGGTGCAACCCAGCCTTAATTTCAAAAAGCATTTTTTTTTCAGTTATTAGTTTTGTCGACGCAACCCTCGAACGATAGCTTTAAGTTTTTGCTATCGTAGCCGAAAATTTGGAAACTCTTTGGAAAACTGGAAAATAAACTAATGAAACTAAAAAGCTCGTAGTGATATTATTATTCAGTTTGTGGCTATTCCGGGTGCCAAGCCCTCGTATAACTGCGACCATCTGTGATCTATTGTGAAGTTTACGATAAGTATATCTTCTTATTAAATCCCTTATTAAATAAACATAAACGTAAATAAAATTACTCAATTATTACTCGATAATTTTGTCGGCTTGTTTAGCCTAGTTGGTAGTGTCATTGCCTCCGAAGCTAGAGGTTCCGGGTTCGAATCCCGGTAAGGGCATTTGTTTCTGTGGTGAGCAGAGACATTTGTTCCTGAGACTTGGATGTTTCCTATGTAAGTATAGGTATATCTATTAAATATATCGTCGTCTAGTACCCATAATACAAGCCTTGCTATGGGACTAGTTCGATTTGTGTCAAAAACTGTCCTCTAATATTTATTTATTTATTATTTATTTATTTATTTATAACCTCACGTTTCAGTTAAAAGTTTTCCCAGGATTTGCAATATGCTTCGAACTGCATCAGCTACGTGCACTTTATTGGAAGCCGTGACCGCTGATCACGCTGATCTCCAACAACACTCCCAAACTTTTCTTTAACAGAACCCTTGTCATATTTTGCACCATGGAGCACTCAAAAACAAAATTGACATTCCTTTCAGCGGGTTTTAAAGATCGGCAGTCTGAGCTAGATCTTACAATTTCTCCAGCGAATATGTAGTAAAATTGTTTAGTAGATCACATTCCATTACATTCGTCGCACAATTAAAATCAATGACACTATTCATACATATGACATTTAAGTCATTATCTCATACATTAGATAAACCATGCGTACATAAGCACATGCATTAAATAAGTAGTAGAAAAATTAAATATTAAAATCTTAAACCAAAGGTTATCCTATCGCTAGAATGATACCCACAACAAAATTCTGTTTCCTCAGAAAAGTACTTTATATTTTTTTACGTCCAAAATGGGCAATTTAAAATTAAATCAGATATGTTTTAGTGAATAATATATTATTGCTTGTAAATTCAATTTTTTTTTACAATAATTCGTGTTCCATGTTTATTTTTTCCCATTCAATTCTGACCACAGATTCAAGGAGTATTTTTTGGCCTAGCCATATCAAAACACGTCGGAATTCCACTATATGAACAGTGAAGTGCTATATTACGGGGGCAAGATTTCAGTCTCCGTATGTATTTCTAAATTTTCTGAGAGCATTCATTCGATAAATATTTTTGCACTTCGTATACCTTATATCTCGACTTAACGTTTAAACAAATGTATGGATCGGTACGTATATCATCCAAAAAAAGTCAAAATACTTTGATTGAGCCAAAAGCTTTCTATGACTTCATTCAAAGGCCAAATTCGATTACGTATGACCGATTCAGTCAGCTTATTAAAATGGAACTGGCAGCAATGCGAGAAAACTTGACCCAGTCAATCACAAATGATATAAAATCTGCTTTAATAAACGAATTAAATACTAAAATTACCACCCTGAAATCGGATATGATCGCCAACTCGGATTTTTTATCTGCAGAACAGACGCTACAGAAGGAAAAAATGGATAGCCTTGATCAAACCATTAAGGAACTACAAAAGGAAAATAATAACTTACGAACGGAATTGGACTCTATAAAATATAAAATCGAAAATCAAAGCGACAATACAAGACATAAACGTAATTCAATCGTCTTATATGGCCTCAATGAATATACGCACGAACAGGAAGAACACCTCATCGATCGTATAAACAACATCTTCTTCGACCTGCTCGGTATAGATATTAATGGTTTTATCGATGGTGTAACCAGGATAGGCAAGAGAGGATACCGAAGGCCGGTTGTAATTGAGCTCATCAGTAAAAGAATGACACAATACGTTCTCAGCCGCAGTACCTACTTTAAAAACACAGGATTGGCTGTCTCCGAGTACTTAGACCCAGTAGCACTAAAAAAGAGACATTCCCTAAGAGATACTATATTGGACGCGCGAAAAAAGGGGTTATACCCTATAGTCAAGAAAGGCAAAGTATTCGTCAATGGCAGGGAATATGAGTTAACAACAAACAACGAGCAAAAACAACACTTTACTGTAGCTCCAAACACAAGCCGCGTTGATGCACATCAAAACGACCCCGCCGAGATCACATATGGAAGCGCAAACCTAACTGACACCCTGATCAACGCCACAAACCCCCATAGCTTTCGTGAAAACTGAAAGCAGCATGTGCATCCTATTTCAGAACATGCAAAGTATTTGTAACAAAATTTCCGCTCTCGAAGCTTTCTTGGAAGAAGATCCTGATTGTTATCATGCTATATGTGTTTCGGAAACATGGTTAAAAAAAGAAAAAATAGACCTCGTACTCATACAGGGATACATTCTCGCGTCATCTTACCACCGGGAGAACTACGCTGGCGGTGGAGTCTGCATACTAATACGAGAAGATCTAGAATATGAAGATAGGAAAGATATTGTTGATATGTCGATTGAATACGTTATCGAGATTTGTGCAATAGAATTAAAAAAGTTTAATTTAATAATCTTAGTAATGTACTGGAATGGTAGAGAGATTGAAACTTTTTATCACCAACTTAAAAATATTCTCGAGCTATTAAATAAAAAATATATCGGCAAAAATATTATAATTGGGGGTGACCTCAATGTAAACATTCTAAAAAATTGTAAGCAGTCACATACTCTACTAGACCTCATGTTAGAGTATAACTTCACACAATATGTAACAGAACCAACTCGTGTAACTCAAACTACCTCCACTTGTATAGACCTATTATTCACAAACTATAAAGATGATGATCTATGCACGAAGGTAAGAAATTTGGGTTTTTCGGACCACAAAAGTATAACAGTACACACTAAAATCCAGGTAAAAGCTACTCGTAATTACTGGAAAACTACTAAAAGAATCTACAACAATCATAACATAAATTTATTTAAATTAGAACTTCAAAGGATAGATTGGAGCCAACTATTAAATCAGGACAAGGATATAAACTATAATTACAACATATTTAGCGATACATTAAATGATATCTTAAACCGTTGTATACCGCTTAAAACAGCAAAATTTAAAAGAAACAAAAACAAAGGTTGGCTCTCAAAAGGCATTAAAATGTCATGCAAAAATAAAAGACTTCTAAAAACGTTTGTATTACATAATAAAAATCATATTCTTAATAGCCACTTCAAATCCTACAGTAAAACGTTAAAAAATGTAATAAATGTATCAAAAAAAAAAAAACAATTCATAAAAGAAATAAATAAATCAGAAAACGTAATGAAATCAGTGTGGAGAATAATAAAAGAACGCACGAATAAAAACGAGAAAAATCTTTATAAGAACATTGAGCTTAATGTCTATAATAATAATCTTACGTCTGACCCTAAGCTAATAGCTAACGCTTTTAATTCATTTTTTGCGTCGATAGGACATTCGCGGGTATGCGATGGAGCGGGGGCGAGCGCCTTGGACCCGCGCGGCCGTCCTGTACTCCACCCAACCCTAAACACTTTGTACTTGCGCCCAGTTGAAACACAAGAAGTATACAAAATTATTAAGCAGTTAAAAAATCGACGTAGTTGTGGCTTAGACGAACTACCACCGTTCCTTATCAAGGAATGCGCTCATGAACTTGTGTTGCCATTTCATGCGTTAATTAATCAATCTTTCCATGAGGGTGTATTTCCTGATCAACTCAAAAAAACCATTATCAAACCAGTCTATAAGAAAAAAGGAAAAAAACGGACCCTAACAACTACCGCCCGATAGCATTGCTACCCACCGCATCTAAAATATTTGAAACCGCCATGTGTAAGCGACTTACATTTTTTTGTGAGAAGTATGGGATCTTTAACGATGACCAATACGGCTTTCGGAAGGATTGTTCTACTACTCTTGCAGTTTACAAATACATGCAACAAGTGCTCGACATACTTAACAACAAAGAATACGGTATCGGGATCTTACTTGATATGTCCAAAGCCTATGACACTGTGCAATATAAAATACTTTTAGAAAAGCTTTATGGGATAGGTGTAAGGGGCATAAGCCATAAATGGTTCGCATCGTACTTGGAAAACCGGGAACAATACGTCAGAGTACAGTATTATGATCATGATAACGGAGAAATTATATCTACAACTTCTGATACGCAAATAATAAAAAATTCAATTCCACAAGGCAGTGTCGTTGGTTGTATCCTATTTATAATTTACATCAACGACCTACCTAAAGTAATAGATGAGTCTTGCGTGCTGTTTGCAGATGACGTATCTCTTCTATTTTCATGTCCGGACGATCAAAACCTAAACCAAACCCTAGACAAGACATTATCTAATGCACAGGAATGGATGGAAGACCACCACCTAAAAATAAACTTTGCTAAAACAAAATTAATTCAGTTTAGGCCAAGGCACACGTGCAAAAAGTAAAAACTAAAGTTTCTCAATTTATTTACGCCCTGCGAGAATTAAAAAAAGCCACAGATTTTAATACTGCTCTTATGGCGTATTACGCGTTCGTTTCCTCCCGCCTTAGCTACGGTATATTACTATGGGGAAATAGCACAAATGTAGATGATTTATTCATACTCCAAAAAAAGTGCATACGCATACTTGCAAACATTAAAAATACCGAAAGCTGTAAACCTTATTTCCAAAAGTACGGTATTCTCACTTTAACATCAATTTATATATTTGAAGTTTGCAAATTTGTTAGAAATTACCCTCAGTTATTTAATAGACTCGCCGACCAACCCCGACGATACGAGACCAGGTATAAAAATAAAGAAAATAAACTAGTACGCACTGTATTATCGAAACTAAAAATGCATAGTAATAGCCCTAACGTAATGTGTATAAAGATATTTAATAAAATTAAACTATAAAGATATTTAATAAAATAAAGATATTTAATGGTATCGCGCTAGAGTGTGTAGACAATTTTACGCTCTTAGGCTTAGATATTGACACCAACGTCAATTGGAAGGCACACGTGCAAAAAGTAAAAACTAAAGTTTCTCAATTTATTTACGCCCTGCGAGAATTAAAAAAAGCCACAGATTTTAATACTGTTCTTATGGCGTATTACGCGTTCGTTTCCTCCCGCCTTAGCTACGGTATATTACTATGGGGAAATAGCACAAATGTAGATGATTTATTCATACTCCAAAAAAAGTGCATACGCATACTTGCAAACATTAAAAATACCGAAAGCTGTAAACCTTATTTCCAAAAGTACGGTATTCTCACTTTAACATCAATTTATATATTTGAAGTTTGCAAATTTGTTAGAAATTACCCTCAGTTATTTAATAGACTCGCCGACCAACCCCGACGATACGAGACCAGGTATAAAAATAAAGAAAATAAACTAGCACGCACTGTATTATCGAAACTAAAAATGCATAGTAATAGCCCTAACGTAATGTGTATAAAGATATTTAATAAAATTAGCAACGAGATAAAATGCCTTAGTTCTGGAAACATCTTCAACCACCATCTAAAGACGTTCTTGATAAAGAAGAGCTATTATTCGTTAAATGAATTCTTGGATGACAAAAATGAATAAATAAATAAATCAATTTTGTACCTACCTACACTGCATATTAACTTGATTTGAAGTAATCACTTGAATTAAATATTGTTATTAGATAAGTTAGTATATAAGTACTATTGTGTGCCCTGGCAGGGCGTCATGTACAGACTTTCTCAAAATGTAACCAAACACCAACATTATTGTACCTACATGACTATACAATGAATAAATGAATATGAATATGAATATGAATATGAATATGAATAAGATAAGATAGTTTTAAGTTTTAAAACTATCTTTTACCTTCAATATCGGTTTTTGAAATAATAATAAATCATTTAATTAGTTTCAAGTGCAAATCAATGAAAATGTAACATATTTTTTATATATTTTTCATAGAATTACAGACAATGAAGATCAAAATAATTATAGTCTATTTAATATGGCATTGACAGATTTTTTAAAAGTTTAACACAGCGGGAAATAATGGGTTTCAGTAGGATTATTACACTCCGAGGAGTATAATGACCTAGACTGCAAGGAGCCGTGTTCGTTTTTCAAACAGAATGCGACCATTTCCGAGCATGTTTAAGAAAAATGTTTTATTTCGGAAATAGGTAAACAACAAATACCATTCGCGCCAAAGGCCGAAAACAAGGAGGTTCAGTGCAGATTTGCATTATTTAAAAACGGTTTTATCCGTAGCTTTGGCCGTAAATTATTACAGAGACAGCGAAGAGGAGGCACAGTGACTCTTAAACCTTGTTCTAGCAAGTTGGATGATATACGTACCGATCCATACATTTGTTTAAACGTTAAGTCGAGATATAAGGTATACGAAGTACAAAAATATTTATCGAATGAATGCTCTCAGAAAATTTAGAAATACATACGGAGACTGAAATCGTGCCCCCGTAATATAGCACTTCACTGTTCATATAGTGGAATTCCGACGTGTCTTGATATGGCTAGGCCAAAAAATACTCCTTGAATCTGTGGTCAGAATTGAATGGGAAAAAATAAACATGGAACACGAATTATTGTAAAAAAAAATTGAATTTACAAGCAATAATATATTATTTACTAAAACATATCTGATTTAATTTTAAATTGCACATTTTGGACGTAAAAAAATATAAAGTACTTTTCTGAGGAAACAGAATTTTGTTGTGGGTATCATTCTAGCGATAGGATAACCTTTGGTTTAAGATTTTAATATTTAATTTTTCTACTACTTATTTAATGCATGTGCTTATGTACGCATGGTTTATCTAATGTATTACAGTACATATGGCTCTTTAAAGTTTCGACATATGCACGTAATCTGCTGATTACCGCACTCGTGCGGTTATATAGCACCATATGTACTGTAAAATTACTTATTCTGTTTTCTAGATCTAGGTTACGTGTACGTACGTTAACTATCCGAGTCAGGTAGGATTAAATAAGAAAGCTGCAATCTAGGTTTAGGACTGTAGCTAAACGAGGGTTAAACATTTTATTGTGTCATAAGCTTTTTAACGTCTGCAGTCGCACTAGCAGAGCTTTTAACTTTAGGGTTTCTTTACTTGCTCTAAAAACGATTGAGGATAGATACCTTTTACTCAGCTTAATGGAACATGATATTAATCGAAAAAATAAAAGAATTCATAAGATTCTGGTAAATAAGCAAACAAATCGGAAATATCCGCTTACCATTCCCGAGTCGCGTCTCCTCAGGCCACGGACAGATATTTGAGAACCAACAATTTAATTTAAATTTGATGGGCGCTGTCACTCAAAATTATATCTTTTCCTATTTTTAAAGCGTTTTCACATTTTCGTTTTTTTTAAAGAATTGTGTATAAGATTGATTATGATATAGAAACAATTTCGCTCACTATATGACTCTTCATGTAAAAAATATGCATTAAAAAAAACTATAAATATGCTAAACCATTCCTGTGAATGTAAGAAGTAATAAACCGGATACCTACAAAATTGTCGCAAATTGAGAAATACACGGTGCAGATTGTGCACTAACTTTTGCTTTTATAGTTTTATCCTCCTTGATTTAACTTCGGCCAGCAGTAAAGCTATACTTTTCTCATTTTCAAAGGAATAATCTCAGGTCTGAAAAGCGTTTGACGGCATCTTAAGTGCAATTGTAATCGCGTGGACGCCAATTAAGTAACAGATAAAATAAGGAACGAGCGATAAAAAAACAAATAAGTTTATTGTCTGGTTCAACAAAAGGCAAAGTACAAAAGTTGTTGGTGGTGCCTCTGACGAACAAATAAAAACCCGTATATTGTTATAATTTTAATAAAGTGCCTAGTATTAGAACAGTATCAAGCAAGCACTGCAGGAGCATTACATAACTACTTGTAATGTTTTAAACCGGCACGAATGTTGGAAGCGTGTGAAAATCACCTTGCAAAATTTGATAACATACGAGTACATATACACATAGTTGTAGTTAATACAAGTATTTTAATAAAACAAAGTATGGATAAAGTAAAATCAACCTTTAACTGAACACTCCTCTTGTGTGGTTTCGCTCACATCTAACTTAAGAGTCGCTATCGCGGTCGATGCTTCGTACAAACGTAGTTTTGGTCACATTTTAAGACGGCATGCTGGAATGACATGGGTTTCGGCATATCTACTATAAATAGTTTGTTGGTTAAAATAACAATGGAGAAAAAATACAGCGATTCTGATTATTAAGGTTTTCATTTTATGAAAACTACTACCTAAAAACCTCAAAATCTCGCTGTATTTTTTATAATAATTTCTAGCAACCGAAGCTAATTTTCGGTTCAGATATGGCGGTTCTCATTGTGCAGTGTTTACAAAGTTTCATGTTAATTCAGCATGTTTCAAAATCAGAACGAAACTACGTTTGTATATAGAATCGAGTCAAGCGTGTGAGGGACCCTTAAATATGTTTTAGGTATTAACTTTGGGTAGGTATATTAAATTATTTGCGCTGGTGCCTCTTTGTAACTTAAGTTTAAAGGATAAATACTTGTGCTATGCTAAGAGACTTTGAAACAATGTAATAGTTGTTGTTGTTAGAGGGGCATTCATTTTAAAACGGCTTTTACTCTACAGCTATTTTCCACACGCCGCGCCGTCTTCCGGACTCTCGTCGTGTTCCGTTGATAAGCTGATTCGAATCAACGTTGAGATCCGAGACCCGATAAGACAACGTCGGATTAGTGTGTCTTTAGCAAAATCACGTGCTATCTAAACTACTTTATTATTTAAAAGAAAGTTTAAGAGTACTACTGTTTACATTGATATTTCAATGATTATTTCAGTACCGTCGGATTGGGACGTACTCGTCACTTCACCTATACCTATCAGAAAAAATTCATTGCCAGCAGGGGTTGTAACCGGTTAATCTCAAAAACCCCGAAATAGCCAAATAATTTGAATTAGTTTATGCTCTTTATCTAGGTCTGTGTAATGTATTTAGGTTATGACTGTTTTTAGATTGCCTGATTAAACATGAAATAGTAAACGAAAGAACGAAATTCCTAACCGGTTTTTTGTACGGAGAAATTAACCGGTTACAAGCCCTGATTGCCAGATTTACAGCCAGGCCGAATACACTTTGGCGAATTCTGGAATTACCATGTAAATTATTAATTGAAATATACAGAAAAAGTTCCTAATTTTAGGATTGAAGTTTTTTCAGCCAATTACGTACCACAAACCGGAGTGAGAAGGGACAAAATAGAAATTCAAACCTCGACAAAAGTTTATTTTTACAAGTGGCATGTTGACTTTTATACATTAAAAATATTCTGGTCGTATGAATATATCTTTTGCATTTTAGTTAATGATTATCTGTCTTAATTTTAACAATAAACACAAAATAGGTAGTAGGAAATCCCGCTTCACCCCCTAGGTGGGGATGTTGGGATTAGTAGGGATAGCAATGAAGTGAGTTAGGAAAATTGGTAGGATTGCACTTTCGGATGTTAACTTTGTCATAAAAACTATTACAGTCAAATATCTGCCGCCTTTGAACATCAATTCAGACAGGTTTTTTTTTATTTATGATTTGGCTACTGAGTGTTGCCAGAAGAAGAAAAAGTGTGTATAAAAATATAATAAAATAACTTTAAGAGTAATCTGACCGAAAATTAAAATAGTAATTGAAAAAAATTATGGATTCGCACTGTCCCCACCATCCCTTTTCCCCTCATTTACGGCAGTAAATATTTTAGGAAAACGGTACTAAGAAAACTGTTTACGCGTATTTCAATTAAATTTTAACACAAGTCCGTTAGACATTTTGACGGTTATACAGGACTTAGAATTTAGGAAGTTGTCAAAAAGATCCATCAGGACCTAAGGCGGTTTTTTCATCTTAACCAAAACGTGGAACTGATACCCGAGGCAAGCGACCCCTTAAGCCATTGCACCCCGTTCGCAGCCGAACAGCGGAACGCGGCTCAATCTCGTCTGAATTATTTAAATTGGAAGAAAGTAGATAGCTTGCCGCTGCAGCCTGATTAGGGTAGTGCAAAAAAGTTTACTATTTCCCATGGGCATTTACATAAATTTATTTATACTTTCAACTTTATTCTCAAATAGTGTAGATAGAGGGCATGAAATTTTATTTAAATTAATTTTCACTGCCTTTTTTGCAATTGTAGATTTAAAGATAGGGAAATGTGTTTTTAGGGTTCCATAGTCAACTAGGAACCCTTATAGTTTCGCCATGTCAGTCTGTCTGTCTATCTGGCCTAGGCTTTTCTCTGCGATTGTTAATGCTAGAAAACTGCAATTTGGTATATGGATATAAAAAACAATAAAACTAAGAAAGTCGTAAAAAAAATTGAGGGTACCTCCCGTACTCGTAAAGAGGGGATGATTTTTTTTTGCTTCAATCCTATGGTGTAGGGTGTTGTTGGATAGGTTTTTCAAAAAGAATACAGGTCTTCATCAAACATTTTATATTTTTGGAAAAACTCACTCAAATAGAAAAAAAAACTTTTGAACTATGGGTCCAAAAAATATGAAAAAAATCATGAAATTTTTACGCTGAATAGGTTTGCGCTTGAGCAAAAATCGCCTAATGGTAAGCGATATTGTGGTCTAGGATGGAGCGCGCTTACCTAGTGAAAACCGGTTGCCGTAACCGCAGAGTTAACAAACAGGGAACAAGGATTCCGCCAGAGTTCCACAGCTTAGCTGTTGTTACGGTGTGATTACGGTGGCAGTTTGCTAGCCCATTGACCAGTGTAACATAGGCAAATGCAGAAAACCGGTACCTATTCAAACAATATATTTTCTATCGTTACATACATACAATTTATTTATCTTAGATGATTCTTTTAGCGAAAGCAGTGCATCAAGGCAAGGAAGTTGATCGAGAAAAGGCGCATCACCGCAATCTGGAAGCAAGAGTGCGTATATCCTCGAATGACCGCAAGGTGTGCTACGAGTACAGCCAGTCTTAAAGACCGGTGATGTGATATCGCTGTGTGGTGCGCCATAAGCGGTGTGGAGTGGGGTTTGCCGCTACAAATTCAAACCAACCAATAATAAAGGTAACTCCAACTTAGCTGTCCTCATTGGAGGTGTAAGCGTGGCTCTTTAGAATGTTGCAGTTAAAATGCGGATTCTGACTTCGCCCCAATCCAGACTTTTAAACGAGGTAAGATAAGTTCCGTCTTTAGCAGCTCGTTTAGGTTAAGCAGCGAAATGGAATGTTTTCTTTCTAAATAAATAGTTATCGCCGTTTCGGAGAAAAAATACTTGCAATGGAAGCGGTATCATTTTATTGTATCAGGTAGAATTGGATTTCTTACTATCGTTTGGGTCTTTGCGTACTTTTATTTAAGTGGAACGAAATATACACTTGTGTTTAAGGGGAGAGATTTAAATGAAATTTTTATCCATTGACTCCGTAAATATGTAAGAATCCTGTAGTTTACTAAATCATTGAAAAACAAATGAATCACTGACAAACTACATACATCTCGTAACGTTTAGCTATGAACTTTATTCTTTAAGTGGAGGCTTTATGCCATGAGCGTGTTATTAATGATCTGGAGGTATATTTTCATCCGTCGCTTGTGATTCCAAACACAGGTCAGTAACAATTTTTTTCGCGCTCGCTCCCATGAGCGCCAAATGAACGTGTTTGAACGAGATGGTCCGAAAAAAATGATGAGCTAAATAGAGAGGACACCGTTTGATAACAAATATGTTTGTTGGCTATGTATCTCGGCTGTAACTGTAGTTGTACGTAATGATAGAAAAAGCTAACTACATCTGTAATTTAGCTGTCGAAAGTAAATAAACAATCATCATCCATGGTAACATAAACGATCTCCAAATTGAAAAATCGAGTACAATCGCTGGCAAAAGTTATCAATATGTGCTAACACTACACTAACTGTAACACTAACTCAAACTGTCGGAATGCATAGTTACTATGTAACATACTGCATAGTATAAAGGCCTTGTCCATTACATTACGCCCAAGTGTTCAGCACACAGAGAGCGAGTGAATACTTACCCAATATTTGCCTTCAAGATGTATTAAATCTCGTGGACGCTTTCGAATCTTGCAAGCCTATGCTTTCTTTACGTATAAATTATAATATGCATTTAATAAGAATGAGTGAAGTTTAGGTGGTGCAGTTAATGAAGTTAGGTCTGTATATTGATTAAAATACAGTTATTACCTGAGGTAAATTCTGTTTATTTTCCGAGTTCACTTGTGCGAGCTGGGATTCAACCACTAGGCTACAATAAGGTCCCGATTCTCGACTACTTAATGACACCTATTGATGTCCTCTATCAATAACAAGCACTGGGACATTTACCTTAACAATTTGTCGGCCGGTTTACCCTAGTTGGTAGTGACACTGCCACCGAAGCCCGGTAAGGGCATTTGTTTCTGTAATGAGCAGAGACATTTGTTCACGAGACTTGGATGTATTTAAGTATAAATCTGTTAAATATATCGTCGTCTAGTACCGACAACACAAGGCTTATTGAGCTCACTATGGGACTAGTTCGATATGTATAAAAAATATTGTCCCGTAATATTTATTATTTACCTAGCTTTTGCCCGCGACTTCGTCTGCGTAGAACTCATTCTCGCTTTAGAATTATTTGTTTTCCCATACATCTTTCACCCTTCTTTACACCCCCTTGAGAAATGATTACATTCATTATGACATGCTCTTTATCGCGCACGGACAACATTTTAATAGAAACCCTATTTTCAATATAAATCATCATCATCATCATATCAGCCGAAAGACGTCCACTGCTGAACATAGGCCTCCCCCAAAGAGTAACATAATGACCGATCCTTCGCCATCCGCATCCAGCGGACTCCTGCGACCTTTACCAGGTCATCAGGCCACCTTGTGAGGGGGTCTACCCACGCTGCGCCTCCCGGTACGTGGTCGCCACTCGAGAACCTTTCCTCTCCAACGGCCAACGGTTCTACGTGCAATGTGCCCCGCCCACTGCCACTTAAGTTTAAAGTCAAAGTCAAAGTCAAAATATTCTTTATTCAAATAGGCCTAGCAACAAGCACTTTCGAATCGTCAGTTATAACATGTATTAACATATATATCAATTATTAATAATTATTTAGAGCAATTTACTGATGCTATTATTATTCTTTAAAATAAATATTGTATTGTTGTAGACATGTCAAAGTAAGAAATTATTTTGTAGTAAAATTCACAATAGGATCGTCAAAACATAAATAATAATAATAACAAAAAATAGAAATCTAGACAGTTTCTAGAATAAAATCAAAATATCAAAAAAATAACATATTATTATCTAATGCCATAATGATTAATTCATTAATATTTCAGTCACAATTAATCCCACGGTGTTTTATCATTCATGTAGTCATGTGTGCTATAATATGCTTTCGATATGAGTTGACGCTTTACATATTTTTTTAATTTATTAATAGATAATTCAGTTACGTTTCTTAGAAGCTTATTATAAAACTTCACACCATTACCCATGAATGATTTTCTAATTTTCTGGAGGCGAGTGGTGGGCACCGCGAGTTTGTGTTTATTTCGAGTATTAATATTATGTCACAGTTCTTCCTGAAATTTACAATGTTTTTATGTACATACACAATATAATCATAGATGTATTGACGATGCAATGTCATTACATTAATGTTCTTGAACTTATCTCTAAGTGAGTCTCTATGGTTCATTTTATATATTGCTCGAATAGCCCTCTTCTGCAGAACAAAAATGGTATTAATATCTGAAGCACTGCCCCATAGTAAAATACCATACGACATAATACTGTGGAAGTAACTAAAGCGCCCTAGATAACGATTTCCGGTATAAAAACTATCCTATGTCCTTTCCCGGGACTCTAACTATATCTATACCAAATTTCATCTCAATCGGTTAGGCGGTTTAAGCGTGAAGAGGTAACAGACAGACAGACAGACGGGTGACTTTCGCATTTATAATATTATATAGTAAGTATATATATATATATATATATATATATATATATAGTATATATAGTATGGAAGTATGGATTTAATTTAAACGAGAGCATCATTATTATCCCACAAAGCTTTCGCCTCGCTTTTGAGCCTTAAAGCAATCTCGTTGGCACTGCACTCGTCGCCCGTAAAAACGATTCTATATTACAAATCGAAACATCAAAAAGTGAACAAAGTTCAATATCTCAATAACAACGGCTTGTCTCAGAATCATCGCTGGAAAACAAGATCAGTTGCATATTTTAAGAACAGCAACATCTGAATAATTTTACCCGATTACGGCGAAGCCCCAAAAGGAGGGTTATTTTTTATGGGTTATGTTTGACCTGTATGAATGTATGGTTGTATAGTATGTCCGACGTCCGTGCTTATGTCCGCTTGTAAGTAATTATTTACCGTCTAAACTTCACTTGTGAGTTCAGTCAGGGGCAAGTGAAGTTTAGACGAACACTTGTGTAGAGTGTCCTTTTTCAGGATTACAATAATGGTAAAAAAACAGCCAAGTTATTTTCGGTCCGTCGCCGCGAACAAACTCCGGAAACTTTACACTTTTGGCGCCCGAGATAAGGAAATTGGAGGCAGGGATTCACGTCGCATTTGATGTGGCATGAGGCGAGAGTGACTTATATTTTTGTTAACTTTTAATAATGGATTTCTTGCGCTCCGTGACGGGAATTACGCAATCTCGCTATCGAATGCGTTAAAGGAACGGTCATCGGTGCCATTGATGCCTTTGTGCACTATCCCGTTATGAAGACCAGCAAGAAGTAATCAGCTAATGTTAGTTACCTATAAAGGCCTCTTACATATTTATTTTTAGAGAAAATGGATCGTTATTGGTGATATGAGAAACAAGAACAATAATACAGTAAAACTGGTATTATACGATTCTGAAAGGACCGGGCAAACACGATTTAAAAACGTAAAAGCTTATTTTGTTATAGAGACAACGTATGAAAACGTTTCGCCCGCTATTCCGTGTATGAGCGTATACTTAAAAATACTAGTTGGTATTAAAATATTTGCACTGAAAACTCTTATTGAATATATAGTCAAAGAAAATATTCCATTAATTTTCCAACACAAGTTATATTTTTCACAAAGTACGTAACGTAATAAAATAAGTGAGGGTAACGTACTGGTATAAGCAAAGCCAATTTTGAATAGTAGATTATTACCGAGGCTCGAAAAGTAAGGGATCTGAGGCCTGGCAAAGAGACCGAGCTCGGGCAATCCCGGTTTCCGCCAAGGTAAGTATAGTGGTTTTCTTAAATATTCTATGAGGAAATATTTGGTGACAAACCTAATAACGCGGTGATATTTTGACTTTGATTTAGCCAGAAGTTCTCTCTTCCTGTGACTTCATTCAGAGGCGGTATTAAGTGTTCTCACTATCTTCTACATTCAAACTCGGTTTTTTAAGTAATATCACACATAGTTAATTTCATCTTCATATCAATGCAATTGTAATTTTCTTATTTAAATTTAATGTCTTAGAAGCATAGACAATGAAGAACAAACAAAATTATAAAGATCGTGAGTGCGCCCCACTGGAAAACTCGCGGGTTGTGGGCGGGTTTCTTTCCCTGAATGCCATTTTTCCTTAGTCCAACCGATTTAATATGTCGTTGACAGAATTTTCACATCTATACCATAGACAAGTCATTATATTTATGAGTTGGGAGAATCAAATGGGTTTCCATACATTATTATACAACTTTTTTTTTAATTTTTAAAAGTGGCAAGCGCCTACGTCCATATTCTGCCATCATACTGATTTTTAATTTAAATAAAATTATTTTGCTGTCACAGAAAAATTATTGTATGCAACATTACATAATTAGGTCTTAAAATTCTCGAGTCTTTAATAACAAAAATTGCTACGCTCGTTTTGTTACAGTGGCTCTCGAGTTTTGAAAACCCTTGATGTGTAACTTTGGCATATTTTTTTATTTTCAAAGCATGTTTGAGACAATGAACATTTCTCTCATCCTGTACCCCCTTCGTCTTCCCCTAAAAGTAAAAGCCACATCCAAATTTTAAGTACTCTTAACAAAACCGCGCGTTATCTCTGTATTGCCAGCCGTTAATACCAACCAGAACTAATACCAAAATTTGTTCGTTCCTTACTAAAATACACTTTCACTTACAAAGTTATTTGTAATCCTCTGAAGGGCTTGATGCCATCGAAACGGAGAACGCAGCGGCTAGTTAATAATTTGATAGGTAATCTTGATCAGGGCTCAGGGGGATTCGGATTCATCTTCATGCCAATTGCACTTTTAGGTACATGCATATGACTTTCGCATTCATTCCATCTCCTTTGTGCAACGTGCGTGGAAGCTAGCTTGAAACATTCAGATTGGAAGTTTAAAAAAAATGATTTCTTTATCTATTGATAAATAACGGTTGTCCTCGAAATTGGCTTATGTTTTGGATGTCTAGTAATGGTTGCTAATTTGCAACATTCATTTATGTAATAATAACTGTGCGCCGCAGCGGATATTGGTCAAAAACAGACTAAATACATGAAATAGAAAATAACATTAAGTATACCTACATAAACGACTGTTAACTTGACTAATAATTAGTAAAAATCTCGTTGATGTCGGTTCATTAGTATCTAAGTTAAGTGTGAACCTACTGTCAACAATAAAGTGGTCAACTTCTTTAAGTAACTAAGTAAGTTATTTATTGGCATTAAAGCCGCGAAGCGAGCAATGTTTTCCGAGTCTACTGGAAGAATCCGGCGTCGGTATGGTGATTGTAGTTTGGTCATGTCTGTCCGTCCATCCGTCCGTATGCCACAGCCGATTTGCTCGGACACTATTAGTAGTCTACAATTATGAAATATCGTAGAAAAATGCATTCTATGAACAGCTACATAAAAAAGATGTGCAATTACATAAAATTTCAAAATTATGGGGTGGGCGTTATATACGCAAGAGCAAAAGGATGAGTGACGTGAGTTTCCTATGGATATAAGGACTTTTTTTAATTTGTGAAATTTGATAGGGGCATCAATGCGATAGAAAGATTATTTAAATAAATCGATCTACGAGTTACCGAAATATAGGGAGTATGATAGAATGTGTTGAAAACGTTGCTTCTCTAAACATGACTATGGAGCTGGACGCTGGACGGATGCATAAGTACATATGACGAACCACTACTATACAAAGTACTAGTGTCGAAAAATGGTACACCGCTGTCTTGGCCGACCTTACCCGTACTTTGTCATTTCCTTTAGTAGTCACAGTAATAAAAGTACATTATTCTTTTGAAGTTTCCGAATAAGCGAATGAGTCTAAGCATTGAAATATTGACTGTTGAAATCTAAACGTTCATTTTTATAGTGGCCTGCAGTTAGGTTCGCAACTTACATGACCAGCTACCGCAAAACAGTGGTCAAACGGCATGGGCTAAGCCTTTAACTGAAAAAATAAAAACTCCATAAACCGCGTAAACAAAACATTTATAACTGTTTGTGCAAACGGGATGCATAAGCCGGCGATACCTCGTGAGAAATGCTCAGCTCCGCGGCTTTACTCTGGTAAAGTGCGCCGTCGCGACGAAATAACACAGCGGACACAGTCGTGCACGCTAAAATGTACACCCATCTTTTTAGTTTTTGCTTCTCTAGGTACATTTGAATACTCCTATAAATAAAATTCATGCCAAATATATCCAAAGACAATTTAGTACTTCTATGGTGGATATTAATTCAAAATTAGTTTGACAATACGATTAACTATATACCTACTAGGGTGTCCTAAGATGTACAATATCATCATCATCATCATCATCATCATATTAGCTGAAGGACTCATGGACATAGGCCTCCTCTAAAGAGTATCACAATGACCGGTCCTGCGCAACCGGCATCCAGCGGACTCCCGCAATCTTCACCAGGTCATCCGCTGAGCCTTCCGTTACGTGGTTGCCACACGAAAACCTTACCGCCCTAACGGCCACCGGTTCTAGGTGCAACGTACCCCGCACACTGAGTTTGGCGATTCGGGGGGCTACATCGGTTTCTCTGTTTCTACTGCGGACGGCCTAATTTCTGATGCGATCACCCAAAAAAACTCCCAGCATAGCCCTCTCCATTGCTCTTTGAGCGACTTTGAGCCTTCTTATGAGGCCCGTAGTAAGCGACCACGTTTAGTGTCATACGTCATCACTGTCCGCTACAGTGGCCTCACGAACCATATGCGACGCCAGAATGCCCTTCGGATTGAAGGGCAAAATCTACAAGACCATTGTAAGACCTGTCGTCATGTATGGATCGGAATGTTGGGCCGCAAAGGTGACGGATGAAAAGATATTGCATGTTACGGAGATGAGAATGTTGAGATGGATGAGTGGAGTAACAAGAATGGATCACATAAGGAATGAGTATATACGAGGAAGCCTGAAAGTGGCACCCATAGATGATAAGTTGAGAGCTAATCGTCTACGGTGGTATGGAGGTTTGCGGAGGGATGAAAGTCAAGAAAGGTATTAGGCATGAATATGGAGGGATGTAAGAGGAGGGGTAGACCAAGGAAAAGGTGGATGGATTGCGTGAGAGACGATATGAAGAGGAAGGGTGTGAGTGACGAGATGACGGGCGATAGAGAGTTATGGAAGAAAAAAACATGCTGCGCCGACCCCAAGTAAATGGGAAAAGGGCACGCGAATGATGAAATAAGTAGGTAAATTTCCAAAATGTATATGCCTGTTAGGGCCTGCTACCCTACGTTTCTCCTTAAATACATTATGAAGAGAATGTCTACTGTGGATACGGAATATGGTGCGCAGACATCTTTTTTGCAGTCTAAATGTGGATAGTACATCTACGGAATCTCCCCACAAAATTATACCGTACGTAAGTAAAGGGTAAATATTGCCGTAATACGCATTTCTTGTCATTTCTTCGGAGCAACTTGCAGAAAGCAGAGCCAAAGCATAACATGCACAATTTTTTTTTTTGTTAATTCTGCAATTGTGACTTGGCAATGTGTTTGGCGTTCTCCATTCCAGTAAGATGGAGTGACGAGCTAGCACTGCCCAAAAGACAGATCTCTTCAGAAAACTTTGGAGCCCTTATTCTTCTCGATGGAGCAGATCACAGGTCACACAAGGGACTTGGAGATCTGTATATTGAGCTGCTGGTATGATGCCGCATCGGATGAAGATTGCAGAATAATTTTATTTCTTTCCTCGATGAGCTAAAGTACTATATAGACAAAATGGTTTTATTTGACAATTGTGGCTCCAGTAATAGATATTAAACTTAACTTACGTAAAGCTGAAGTGAATTTGCTTCAAAAATGTGAAGGAATCCGACTTTGGCATTTATGTGTGCAAGAAAAACAAAAAACACATTTCAACTAATATATGTTACGTGAAATAAAAAAAAACCTTTTTAATTGAATAAGGTGGGATTATTTAGTGGTAACTATCAAGGTAGGTAAATAACTTGTAGGTTACCACGAAATAATCCAACCGTCTACAATTATTTACAAATATGACAAAGAAAGTCTCCACTTTACGACCTCATCTCCAGCGTTTTCGGAAATCAAATTAAAACAGGTTACGAACGATGGGATAGCGCCCTATAATTCCAGCTCGTCATAAAAAGTATATTTTCACTAAACTCAAACCTCGGTTATAAAAGAAAGGAGATGTAAAATCTGGTACGGACCGTAAAAAAATCTTATATCCGCTCTTTTGTGTCATAATGCGGTTGTAAATAATGACGTGAAGGTTTTACGATTTTTGAATGTAAATTTTGCAATCGCGAAAATTGGGTGAGTATACGGATTTCTTTGGAGATCCTGAACAAAGGGCTGGTTTAAAGTAAGTACAACGAAAATCAATGGCGCTTTAATCATGTAAGCAAATTCACTCAGATCTTAGATTGATTTTGAGTAAGGGGCACCAAAAGATTATTCAACTAAGGTCACGAAATGTAATTAGTTAAATATTCGTTTGCTATTTGGCTTAAGCGAGTTGGGCCTGGACGGTGGCAATGCTCAAATTTAATTTTTGGAGGAAGCTGTAGGCGACCTTCTGATTTGTCGATGCGGAGGCGGTAGGATATGAGAAAACTGTAAGCTGAGTGTCAAGCGATACGAATGCATTACCTACCCACTTCTGCGCATGGTATTAATAATAATAATATACTTTATTGCGCACTATAAAGTGAGAATGTATAAATAAAGCATAATACTACTGCGCAAACGTACCTAATACTGACAGTATTTCGTCAAGTGAGGAAATCTGACATCCGTAAACTCACGGAGAACAACAAAATATCGTCAATTCAATTTGCTTTATTTCACACCAAACTAAAATCTTACATGGTAGTTAAATTACATATTCTACTTATTATAAAATTAAATGACTATAAATAGGAAACTAAAATTTCAGCAAATAACAATTGTGTAACAAAACTTAAACAAAGCCAGGATATTAATCTTGAAATTTAACAACTACTATAGTTCTTTTAACATAGCTTTGTCACAAACACACCTGTCATTTTGCTATCATTCCAGTGCAATAATCAATCATGACAATTTATACTGGTATGACTTATCTTTTTTAGGGTTCCGTACCCAAAGGGTAAAACAGGACCCTATTAATAAGACTCCGCTGTCCGTCCGTCTGTCTGTCTGTCTGTCCGTCTGTCACCAGGCTGTATCTCATGAACCGTGATAGTTAGCCAGCCAAATTTTCACAGATGATGTATTTCTGTTGCCGCTATAACAACAAATACTAAAAAACAGAATAAAATAAATATTTAAGGGGACGCCCATACACCAACCATGTTTTTTTTTGCCATTTTTATAGATAATGGTGCGGGAACTTTTGTGCGCAAGTCCGACTAGCACTTGGCCGGTTTTTTCCATGGTCAAACTATAATTTTTTCATGGGGGAAACGAAATTACCTTGGTTTTACTTTTATTCAATACGTACTTATTTTGTTGTACATTTAGATATAAAAGGTTAACAGGAAATTGTATGGTTTGATTGGCCGCCACTGTATTTCTATTAGATGGGTCGCAATGCAGACAAATGTAGGCTTATTTACCCTCGCCGACACATTGCCTGCCTGAATTCTTATAACAAGTCACTCCTAGATGTCTTTATTAAAGCGTGATGATTTCTCATTTCATTTATTTATTCTCTGAATATTTGGTAATTTGGAGTGTCAGATTCGACGTCCAAGGATTGTATGTTTTAAAGTAGTCGTTTAAATATTATTAATTAAAGGAAGAGATCGCTCTTTAGCGATAAGATCGCCTGTTGTTTACCTCAGCTTGTATCTTATTATGTTGTTTCTGTTATGTCATTCTCTTTTGAGGTGTGGAATAAATATTGTATTAATTTGTATTTGTTTGTGTTTGTGTGTATTGTATTAATTTGAATTATTTACTTTTTATGTTACGTTTAATATAATATTTGTATAAAGAGCAAGTCAATATTTGTATATTTACAACTTTTTGTGCGAAAGATGTATGTTTTGCTATTATTATACATATTTTCGCAGTTTTTAGGGTTACGTGCCTCAAACGCAAAAAAAGTTCAATTCATTCGTATTCTATAAGACCTACCTACGGTGATTATGGCAAATGAAATTATCTGGCAAACGAGGGTATACCAGAGTTCAGTGCGTTCATTTTGAGATCCTGGAATTCTCCGCTAAAATGCAATGGCGAAGACCGTGACGTCTTTATGAGGTAGAAATACCACATAATTCAGTTGTCTCTCAACGATTGGGTAATGGGCTACCTGGCTCGCAGCTTTTCGCGAAAAAAAACTGTTAGAAATAATTTTAAGAGGAATAGACATCAGATTCTTTTTTTCGAAACACCGAGGCTGTCAAATGAACCACAGATTAATTTAGGTAAAAAATCGTTTATACTATACTGTCTTGTTATAATATTTTTAAAATATTAATTTCCATATCAAGAATGATTTTGAAATAAGTCGGTTTTCATATTAAAGTTTGCTACTACTACTTTTTTTTAATTTTTTTTAAATTAAAGTTCCAAATACTTAAACGCAGAGTTTGCAATATAACATAACTGATGAAGCCATGAAATGGCTTATTTACAGCTAGAGTTCGGACTAAGGATTACATTACATTCTATTCAGTAATAAACAACAATAAGGTACCTGCTTATCACAAGGCGTAGTAGTCTAAACTACAAGAATCACGTATATCGGATGTCCTATGGCTAAGCCTCTCTAGAGGGGAAGTACTGCATTCAAAGAATTTGAGAAAACATTTGTCTTAACCAGAAATCGAACCCAGCAAATAAAAAGGCAAGATATAAAAGGCTTTTTTATCTATTTTAGTCTTATAATCTACTAGGCCGGCAATCCCTATTTTATTGGCCACTGAAGTAATGTTTATTGGTTCCACGTTTTTCTTCAAAGCGAAAATGATGTGTTACATTTTCTACCTAAAAGAAACACTGCCTGTAATCGCCTGGGACTTCAAATCAGGCCGACCTCAATACATAATGTATGAGTTATGTATACGTATAGTTAGTAAAATAAAACAGCATCTTATCTACAGCAGAGTATCTTATTGTCAACTCTAAACAGTACAGGACTATCGTATAAGTAAGACGGTGGAAGCGCAAGCAAAGAAGGAAAGCAGATAAATTGCGGGAGGCACAACTTTACTTCTTATTTTTTATTTGAAGATCCAATAGCTTTTATAACACAAAAACACTTTGAAATACAGACAAATAGGATAATAGACACATAGGATAATAATTATATCCTCTACAAATCGCATTTCTCAACCGACCTTCGTGAAATTTTCTGAGCAGGTTAATATATAGAGTTTCAATGAATACTTATTATTACATAGCATTACTTAACTGATATTTGAATAAGTCGACTTATTCAAACGATTATAATAATCCAGTAATCGAATTAGTATTATTAAAAGTCACGCATCACTAACTTGAAGTCCAAAAACTGAAAGTGATAATCATACTGTGACTTTATATGTATTATATAACACGAGTCATACACGCGCCAGTGTCAAATTAGTGTAATCAACGAAAAACGAAAAGTGGTTAAGACGGAGACCTAGGTATCTAGATTAGTACCTATTGTCATAAATCATAATGCTACTTATGTTATCTAAGCTCAATGTATTATAACCTTCTCGTAAGTGGTGGAGGTAAGGTCGTAAAGAAATCGCATACCTACATTCGCAAAGAAATTCAAAGGTGTATGTGAAGTCCCCTACCGACACTTGGCCCGCGTGGAGATATTGCCCTACTCGTCTCATCAATGAGAGGAAGCCTGTGGCCAGAAATGAGACGTATATGTATAGACTGAAGATGAGACTGAACGTACAAGCTGTCGGAAGGATCTGCGTACCTGGCTGGGAACAATTTGTTGTGGTGTTGTTTGTCCGACGGCTTAGACGTTTAGTCTCATCCTCAGTCATAGTCATAGACTCACAAATCGCGGAAGTATCTGCGTACCTGGACCTGGCTGGGAAAAAAACGCAGATATTTCCGACGGGTAGTACAAATTTAAATTGGGTTAAGTACGAGTATCTAATGAATTATCATTTGATTCAACTTATAGTATGGCTAGCGCAAGTTGAACTTTGCTTAATCTGGCTATTAAAAATTTAATAGAAAATTGCGAAAAAAAACAGGTTGTCAACGTGGACTCATCAATTTGATTATTTTAACATTTTTTTAATTTAACTAGCAGTGACTTGTGTATATCTGTAGAATACTTTGAACTTACTGCACGTTTACTCTGAATTTATTTTAAATTCTTTGACTTACAACTGACGTATAAGTTATAAATATAGTTATATAATTAAATAACGTTACGCCCGCAGGCATCAACATCATACAGTCTATTGTAACAGTGTGACGAAAAAAGTTAAAAATTACTAATTTTTACTCGAATGCGTAATATTGAGTAACAACGTTTGGTACGGTAATTGATATCGAATAGATTAGAAACACAACAAAGTCAGGAGAGACATTAGTTTTCCCATTTTTATTAAAAAAATACTAACATTTTTTGTGTTAATTTTGTAAACGTTAAACAAAATAATCCATTAAAAACCATAAACAAAACAATCACAGCACGTAACGTAATTAACATTCACTCGCATTCAATTGTTTTCATTTAAACAGAAAAGGAAATGTAAAAATTGTTTCCATTAACCGTTTTGGGCGAAAGAAGTCCTAAACGATGTTTAGCGTTATGCCACGGCCCATTTGCGCTGTGCTATTGTGGCCACCCCGCTTCAAATTAAGCTGTAGCGGCTGTGTTATTGTGCTAAAGCGACGGCGGATCCACGAGGTCTATTTTCACAAGACTATTTTCTTAAGACGAAGGTTTTTAACCAGTGTGTGTTGCCAGTGATGACATACGGTACTGAAACTCACGATGGGCCCAATAAAAAAGCTCAAGATCACCCAAGCAATGGAGCTATGCTCAGAGTTTCCCTACGAGATCGAATCTGAAATTAGGAGACTCGTAGGAGAAGCAGGGTCGTCGACATAGCTCAGTGAGTTGCAAAGCTCAAGTGGCAGTGGCCGGGGCACATTGCTCGTAGAACCGATGGCCGCTGAGGCAAAAAAGTTCTTGAGTGGTGACCACACACACCGGAAGACGCAGCGCAGCGTAGAAAGGCGTGGACTGACGATCTGGTCAAGATCGTGGGAAGCCGTTGGACGAGGGCGGCGCAGGCCCGGTCATTGTGGAAATCCTTGGGGGGAGGGCTTTGTCCAGCAGTGGACGTCTTTCGGCTGAAATGATGAAGCTGATGATGTTTGACATAAACTTATTTGTTTTCCGGTTGTGGTCTCCAATCACATTTTTTTTTCAATGGACCACACGAGCTTTCTCTTTAGACAGAGTACTGAAGGGTAACATAACGTTTTCGAGCTTGCGTAAGGTTGACTAAAATGTCAAAATTAAAGGAAAAAATTGAAAAATTTAATGCTCCGAGCAGCCTCTTAAATTATGCTTGCTCCTTTCAATTTTAAATTAAGAATTTTCGTTAGCAGCGTTACTGCTTAATCTTATAATAATACTAGCATTTGCCCGCGACTTCGCCGGCGTACTATGCGAAAATTTTAACCGTCTACAGAAAACAGGTTCGTATGTTTGTCCACGATTATCTCGCGTTTGGCTGACCGATTTAGTCGCGGTCTCCAGAAAAGTACTTGTTACATTCTGGGGGTTTCGGTATACGAATTTTGGTGATTGTGATTCATTAATAGATGAACAGATAAAAAGTCAGTATACATTCTGAGAACCGGCAAACTGTTGAAATTCATTTGAATTTGGCAAAAATAAGGATCGAAAACTATTATCATACATTTCCGAGAGGCTGAAGGGGAAAGGGCCGATGAAATAAAAGCATGTCTTAAATGGCCTTTAGTAAAAGTATCTGTGTACTACAGTAACACCAATAGGTCTGTAAACGACCAAGCAGCGCGCAGCGGTCATAAGCTCTGGTCCTTTGAAGTACAGAAATACGGCTAATTCAACATCACGTGTAATATTTATTTTTCCTAAAATTAAATGTATTAGGTAGGTTTGGCCTCACTTCCATTCGCACTCCTTAGTGTCAGTCCATCTGTTACAACCAAGTTGCTTTTACTGGACCGATTGAACTGCAATTTGGCACAAACTATCAAGAATTTAGAGCGCTCGTGGCCCAGCGGCACCCGCCTACCGCGTGCGGTGTGCGAGGTTAAGCAATGTGGGCGCAGGTCAGTTCTTGGATGGGTGACCGCTTTGACTGGTTACTAACTGACTCTCGTGCTTTGGAAGGTACGCTAAGCCGTTGATCCCGGCTGCAATCGTTAAGCCAAGTTAGAGGCCTTCGAGCGGCTTGCGAACTTCTAACAGTCAAGTTGCCCACTCACTTGACAAAGGGGGGTCGAAGTTGCACCACGTCCGTAGGGAGTACCCACCGTTACCTTACACGTGACCCCTGGGTGGTGCTAAAAGTCCAACAAAAACTGGCAACCGTACTGGTCTTCTCGAAAATCACACGGTTCGTAAATAAATGCCATACGATTAAAAAAATCTAAAAGTTGATTTATATGGAAACAAATATCGAAACCTCTATGTCGTTTTTAAAAGCAAATCCATAGATACCCCACACGCCTATATAGTAGCATTAAACTTTTTTGCATACAGGCATGTATGGAGTGCCAAATTTTACCTCAGATTCGTATTAAGAGACCTCTCGGACGCTCAGATATCGATTTTGAACGAAATCCGGACGAAAAAAAAAAACAATATGGCCGCCACTTTCACACATTTTACCTCGGATTCGTATTAAGAGACCTCACGGATACTCAGATATCGATTTTGAACGAAATCGGGACGAAAATGAAGAAAATCAATATGGCCGCCACTTTTTTCAAATTTTACCTCAAATTCGTATTAGGGGACCTCTCGGACGCTCAGATATCGATTTTGAACGAAATCGGATTGGAAATGATGAAAATCAATATGGCTGCCACTTTTTCCAAATTTTACCTGGGATTTAGGGGACCTCTCGGACGCTCGGATATTGATTTTGAACGAAATCGGGTTAAAATGAAGAAAATTCAATACGAAATTTGGTAAATTCGTTTCGTCACTGAATATCCGATAAAAAATAATAGTTTTTAGGTTCATTTATGGTGTTTAGCGGTAGTCTAAACTGACATTGTATGTACAACATTCTTTTGTCGTTCTTTTGTTGTTTAACTTCAGTATTTTTTTATTTTATTTTTCTTCATTTTACTTTTATGTTTGTTTTTCCTCATTTGCATTTTTATTCATTTCATTTCCCTTTGAGCATTTTTTGTTCTAATTCCATTAGTGGATACTGTTTTGGCTCGTGTAATAGTTCTTTGAGTTTATAATAATTTTTAAGCTGTTTGTTTCCCTTTACAATAAAAAAAAAAACAATATGGCTGCCACTCTTTCCAAATTTTAACTCGGATTGATATTAAGAATTCTCTCGGACGCTCAAATATCGATTTATGTCGAAATCGTATCGGACGGCACTGATTAATAAAACCACTTACAACACATTGAATAAAAAAACCGGCCAAGAGCGTGTCGGGCCACGCTCAGTGTAGGGTTCCGTAGTTTTCCGTCCGTCACATTAAGTTGACATATTAAGTACAGAAACACTAAACCTTTGAAAGCACGTCATTTCATTGTGATTTTGTAGAAATGACAGGTAGAAATTATTTTTGTAATTTTTTCAAAAACTATTCAACCTATCAAGTTCAAAATAATTTTCCTACAAAGTTTTTATAAAGTTCTACTTTTGAGATTTTTTTCATATTTTTAAAACTTATGGTTCAAAAGTTAGAGGGGGGGGGACACATTTTTTTTTACTTCTGGAGCGATTATTTCCGAAAATATTAACATTATCAAAAAATGATTTTAGTAAACCCTTAAATACCTATCTAACAATATATCACACGTTAGGGTTAAAATGAAAAAAAAAACACTCCCCACTTTACATATAGGGGAGGTACCCTAATAAAATATTTTTTTCCACTTTTTATTTTACCACTTTGTCGGCGTAATTGATATACATATTAGTACCAAATTTCAGCTTTCTAGTGCTAACGGTCACTGAGATTATCCGCGGACGGACGGACAGACGGACGGACAGACGGACGGACAGACATGGCGAAACTATAAGGGTTCCTAGTTGACTACGGAACCCTAAAAAAGGTCGTATCTTTATATAACTCACGGCACTTCATGCACCTTTAGACCTTATAAGGAACTTACATGCCAAATTAGGTATCTCTCGAACCAGCAGTTTGGGCTGTGCGCTGATATGTCACTCAGTCAGTCAGTCAGTTTCTTCTTGCAATTTGGCACCTACTTTTAAGTTTTCATGCCCGCAATATTAAATATCAAAATCAATGCCATTTTCGAATTTAACGACCCAAAAAAATCATAAAAATCACACCCATATTAATATTTAGACATTCCAACTCCCTCGGACCCCAACAGAGGGGATGGTATTTCACGTCCTCCACGTGGGATTATAAAATCATTGTTGTTTTCGTAATCAGCGACCCCATAAACCTCAGAAACAATACCCATGTCGATTTTCAGAATTTGTCACCACATTTCTCCCTTTTAGGTGTTGCTTTCTCAAAAAACCTGAAACACGTATTTACTCATTTATCGTTAGAAATACTCCTGTGAAGTTTCGAATAAAATAGTCCAACTAATCTTGTTTCCCCATACAAACTTCGGAACCCCATTTCACCCCCTTAGGGGTTGAATTTTGAAAAATCCTTTCTTAGTGCACCTCTAGACCTTATAAGGAACCTAAGTGCCAAATTTGGAATCTCTAGGACCTGCGGTTTGGGCTGTGCGTTGATATGTCAGTTAGTCAGTCAGTCAGTCAGTTTCTTCTTTTATATATTTAGATTATAAAGCTGAAGAGTTTGTTTGTTTGTTTGAACGCGCTAATCTCAGGAACTACTGGTTCGAATTCAAAAATTCTTTTTGTTTTGGATAGTCCATTTATCGAGGAAGGCTTTAGGCTATATAACACGCTGCGACCAATAGGAGCGAAGACGCGGATGAAGTCGCGGGCAACAGCTAGTACAAAATAAATTTGACTAAAATGTCATTTTCTATGTAAGTATATATATATCTGCATAATAGTCAAGTTATAAGTCATAATTGTTTTGCTTTTTTATGTTTCTAAAGTATTTTTTGTGTTGATTTTAAAATAAATAGTTATTAATAACACTTCCGAAGAGTAAAACAATACACGTTAGTTATTTTTGAAAGAAAAACAAACTTTTTTTCAACTGGGACCGCTTTCAAATCATTGCTTTCTAAAAAGCACACAGAAGCAAAAAATTAAACCCCTATTGAAAGCAATAGGGGTTAAATTTTTTGCTCCTGTTATAGGGCCTAAAAAAAGGGCCCAGCCTGTATATCCCTGTTTTATTTATGATTTTATATATGTTAGCGTATACAACATATATAAACCTCTCCTCCGCTTCACAACGTGTCCTAGGTATTATAGAAGTACTTATATTCAGTGCACAAAATGAGTGTGACGCCGCGACAATAAATCTGCTGTCTGACTTTATTACTTTTGTTGATAACTACCGTTTTACTAAATCTGTGCATGCAATTTTGTCCATTGTATTAACAACAATACCTTTATTCGTTTCTATATATAGCTTTTAATGTTTTTTGGAGGACGCATGGAGCCCTGTTTCTTATATTTTGTTTGAATTATAGGGCATGTTATAATACAAATGTACCTAGCGCAAATATGCCCGCAACGAAATCAGAAAAACTAGCCTTAAGGCGAAGGGGTAGGCAAGCTCTTTCCATACAAACTTTGTGCAAGTTTTTCTTCAGTTGTGTTTGCACTCCAGTTACTATTTTTGATCCATATGCTTTTTTTTTGTTAGCCATGTCTTTATGTTTTCTTTTTTAATTTTAATTATTTCTTGTATTTTTTTATTTTTATTTTTTGGAATAATGCAAAATTTCAACATCTAGTTCTGCGTATATCCAATATGTACCAACAAAAAATAAAGTTAAATGCTGTAGTGCCAAAACTAACGCAAAAAACTTGCACAACCTTGCGCCTTAACGTTCTGATTTTTTAGAGTTTCACAGCAAGTTGTATCTACCTCTCTGATGATCACAATGAGTAAGCTCGGTGTGCTTGTCAATGCTAATCATGAAGGAAAATCATTAGGTGGGTAAATCAGGTGGGTTAATCATTGGGTGGGTAAATATAATGTTAAAAGCCATTTGATAAATTTGTATGGGGCTAAACCTTCTAGAGACATATTTATTGTTAACTGATGCGCAAAATTGTATTCGTAATGGAAACAAAAACAACCCGCCCTGCTAGGCCATCAAAGCTTTCATTGAAATTATGATCAAGCCACACTTTACTAATTGAAAAGTAATGTCTAACCAAAACAAAGGCTTATCTCGCAAGTTATCAGTACCATCATGATATTGCTTTTCAATCACATCTAACAACCAGTTTACATAGAACTATTAGTAGCTTTTTCGTTTACCGTTGTGTGTTTGGTACTGGAAGCTTGAAGCGGGGTGAGAGAGTTCAGGATAAAGTGGACGTTTTGAATTTATAGCCCGACCGCTAGTCGTAAAAGAGTGTGAAGAGCTGTAAAAACTGTGTGGTGTCAAAGCGAGGAAGATGGAAACTATATATTAAGCCAAATGATCGTGGCGTTTAGTGAGTTTTCTATAACAGATGAAAATTAATCCATAGTCTGTACTTATTTATTTTCAACACTGCTTGTTTAAAATTAGATATGACATAAATTAAACTCCAGAAATAAATAAGGTAAATTTTAATAATTATTAAAACTTTATTGCACAAAATGTAATTGTACAAATGGCGGGCTTAATTCCAAATGGCATTCTCTACCAGCCAACCATTGGGCTAAACAGAGATTTATGAAAGGTGCAAAGAAAAAAGTATGATAATATCTACTAAGAAAATGCGAAGACAAAATCAATATAAACACTGTAAATAAACGTACATAAATACAAGATATTTATATAAATTACATACATACAAAATAAGAATAATGGGTGATCGTTGGATTGCTCGTTTTAAAGAACCGTTGGTTTTCTTTAATCATTTTTGATTCAGGGATACGTTTGCGTGATATTTTAAAGTGCAATTTTTTGTCGAGTGTATGCTACCTAAACGGTTTCTATGTATGAAAAAATCATGGTAGAAGTATATACATATCCACCACCACATCAGCCCTAGGTCGTCCACTGCTGGACATAGGCCTCCCCCAATTTCATGGGGGGTAAATGCCATAATCGCCACGCTTGGCATGCGGGTTGGCGATCGCAGTATCTCCACCGCACTCTAGGAATGCTGCTGCCCATTCCCCGGTGGTCTTGGTCGTAGTTTAAGGACATACCCGGGTCCCCCGGGTATACATATAATGAATTTATATACAGGGTGTGGCCTGTAATAGGAGCAATAAATTTTAAGGACGCTTTCTTAGAGCTTCTGCAGTAACCTCTTGGTTCCAAAAAAATATCTTTTTTCAATTGGGAGAAATTTTGATCTAAAGTTATGACCTCCAAGTAATTGATCTTGGCACCCAGAAATAATAGCGCGGCAGTCAATGCTGATTTTGAGGTTGCTTCAAGTTATGACTCATAATCGTTATCTTATTTTTGGTTTAAAAGAATATTTTTAGGATTTTTTTTATTAATATATAGTGTTTTTTTAATTAAATAGTTATTAATATCACTCCAGTAGAGTACAAAAGTACACGTAAACTTTGTATAAAATAAATCCAAAAAGCTTTATTTTTAAAATGGAAACCATTTCGAAATAATTGCTAGAGAGCTCAATAGTGTACCATTTAATGTATTGCTCGTATTACAGGCCACACCCTGTATACGTATAAAGGAATACTATTACAGGTAAGAAGACATTACTTTTGCCTCACCCACCACTCTAATCCATTAGCTTCTGGATTACTTCATAATGTCAAAGTGGTTAGGCGACTCATATGTAACCACATTAAAAAGTAGACATTACTAGTTCACGAGTACTAGCCGAACTTAAAGATATATACATGGAAAAGCAAATTTTCGTACAATTTCCAGTAATACGACAATGTTGTTAGTTTTTTCATAAACATAGTAGATATACAAGTCTGTGAACTTTTAAATTCGCATAATGTTACGGGTGCGCAACTACGCAACTCTACATTGCGTGTGGCCTGACACGCACTTGGCCGGTTTTATTTATGAATAGCTCCGGATTCTGTGGAGAGAGTATAGTAAATGAGGGGTTCCAAAAAACTCTCGTTTTTGTACTGAGTGAAGAGTCTGATATTTCTGACAGCTGTGGTGATATATTACGTGTTACCCGCTCCGCAAGCATATACCATTACTATGGCTGAACATATTTGCTCAACGTTTGATACAAGTTTTGGAAATGGGGTCGGACAGAACTTGGGGAAGCGAATGAATAGTACAGTATAACAGCCAATAATTTCTAACTGATTTCACTAGTAAAACCGAACCCGCCATCCCGGCTTTACGATACGTTTAGTTACAGAGTGTCTTGTAGCGATACACCAGGCACCCCGTAATGTACTAAGAAGCCGTGGATCTTAGATATTTTTTGTAGGGTGTTAGCGAGAGATATCAAAAAAGCTGTATTGTTATTGTGGACTTTGCGGGTTCATTTCTACACAATGAAGCTTGGCTCTCTCTCCTCTCTCTAAACAAGTGTAATTGGTTAAACCGTTCTTGTATAAACAAGTTAATAAATGGGATCCGGAAAGTCTCAGCTTTATGGTTTTAACGTTTAATGTGACCTAGGTACTGAAATTAACTAGAAAATAGTCATTAAAATGAACATAAATACATATATGGTTATGAAAAATATGCCCTCCTCCACATTTCTAACCCTTTGACGAGTCAACAAGCTTTCCTTACCTAAATGCATGTTATGTTTTTTTATTATTTAAACACTAAAAATAAATCATTAAAATGTCAGAATAAATAATGTATTAATTCAGCAAGGACAAGTAGCAGCAACAAGTTAAACCTAGCTTTACTCTTTTCGATCACGTGAATTGGATACATGATCTGTTAGTTCGATATTTAAACTATGTTTAAATTCTTAGTATACGTACAATTAAATAAATAAAATAAATATTGGGGGACAATCTTACACAAATCGACCTAGTCCCAAACTAAGCAAAGCTTGTACTATGGGTACTAGACGACGATATACATACTTATATAGATAAATACATACTTAAATATATAGAAAACATCCAAGACCCAAGAACAAATATCCGTGATAAATGCACAAATAAATGCCCTGGCCGGGATTCGAACCCGGGACCTCTAGCTTCGAAGGCAGAGTCACTACCAACTAGGCTAAACAGGCCGTAATTAGTTCTCAAATGAATGTTGTTATCTTCTTCATAAATTATTCAATTAACTCAGCATTTAATAGGTAAGACGATGAGAATACCAATGTTTATAAATAACTTCATTTAACCCCAGGAATGTTCCCTTGAATTAATCGGAAATGAAGAAATACACGTTATGGTGTACGTATATACATAAATGTTATGGTGACACTTCATGTTATCACATATCAAAGTGATCTTAACTTTTCTTGTAACTCTGAGGTAAGGAAATATACAATTTATAAAGTCATGTTCTACCTCACCTTTATTTGTCCGGACAGAATATTTTGCTAACTCTTGAAAATTACTTTTCTCATCATATAAAATCAAATATTATAGAAGTACATATTCTATAGTATTTTATGAAATAGCTACGTAATAAGGGTCCTTAAAATTTGACGACTTTGAAGAATTCCTAAAATGGAATTAGTATATGGGAAGAATTCGTATATGAAAAGAAAAAATGCCCTTCATGATTAAGAGCTGTTTTTTCTCTAAAATTACTTACATCTAGTTGTACTATTGTGCCAAGTTTTTTGAAAAATTCCCTGTGTTTCAACCGGGAAAAAATAAAATCCGAATTCATGAAATGTGATTTGTCTCTAAAACTGTTAAACTTTATCATACCATCTTTTTTCATTTTGGTTAGTTAAATAGTATATATGTCCTGAAAGAAAATTGAATCTTTAACATTTCTGTAAAAAAAGACATAATTTCAAAACGATTTTATTTTCATTCCTGTATGAGTGACTATTTATTATAAATTACATTTCTAAAAAGACCGTTTTAACGTTCTACTAGACATATTAGTTTGATAGTTAAAATCGAAAAGCAACAGTGTCAAAATAAAAAATAAATGTTTTTGTTGGATTTTATCACATTTTATTCATATACCATTCTAACACAACTATAAAAAGCAGGTTCTGGAAGTGATTATATCCACCACCACTATATCAGCCAAAGGATGTCCACTGCTGCACATTTATTTTTATTTTAATGGCTCCATTTTGCAGGTATTTAGTACATTTATCTGCAAACATGTTGTTGTTAATAAGTAAACAAATAAGCAAAACCAATGAGTGAAATAAGAAAATATTTTGTATTTCTAAATGGAAGTATCGGAACATAAACAAAACGTTACTCTGACATTTGTCAATTGTCATTTCGCTTGACGTCAAAGTTTCTGAATGTCTTTAAAGTTTTAATGTATTAGTTTGTTTTGTTATAAATAAGCTATAAAGGACGGAATGCTGCATGCTAACGAGAAATGGGTTTGGTTGCTCTTCTCGCAGGCTTGACAGATGCAGTTTGTGCCCACCAAATAGGGTAAAAATGGTAAATTATAAATACCGAACCGGCGACAAAACTTACTTAGTTTCAATCTAATGTTTCAAAGTGCTGAGAAAATTAAGAAATTTTGCTATGAAGAGATTTTAATTGTGAAGTCATTCAATTGCTATGAAGAGATAAATTGACATATATATATGTGAAAGGTGAGGAAATTACTTGGGTAACTCAGTTAAGTTAGAAATAAGTACAAACGAATAACGAAAACGATATCAACTACTTATACCATCCCAACCATATAAAGTGAAATAATAGTGCGATAATAAATATACATAAATAGAGCCAAAGTGAAATAAAGTGTGATATAAAAAAGGCAGAGTGCTGTGTTGACTTGTTTTTAATCTCACATAAGTAACATTAAATGGTCTATGTTTATAAAAGTTGAATAATTTCAAGTTTTTTTAATTACATTTACCACTTAGCTAATTCTAGATAAAGTGAAGAAAGCTTTTCTATCAGTCTTTGTAACACTGATATAAGTTTGAATTGTACATGGCCAGTCACAGTGGAATAGGTTTTTTCACGACTGAATACTGTACTACTGTACCACAACATCATGTACTATTTTTTAAGTATTTTAGCAAATAAAATAATTCTATTCTATTTTATACCATAGTTGTTGTAGTTGTTGTTGCACAATACCACATAGACTAGAGAACTAATCCAGGGAGTTACATTTTCGTCACAGGAAAGTGCCCGGAACACCATTGTAACTTAATAATATTTTTAATATCCATTTTATACACTGGGCATTTTTTAGTTTTTTAGGAAAGTCCCTTAAGTAGTTGATTTATTCTTATGGGTGAAATGTGAGGCAAATAGGTTATAGTAGTAACTGTTACATAATAAAAGCCCTGAAACTTAAAAATGGTAATGTACCTAAAAATGCACACAATTAGTCAGCATTTTGAATTTAATTTAATTGTTATGTATTGTGCAGACATAGGCCTCCCCAATTTAAAGGGGTAAATGCCATAATCACCACGCTTGGTATGCGGCCAAGAAATGCTTGGCATGAAATTGGGGGCGGCCTATGTCCAGCAGTGAACGTCCTTCGGCTGATACGGTGGTGGTGGTGGTGGTATCGTGCAGAACTGAGGCTTGGTCCACATTTTTTTTTTATATAAGAGTATTTAAGAGTTAATTAATAAATTGAAATAAAGCAACAATATTTCTTTCTTAGGTATTAGGTATTTTTCAGCAATACACAGCATTAATTAACAATTGAGAACCTTTTGAAACAGTGTCCAGTATGTATACTTTCATTTCAGAATTCAGGAATATCGGCTTTTGTCTAATGTCTTCTGGAGTCACAATACTACTTACAAGAACAAGCATAACCCAAGTACTTTAGATACAAACTGGGTTCTGTATCATTTGACCTAAGTGTACCAGGCATATCTATTAATCTAATTGTAGTAATATTAATTAGGTTGGATTGTACAGTCAGCTGTAGACAAATGTGACCCTAAATACCTACTCGTAAATGCATGCTACATACAAAGTAGAGAGTAAGATGCGTCACTCTGATATAAGTAGTAATTGCACTGGTTAACTACCACCTAGGTACCTAACTGTGAAGTATGATAGGTAAAATCTGCGTTTAAAGTCCCACAGTACTTAATGCCATACAAGACCATTTTTTAAACACTGCGACGGTCGCCTGCTTGATGCCAAGCAGGTATCGTAGCATTTACTTAAGACTTCATAAGAATAACAAGCGCATTGGCGACCCTTTATTTGTTGTGCCTATGTTAACACAGTGCATCCTCGGGAGCTCTGGTGCTTTACTCCCCATCAGGAACACAAAATCACATAGGTATATACCTACATAGCAATATCCCTAATGTCCATGTGAAGATTTTTTTTTACGCTAACGAAGTCGCGTGCACGGCTAGTTATATAATATATATGTATATATTATTTATTTATTCAGAAACAAACAGTCATACATAGTTTTAGGAACAAAGTTTAAAGATAATAAAAATAGACCTCTATAATATTCACTTTTCGTTGTGTTTTGTATTCAATTATTATCTACGTGCCTTGATACTCGTAATATTTAGTAGGCTATATAATTTGTTATGAAAAATCATTTATAAAACTTCGTCCCGACAAAAAAGTAATTTACGGTTGGTATATCTGGGGGCACGCCAAGTCAATTTCCTTTTGTAAAAGAGAGCTCAGTCCATTTTGCACATTCGAAGTAATTTTTAGTATGAAATTTGTGTTACGTTTTATGTATTACTGCTGACAGTTATCCTCTTATTGGCTACCTAAGATATAAGCGTGCGTGCCTTCCACCCTAAACTTACACAATGCTGATAAGATTTTAACCTCGATTAGAACTAAAGCTAACACAAATTTGGGTTGCCATCTGTTTGAGGGTTCCATTTGAACAAGCTCTTATATATGAAACATTATAATATATGTAATAACATATGTATAATCCGGGTAGCGGATGGAGTCGCTAGTATTGTAATTGTTGGAATAATCAACTGGAATTATTAAAGCACTAAAAGCAATACATTCAGATTAAGATTTATTTATGTCATAATTCAAATTACAGTACTTATAGCATTCACATCAAAGTATAAGAATCAGCTTATACTTTATGTGAATTTACTCCACTTATCATCTCATGCGATGGAGCCCTAGGAACTGAATATAACAACTTAAAAAAAATCGCATCAAAATTAAATATGAAATGCGGAAACGCGTATTCACAAGTAATGTGTTGGCTGAAAGTAAAAGTTCAAATCTCAATTATAAGAGCGATATGTTTAATGTTGCCATAGATACGAGTACCCAAATTAGATACTTACAATAAATTCAAACTGGAACAAAAACAAACCTGTTTAAACATTTTTTTTTCATTTTTAGATCACTAGTTATTTGGACTGGGAAAGGATTTTCATAATGGAAAGAAACTATTGCAACGTCAATTTGTAACCTAGGCCTAGGCATATTTAGAACTTAACGTTACCTAAACTGTTAAATTTGAACAGGACAGCGTGTCATAGCTTTCTGCCGTCAATTATAAGCCCCTAGTTGATGGTCACTCGTTAGCCCATAGGAAAAGGATCCTCAACAATGTCTAGTTATAAGAGCTGCCAATTCTATAAATTTACGACTTGCTTAGTGTTCATGAGAAAGCAAATTCATCCAAGGATCCAGAATTTGAATTATGTCCGCAACGCATAGAATCTAATTAGTAGGCTGAATAGTCCTCGTTAGCTATTGAACGTTGCATTTGCTAATGGCCTAAATTATATGCACTGGTGGCCAAGGGAAATAAAATATCGGTTGTAGATTTGTGTTATGAAAATATTTAGGTATGTTAATGGTGGATTTCGATTTGGCATCGAATGAGTAAATATTTAAATGCAAGATATGCGATTATACTTACTAGTGACGCGTCCCGTACTGCTTCACACTTCTGGTTCAGACGTATACAATAAAAATAACAAGGCAATAACAATACAATAATCGTACCAATACTAAAAATATTAATGCTACATTAAGTTGTCAGAATTATCGTGAGGTGGATATTGTGGCCATTAAACGTCCATTAGTGCTGCGCATTCCATGCATTTCTGAATGATTATGGAGCGATTTTATAAATGAATATGAAAAAAATAATATATTCATGCTATTGTAGCCGCAATGCATCTGATTTATTGTACAGTCAGAAGCAAAAGTAGCTACGCGGATCTACTGCTCAAAATGAACTACACACAGACTGTAATGTCAAGAGAGTAAGGCGCCGTGTAGATAATAGGGTATTTCACCAATAAACAAATCATTTGAAAATATAATAATTTTAAAGAAATTTAAATATATTATAAACACGGAAAAAATGATGCAGTTTGTTCATAGAAAATTGTGACGTCATTACGCACATTTCCCTACAAACTTCATACTAACAGAGCGTTTTTCAAGTTTCGTAAAAAGTTGCTGATTTGACTATCAGTGAAATAGCGTATTATGTATAAAAGCTGGGCTTCCGTTTAGTAACTAACAGATATTATTTAGTTTTGATTACAATACATTATGAAATCATTTATTTTCGCTGCGCCATTCACGACGCACATGCATAAAAACGCTGCGGGCGTTTTTCGCAACATCTTTTGTATTAATTTTCCGTGTAGTAAGCTTGCGAATACCAAATCATTGGGAAATAACTGGGTATAGGTAAAAAACTTAAGAAAACGATCTGTTGTATGAGTTGTAGTTGTAGCGTGTTCGAATATTCATTACATATTTAAAAATATTTAAAATGTGTAATACAAACAAAACAAATGTCTATTCGAACACGTCACAACTACATACATGTTCTTAAGTTTTTGCATTTAATGTGGTATTTATATAAATAAATATTAATAGACAATTTTTTACACAAATCGAACTAGCGGGTTAGTACTAAAACTCCATGGTGACAGCCATCTGCGCTCTCATGCGGCGGACGCCATGATCTCATACTGAAAGCAGTGGAGCCTCCATCGCGATCCATTACGTTGTAACCTGCTACGGACTATGGCGTGGCACTTTGAACATAGCGTGGCAGTAAGTGAGTTAATCAGCTTGATCCAGGGCTCAACTTCCAGAACACATATTTGATGTATTCAAATAATATATAATTAAAATTCTTTTTTGCTATCACCAACTAACACCAACCACATATATATATATATATATATATATATATATATATATATATATAAACAGAAACTAAGCTCATGAACATCAAACAATTGTATATTTATAATACGTGCATTCTTGTTAGAAAAATATTAAACAGCTCACTCCATACTAACTTTGGTTTTGTGACAAAGAAGCAGATAACCAAACGAACCACCCGTCGGGCTAGCTTCATTGTATTGCCGAAGATAAGAACACAATTAGGGAAGAAAATGTTTACTTTTGAAGGTGCACAGCTTTACAATAAACTACCGTCTGACTTGAAAGGAATAGGCTCACACAATGTATTTAAGAGTAAGTTAGCGGACTACATTTTAAACCACTACCCACCTAAATAAAATAATAATAATCATGTGTGAGCGTGTACCTAACGGACGATATATATTAATTAAGGAATATTTTTTGTCTAAAACGCTGTTCTCGTGTAAGTGACTTGTAGAATAGAATAGAATAGAATAACGTTTATTGAATAACGTTAATAACGTTTACATGTCTTTTTCAGAATAAATATCTTTAAACCTAAACCTAATATATGATCAGAACTTACCGAGACGATTTTTACTATTGCATAATGTTGTATGACAACTTTTACATAAGTTCGCTGCTCTCGAACTTCTTGAACTCATATCCTGGTCAGTCGTCCAGTTCATTATTTGCCGTAATTATAATGAACTAACCTTTTGTCGAGATAATTTGCGGAAGTGTGGGCACGTCCTTAGCGCGCCCACGTCCCTGTAACGACGTCACGTGCCACGCGGCCGAACTTATGGAACGTAATCCCACCTATTTCGGGGGACCAATTTACAAGACTTTACTTGATTTTACTGTTTTAAGAGTGCGCAGTTTTTATTTTAAGGGGCTCCCTAGTCCGAATGACCTTCAGCGTTCGGCTTCCTCGTCCCCCGCACAGCCTATCGTAAACACGTACCATCACGTACCAAAAGGTCGTAACTACCTCGAACATTAATTACAACGCCGCCTCGAGATGTTTAAGCGAACCACTGTCAATAGCCGTATCGTCTGTTCTAAAGACAGATGGCGTCGCGTTCGAGCGTTAATTTGGCGCAGTGGTATGTGACCCTGCTTACTGTGCATGAGGTATCGAGCTCGATCCCGACCAGTATAATAGTTTTTGTGTTATTCTTAAGTTTATTATTTGTAATTGGTATGTTATTATTAATGCATTTAACAATGTTGTCATTAAATTGAATGGTAAAAAATAAAATATTATAAATAAAAATAAAATATTTATTTAGACATGTTTTATTGATTTTGAACATTTTTTTATTTATTTACATACATACTATGAATAATTGAAAAGCGGCCAAGTGCGTGTCTGACTACGCACAATGAAGGGTTCCGTACCCACTCCTACTAGTCTTAATTTAAAAACACTATCATATACTGTTAATTAAATAAGGTCGTATCTTTATAGAAAACTCATGGCACTTAAGTCCTTTTGTTTGGGTGAGGCAGTTTTTCAGGGATAACTTAAAAACGGTAAGACCGATCTTATTTAAAACAATTTTCGGTGAAAGTATTTAATAAGCACTATGCCTATGATTTTTTAAAATAATTTTTGTTTCCACTGCTTGGAAGTTAGATACAATTATTATGACTTTCGGAGCGATTATCTCCGAAAATATTCACGCGATCAATTCTGTTTCTGAGAAACATTACATTCATTTTTGAAGACCTATCGATTTATGTGCCACATGTTGAATTACGTGAATAAATATTTTTTTGACTTTCAGTTACGTGTACCCCCTAAAAATTATTTTCTTTAGTAATTTGTATATATAACTATGTAGCGGTCTACATATTACATCTAGATTTCGAATTTTGGTTTAATACACCCTATAGTTTTTGAGTAAAATGCCTGTAACATACGGACGGACAGACAGACAGACAGACATGACAAGACTGATTTATTGAATATAAGAAAGAAATCAGTTAGTATAACTGGACTACTAGGCCAATCAAATTAGAATTTTTCGAAGAATTAATTTCCAGCAAGCTCGAAATAGTTTTAAAACCTTTATTTGGTCCCAAATGCGTGTAATCCAAGCTTGCCCTATCCCAGGTGTGCAAATTTTTTAAAATGTTTTTTGCTTATAGTGCAGTTTAGATCATTACAAATGCGAGACTAAGGCTGGGTTGCACCAAACCGTCTGTAATCGAAAGCGGTGTTCGTTAAAATCTGATTGTATGGAAAGTTTGACAAGTTTCTATGGGATGACAGCTGCCGGCGCCATATTTAACGTTGATCGGTCTGTAATAGTGTGTTGATGCAACTCAGCCTAAGGCTGGGTTGCACTAAACCGTCTGTAATCGTAAGCGTACCAACATACAACGAGTATTACAGACCGATCAACGTTAAATATGGCGCCGGCAGCTGTCATCCCATAGAAACTTGTCAAACTTTCCATACAATCAGATTTTAACGAACACCGCTTTCGATTACAGACGGTTTGGTGCAACCCAGCCTAAAACTCACGCGTTTCTACTACGTGTAGTTTTAGAGAAATAACTTTTTGAAAATCTGATTTTTGACACCCTGATATTACGAAAATAATGTATATATTGTAACCTGTTTAATAAACTTTTATATTGTTCAAAGTGTTAGATAAGCCCTTCAGATACATACATTTAGAGGTAATTACGACCTCTCTAGGTACATTTTTTACAAAGATATTAATTATTTTATTGATTTTGGTTTTTATTTTTTTTCTTCTATGTTCCACGTAGTAGGGCGCGATATTTGTATGACAGCTTCATTATTATGTTTTCTATCTACCCTATTTTTTACGAGACCTAATTCCATGGCAAATTCAAGTAATCACCGAAACACTTTATATCCGGGTTATCCGGCCTCTAGGGTTGACGCTTCGGTATTTTTAATTTTATAGGCCGTTTTCTCGGGGATATCTATTATTTTACATTAGAAGCTGTATAAGATGTTTCCAGCTTTTTATGTAAGTATGGGCGATTACTTTTTAACCGTGGTACCGTAATTTTTAACCGACCCATGATAGATGTTGCGATATAGCATTAGTTTAAAGATTCTTAGCCTAACAGTATCCTGACGTGAGATATGTTTTCTAAGTACTTCCAAGTACTTTTGTTTTGATATTTGGAGAACATTTACATCTCCAAAAAATAAATGTGTTTCTTACTATGATTGGAGAAGTTTTAAATGTCAAATTAATTCTTTTGGCCACGGGACCCTTTGTATTTTCATTATTTTTAGCGTTCTTTTACTTTATGTTGACGGCAGAGACGCTTTACATCTCCAAGTTAGGTTATAATTATTAAAATGACTTGGACGCAGATACTCTTTACATTTCTCAGCAAGTGTGGTATTTGTCTGTTGTGTCATTTTGTTATATATCATGTGTCACTTAACGATCATTGTAAATGTATTTGTAAACTCTGACATGTAAAAGAGCCCTAGGTCTCTAGAGGCCTACTTGCTAAATAACTATTTGAATTTTGTAGTAAATAATTATTTGGTTTTTGATGAATGATTCATCAATTTCCGATGGGAAGGGGTCCACCGTCGTTAGGTAAACACTGAAACCCCATGTCAATACATATAGTCCGGATGGTGTCAATACCGTATTATTTACTTTGTTACAAAAAAAACACTTAACAAAACACTAGGTGGGCCAGTAAATGGGCCATTTTACCAAAAGTTGTACACTGACTTTATTTATCAGAATTTTGAATTTTTCGGTTATTCCTACTCAGAATCGAAAACCCTTTTCATTCTAAGAGGAGACAAAAGTGTCCCAACCCATTCCGTTACTTTTCCGTAGACGGTTGTATGGAAGTAACAGAATCGAAACTTTATTTTTGTATGAAAAAATTGGGACACTTTTTTTCTCCTATTAGGATGAATAGGGTGTTCAATTCTGAGTTCAAATAACACAAAAATTCGAAATTATGAAAAACTTTTCATAAAATGGCCCAAATCCGGATAATGGTAGTGGCAGCCCTGACCGAAAACTTAAATTTACTGTAGATTAAATGTTCCATGGAATTAGGTCTTTTAAAAAATAGGGCTGATATAAGACATAATAATGAAGCGTTAATACAAATATCGCGTCCTACTACGGGAGAAGATGGAAGAAAAAAAAAACAAAATCAATAAAATAATTAATATCTTTGTGACAAAAGGTCGTTTTAATCTCACATTTGTAATGATCTAAACTACAGTAATTTGTAATAAAATGGGGATGTCACTTTTTGGCTTCTATACAGTTACGCCATACGAGGGTCAAACTGAAAGTTTCGGGAATAGAAAAAAAATGCAGTTAAATTGAATAAAAGTATTTTTAATGTTTTTCAAAGTATTCTCCTTTATATTTTATGCACTTTTTCATGCGTTCAAACCAGTCGTTAAAACACTTATTGAACGCTGAAATAGGGGTGGACGTTTTCTTGCGAAACTGCCGATTTTGGTCGACCTTCACGCGCGTCGTCCGTGAGGGATACTCGGCCACGTTGAATTTCTGAATAGCACCTGTATATTGTCGTCTTTGAAGGTGCTTAATTACTAAAAACAGCAATTATCCGGTCTCCACATTGTTTTTGTGTTAATCCACTTTTAAAGTCGTAATAAATCATAGCTCTTAAATTTCCACGGGACAATTCCATCTTCAGTGGTGACTCAACAACTCAAAAAACAATTGAAACCCAACCATTGTTTATTTTCTGTGGCCAGTGTGTTATTATGATGAAACTTCAGAGATTATAAAAAGCTATAATATGTGTCAAAAATAAGTTCGTAAGTATTAGATTCCCGATACTTTCAGTGCAGCCCTCGTAACGATGGTACCTAATGTTTTAGTGGAAAAAATGGTTTACACTAGTTTTGGGGTGTACGGGACAAAGAGACCACAAAGGCCAAGGATCTCCTTGATCAAATCGGTCGCATGCTGCCCTCGTCCTACGGTTTCTTGGGATCTTGAGTAGATCGTTAGTCCACCTTAGTCGTGAGTCTTCCCACGCTGTGTTTTCCGGTCTGCTTCATTTTTGGCGATTTGTTTTTCTGTCTTTTTTTTATTGCTTGGCGAATTGGTGAGGGATCCCTAATAGGCATATTACGAGGATGTCGTGGATCCACCAATTCTGGCAGAATGCAAGTAATATAAAATGTCGTCAATTTATTTTCCATCTTGTCTCGCCAAAAATCGTCGTCCTTAAATATTATTTCCGTTTTTAATGGCTCTTGATCGTTAGCCCATACAGCAAATATACATCTCGTTCGCTTCGTAATATGTAGTTGCCCTTGCACTTGGTAAAACCAATCGTGAGTTTGATTTATTTCAAGATCACCACTTTTATTTTTTTTCCAAAATGTCACCTTTTTGGTATTGATAGCTGCATCAATACCAATATCATATGCGGTTATGGGGCATTTGATCTCTACAACTGCATCATCACCACATAAGCCGTCCGGTGTTGCTCCGAGATATGGCAAATCTTCATCAATGAAGAGTCCGCATGGGTCTATCTTAATGTGAAGTTGTTTTGCGAGCAATTTTATTGCGTCGCTTTCTTTGTTCCGACCGTGACTTATTGACGGAACATGGCCTAGGTCTGCCTTGTAAAGTAATTGTTTTACTGTACTTGCACAACTCGTATCCGGTCTCATCTTTATAATTTTTCCAAAATTTGACGCTGTCAGGAGCGACCTTCTCAATTCCAACCATTCACTGCATTGGCTTTGATGGACAGTTTTCTGTTGTATAATTTGTCTTTCTTTTTCCGTCTTTTTTAAGCCTTCAAGATGTTTCAGTTTTAATTTCTCGAATTGTTCTACTGCCATATCAACTGTATGACAAGCAGTACCATAATTACTGTCATGAACGGATTTTTTTTCTTTTGAAAATAGCAGCTTTCTTTTTGTTTTTTTATTTTTTTTATTAAGCAATGCTTTTCTTATCCTTGATCGTTCTAGCTTTTTCACTCTACCTTGAGGACTTGCACCTTTGTTGATAGAAGTGTAAAGCATGGATATTGTCTTCCGCGTGTTAAAACCAACGGCTGCGGCAAGGCACCGTGTTTTGTAGGATGACTTTTTTGAAAAATTGATTCTTTTGCCACCTACTAATTTTGCTACAATACTGTGGAAATTTTCCACAGCGTTGCTGTCGACGTCATAAAACAGGCTCCTTGAGTGTCCGGCAACACTTTGAACCAGTGAGCAAATTTTTTGCCACATGGTACTCAAAAAGAAATCGCTCGGAATTGCATCATCTGCGTCTGCAACACAAATTTCACCATCAGGGTTTGTAATTCGATTACAGAAATAAATTTTACACTTGGAATGATTACCAAACGCGTGCAGATGACTGGTCAGAATGTCTTCGAAAAGACATTGCACGTCGGAATCAATTTTGTTTCTTTTTATGCTTTTGACGATGACGCACCTAATCGTTAAAATGGCCTTTCTTGTGATAAGTTTCCTAAACTTAAGCGGATATTTTGTCTCTGTACTTAAGGCATTTAGTTTGTTGCAAAAATTTCGCAAGATATGATTTCGGCACTCAACTTTTTCTACAGTGACATCAGGGTATGGACGTGTTTCGAGAATTTTAGAATATGTACTTGAATCGCCGTCTGAAATCAGCCTTCCGTATATGAGCCCATGTTGCTCAATGGAACTTTTGAAACCTTCAACCAAAATTTGGCTTTCCATTGAAGTCGAACTGCCCGTGTAGTTTTTAAAACATAAATGTTCATTGGGCTGCGTCCCTTTACTCTCTGCATTGGTACAAGTTTGGCAATATTTATTTTTCACTCCTAAATATAAGATTTTACCTGTATTCTTGCCAATGATTGTGGCAGCACCAGATAATGCCGAATAATTTTTTTTAAATGATCGTTTGGACCAACATCCGTCTGCAATAACATCAATTATTGGGACTCCATCTTTATTGACCCTGCCCTCTGCTATAGAAATTTCTTTTTCTTTGTCTGCGGCTTGTTTCATTTGTTCGTTTGCGGTAATTTCCCAATGTTTGTGAATTAAGTCGTGATTTTTATCGTACAAGTGCTGAGGTACTGTCGGTAAATTGACACAGGACAACAACTCTTCCAGTTGCGATTGGCCACATCCAATGGCTACTGTTCCAGCTACCGCGCAACAATTAACATTGACAAAGTTTTCATCGCATAGATCACTGTTTATGTAAAATTTGACATTGCACATTTTGCACTGAAACGTAAAAGTAGACACCAAGCCGTTTTGTTTTTCACCTACTAATTCTAGCACTTGCGAAGTGCAACCCATGGGACCATGACTAGCTATATCTAGTAATTGTTTCACAAAGTATCTGATGTCTACAATTCTTCTTCCACGTACATCCTTTTTTGAAGCAGGTTTTTCTTCCTCTGCAATCTCCAACTGAAAATTATAAATAACATTGTAAATATTTTCAAAAAAATAAGTTGACGGACTATTGGAAGTTACTGACCCATTTTAACTGCTTGAGCATTGATCTGTATATATACTTTAAATGTAATACAATGTAATATACCTCAACGTTTTCTTCGTTGCCGTCTTCATATTGTGACATCTTTGCAATCTGATTTTCCTGACTATCATCGCCGTGATTAATCCGTTGCTGAGTGATCCTAAAATTATCAATAATTAATTTAGTTATGGTCTTGTATTTTCTAAGAGCTATAATTTGAAGGTGAAAAACTAAACTCTTTACCGTCTACTTTTACGTTTCGGTGCAATTATTTATCATTATTAGGTGCAGTAACAATAATTTTGAGGCAAAATATAGGAAACATTGCCAATTAAGATAAAGATTTCAAAAAATCATCTTTACTTGAAATCACGTACTTAATTTCGACTAGTGACTGATAGTTCCAAAAAAAAATAATCTACAAGATTGAAAAAAGCTTACCCGACGTCAGGGTGCCCTTGCTTTACGGCAGTTGCGGCAAAGCTAGTTTCTGCTTCATGTAGGTGTGGTTCTTGCAGAGAGACCTCGGCGTTGAGGTTCAGAGGCTGCAGTACTCGTCTTATATTTTGGTTACTGAAAAAAGTGATCCAATTACTGTTATGCAAAGTGGCACCAGTGGCTAGTGATGACATATGGAACTGAAACGTGGTCGCTTACTATGGGCCTCATAAGAAGGCTCAAGGTCACCCAAAGGGCAATGGAGAGGGCTATGCTGGGAGTCTCTCTGCGTGATCGCATCAGAAATGAGGCCATCCGCAGTAGAACCAAAGTAACTGATATAGCCCTCCGAATCGCTAAACTTAAGTGGCAGTGGGCGGGGCACATTGCACGTAGGACCGATGGCCGTTGGGGCGGAAAGGTTCTCGAGTGGCGACCACGGACCGGAAGGCGTAGCGTGGTTAGACCCCCCACAAGGTGGACTGATGACCTGGTAAAGGTCGCGGGAGTCCGCTGGATGCGGGTGGCGCAGGACCGGTCATTGTGGCACTCTATGGGGGAGGCCTATGTCCAGCAGTGGACGTCTTTCGGCTGATATGATGATGATGATGATGAAAGTGGCACCATGGGTCTGTAACGGCTCCATGGTGGCCCACTCCCGTTCCTCCGGACTATATGGATTGACATGGGGTTTCAGTATTTACCTATAATATATATGATAACAAGAGTGGACCACTTCCCATACCACATATAGCCTTTCATCTAAAATTGATGAATCATTCGTCAAAAACTACAAATTGTTATTTAGCAAGTAGGCCTCTAGAGACCTAGGGCTCTTTTACATGTCAGAGTTTACAAATACATTTACAATGATCGTTAAGTGACACATGATATATAAATTAAAAAACAGTAAAAATAATGGAGATATAAAGGGTCACGTGGCCCAAATAATTAATTTTACATTTAAAAGGTCTCCAATCATAGTAAGAAACACAGTTCTTTTTGGAGAAGTAAATGGTCTCCAAATGTCAAAACGAAAGTACTTAGAAGTACTTACTTAGAAAACATATCTCACGACAGGATACTGTTAAGCTAATAATCTTTAAACTAATGCTACATCGCAACATCTGTCATTGGTTGGTTAAAAATTACGGTTCCACAGTCAAAAATTAATCGCCCATACATACATAAATAGCTGTAACACTTTTACAGCTTCTAATGTAAAATAATAGATATCCCCCGAGAAAATGGCCTACAAAATGAAAAATACCGAAGTGTCAACCCTAGACGCTGGATAACCCGGATATAAAGTGTTACGATGATTTCTTAAATGTTCCACGAAATTAGGTCTTGTAAAAAATAGGGTAGATTGAAGAGATAATAATAAAGCGCTCATACAAATATCGCGTCCTAATACGGCGAAACATGGAAGAAAAAAAAACAATTCAATAAAATAATTAATATCTTTGTAACCAATGTACCTAGAGAGGTCGTAATTACCTCTAAATGTATGTCTTTGAAGGGTTTATCTAGCACTTTGATCAACAGGAAAGTTTATTTAATAATTTGCAATATGGGGGCGTCCACAAATTACGTAACGCAAATTAAAGGGAGGGGGGGGGGTTCCGCCTAAGCGTTACGGTCCTGTTACGTTGGGGGTGGGGGGGAAAGGGGGGGGGGGGTTGTCAAGGTTTGCCTTACGTGACGCACGATTTTTTTATTTATAATAGTTTACATAAAAAAATACATTTTCACATCCCTAATTTGCGGTATTCCTCTGAGAAAACATCGCATATTTATGACCCTCACTTGCGGCTCGGGCCTCATATATCTGCGATATCGGCCTTTCTTTGTTTTACAACCCTTGTATCGTAAATTAGCTATTACAAAACACTCGTTACTTACCGGAATTGAAGGGGGGGGGGGGGGCGGGGTCCCAAGCTAAGCGTGACGGTCCTGTTACATGGGGGGGGAGGGGGTTGAATATTTAAGAATTTTGCGTTACGTAATTTGTGGACGCCCCCTATATAATTTTTTTCTTAGTATCCGGGTTTCAAAAATCAGATTTTCAAAGATGTATTTCCTAAAAAACTACACTTATTAGAAACGCAGGAGTTTTAGTCTCGCATTTGGAATGATCTAAACTACAGTAATTTGTAATAAAATGGGGATGTCACTTTTTTAGCTTCTATAAAACACTAGCTTCGGTTCGGGCCACAAATACCTGCGATCTGGGACATTTACGAATTTACGCCCTAGGTACGTAATGTAAGTACTATTTTTATTCTTAGGTGCTATGAGTACATAAGGCCGCGGGACGACGCCAACGGCGGGCAGCGGCGAGCGACACGATCAAAATGTATAGACTTGAATGAACCTGTCCGAACGACAGCGGCGGCCCGCTGCCTGCCCCGCTTTCTGCCCCTAATACCTCTAGTACCTATAGCCTTGTAAGTCCCCATGTAGTTACTTGTTATAAGTAGGTACAACTACAAATCGAGTTTGATGCGATGCGATGAAGCTACTCAAAATAATAGATAGATACTTACCCAGCGTCAATGTCAGTCCGTTTCACGGCAGATACTATGTTATCTGGCATCTCTGGCTGTTGACGCTTTTCTGCCTTTATTTTATGGCTAAAAAATTAAAAATTATTCAATTTAGAAAAAGTAAATTATTACTTGAATAGGTACTTATAAAACGTAGAAAGAAAACTCCAAGGACATAAATAGGTAACCTACTATGCATTTATCTTCACGTTGAAATAATATTGTAGGTAATATTTTTTGCTTTTCTAAGGCCGATATTAGAATATCATAAAATATAATCCTATTTGACAGCATGCGTACAATTATAATCATATATTTGAAAGAAGAAAGAAAGAAAGAATTCTTCATATTTAGCCGGTTCCTACATCTATGATCATATTTCTATGATAGTTTAATATCGGCCTAAAGTAAAACAAATAGCAGGTATAAAATAAAACAAAATGCAATACGCATACAGTCAGTAAGAAAAAAACAAGAAAGAAGTGTGCAGTAGAGGATTCGAACTCTAAACCTCATCGGCGTGGCATACTTTAGGCAAATGCTTGCAGTCTGAGCTATAATAACGCTGATGTTTGCGACGAAATTTCGGTATAACATGTATACTGAAATGTTAAACTTTCTCTAACATCATGTTATCATATTACATGTTAGTAACATGTACTCTGAAAATCTTGAAATGTGTATACCTAGTTTTAATGAAAAAATAATACCACTTCTATTTCATTATCATTAGGTACAAACAAAATATTACTCACGCCAACTGAAGATGTTGTAACAACCGTTTCTTCCGTTTTGACACCTTCGGCATTGTTATACCAGTAACAAAACAACCACACGCGCACACGAAATGTACACAAAATTAAACACTAGGAAAATAGTAGGGCGCAGCGTCAATTCGGCACACGTCTCACCTGCGTAATCGTCGGATCGACACTGCCCCGTCGCCCGCGCAGGCACTCGTAATATAGTTACGTCGCGAAATAGGATTTTGCTGATTTTTTTGAAAATTATAACTAAACTTATAGAAAAGGCTTGCATAGCGTGTTAGGCGTTTTCATAAGGAACAATTTGGCATAGGTTTTGGGTCGATTAAAGGTTTATTGAGAGACTAGATACGTAATCATTATTTTTATAGACCTCTCTGTAAAAATTCATAATTAAATACATAAAAATATATTCAAATTTCCGAATGCTAGAAAGTGTTAAGGAGGAACTAAACTATCATATGTACATGTTTCGTAAGTTATTTTCACCATTCCAGGGACTAGATACACAACAAAAACCATGAAAAACCGTTAATTTTTGCTTGGAGCCCCTTAAGATAAAAGTGTAATGTCTTAATTTAACGACGAAACCTTACATAGGCGCTCCCCCCTCACTTTTTTGCGTGGAAAAACCTGCGATCAAGGTACCCAATGACCGGGAATTACTGGGTTATGTGGTATTTGTATCCACAAAAACTCCATGGTGACTGCTCCATCTGCACTCTAATGCTGAGGACTCCGAGTACTGAACGCACTGGACTCCCCGCCACGTGGTGCACTCGCCACCCCGTTAACCCCTTGTATTTAGTTGCCTTTTACGACAGGCGGGGTATCCATACACCTATTCTTGCCCGAGTCTACACGGTCTAAGCCGTGGCTTTTGCAGTCGCCCTACCCTGAGGCTGGCTCTAACTGTTCGAACGCAGCTTAGGACAAATCCACTATCACTTAAAGAAAGATATGCGGTTGAATTGAAACTCACTTCTTGTCACGGCTGCCGACCGCGCCGTACTCAACCCGCCGCCGCCGCGTGCACGCGTGTTTCAACACTCATCCTGATGAAGGACTCCAATTGTAGTCCGAAAAATGTCGCAATAGTGACTTTACAAGTGAGTTTCAACCGTATGTCTTTCTTTAAGTGTTAATATGCCTCACGTTAGTATAAATTTATGTAATCCACTATATTTTTTGTCGGGTAAGCTATGCAATTACCATGTTTAGCTACATTCTGCTATTAAAATGTCAGGTCTGAAAAGTCAAAATCTTAATCAATACATGCGTATTACGTCTATTAATTGACGAATCTATGTCTAAATCGAGGAGTGATTGATTTATCTATCCTAGCGCCCAGATACTGTCCTAATAGTTCCTATCTTCAATCTTAATTTATGTCAGTAAAGAGTATTAAACATTGCAACGCTGCGAGTCTAGACGTAGCTTCACAATTTTTTTATAGTTGGTTGGCTGGTTGCTGTGGTTGCTGTGTGTGTAAAATTTTAACCAGTATCCATGAATGAGATAAATATATCAAAGCTAACACGGTACTCACCTTGTTTCTGAACACGTTTGAGTGAATGTTTAGACATTTTGAACTGCATTATTGTATATAGAGAAAGAACCAAACCATTTGACTTTGAAATTCGAATACCGGCTATTTTCATATTCAGCTATCTTTTAAGCAATACAGAAGCAATATTTGTCGGAAGTTCGAAATCTTACGCGCTCTTTATGACGCGTTAGCGGTAATAATTAAATCAAAATCAAATTAGCTTGCGTGAAGCATATCTCGAATCGACCACCGCGATGCAAATTGCATTTGATGTTGAAATTCCCAGAAAGAGTAACCGGAAATTGGGAAAATTACAATTACAAAGATGCAATGTTCCATTTTGAAGAACCGCATCTATGTATAGATTTTAGTTAATACGAAAATATCAAAGACCGGTTTATAATTGCCACTGGCAACTGCGCTGTGCAATAAAAAAAGAAATAGTGAGTATTCGAAATATCAAACGTATCAGACTAGATGTGTATTCGTAAAATTTTGTATTCGGAGCGCTTGTTTAAACATAGAGTTGACCAAACAACAGTTGAGGTACAAACGTATAATACGAATTTTTACTTATAGCCAAATCAGATTTTTAACGAGACGTCAAAACTAAGTTAATATTACGTACGTACTCACTAGTCTGTATTTAAAAAAAATATATTGTCAAACTGCGTCATTTTTTATCCGACTGCGCGACGCAATGGAGGGTAATGTGTTTATTACTTTTCTATAAATGTACGTTTGTTTCTTTGTGGCGCTTTATTGCCTAAGCTAGGAAACAAAATGCATCTTGACTAATCCAATGAATTTTATTGTTTCTCAGAAACCAAAATATGATTGCTTACATTTTTCCTTAAAAATCAATAGTGGGATTTTTCTTTCCCTTTGTTGCCACAGCCCACTCAGATAAATGATTCTGGAAGTATTAAAGGACACAATCAAGTAAAACCCCTCAAATTCAGATATTTTATCTACGTATATCCAAGAGAGCCGTTCCCGAAGAATATTGCTTTCGTTTTCTGCGATGCTGTAAGATTGCAATGAAGTAAGTGAAGTAAGTATTATGTGCGCGGAAGACATAACCATGTCGCTTACACGGTGGCGTCCCACAAGAATTAAGCCATCCCCTAAAAAGTGCATCATTTAGTTAGCAATCCAGTCGAAACCTATCCATGGCACTGGTATACGGACATGCGCGTTGACAATCGCCGACTAACGAGAAACTTCGCCGGTGATATTTGAAATTCCCTTGCATCTTTGAACATTCGATATTTCTCAAACTACGACATGGCAGGGCAAGGGCAGGGGCAGGGCAGGTTTTGCCTACGTTAAGGGCGCTTCATACAAATAGAACTTGTATAAACACTCTGCGCAAAATGTACACATACGCAAAACGTACAACACGCATAATATGCAAATTTAAAAACTATAAAACACCCGTTTACTCTACTTACTTATGGTAGTAAATAACTGCAAAGCTCTTAACAAAAGTAAACCGTTGTACATATATAGCTTTTTACTTCTAACAGTCAAGTTGCCCACTCACTTGACAAGCCTATTCCCAATAAGGTCGGTTTCCCCCTAGGGTTGGAAGGTCAGATGGCAGTCGCTTCCGTAAAAACTAGTGCCTACGCCAATTCTTGGGATTAGGTAGCGGACCCCAAGCATTCTTCAGGATGCAACTGTACTGTACTGGGAATAACGCTAGGAGGATGAGTGGCAGAATGTCATGATGCCTGTGCCACAAATTTATGTGGAATGAAAATTAAAAAAGAGGACTTTGCCGGCCTAGGCCTGCAAGATTTGTATGAAATTCCATTAAAGACCTCTTGTCCTAGCCGCACCTGAAACGTCAAACTTCGCAGCCTACGAGTATTATAAGGAACATAACATCAATATTTCATTACATGTTTGAGAAAATACCTATACACTAAACTGTGTATAGTTTCCACCCGTTTGACTAAAACAAATAGGTTTCAGTTTAAGCTCCTGCAGCAAATTCCATTCTTTCCGAAAAAAACATTCTAATTTTATACGAATATAGCCTCTGGTCAACAAAATGAAAATTTGATCAAGTCTTTTTTCTGCCCACGCGGATTGTGGTTTCCATCGTATCTTATGAAAAGTTTAATGTACCCTCGCTGTCGAGAAGTTTGTTCAATCTAGACACTAGTAGTTGCAATTTCCACTTCTTCATTTTTTGGAGAATTTGTGACGTCATTACTCACCAAAAACCAATACCATCGTGGACATGTCTACTACCTATTGTTTTCCAACAGTATAATAATAATAATAATAATAAAAAAATAAAAAAAATGACGCCGTCAAAGTCAGACGTGTTTTTTAAAAATTTTTCTTGATTTATTTTATAATACTCATTTATCCGTGCATATTACTATATTTTTGTACATACTTACACCTAAAATGTACCCATTAGCGCACATGAGCACGGAACGGATGTAATAAGATGATAACGAGAAGTAAAGCACGTCTCGAAAAAAAAGCGTCAAATCCACAAAGCGCATGCCCACCACCTTCGCCCGCCTCATCCTCGTCAGCATCGTCGTCGGAGGAGTTCGCCACCGCTCCCGACACCAGCAGCAGCAGTTCGAGCGACGAGTGCGGGCCGCCGCCGCCGCCGCCACGACCACCTGCGCAGCGCGGGCGGCCACCGCTGCCGGCACGCTTGGGGCCTGCGGGGCATCCTGCTCCGCCCACGGCTCCCGCTACCGGTGGTATAGTGCGCCGCATGCAGTGGTCGCAATCGATTAACGAGAACTGCATGCGCGCCTACTATGGGGCGACAGACGGAGGAACAAATCTGTCCGCGTACCGTGATAGGATACTTCCTCTGTTTCGGGCGCTTGAACCTGCCATCTCTGTATCTGCACAACGGCTATCGGATCAAGTGCGCGTCATCCAAGGGCTCAAGCGGTTGGATGACGCGACACTTGATCGGCTCCGTCTGGAGGCACTCTCTGCTCGCGCAGCCTCCGCTTCGGCGCGGAACCCATCCGCCACGTTGCCGGCTCCGGTGCCCGCACTCGATACGGCACCGGGGGCCGATCCCAGTGCCGACGAAGGCTGTGCGAATCAGAGTGTAAGTAGCCAAGCCTATGAGCAATTGAGGAGGGCTTTGGAAGAGGCGATTACGCAGTATCGCTCCACACCCAATTCTAGGCCGCGACTACCACGCTTGCCCGTGAATAGACGCAATCTAGCGTTAATGGGAGCCCTGAACGATCTCCTAGTCCCGTATTTAGGGGCTAGCGAAGATTTGATTGACACGCACTCAATTATGTACTGCGGGGCCATCGCGGCGTGCCGTGTTGCTCGCGTCAAGTTTCCGGACGCTGACCGGGCACCTAGGACCGCCGGGAGTGTCCCTACTTGGCAAGTGCGAATTGAGCGGCGTGTCGATACGTATAGGACTCTCATTGCAAAGCTGATCTGCTTCAGAGGGGGCAATAGCCGCCCCCGAGTCATGCGCTTCGTGAACCAGGCCTTCGCGGGGACTGGTATCAGGCCCCGTGACTACATGACCTGTGTCACGGAACGCATTGACTTTCTGAAGCAGAAAGTTTATGCATGGGCAAGCCGTATTCGTCGCTACAGAGAGCGTCTGGACCGATACCAGCAGAATCGCCTTTTCCAAAGCGATCAAAGGAAGGTATACCGGAAGTGGGATGGAACCGACCATCGTGTGTCTGATGGACAGCGACCGGATGCTACTGCCATGGTTAACTTTTGGCGTAGTATTTGGTCGGTGCCTGTCGAACACAATGAGGGCGCCTGGATGGGTGTTGTCGAGCGTGAGTGTGAGTCCATCGAACCCATGGGGTCTGTAACCATCAGCCCCGCAGACGTAAGTTGTGCCATCCGTACGGCTCCGAACTGGAAAAGTCCGGGTCCGGATGGATTGCACAACTTCTGGTTAAAGTGGTTTCGGTGCTCGCACGCGCGTTTGGCAGCACAGTTCCAGCAAGCCATCGAGCTCGGTTCCCTGCCGCCTCCCTTAACAACTGGTGTTACCTCGTTGCTCTACAAGTCCGGTAGTACCACGGAAGCGAAGAACTACAGACCCATCACGTGCTTGCCGACGCTATACAAGCTCCTTACTTCCATTTTGAGAGCAAAAATTAACACGCACATTGTTGCGAACAACATTCTGGCCCCCGCTCAAAATGGATGTAGGGTTGGGTCACGTGGTACTAAAGAGCTCCTCCTCATAGACATGACCATTTGCCAACGAGTGCGGCGAAACAGAGGGACCCTCTCGGCCGCCTGGATTGACTATAAGAAGGCCTATGATTCGGTGCCTCATTCATGGCTGAGGAGGATCTTAGAACTGTATAAAGTGGATGCAGTTTTGAGATCCTTCTTAGTTGCTTGCATGGGGCAATGGACCACAGTCCTTCGTCAACCCGGGGGAGGAGAGGGCCCCTCTGGCCCGCAGGATTCCATCAGGATTGAGCGAGGTATTTTTCAGGGTGATAGTCTGAGTCCCTTGTGGTTTTGCCTAGCGCTGAATCCGCTCAGTACCCTGCTGAAGGATTCGGGACTAGGTTGCCAGCTACGGAGAGAGGGTGAGGTCATTTCTCATCTGCTCTACATGGACGACCTCAAACTATTTGCACCAAATAAACATGACCTGTTGGAGCTACTGAAAACCACAGAGGCCTTCAGTAGTGCCATCAAAATGGAATTTGGTGTCGATAAGTGTGCGGCCATGCATGTACAGCGGGGGAAAGTAGTAAATTCCACAAATTTACAAATTTCTGAGACAATGGATCTCAGATCACTCTCCGAAGCAGAAACCTATAAATATCTTGGTATGTCACAGTCTTTGGGTATCGAGGGTGGAGACATCAAGCGGGCGGTGAAGGAGCGCTTCTTCTGTCGCCTGACAAAAGTACTCAACAGTTTTTTGTCGGGCGGCAATAGGATGCGTGCCTTCAACGCCTGGGTGATGCCCTTGCTTACATACTCCTTTGGCATATTAAGGTGGACTCAGACTGAGCTCGATTTCCTGGATCGAAGAGTGCGTGTACTGCTCACTGCGCACCGTATGTTACACCCACGATCTTCTGTTATGAGACTGTACATCCCGCGGAAGTTTGGAGGTCGCGGCTTCTTAAATGCCAAAGACCTCCACAACCGCGAAGTGTGCAGTCTCAGGGATTACTTCCTAAACAGTGAGTGTGGGATGCATCGTGACGTAGTGGCAGTAGACGCATCTTTTACCCCGCTCTCCATGGCAAACGAGAAGTGGCGCAGACTTAAAGTACTAAGCACCGAGGACCGCAGGGCGGTATGGAAGAGTAAGGAGCTACATGGGCGGTTCTACAAGGCTCTTACGGGGCCCAACGTAGACCTGCTCGCGTCGGTGAACTGGTTACGTTTCGGGGATCTCTTTGCGGAAACCGAAGGTTTTGTCTGTGCAATTGCGGACGAAGTTATCATGACGAACAACTACCGGAGATATATCCTGAAGGACGGTACGGTTGACATTTGTCGGGCATGCCGCCGTCCCGGAGAGTCGCTCAGGCATATCATTTCCGGTTGTGGTCATCTTGCTAACGGCGAGTACTTGCACAGACATAACTTGGTAGCCAAGATTATTCACCAGCAGCTTGCTCTTCTGTACGGTCTTGTGGACTTCGAAGTGCCGTACTATAAGTACACACCTGCGCCAGTTCTCGAAAATGGTCGTGCCACGCTCTATTGGGATCGATCTGTCATCACGGATAGGACTATTATAGCCAACAAACCTGATATCGTGCTGACAGATCGATTGAAGCGCCAGGCAGTGCTCGTCGACATCACCATCCCCCATGATGAGAACCTCGTGAAGGCCGAGAAGGACAAGGTTAGTAAGTACCTAGACCTGGCACACGAGGTAACCGCTATGTGGGATGTTGATTCGACGATCATTGTCCCGATAGTCGTCTCTGCGAACGGTCTAATTGCGAAGAGTCTCGACCAACATCTTAAGAGACTCTCGCTAGATGGCTGGGTCAAGGGTCAGATGCAGAAGGCGGTACTCTTGGACACGGCGCGGATAGTCAGGAGGTTCCTCTCTCTGTCGCCCTAACCACCGGTAGCTTAGGCCCCGCCTCGCTGCCGGCGGCACTCTAGGTTAGGTTTTTTATAATGCTTTTATATTTTGTATGTATATTTTTATATTTTACATTTGATAAATTTATTGTAAAAAACCTAACATGTGAAAAAGAATAAATAAGAAGAATAATAATAAAATGGCGTAGGGATGTGACGACCCCATCGCCCACTGGATTTCCAGTGCAGTCAGTCAACGTAGGGCAGCTTGTGGCGAGCTGTTAGGGAGCAGCGACCCTATGTACATGAGTGCTCCTGGGGGTGTCCTGTAGGTTGGTTGTATGAACAGGCCCCCCGCCTCTGGCTTGCCTTAACCGGCTGTCCAGAGTGGAGTCGCTAGAGCTGTTGCTCGGGGGTGGATGTGGTCACCTAAGTGGCGAGTTGGCTATATGTTTAAAGTCCAGTACCACCTCTCTACCCCCAGCCCTCTGCACCGGTGTTGCCCTTAGGCCATTTTTAATGTCGCTATTTATAGGGGCCCATCTAGCAGAGGGCGAGTCACCGTCTGCCTGAGATAAAAATGTGAGACAGTTTTATTAGGCAGACGTCAGTTGTCTCATTCAATAGCCCAGCCATTAGTCCATCATATTCACCCAATAGCCCGGTTCATTTAGATTCCATCAACCAGCAATAGTTCCTGTACACCCTGGCGGGTGCTGTCTCTGTGTGCGTCCCATGACACGGGCAGGGACAGCATCCGCTCGGTGTACCCATTGCATTTCATTAAATTGTCAAAAGGGCCTCTACGTGTTGGCTATGTGGTACTCGGTTGGTACTTCGGTTCCTCGGTACTTCGGCTCCGCGCACGCCTTCCAAAGGTCCGGGACACCATTGTCGTCCCCATAATAATAACGGCTATCGGATCAGGTGCGCGTCATCCAACGGCTCAAGCGGTTGGATGACGCGACACTTGATCGGCTCCGCATGGAGGCACTCTCTGCTCGCGCAGCCTCCGCTTCGGCCCGGAACCCACCCGCTACGCTGCCGGCTCCGGTGCCTGCACCTGATACGACACCGGGGGTACCGCGGGTTGATTCCAGTGCCGACGAGTACTGTGCGAATCAGAGTGTGAGTATCCATGCCCATGAACTAATGAGGAGGGCTTTGGAAGAGGCGATTACGCGGTATCGCTCCACAACCAGTTCTAGGCCGCGACTACCACGTTTGCCCGTGAATAGACGCAATCTAGCGTTAATGGGAGCCCTGAACGATCTCCTAGCCCCGTATCTACGGGCTAGCGAAGATTTGATTGATACGCACTCAATTATGTACTGCGGGGCCATAGCGGCGTGCCGTGTTGCTCGCGTCAAGTTTCCGGACGCTGACCGTGCACCTAGGACCACCGGGAGTGTCCCTACTTGGCAGGTACGAATTGAGCGGCGTATTGACACGTATAGGACTCTCATTGCAAAGCTGATCTGCTTCAGAGGGGGCAATAGCCGCCCCTGAGTAATGCGCTTCGTGAACCAGGCCTTCGCGGGGTCTGGTGTAAGACCCCGTGATTACATGACCTGTGTCACGGAACGCATTGACTTTCTGAAGCAGAAAGTCTATGCATGGGCAAGCCGTATTCGTCGCTACAGAGAGCGTGTGGACCGATACCAGCTGAATCGCCTTTTCCAAAGCGACCAAAGGAAGGTATACCGGAAGTGGGAGGGAACCGACCATCGTGTGTCTGACGGACAGCGGCCGGATGCTACTGCCATGGTTAACTTTTGGCGTAGTATTTGGTCGGTGCCTGTCGAGCACACCGAGGGCGCCTGGATGGATGTTGTCAAGCGTGTGTGTGAGTCCATTGAACCCATGGGGTCTGTTACCGTCAGCCCCGAAGACGTAAGTTGTGCCATCCGTACGGCTCCGAACTGGAAAAGTCCGGGCCCGGATGGATTGCACAACTTCTGGCTAAAATGGTTTCGATGCTCACACGCGCGTTTGGCAGGACAGTTCCAGCAAGCCATCGAGCTCGGTTCCCTGCCGCCTCCCTTAACAACTGGTGTTACCTCGTTGCTCTACAAGTCCGGTAGTACCACGGAAGCGAAGAACTACAGACCCATCACGTGCTTGCCGACGCTATACAAGCTCCTTACTTCCATTTTGAGAGCAAAAATTAACACGCACATTGTTGCGAACAACATTCTGGCCCCCGCTCAAAATGGATGTAGGGTTGGGTCACGTGGTACTAAAGAGCTCCTCCTCATAGACATGACCATTTGCCAACGAGTGCGGCGAAACAGAGGGACCCTCTCGGCCGCCTGGATTGACTATAAGAAGGCCTATGATTCGGTGCCTCATTCATGGCTGAGGAGGATCTTAGAACTGTATAAAGTGGATGCAGTTTTGAGATCCTTCTTAGTTGCTTGCATGGGGCAATGGACCACAGTCCTTCGTCAACCCGGGGGAGGAGAGGGCCCCTCTGGCCCGCAGGATTCCATCAGGATTGAGCGAGGTATTTTTCAGGGTGATAGTCTGAGTCCCGTGTGGTTTTGCCTAGCGCTGAATCCGCTCAGTACCCTGCTGAAGGATTCGGGACTAGGTTGCCAGCTACGGAGAGAGGGTGAGGTCATTTCTCATCTGCTCTACATGGACGACCTCAAACTATTTGCACCAAATAAACATGACCTGTTGGAGCTACTGAAAACCACAGAGGTCTTCAGTAGTGCCATCAAAATGGAATTTGGTGTCGATAAGTGTGCGGTCAGGCATGTACAGCGGCGGAAAGTTGTAAATTCCACAAATTTACATATTTCTGAGACAATGTCTCTCAGATCTCTCTCCGAAGCAGAAACCTATAAGTATCTTGGTATGTCACAGTCTTTGGGTATCGAGGGTGGGGACATCAAACGGGCGGTGAGGGAGCGCTTCTTCTGTCGCCTGACAAAAGTACTCAATAGTTTTTTGTCGGGTGGCAATAAGGTTCGCGCCTTCAACGCCTGGGTGATGCCCCTGCTCACATACTCCTTTGGCATATTAAGGTGGACTCAGACTGAGCTCGATTTCCTGGATCGAAGGGTACGTGTACTGCTCACTGCGCACCGTATGCTACACCCACGATCTTCTGTTATGAAACTGTACATCCCGCGGAAGCTTGGAGGTCGCGGCTTCTTAAATGCCAAAGACCTTCACAACCGCGAAGTGTGCAGTCTCAGGGATTACTTTCTAAACAGTGAGTGTGGGATGCATCGTGACGTAGTGGCAGCAGACGCATCTTTCACCCCGCTCTCCATGGCAAACGAGAACTGGCGCAGATTTAAAGTACTAAGCATCGAGGACCGCAGGGCGGTATGGAAGAGTAAGGAGCTACATGGGCGGTTCTACAAGGCCCTTACGGGGCCCGAGGTAGACCTGCTCGCATCGGTGAACTGGCTACGTTTTGGGGAAACTGAAGGTTTTGTCTGTGCAATTGCGGACGAGGTTATCATGACGAACAACTACCGGAAATATATCCTGAAGGACGGTACGGTCGACATTTGTCGGGCATGCCGCCGTCCCGGAGAGTCACTCAGGCATATTATTTCCGGTTGTAGTCATCTTGCTAACGGCGAGTACTTGCACAGACGTAACTTGGTGGCCAGGATTATTCACCAGCAGCTTGCTCTTTTATACGGTCTTGTGGACTTCGAAGTGCCGTATTATAAGTACACACCTGCGCCAGTTCTCGAAAATGGTCGTGCAACGCTCTATTGGGATCGATCTGTCATCACGGACAGGACTATTGTAGCCAACAAGCCTGATATCGTGCTGACAGATCGATTGAAGCGCCAGGCAGTGCTCGTTGACATCACCATCCCCCATGACGAGAACCTCGTGAAAGCTGAGAAGGACAAAGTCAGCAAGTACCTAGACTTGGCACATGAGGTAACCGCCATGTGGGATGTTGATTCAACGATTATTGTCCCGATAGTCGTCTCTGTGAACGGTCTAATAGCGAAGAGTCTCGACCAACATCTCAAGAGACTTTCGTTAGATGGCTGGGTCAAGGGTCAAATACAGAAGGCGATACTCCTGGACACGGCGCGGATAGTCCGAAGGTTCCTCTCTCTGTCGCCCTAACCACCGGTAGCTTAGGCCAGCCTCGCTGCCGGCGGCACCCTAGGTTGGGTTTTTTATAATGCTTTTATATTTTGTATGTATATTTTTATATTGTACTTGTATAAATTTATTGTAAAAAATCTAACTTAAGACGAAAAAATAAATAAGGTGGATAATAATAATAATAATAATCCGTATAGGACCCCTAATCTCCTGAGGGCCCTTTCCATCTGGCCCTCACCTCTGTGCTTGCCTTAATTGGCTGGCCAGAGTGGAGTCGCAAGAGCGAGACCTATGCTCCAGGTTGGAAGTGTAAAATGTCATAACGCCGGCGGCCTGCTGATCGGATTACCGGGATCTGGCTACCGCAGACTCACCTCTCGACAACCTTACAGCCGCTCAAAGAGATGTTGCCCCACTGTCGCACTGTGCGTGCGACTGTTATGTGGGGCCCACTCAGCGAGCTGGCGAGTCACCGCCTGCCTTTTACAATATTGAGACTGATTGTCACGGCAGGTGTCCGCTAGTCTCCTCCAATAGCCCATTATCCAGCCCATCCAACATTCAACACATAACCCATGACCTTAGTTTCCATCGCAGCACAGTGATGCACTGCAATAGTCTTTGCACCTGGCGGGGACCATCTCCGGATGTATCACATTGTGCGCTCGGAGATGGTATCCGCCATGTGTATCCCTTACTTTTTGATTATTTTTGTCTTAAGGGGCCTCTGCGCTGTTGGCTTCGGCCCCACGCACGCCTTCGAAAGGTCCGGGACCCCATGGTCCCGAGATGTGGAAAAGACGTACAATAATAATAATAATAATAAATTATGTACTGCGGGGCCATCGCGCCGTGCCGTGTTGCTCGCGTCAAGTTTCCGGACGCTGACCGGGCACCTAGGACCGCCGGGAGAGTCCCTGCCTGGCAAGTGCGAATTGAGCGGCGTGTCGATACGTATAGGACTCTCATTGCAAAGCTGATCTGCTTTAGAGGGGGCAATAGCCGCCCCCGAGTCATGCGCTTCGTGAACCAGGCCTTCGCGGGGACTGGTATCAGGCCCCGTGACTACATGACCTGTGTCACGGAACGCATTGACTTTCTGAAGCAGAAAGTTTATGCATGGGCAGGCCGTATTCGTCACTACAGAGAGCGTCTGGACCGATACTAGCAGAATCGCCTTTTCCAAAGCGATCAAAGGAAGGTATACCGGAAGTGGGATGGAACCGACCATCGTGTGTCTGATGGACAGCGACCGGAAGCTACTGCCATGGCTACTTTTGGCGTAGTATTTGGTCGGTGCCTGTCGAACACAACGAGGGCGCCTGGATGGGTGTTGTCGAGCGTGAGTGTGAGTCCATCGAACCCATGGGGTCTGTAACCATCAGCCCCGCAGACGTAAGTTGTGCCATCCGTACGGCTCCGAACTGGAAAAGTCCGGGTCCGAATGGATTGCACAACTTCTGGTTAAAGTGGTTTTGGTGCTCGCACGCGCGTTTGGCATCACAGTTCCAGCAAGCCCTCGAGCTCGGTTCCCTACCGCCTCCCTTAACAACTGGTGTCACCTCCTTGCTCTACAAGTCCGGTAGTACCACGGAAGCGAAGAACTACAGACCCATCACGTGCTTGCCGACGCTATACAAGCTCCTTACATCCATTTTGAGAGCACAAATTAACACGCACATTGTTGCGAACAAAATTTTGGCCCCCGCTCAAAATGGATGTAGGGTTGGGTCACGTGGTACTAAAGAGCTCCTCCTCATAGACATGACCATTTGCCAACGAGTACGGCGAAACAGAGGGACCCTCTCGACCGCCTGGATTGACTATAAGAAGGTCTATGATTCGGTGCCTCATTCATGGCTGAGGAGGATCTTAGAACTGTTGTAGTTGATGCAGTTCTGAGATCCTTCTTAGTGGCTTGCATGGGGCAGTGGACCACAGTCCTTCGTCAACCCGGGAGAGGAGAGGGCCCCTCTGGCCCGCAGGATTCCATCAGGATTGAGCGAGGTTTTTTTCAGGGTGATAGTCTGAGTCCCTTGTGGTTTTGCCTAGCGCTGAATCCACTCAGTACCCAGCTGAAGGATTCAGGACTAAGTTGCCAGCTACGGAGAGAGGGTGAGGTCATTTCTCATCTGCTCTACATGGACGACCTCAAACTATTTGCACCAAATAAACATGACCTGTTGGAGCTACTGAAAACCACAGAGGTCTTCAGTAGTGCCATCAAAATGGAATTTGGTGTCGATAAGTGTGTGGCCATGCATGTACAGCGGGGGAAAGTAGTAAATTCCTTAAATTTACACTGAGACAATGGCTCTCAGATCTCTCTCCGAAGCAGAAACCTATAAATATTTTGGTATGTCACAGTCTTTGGGTATCGAGGGTGGAGACATCAAGCGGGCGGTGCAGGAGCGCTTCTTCTGTCGCCTGACAAAAGTACTCAACAGTTTTTTGTCGGGCGGCAATAGGGTGCGCGCCTTCAACGCCTGGGTGATGCCCTTGCTCACATACTCCTTTGGCATATTAAGGTGGACTCAGACTGAGCTCGATTTCCTGGATCGAAGGGTGCGTGTACTGCTCACTGCGCACCGTATGTTACACCCACGATCTTCTGTTATGAGACTGTACATCCCGCGGAAGTTTGGAGGTCGCGGCTTCTTTCCAACGAACGCTGATAAACCAATAGCCACGAGAAATACTGGGAAACTGAAAGTAACCTTCTATAGACTAGTAAAGGCGAAAAAGTCGTTCTTGGGAAATTGTATCAAATTCTACAATAAAATTCCTAAACACATTACTGAACTTAGCAATTCTAAATTCAAATCTGTAGTAAAACAATCACTTATTTCAAAAGCATATTATAAGATAAACGATTACATCATGGATAGGGATGTTTGGCAGTGATAGCGTCCTGCACGGGTAATCTATCGCGAAAATATGTTTTCTACTGTAGCATTGTTATTTCAGTTATTTTGTAGTAGCTGACACTGTAATTTATATTTAACTATACAATGTATATTGTTTTGAAAAAATGACACCTCGCCGAGTTTCTTACGCCGGTTCTTCTCGTGGCAGAGGTTTATTTTTCCGAACCGGTGGTAGTTTATTGACGTTCATAGGTGCATGTTATATGCCTAATTTGAAGAATAAACTATTTTTACTTTTTTTACTTTTTTTTTACTTTTCTTAAATGCCAAAGACCACAACCACAACCACGAACCGCGAAGTGTGCAGTCTCAGGGATTACTTCCTAAACAGTGAGTGTGGGATGCATCGTGACGTAGTGGCAGTAGACGCATCTTTCACCCCGCTCTCCATGGCAAACGAGAACTGGCGCAGACTTAAAGTACTAAGCACCGAGGACCGCAGGGTGGTATGGAAGAGTAAGGAGCTACATGGGCGGTTCTACAAGGCTCTTATGGGGCCCGACGTAGACCTGCTCGCGTCGGTGAACTGGTTACGTTTCGGGGATCTCTTTGCAGAAACCGAAGGTTTTGTCTGTGCAATTGCGGACGAAGTTATCATGACGAACAACTACCGGAAATATATCCTGAAGGACGGTACGGTCGACATTTGTCGGGCATGCCGCCGTCCCGGAGAGTTGCTCAGGCACATCATTTCCGGTTGTGGTCATCTTGCTAACGGCGAGTACTTGCACAGACATAACTTGGTAGCCAAGATTATTCACCAGCATAAATGTGTCGTAGAAAACTTAACTTAAGATCAAAGATAAATAAAGTGAATAATAATAAATTCTTTATTTTAGACGTTTACAGGTGATTACATCCATAGTTTGTTGGTAAGAGCTTATATATCTATGTTAGTTAAAATTCAAATTGGGCCACACTTTTTATTTGCCCTACCCAAAACTTTTTTATTGGGCAATGACAGCTATCTGCTAACGCATTCGGATACTGTTGGAGCTATACCTGACTCTTCCCAGCAGTGAGGTGATCTTTTTACGGATGATAGCCTGGAACCTATCTGTGTGGGCATCCGCAAACATTCCAGAAGCACTACACCATCTAGGCAGCCCCATCAGCATCCTGAATGCGTTATTATACTGTACGCGTAGGGCATTACAAGCGCGACCTGTATTCCTGACCCACAGGCTGCCCGAGTATAAGTAGAAGCTAAAGATTACACCGCAAGCACTTTCGTTTTCTATACAATAATATGCTAACCACTGCTTACTATGAACATCACTCAAGTAAAATACGTACCCATATATTTCCGATCCCACATTTCTCCTGAAAAAATAGAAGACATCACACGTCTTTGAATCCTTTGTTCGAGTTAATTTGCCTACAATTTGAATACGGAGCCCTAATAAATTCGACGGAACCCTATCACTATTGGATCAGCAGTTTAGGGGGTCCGAACCTTTGGGCGTTAATAAAATAACCCTTCGCTGGCTGCCTTATGGAACGGAAAATTAGAAAAGTTAAGAATTTTCTTTACTTTACTTATACTTAATGTTATAGCTGGACGTAATTTGGCGGATTTTCCTGTGACAGAGTTATGGTTAATTTTTAAAGGTGGTTTAGGTTAATTTTAACAAGACTTTTATGGTACTTTGGAGATTTTAACTTCTCACATTTCAAAGCAAAAGTTTAACTTAATTTCGCCAAGTTAATCATCATTAAAAAACACATTGTAATCATTTAATACCCTATGTACATTTAAACGTTAATAAAACCATGCTGTAGTAAAAATGGCGCATTGGTTGGTATTTGGATAACAGTCACTTTTGTATAAAACAGAATGGGAATAAAAGTACATTTGGTCTTTAGAGGCATGATAAGTTTTTTGAATAAATCGATGGGTCCCGTTTATCACCAAAGATCCGTTTTATTAACCGATTTCAATAGAAAAAAGGAAGTTCTCAGTTAATCATGTTTGTTGTTTATTTATGATCAGCGATATTTCTATACCATATTTATTGCTCGATTTTAATAATTATATTTTGGACCTAGGTACCCAAAAAGGATCAAGGGAACTCCTCAAATGTGTCAAGCATATGGTGATTACAATATTGTCTATGGAAACCCGTACATTTTCTCTCAGAAACCACAAATCTGGTGAAGTGGAAATGATAATGATGACCACAGGTTACAATTGTAACTCCTCATTAATGTAGTTAGGCACATCATAGGTTGCGATGTAATTTCGTTGATGTAGCATTGAACACTCGTGAATCTACACATTTTGAAGTGGAACTGATGTAACGAAAATAAGTATGATATCCTTGATGAATCGACGGAACTCCTCAAATATCATCAGCTCATATAAAGTGACTTCGCTGTTTTCTGAAGTAACCAACCGCCCATATTTATCACCGGGGAGCAGTTCACGGTGAAGTGTAAATGATGTGTAAAAGTGCATGTGTGCGGCATGACGAATTACAAAATAGAATTCGGTTGTTTTTGGGTGTAAACTTTACACTTTAGTTACCGAGCTCGGAATGAATTTGGCAATATGTGTATGCGAACACACACTTTTCTTTGCAACAACACCACATATTATAAAAGTAAGTCCCCAGCCGCGACTATAGGATATACGTCTGTGCGCGATATACTTAAAAAAACTACTGAACGGGTTTTCATATAGTTATGACCAATGGGCGTAGTGTTTCATGAGAAAGATTTTTGTGTACAATTATTTGTGTTAATTGGCTAAAGTATAACGATACATGTTACCTTTTCTAACTCTATTCCCTCAGATACTGAGTTCCACGCATACCAAGTCGCGGGCAAAAGCAAGTAATTATTACCACGCGTTCTAAATTTAAAATTGAATTTAAAAAATATTTATTGTATATTCAAAATCCAATTTAGCCTTTCCGTGTTTATTATCCTACCTATCTAATTCGACTGTTGTTTATTTTATGTTTATTTTTGTCAAAAATTATTACTAGCTCTGAAGTTGTAATAACTAATATTACTATGTTTGTAACAATTTTAGTATCAAAGTAAATGCATTGTTTGTACAGTTGTGTGGATCGGTCGCGCAACTCTTTTTTTTTTGTCGGGACCCACAGAAAACCAGCGTCGGGACACTTTTTGTGCTGAGTGGGTCCCATTTTCGCAACTTTAGTATTAAGTAATTTTAAATTGTATATTATAATTATTTAGCATTGTTGTTGAAATAATGTTTTTTCGATTCTATTATTTCTATTCTTTCTTTTCTTTTATATCTCTCAGGAATATCTCAATAAGTTGGACCGCCTTCTTAACAATGGCATACGTTTCATTTTTGGCCTTCGTAAGTACGACCATGTGTTTTTCTATCGCCGCCAGCTTAATTGGCTCTCAATACGTCGTCGTCGATCTCTACGAATCCTCTGTACCTTATTCTCTGTCCTGTTTGAGCCTTCTGCTCCAGGTTATCTAAAAAGTAAATTTGTTTTCGAATCTCATCGTCCCGGGTGTGAATTGCGTTCCTCCCGCATACTTTAACTCTCAGGTCTTTCTCACCGTACAGGTTTTATGTCAAATTCTTTCGCCGTACAGGCAATCCGACTCTGGAATAAGCTTCCTCTCCGCATAAGGCAAGCGCCAAGCAAATTAGCTTTCAAGCGAATGCTCCGTAAACATCTGTTAGCAGAAGAATTTGCATAGCGTCCATCATCCAGTATATTATATAAGATATATATTTATGTATCAGTAATATCAGTATGTATATATGTATTTATATATATATATATATATATATATATATATATATTGTATTTATGTGGGGACCCGGGACCGGGACCCGGGTATGTCCTTAAACTACGACCAAGACCACCGGGGAATGGGCAGCAGCATTCCTAGAGTGCGGTGGAGAAACTGCGATCGCCAAACCGCATGCCAAGCGTGGCGATTATGGCATTTACCCCCCATGAAATTGGGGGAGGCCTATGTGCAGCAGTGGACGTCCTAGGGCTGATGTGGTATATATATATATATATTTATATTATTACGATGCTTTAAATTTATATAACAATAACATAACTTAAAACATAAAATGACAGAATATCAAAAAAAAACTTAACCAAAACCTAAAATTAAAATTAAACTAAACTATTTCTAAAAAGGGACCCGTGGCATCGTACCATAGACGCTGGCAGCATTTACTCGCTGTATGGCTATACATAAGCGCTGTGCGAGGAAGCTGCCAGCTCTTTGCTCCCCAGTGGTGTCGACGAGTCTTTTGCTGAGCTCTTTAAAAAGTTCCCGAGCGCTTGGACCCCACGGCCCGAGGGTCTCGATACCGAAAGTGCTGAGACCCCGGTATTTTGTGGCCTTTTTGTTTCGGCTGCCTCCGCTGCCCCGCCAGCCCTGGACGAAGTTCGTGGTAGATGGGACGGTGCTAGCGTATCAACGCATGTGGCATCCCACACCAGCACTCGTCCCATCTTCCACGGGACCAGGGTCATACCATCCGGCCTCTTGCCATCGTCTCTCAACACGCCGTTCGGTTCGAGAATTGCAGGCGTGCTGACAGTTGCAAGAGTGCGGCGGATAATGTCATTTAAGGCGGCATGACGGGAGAGCCGGCCCGCGCTCAGTTGGCATGATAGGCCGTGGTGGCCCAGCTCGTCGACAAACGTGCCACAGGGACACTTGTGGTGGGCACATACCTTTACGCCCAGTCTCAGACTTACAGCCAGCCTTAAGGTATTCGGATCAAGGAAGGTTCCGGTTGGTGGGCAAGGAAACGCGTGTAGCCACTGGCCGGATTCTCGCTCAGCCGCTGCCAGTAGCCGCGCGCGTGTATGACCCGTGCTCGAGTTCAAAGATTGAGTAAATTCAACTTTGCATAACATATCGTCCCAGCTCCATTGGACATTTAATTTTGCAGGCGGAATTTGCCCGGGACAAGCCGCCTGCCAAGCATTTCTAGCCTCCGTTGGGCACGCCGTCTCGTAGTTTAAAGGACAAGCCCTCAGAATTTTTCCTACGAGAACGGAAGTGCTGTGGACGGATGATAGAAAGGCTGGTAAAGCTACGCAGGAAATTTTGCGAGTGCCTAACCCACCAAACCTAATAGGTAAGGAAGCCTGGTTCCAACATTGCTCGCTGAGCTGTATATTAAGAATGGACTCCCGGGACGACTTAATGATGTCATCAACTGGTAATAAAGTATATATATTTGTATCAATGTTTATTAGGTCTATGTACGTTTATATTTTAATTTACGTCTGTGTTATATACTCAACGTTTCTACATTTACCCAGCAATAATTTTATGTGTCTCTGTTTGGCCCAGTGGTTGACTGGCAGAGAATGCCCTTTGGCATTAAGTCCGCCATTTGTACATTTGTTTTTTGTGCAATAAAGCTTAAATAAATATTCTATTCTATTCTAATTATTAAAATCAAGTAAATATCAAAATTCATATTTTTTTTTGTACCGGTAAAGCGTGCACAAGCAATGATCCGGGCAATATTTTATTTTAATAGCAGTTTCTTGTAATAGGAATTTGGCAACGACACATCAGTAATATTTAAGTAGTCTACCGATAGAAATGAAATGAAATGAAATAAAATCGTTTATTCGTTCATCACAGGTGAAAAAAGATGAAAAGTAAATGTAGTTACAAAGCCATGATGTGCCTTATGGCGTACGAATTTCTGGTTTTACATGTCGATTTTCAAAATATTAAATATAAGGGCATACATACTACAAGTACTGTAGTAATAAGTAAGCATTAAAGAATACATTGGTGGAATTTCATACACTTTCCCGGCCACTGTGGTAGGACAATACGTAATTATTTGAAATGTGATCCGGTCACTTGAGCATGTAAAACAGGTCAGCCTTGCCTCGGAATGAAAGATAATAAGTTAGAAACTCGTATAAAACCTTCATTTTAGTCTTCTTTAAGTATGGTTACATTTTGTTTGAACACCGAACACCCGATGATCCGTATTTTTTATCTACCAAAATTTAAAAACACTTGCCTACCTTATTATGAGTACATATAATAATCCTACCAATTGAACCACTGCGTTGAATATTAGATACTTAAATCTGATAGCACCATAGTAAATTATCACGACTAGGGAAAAAGTATATTCAGTTAAAAAAACCACCCACAAACCCCGCCTTTTTAGAGTGCTAATACTTTTTAATTTTCATTTTTGCTTTCGGCTTATAATCTTCGGTCTGCCAACCATCTCGTCTCGTCAGGCAACTACTTTCCGCGCCTGGATAATAATTAATGTACTATTATTAAATATGGATCGGTAATTCTCACTCAAACTTAAATATAAATCTGTAATAAAACAACTTTTCCGGAAGAATATCTTCCGGTGAAATGAGGTAACAGCTGACGTTGGATAATAAATTTCAGGACCATTAATATTTCCATCTAATTCATTATTTAAACCTTTTCTTGAATAATAATTAGATGTTTCAATATTAATTATCACATCTGAATGATTGAATGAATTTTCATTAAGGTTTATTCGTGTCAAGAAAACTGTTGTAAAACATCGAGCTAACATTATGGCTTTTGTGTCGGATATAAAGCATTTGTCCTTCACTAGTCAGTATGTTAGAGCGAATAAGTGACGAATACTTTGTTAGTTACAAACGTGATCTGCCATGCGAATGCTACCAGTGCAAGTCGAAACAGAAATATACAACGACAAAGTTCTCTCTTAACAAGTGTTACGAGCTAGTTAAACGGATTTTAAAGCACAACCCCTACCCAAATGCTACTCGGATGATTACTTCTTTACCCCGTATTCGGACAGAATGTGCATTCATGCTACTTTTACGAGCATATAGAAAATGAATACCAAAGATATATATATAGATTTAAGAAAGCTTCATCATTAATGTTTATAACAATGTCCCGCTGCAGTGAACACGGGTCTTTCTATACATGCAACTGGGATATCGCTTAGATAAGGAATGATAACGTTTTAATAATGAATGTCGCAATATTTACCCTCTTATTTATACAACTTAACCAACCTCAGCTGCTCCCTGCCTCTGCAACCTCTCTTAATACCTATGTCTTTCTCACAAACACAAAATGTCAAAGTGACATACAAAGACACCGAAATTTTACGAGTAGTAGCTGAAAAACCATGTAAGTAAATTACTTTGTGTATGACACTGACATGCTCTTATTCCATTGGATATCCTAATTCTAGACTAATATAATAGAATTTTAGACTAATGTAGTCTTAAAATAGTAAGTTTGTTATAGAAACTCTTTTAGATATGCGTTAAAGTAGACTGTCCACTGAAATAAGAGCATATCTCAGTGTCAAATTAAAAGGAATCGTACCTCCTTGGATATGAACTTATAAGGGCAGATAGTACCAACTTACGGTTACAGACCGATCAACGTTAAATATAGCACTGGCAGCAGCCATCTCATATAAACTTATCAAACTTTCTACTACTATCTACTTACTTATATATACTATCATACTTACTTATCATACTCAAACGAACACCACTGACGTTTACAGATGAGACGCCACCCTCCCGAAGACCTGGCCTTTAGCAGGACAAATGTTTACCAAAATTTTGTACTGTCAATTTCCACAGTATACTATACCGACTTCAAAGGGCACTGCTAAAATTTACCAGAGAGCATTTAAGTTGGGGAGCTAAAAGTCCGGTTGCAATAAGACCCGCTTTATCCGGAAACCAATAAATGATTATCCAAGTGGATAGAGGTTGCTTGACCGAGTTGACGCCAGGTCAGACCGGATAGTGGAGTCGGCATTTTAAAATTGGACTGAAAATTATTTGCATGGATTCTTTAAACTCTTTAAAACAATTGATGATTCCATAAATATTCTGTGAGTAACTTTGAAGCTTTGAATGAAACAGCCGATTTTCGATCTCCTGGTCGACCCTAGAAAATCGAATTTAATGCGATTAAGTCCATTTACATAAATAATAAGTGAAAATTATGGCAGTTTAAATCAATAGAACTTTTAGAATGAGTGGGAGAACATAGGTATTAACTGTCATTTATTTTTAGTTTAGGGGTTGAAAGTTTCGAGCTAGTATATTATTCTTTTGTACAAGTAATTCAAGTATGTAACATCTTGTGTAAGAATGATTGTGAAATGTGATCCGTATATTTTGTTTTTCATTTGAAAAATGTTATATATCATAATACGTAAGTAGCACAATTACCCCGCTGATCTCAGAATCAGACGTTATGGCTATGTACCTAAAATGTGCACTATTTATAAAGAAGTTGTTTCCACACTAATCTTTCGAATTTGAACGCGAAGCTTTGAGCTGGAATGGAACAACGGCGAATATTTAAATTGGAAGCAAGTCAAGCTACTTTAAAAAAAAACTTTTTGTAGTGTTATAATCTCGATTTATATGCTTGGCTACATTTTTCTAAAACTTCATAGGTCGCTTCACAAGACCTGAAATTTACAAGAAAAGTAAAAACTTCCATGATTTTACTAGTAAGGTTATATTTTGGCGAAAGACGACGTACCTACATACATGCGCTTTAAATCAGAGGGCATTACGTCCCTTGGGTGAAATGAAAGATAGTCAGTATAGTAGATTTATCATCAGATTGGCAGCCGAAGGATGTCCACTGCTGGACATAAGCCTCCCCCAAAGACTTCCACAATGACCGGTCCTGCGCCACCCGCATCCAGTGGACACGCGCGACCCTTACCAGGTCATCAGTCCGCCGTGTGGGGGGCCTGCCCACGCTACGCTTTCCGGTACGTGCATGATCGCCACTCGAGAACTCTTCCGCCCCAACGGCCATCGGTTCTACGTGCTATGTGCCCCGCTCACTGCCACTTAAGTTTAGCAATTCGAAGGGCTATATCGGTCACTTTGGTTCTGCTGCGGATGGCCTCATTCCTGATACGATTACGCAGAGAAACTCCCAGCATAGCCCTTGACTTAACCACTGACTTTGAGCCTTCTTATGAGGCCCATAGAAGTCAATAGATTATTGTGATTAAACGAAGTAAGTAGTCGTCATACAACTTTACGGCTGAATTCGTTGTACGTAGTTATGCATAATGTGAAATTGATTGAAAAAGCTACAAAACTAAACACATGCCATTTTTGACATCATCAACCATATCAGAAAACTCGACACAATAATTCACTTATTAACCGACTTCAAAATTTCAAAAGAGGAGGTTATCAATTCGGTTGTATGTTTTTTTTTTTTTTTTTAATGTTTGTTACTCCGTAACTCCGTCATTTCTTAACCGATTTGGAAATATCTTTTTTTGATTGTACGTATATATATTCAAGTTGGTCCCGTTTTTGTCAAAACGCAGTTCTGATGATGGGATCCATGAGGAATTGAGGAAACTCCTCAAATCTTTAAGGCAATCATATAGTGATTTTAGTGTTTGAATCAACAAGTCAAGCATTTTCATCCAAAAGAGTGACATTGGATGAAGTGGAACTGCTGATGATGATCAGAACAGAACTCTTCAACGACCAAAAGTTCACGTTTGGCGATTTGTCCTCCTAGCTGTGTTTGTTAAGCAATTTCTATTTTCACGATTAATTTTTATCATCCTCGATTTTTGATGATGGGATCCATTAGGAATTGAGGGAACTCCTCAAATCTTAAAGGCAAACATATAGTGATTTTTGTGTTATTATCAACAAATCGAGCATTATCATACAAAAATGTGACATTTGATGAAGTGGAACTGCTGATGATGATCAGAACGGAACTCTTCAACGACGCGTAGTTCACGTTTGGCGATTGGTTCTCTTCGTTTTGTCTGTCAAGCAAACAAGGTTTTTCCATAATTCCATGAGGAATTGAGGGTACTTAGTCTTCTACCATTATAAACATACTTATAGCCATTTTTATTTTATTGTATGGAATCTAAGAGTGCACCATCTAAGTATAATAATCTTTCACCGGCCTCCCCCATTGAAGTCGGTTTTTTTTTAAATTATGTTTATTATGGCCTGCATAACAAACAAATGAACCGCTAAGAAGGAGTAAATGAAAAGAAACCAATAAAAAATGCTTTCTTTATTGTGCACTAACGAAAGGAAGTGTTCATGTCGAAATGTGTTGTTGTGTGTGTATTCGTCTATTTTACTGTATAGTGCTAACGGTATACCACATAAAGCTGCAAATGGTGTTAAAAGCATGAAAATCGGAACATTTGATCTTTAGGCCATACGAAATAATTAAGAAAACTAAAAAGGAGAGGTATTATGACGTCGTCTTTTTTTACAAGCTTTTTATTTACTTTTACCTGTCCCGTTGTCTGTCTGTAATCAAATCTTGCAAGTTAGACTCACTTCCCGGTTACCGATTGAGTTGAAATTTTGAATTCATGTATAAATCGGATGACAATGCAATATTATTATGTCATCAGCTGATCTGATGATGGAGACAGAAGGTGGTCATAGCAATTCCTAAACTTCACAAGATAAACCCATCGTGTTTGAGCTCATTCGAACCGACTCAACAAGTAGTTTATGTTATGATTGTGGAAAAAAGTACAGTCGGCAATAAAAACTTGTACCAAAAATGAAATTTTAGACCAAAAACTTATATGTATGGGATTTTTTTTTCTGAAACCTATCGTGTGTGGTATCTATCAGTGTCAAATCAACTGTCAGTCAACGCCGAGTCAGTACCGCTTTTTACTACGTCCCTAATAACTACCTACTATTAGTCATGTAATGGCTTTAAAAAATAACTATGGATGCGATATTGATACGAGTAATATCAATGACATCGACACTTGACAGCTGTGGGGTCTATCTGGTCCAGTGAAGATACATGGTTCTAAATAAAAAGTCTTTCGAATAATAAAAAATCTGTTTAATAACTACATTTCCAACTCCATAATTTTTGCTTATTCGAGTACCCAATAGAGATATACGAGCTTCGAACAATAGTGACAACAATGCCAATTTTATTAGGCAGTTAACATAAGCGATTTTCTTTCAAAATTAAATGAAAAAAAAAATCGGTCAAGTGCAACTCCGACTCGCACACCGACGGTTCCGTCCTGGCCACATTAATTCAGGAAAAATCTCCACGATATAGAAATTGAACGCTATGTGTGCCATCTATCGAAGCCATTTGTTACTAATAAGCGTAGTATGTACGACATGTACGTTCGTTTTTCAAGGATAATCCTTTATCAAGTGAACCAATTTCGATAGAGATAATTATTTTTTTATTTAAAAGTACACTACCGTCAAAAAGTTTAGGACCAAATACAATTTTTAGTTTAATGTTTGAAATTAAGCAGTTAATTTAAGCAATTTTTTTTTTCAAAATTAAATGAAAAAAATATTACTAGTGCAACTCCGACTCGCACACCGACGGTTCCGTCCTAACCACATTAATTCAGGAAAAATCTTAACAACCACGATGTAGAAATTGAACGCCATGTGTGCCATCTATCGAAGCAATTTCTTACTAATTAGCGTAGTATGTACGTTCGTTTTTCAAGGATAATTCTTTACCAAATGAACCAATTTCGATAGAGATATTTTATTTTTTACTAGATGAAAGCCCGGCTTCGCTCGGGTAAAATAAATAAGAAAGAAATAAACAAAACATTTATTCGTGACAGTTATGCAAACGACGAAAGAAATAGTGTACAAAAATGTATAAAATAAAAACATTACAACAACGGATTATGATGAAACTTCGAATCGTATAGAAATATAGTCTGTAGTCTGGATTGGGAATAAAAGTATGGAATGGAATTATATGGAATTGGGAGTAAAAGATTACGCAAACGACGTCACGGGCAAAGGCTAGTATCTTTACAAGTTAATCCTAAGCATTTTTATAAGGGTAGTATTTAAAGGCACATAAAAAATTTGACACCGTAATCAGTACTGATTTGTATAGCTAAAATACTAATCGTTCATTAAAATTCAATTCAGATATGCATTGTTAAATATTGATGTGCCAGTCAGTATTTTTGGTGCGAAATCAGAGAGTTGCTAACGCGAAAAACAAATGAAGTTCGTGTATCTCCCTCTCTATCGCACTTGCAAATTCGAGCGACACAGAGGGAAATACACGATGTTCGTTCGTTTTCGTTTCGCGATAGAAGCTCTCTATTCTCCGCCAAATTCTATTCAGTGGGGCCCTTTACACTCAATATTATCGCGATTTTTAAAATTGTATGGGGTCTGTTAAACGCTTAATACTATCACAATACTGGTGTGTCAATATTATCGTGGTTTTCAAAATCGTATGGATTTTTCTTCAATATTCATTGCACGTGATACGGATCGTGATATGAGTATATCGCGTGATAATAATAACCATGTAACAGGCCCCTATGAATGTTGCTTCAATATTCAGTGTTTCACGTGATAATAATAACAGTTGGTAATATTTTCTCCAATTAATGGAAGCTATTTAACAACTTGTTCCGGTTTGCCAAAGGTATTTCACATTCCGATACGCGCACCATCCAGGAATAGGAGCCGTCAGACCAGAGGGCCTACCACGATCTGAAAACGAAGTATTTCCTTCCGCGCTCGAATATGCAAGTGCGACAGAGTGGCATATATATTTAGTTTTCGGTTGGTAGCACCTTAGTCCGAGCGTGGCGGACGGTCGAAGAAAGTCAAATAACATTCCGTGTGTTGTCGGTCACACATATAATTTTTTAGCTTCCCATCGACCTATGAACTTGAAATTAAGTGATAATGTTTATTATGAAGTATATTTTACCAAAAATATCAATATATTGATAAACCACATTTGTTTTTTAGTTGTACGGAACCCTCAGTGTGCGACTCCGACACACTTGGCTGGTTTTTATTACATTTTGAATTTTATTTCTCTTATAGTAAAATACCCTATTCGTTTTAAAGTTGACGCCTGAGGGCCTACCGCGAACCAAAAACGAACTATCTTCCTCTCTGTCGTTCGAATATACATGTGCGAGAGAGGCAGATACTTCGTTTTCTGTTCGCAGTAGCGCCTCTAACGTCCGAGCGCGGCGAACGGCATGAGCTGAGGGTCTACTCCGAAATTCAAAATCCTAACTTCGTATGGTGCCGTCCCTTTCACTCTCCTGTCATAGACTATATGAGTGAAAGGGACGGCACCATACGAAGTTCGGATTTCGAATTTCGGAGTAGTCCCCCAGTACCACTAAGTTATAAAATAGAGCGAGATAGGGATAGAATTTTGCTAGACGTTTAAAAGCCATAAGTCACCTAGTAGTTTGTCACAAACAAAATAGAGACGCAGCTTTAAGATGGCGGACAGACTCAGCAAATATTCAAGTGGTGTCCTTTACACGATTAATATTATCACAATACTGGGGTGTCAATATTATCGCAGTTTTCAAATTTGTATGGATTCTGCTTTAATATTAACGTGATACTTATCGTGATATGAGTCCATGTAACAGGCCCCATACATTCGCTTTGAAGGCGGTTGTTGTGAAAATCAGTCTAGCTAGCACGATAGATTATACCGTTACGTTTTATGTGACGTTTTAATACATTTCGCCCAGATAACGTGACGGTATAAGTTATCGTGCTAGCTAGGCTGATAGGTGTATAGAACGCTTGAAAACTACAAAAACAAAACGCTTCAGACGCGGCTAGCCGAATCCACACAATGGGCGATGATGGCCCATCACCCAGAACGCAGCCCAGCAACCTGGCCAACATGCCGGACGCAAAAATAGTTCACGATTTTCGAACGTAGCCGACACTGTCAACCAACAAATTTAATATAGCAATATAGTCTGTGGGCAATATGGCCGACGTTTTGTCATCAAATTAACACTTTTAAATGCAAAATACGCGACAATCCGAATTTTGCGGATACATATGTTCAACTCAAAAATCGTTATTTTTATACGTTCTTCAATTTGAGACAGGTCTCGTTCGGGTCTACCGTACCCCTGCACGAAATTATTAATATAGATTTGAAAGTACACTACCGTCAAAAAGTTCAAGACCAAACACAATTTTTAGTTTCATTTTCATGAATTATTACGCAAACCAAACGAGGGAAAAAGATTGCAATGGGCTGTTTGAAACAGCCTGTTTCTCACAAGGATTGGACTTTTGAAAACTGGTCGAGAGTACGAGTATTACGGACAGATGAATCAAGGTTGAATGAATAATCAATCAATGTTGATCATTTGCATATTTTGTGTTTGGTCTTAAACTTTCTAACGGTAGTGTACGTATTATCAGCATAATATCTTAACTACGAATTTACATAACAGAAATACATGCAAAGGTGATTAAATAACAAACTAAGTTTTGAAATGATTTTTGATGATAAAAAAATCTAATATACATAGAGACATAGTTATATTTTTCCTGTAAAATTTATATTGATGTAATAATTACATATTTTTCCTTGATTAACTTTGGAGTATTTTTTACATTTCCTGATGGGGGGGGGGGGGGGGGGTATTTTTTTACATTTTCCTTCATAAAACAATATTTGTCCAACGTAAAACAAGAAAACGGTTTCAAAATGTGTAATTCCAGCCCTTTTTTACGATATACAGGTACCCCACTTGACACAGTTACTAGACTTAACTTTTTTACCCTTTGAATTAAAAAAATATATGTTATTTTTATCTGTTCCAAATTTAAAATCGATAGCATAGATATTTAGCAATGTAATAGTCGTTACAGACAGACAGAAAAAGCGGCACCATAAGGACTCGTTTTTTAAGTTTTTAGTACAGGACCCTAAAAATACGTGTCTCCTAATTATTATTTTTCACTTATTCTAATACTATTAAATACCTAAACAAAATTAAGTAGTTCGAAAAATTAAATGTTTTAATTTACATAGATTTTTACTACTTACTTAACATTTTCACTTGCAAATGGTCGCCTACATGCCTCGACGTAGTTCTGCAAATCCTGCGGGATCCCGCGCTTATAATCCCGCAGCAAGCAAGTGGGTTCGGAAAATAGCGCGGGATTTCGGAATACCGATATGTATAACGGGATTGGATGCTCTAATTGAAATGAATGCTACTTGACTGGCGCGGGATAAAAACAGTGAGCTCATATCAAAGAACAAAGTACCATATATCAATTCCGCCCCGCTAAGTCAGGAAATCGTCTAAGATAGAATTTCTATTCCGACCTCAAATATTTAGCACCCATAATCTCCGTATTCGACTAAATACGACGGCAAAATGGGAAAACGTTATTCAATATACCTATATCCCGCTTCCCGCTTTTATATTTGCACTGCTACCTGACCTGCTGCTACGCTGGTTAAAAAATGACTAGGTTACTTACTATATATGTGTGGTTGTGTCTGTTTTCCTGTTGGTGAGTAAGGTTGCCCGAGGCTGCGCTGTGTTGAGATGAGAACGAGGGACCTGCTTATCATGTGTCTACCCGTCATCGCGTCATTAGAACGAGTCCTACAATGAAATAAAAAGCGGGATAGGTTTCGAATCACGCACACTGAAGAGAATGAAAGGATCCGTACCTACTACTAGTCCTATAAGATGTTGAGGAGGATTATACGAGGTTTATGCCATTATTGTTTCTTCCTATTCGAGATTCTGCACAAAATAAATTCCACACAACTGAATTTAATCACATGCGTTATGCTTCACAGTCTTTATTTCTACGCAATTTTGTTTCTTCCTATTCGTGTTTCTGTACAATATGAATTCCACACAACTGAATTTAATCACATGCGTAATGCTTCACAGTCATTATTTCTACGCAATCTTGTTTCTTCCTATTCGTGATTCTGCACAATATGAATTCCACACAACTGAATTTAATCACGTGCGTTATACTTCACGATTCTGTAATATTTTTTTTAAATCTCATACATAACCGGGAATCGAACCCGGTCGAAATTGGGCGGAGGAAAAAAATTTTTTTTGAAGATTTCAATCGACCCTCTTTTTTATCTCATATAGTTTCTTATTTCTCCTTACCATTTAGATTGGTCACAACCTTGGAGTAGCTAAACTACTCGTCTGATATAAATATATGAGGTATCAAATGATTCTTTATTTGTGGTAGTCGTACAAACGTATATGTCGCGTCTTAACGAGTCCCGTCAATGTTAGATGAAAAAGACGGAAATAATGGGGGTCTGACTCTGATCCACTAATGCCCGTTGACATCAAACTTGGAGACGATTTACAAGCGTGTAGACCACTTCAGGTATATGAAATTAATAGCAGAATCGGTGCGGCTGCTGCTGCCTTCGGGAAGCTTCGTCTCAAGGTGTTCTGTTCACATGACTTAAAGCTCGCGACCATGATCATTTTTACCGCAGGAAAAGCGACTCACGCAGCAGTCTGACTTTTTTTTTAAATTTCAAAACGCGTCTAGGAAGGATCAAGATAGTATAGAAGATACATAGAATAAAAGATAAAGATAGAGATTAAGATAGTATCGTGAAGTATAACGCACGTGATTAAATTCAGTTGTGTGGAATTCATATTGTGCAGAATCGCGAATAGGAAGAAACAAGATTGCGTAGAAATAATGACTGTGAAGCATTACGCATGTGATTAAATTCAGTTGTGTGGAATTCATATTGTGCAGAATCACGAATAGGAAGAAACAAGATTGCGTAGAAATAATGACTGTGAAGCATTACGCATGTTATTAAATTCAGTTGTGTGGAATTCATATTGTGCAGAATCGCGAATAGGAAGAAACAAAATTGCGTAGAGATAAAGACTATGAAGCATAACGCATGTGATTAAATTCAGTTGTGTGGAATTTATTTTGTGTAGAATCTCGAATAGGAAGAAACAATAATGGCATAAACCTCGTATAATCCGTTGAGGAATATGAATGGTCTTTTGACACATCGTTATACCCATATAATGTAAATTGGCACTGCCCATCGGAATTATAAAATAAAGATTCAACAGCTTACGAGTTACAGTTTTTAGTTAATGTCGCCTTTTTATCTCGAACTTTTTTGATATAAAAATACGATAGCAACTATATTTGTTAATTTATTTGCCCGCAGCTGACCAATTATTTATAAAGTATAATCGTGAAGATTGCACAATCAATGTGCTCAATAAATGGAAAAAAATTAGGGAACTTTGGCATTTCTGCCCGATGTGCTCAAAAAAGAACAAAAGATATCGACTCAAAAGCTACCTCACCTCATTAAGAACATAAACCTTGCACCCTAAAAAATAGTATAAAAATTCCTACTTGTCTTAAACATGTTTATTTTGACAAATATTGTGTTGGGCAGGACCCACTAAAATAAAACTGTGCTTAATTGAGAACATTAGGCAGAAACTAGAAAATTTCTTTAAAATTGCTTGGGCAGGACGAGGCTAAGTACGTATATACTTTTTAAGTAATTACATACTTTTTAACAAAAGGTAACGATAATACGAAGTAAAATCACGTGCATCGCCAAAACGGACATATTTGATTGTGTGTAAATTGTTCCCTAAATGCGCGTAATCCGATCCTACTTAATCCTAATAATATTATAAACGTGAAAGTTTGTGCCGATGTTCGTTCCTCTTAATCTTAAAAAATTACGAAAGGATTTCTATTATTCTTTCCATTTATGTAGCTTAGACATCCGAATAACACAAAGGCTATAAATTAGGTATTTCTAAATTCATCCCTTATTTCAAAAAAAGTTACGTGACAGCTACCGCGGAGCGCTTGCGCTTCACACAGAAGCGACAGCTAGTAGCAAATATAGCAAACGTTACGCTTTGCAAATTGTACTTATGTAACATGTAAGTACTAATAAAAAAACGTTCGGTTCTTGTGCTTTGCCTGCCGCTACCACGGCACGCTCGCTTCCCTCTCTCGGCTCGCGTGCTGAGGGTCGCAGTTCTTCCTAAGGTTCCTCCTCGCTGCGCTCGTCGTCGTACATAAACAGACCTGCCTCAGAGTAGGTGAAAGTTGAAAATTTCCAAGTCCTTGTACCTTTGCGACGAATCGAAATCGACGAAAAAAATTTTTAGGGGTTTGCCGAAATATTACCGAAGATTAATCAAAAAATAGTTACCAAAGTTTGGTTGGAAAATAAACATTGTCAAAAATTATTTCGTACTTTCTTTTATTTGTTTTGATGGAACTACTGTTTTGTAACTGTTTGCTCGGATCGGACAGGTTTAAAATTTAAATGGAAAATAGATTAACTCCAAAACAGAAGGATAGGGAATATTTGTAAAAAATCAGTTGATTTCACTTGTTATGAATTTACTTAGGGATATATAAGTTAATTTTCCATTTTTTTTTAGGAATATATGTATAGGTTAGTTAAAAACAAAATAAAATACTCAAGAATCTAGAGATATTTGCACTTGTAACGACTTTACAGGACACTTTTGATAACAGCAGACTGTGTATAGTAATCAATCGATTCCTTTTATTAGCCACCGATAATCGTAATCGAATATTATGACAATCGATTCGCACTAGCCACAACACTAAATACGTCTATTTAGAACTGTCAAAAGACCATTCTTATTTATTTCTCGTGCTCTATAATTTAAACCTTTCCTACATCCTTTTGTGAATGAATAAAAGTTGTAATTTCCAAGGAAACACACGACACTCGCGTCCTTTTGTATAGGCGACACAGTTTTTCAGCGATAATTTAAAAACTTTGGGATCTATCTTGTTTAAAACATTTTTCGTTGAATTTTGATAAGCAGAAGCACTATACGATTTTTTCCATAGATTATTATTCCACGGTTCAAAACTTAGAGGGTGAGATAATTATCGTGACTTTCGGGGCGATTAACTCTGTATATGTATATGTATGTAGCTTGATCAAATTTATTTCTCAAAAACCTTATATTCGTTTTGCACATCAAATGATAAGTCATGTTATTTACACCATTTAATAACTCAGGAATAGTTATATGCCGCTTTTTATGATCTTTGATGTTTTGGATTTGACTTCGCTCCGCATAGCAGATTAACTGTTAAAATATCGAGAAAATTATACGAAAATAAATCATTAAGTATCTCATAACTTTTGTTCGGAGTCGAAGCGGTTCGGGGGCGGAACGAATTTCTTCGGGACTAGATAAAAAACATCCAAGATTCTAGACTAATTATTCGTGATCATCAGTAGGTATTATCACACAAATAAATGCCCCAACTGGGATTCCAACCAGGGACCACTAGTTTCGTAAGTAGGGTCACTACCATATACATAATATGCTAAAATGGTTGTCAATCTAACGCAATTGTGACACGAAACTTTCTACAATAACTTAAATAACCCTTTGGATTTATTCGAGCACACACAAACTGAGGCACTAAACTCGCAATAAACTTACTAGAAAATTCCCGTTACAAATAAAACTCTGGCGGTAAAATACTAAGTAGTGTTAATGGTACTTTTCCTGTATTTTATTTAGGATACAATGTTGTACGCGCCTGTAAAACGCTGTTCAGTCTAGAGCATATTTCGAACCATTAAATCCAGTACACGATTACTAGGATCTACGTTACTAGATCTACCAGTGTGACTTAAAATGTCGATGTTTCTAATTATTGGGTGTTTCTCAATAGATCTAATTACAGATCCATTTGATGTACTTTTTACATGACATTGAACTCTATAGAGTTCAACAAGTTTTCAATCACCGTTCTCTAAAACTACGTGGAATTACCTATCCCAATTATAGTTTAAATGAGTTTTCAAAAATTTCAATCATAATGAATGCCGAAGATCTTTGCCTTTACGTCAAAACAAATAAGTACCTAATCGTAATATTTACTACGTCGTAAATTTATTTTGTGAAATGTAAAAATACGGTTAGAACTCGAGTCTTCGAAGCTCTCCACTTTCGATGGTGACATTTTAAAAGACTCGTAAAATCATTCCTTGTTGTTCGTAAAATCAATCAGTAAGTACTATTATTTCAAACAGTGATTGGTTATATTGTTAAACTATAAATAACAGAGTCAGAAACCTATACCATGCCGCATCTAGAATGTATGTCTCGCGTGCTGCTAACCGCAGCTCTTCTCCCGTTTGGAACATTCTCTCTCATTAGCCTGCCCTATAATCAGCGTTCTTTTACCCACTATTTTATTGGCTTCTATGTGAACGGGTATTTGATATTACTGTTTGTAATTTGGGAGGTTTATTTTTTATTAATTATGTACTGACTATATTATCAGATATTTAATATCTTCGTTGTTTATGGACGTACCGTAAAACGGGGAGAGTAGGTTTCGCGGGGAGAGGTGGGTTATGAATGGGGAGAGAAGGTTTGAGAGGGGGGTGAGAAGGGATTTTAAGGCTACTGCTACAAAAATAATGTATTCCAATTTAAAATGGAGCTATAGTCATCATCATCATCATCATCATCATCATGTCAGCCGAAAGACGTCCACTGCTGGACATAGGCCTCCCCCAAAGACTTCTACAATGACCGGTCCTGCGCTACCCGCATCCAGCGTCGTCTTGAGTCACTGCGGAATATTGGACGAAAAGGTGTGCCGTAGCTTCCCGAACGCTGCCCAGCCGAGTCGGATTCGACGATTAACCTCTTTCTCGAAGTTGGACCTACCTAACTGGACAGTCTGTCCTAGGTATATGTAATCGTCTACAACTTCGAGCGTAAAGTGTCCGATTGTTATACGGGAGTTGGTGCGACATGGGCATTTGACATGATCTTCGTCTTGTCCATGTTCATCCTTAGACCAACTCGCTCGGAGGCTTTACTGAGGTCATTGAGCATTGTACTTAAATCTTCCATGGTCTCAGCCAAGACTACTATATCGTCAGCAAACCGAAGGTGAGTGAGGTACTCGCCATTTATGTTGATGCCTAGCCTTCTCCAGTCCAGAGTCTTGAAAACATCCTACAGTGCAGTGGAGAACAGTTTAGGAGAAATAACATCTCCTTGCCTGACTTCCCGCTCCAATGGGATAGGCTTCGAGCTCTGGTCCTGGAGTTGGACTGACATAGTGGCGTTCTCGTACAAACACTTCAGCACTTCGATATAGCGGTAGTCCACTTGTCACTGCTGGAGAGATTGTAGTACAGCCCAGGTTTCGATCGAATCGAAGGCTTTCTCGTTATCCACGAACGCTAAAAAGAGGGGCAGGTTATACTCCTCAGTCTTCCGTATAACCTGACGGAGCGTATGGATGTGGTCTACGGTGCTAAAGCCTCTTCGGAAACCGGTTTGTTCGGGAGGCTAGAAGTCATCTAGTCTGCGTGCGAGACGGTTCGTAATGACTCTTGAAAACAGCTTCTAGACATGGCTCAGAAGTGAGATGGGTCGGTAGTTCTTCAATAAGGCGTTGTCACCCTTTTTGAAGAACAGGACCACCACACCTCTGTTCCATGCCTTCCAGTAAGATGGAATTGAACAACTTCTGAAGGGCCCTAAGGACCGGTTTTCCACCCGCCTACAGGAGTTCCGCTGTAATTCCGTCTTCACCGGGTGCCTTATTGTTCTTAAGCTGTTTAAGAGCCATTCTAATCTCGTACAGGCTGATGTCCGGGATATCTTATAGTGCCGGGTTAATCTAGCTCTTCGGTCTTCCGCCAGACCAACTTCGGGTCTGCTAGTTGACGTGTATAGCTGTCCATAAAAGCACTCTATCTCATTCAGAAGCTCAGGTTTGGACGAAACGATTCTACCATCTTCAGTTTTTAATCTGGCGAGCTGGCTCTGCCCAATAGACATATCTCTTGAAAAAACTTTAGAGCCCTTATTCTGCTCTATGGCCTCCTCAATACGATTTGTATTGAATTGGCGCAGATCGCGGGTAAGGGACTTGGAGATCTGTTTATTGAGCTGCCTGTATAATGTCGCATCGGCTGAAGACTGCAGAATCATCTCATTCCTTTCCTCGATGAGCATTTGAGTGGAGATAGAGATCCTTTTGGCTCTGTGAGTTCGTTGGGCCTTAAAGAACTTAGACCCAATGCTATTGACAGCTTCCACAAACCCGTCGTTGAATGTCTGGTAAGAGGCACATTGAATATATGCGTCAAGCTAGAACGCTCACGACTGATGAAGTCCACGTTCCGTCCAGCAGCAGTCCAAATCCAAAACCCCGAGAGCTTTCAGCTGGAACTCCAAAACCGTTTCGATTGTCTAGGCGGCGATGTGGACGAATTCAACGACGGGTTTGTGGAAGCTGCTGTTGCTGCTGCTATGGGAGCTATAGTAATACCCATAAAAAAAAACTCTTGCCAACAATCTTCCAAAATCACCTTTGTATGAAAACCCCTCTCACCTCAAATACGAGGCACTACGGGGTGAGGTGGGTTTTGAAACGGTATCGGCTGGTACCTAGGCTGTGCCTAGCTTACTTACCATCTGGATGATAACTGAACTGTAGCTAGGTACCTACTTGAATAAGATACAGGTCTGGTTTGTAGAGGAGGGTGTGTAAAGAAAACAATAGGCTAGAATGGAAGTTAAAGCTGGTTTATTAATTCGTATTTATTTGTAATTTAAATCGAAACTTTTCATTATTTAATTGGACAAAGTCGGTTAGAACTTTCTCCAATATCTGTTTCCGCTCACTAAGGCCAATTTCCTGTTACGAGGTAAAAAGCGAAACAGATAAAACGGAAAAACCCCGTGCCTTTAATGCTATATACATCATAGTCAACTATTTCAAATAAATTCAATAAAATTAATTACATCAAAACTTCTAAGTCCGTATGCCGACTTCAGACCGTTAGGATACAAACGAACCAAATTCACAAGACATTGTACGCACGTTAATTAACAACATATAAGCCTTATAAAATATGAGGCTTTAGAAAAGCACTTGTATTTACTGCCAGTAGCTGCTTTCTGGCCGCTCACACAAATTTGATTCTCGCCAAGGATTTGAACCCTCGCATAAACCACACAATTTACAATCCCAATTTCAATTGGTACGAGGTTTGAACTCGTCATCCACGCCGGCAAGTCACATACTCCAAGTTCTAAATAGCAGCGTAATATGTAATTTATTCAATCTGTTACTGGCCACGTAGGTATGTCACATAATTTACATCCCATCTAATTTACATGCAACATATTTACAGTCTATCAGTTTACTTCGTCCTCTTGCCAATAAACTTCACTGAATAATTTGATAAGGTGGAAATCGAATCCGCCTGTTAATTCATATAACACAAACCAAAATTCAAAAGCACACATAAAACACATTCAATGTTAATTTAACATTGACATTTAAAATAACTGCTTTATCATTCGAATTGATCCAGTATTTGCATGAAGTTCGTGTAATCGTTATTTAACGATTACGTATTTTATTTAGTCAGGAATGGAAATAGATAAAATGAAGGGATTTAAAATATAGATCTGTCCCCGAATGAAAAGGCTGTCTTAATATAATAATTACTTAACTTGGTTTAGCCAACAGGCTCCACAGCCACACTTCACCGATTCCACACTCGTTATAAAATACAATTATAATCTCGTACTTAATATGATTCACAAAATTCAGGATATTTTTGGAATACTCTATCTCAGCGTTTTATTAAAATCACCCGCACAGCGTCGGTGTCTCCAATCAAGTGTCCACATTTTTCTTCTAAGTTATTTAACGAAAGTCTACGTTACAAATACAATTCTAGTGTAACTTATAATTATTCCCGACTTAATTACAACAACATAGGGATTTTTCAACTGCAGGTCCGTTTGGTATGTCTACCCGCCGGGCGCCGTAGCGAATAGTTAACACATCTGTTGTGCAGACTCCGCACTGTTTGGCTGGAAAGAACATACACCACCGTAACCTTTGTATGGGATAATATGCGTTACAGCTCCATAACAGAGCTCAAAATAGCTAATTACGGTGTGTTTTGACCACTTCGTTTTTGTTTTACTAGAAATTCCTGACAAGCACTTATTACCCGCTGTTAACCCCAATCAACCAATTCCGTGAAGTAACTCCGATCATGAATTCAGTATTCTATTATCCTAAAATATATTGTTCCTTCGTAGAAAATAAACACTTCTACGGAAATTAGGTACCTATATCACGTTGCCATCTCATCCCCCTCTCTGTTGAGAGCTAAAACACAGGTTTTCGCTTTCAACACCTTAAACGGCAACTAACATGGATATAAATAACGTAACGATATGAAAAATAAAATTAAACTATTCATTCTTCAAACCTATGGCATTGATCGTGCTACTCGACTACGCATTGTATTCTAAGTGGGTAGTGAACCTCTTTTATTACTTAGCACCAGCGCTATCCACTGTTTCCTTTGTATGTCTCTGTCCAATATTCTAACTATACTTGCTGTACACTTGTACTGAAGTGGTTAATAAAGCAATAAAATTTTAGCGCTGGCGCTAACACTTCTCGATGGCTACCTGCTGTTATTGACGGACAGACGGATGGTTATAACTCGCACAGGACAGTACATGTTTAAGAAAACAAGTTGCTAAACCACTCACTATTGGTACTAAGACCTTAATACCATAAGCTTAAGGTACTTTTAGGAAAGCAACTTCCTGATACATCAACCTTTAGGTATATACGAAAATAAGGCGTGATATTCTCCATAATGAATATTTGTGATTGAATCAGAATAGTCTAGTTAGATTCTTGTACTGTGAACGATGTGTCCCCTTTTCTTATACAATTAATTACATTAATACGCCTTGTATATATTATAGATTTCGTTTAAAGAGCCATTTAGTATATACACTATGTACTGTTTTGAATTTTAGCATGGAGATCATGAAATTCTTTGAATTCTCGCCGCACAGTTCAGACCGGGCTACTATAGGTGTGCCTCTCAGTCGAGTAACCGGGCATATACATGTAAAGTTTACCGCACAATCTAGGATCGGGTTTATATGAGAGTTACCGCACAATCCAGAGATCGGGTTTATATGAGTGAGTATTACCGCACAATCCAGAGGATCGGGTTTATATGTGGATTACCGCACAATCTATAGATCGGGTTTGTATTAGAGTTACCGCACAATCCAGAGATCGGGTTTATATGAGTATTACCGCACAATCCAGAGGATCGGGTTTATATGTGGATTACCGCACAATCTATAGATCGGGTTTGTATTAGAGTTACCGCACAATCCAGAGATCGGGTTTATATGAGTATTACCGCACAATCCAGAGGATCGGGTTTATATGTGGATTACCGCACAATCTATAGATCGGGTTTATATGAACACGAAAATAGTCATTTTTATACACTCATCTCATATACACAACTTAATCCACTCATCGTCTCTAGAAACACATCACATCATTCATCATATTTAATATTCATTCATTTACAACTTTTTTTTAAGTCTGGCCAGACTTTCATACATCATACCTGTAATTCATTCACCACACCTAAAACCCATGTACGGCTTCCAAATTACAGCCATCATAACATCCAAATCATTTATTCATCATATATGTACCTCTAATATTATTAAAATCCTGTACCTGTATGTACTCGTTTAAATGCAAAAACCCAATGCATAAAACAATGCATTTGCTTCAGTATTTATAACTTGTTGACAAACGTCAACGTTTGGCTCTCATTATTTAACCCCTTTTCTATATTTATAATCACGTTTAATTGTAATATTATTCTGTAATGATATCATGATCCATCAGATCCATGACATGTTCGTGAAGTACACAGTGTTCACTGAAAGGTTATTACGTACTTAGGTACACTACATAATTGTAGTTAAACCCATAAACATATTATAAGTAAGTATTAATGTAAATTAGCCTCTTTTTTTTTTCGTCGCCAGAAGTGCTTAGTACCAATTATGTAAATTTGACAAAGACAATTTATTCAGCAATTAATTGGATCCAATACTATGTGTCGTCTTGCAGTCAAATTCAGTTCTATTTACCTAGTTACTATTTATTACAAATATTACAATAAATCGAATTCTCATCAAATTTCAATTCGAATATAAAGTCAAACTACTCGTCGACCAAACTCAATTATTATCGATATTACATCCGGTATATTTTAGTTCTACACTACACAGATAGATTAATTTTGATGCGATCGTGAAAGCGTCTCCCGATTTGGCGACGAGAAACTACTCCTATCAACGTGGCCTCCTTTTAAGCTACTACTCGGTTTACGCCACAGCCTTTTCATCCATCTAGGTCTACGATAGGTTTTCTTATGTTCGATTGCTGGCGCCATTGGTCAGGTATGATCACTTATATTGTGCATACTTCTAGTTTGTAGTTGTGGCACATTATTAACATAACGTACTGAATTTATAACACTTTTATTACTCTTACACTTGACATTAAGATCAATTTTCGTAAGAAATTCAACTGCCGTTTTGATATTTGCTTCGTTGTTGCTAGTAAACCACAGTTGCTGCACATGCTCCGAAAAATGTCTCATTCCCCAAGTAACTAACATATTTTCGTCACACGGTATTGTTAATAAGCTAACAGTTTCCATCTGGCTAGCAAAATGTTCACTCATTTCTAATTCTCCATTGGGATTATACGAGCCATTTATAATATTGTACACAGCGGCTTGTTGCTGCTGTTCACCCCAATAGATACGTCTGAACTCGTGCTCAAAGTCATCTATAGTTCGCCAGTATTTACTACGCAATCCCAATACTGTACGAGCTGGTTCTGTTAGACACTCCATTGCAATATCGATAGCTGTATCATGCGCATTCAAAGATTTTATATATTTGCGTAAACTTGTAATAAACTTTATGGGGTTAAGGTCTTCCCTGTCGTTAAAAAGAGGCTTAGCCATGGCTGGCTGCATTATGTAAACATTAGGCCTAACAGAAGCACAGTACTCGTTCCTGAGAGCCTCTAATTCTTGTGGAGGACATGGTTCACTAGTCGTGTCCGTTTGTGACGCCGAAACTTTAGGAATACCTATCGAGCACGTTGGTTGTGACTCTAAAGACTCAACACGCTTAGACAGCATGTCCTCCTTGCCTAGCAACACTTCAAGCCCACGTTGCTGCATCGCCATAAGCTCTGCACCGGCCGACCCTAATTTATCAACCGTCACACCACTCAATTGACTACCCCGGCTTCTCTTACGTGTAAGCCGGTCAGTGTTTGTCTCACTACAACGTTTTAAACCATAACGCGATTTATCTCGTCCTGACATTTTAAGTGTAAAAGCAATGCGCTAATTTCTGTACGATTTGGCAGACGGGTGAAAAAACCGCTTAAAGTACACAAATATTTTACGATAATAAACGATATTTGGTCAAAACACACACATAAAAGATTAAAACAACAGTACAATGTCTTGGAATTTTCATTCATATACTCCTCAAACAATTATAACAATAAGTATTTATTCATTTACGAAGAACATATAATGCACCCCTCTCAAACCTTACGACTATGTTTATAAAACATATTAAATACCGATTTAATAAATATATTTTTATATTAGAGAATTATACATAAGTGGTTTTTTTTATATTCATCTTAAAACACCCCTCTCAGACCTTTCTAATGTGAGATTGAACCTGTGATCGTCATAATCGAATAAAATTTTAGTTTCCTACGTTGTGTTATTGTTATTTTTTTGTATAAAGGTTCTTTTTACTAGTTGTGCTTCATTGATTTTGGACACAAAATCTAGAATCCTGCGTCACGTGCGCCAGGTGAAACGGTATCGGCTGGTACCTAGGCTGTGCCTAGCTTACTTACCATCTGGATGATAACTGAACTGTAGCTAGGTACCTACTTGAATAAGATACAGGTCTGGTTTGTAGAGGAGGGTGTGTAAAGAAAACAATAGGCTAGAATGGAAGTTAAAGCTGGTTTATTAATTCGTATTTATTTGTAATTTAAATCGAAACTTTTCATTATTTAATTGGACAAAGTCGGTTAGAACTTTCTCCAATATCTGTTTCCGCTCACTAAGGCCAATTTCCTGTTACGAGGTAAAAAGCGAAACAGATAAAACGGAAAAACCCCGTGCCTTTAATGCTATATACATCATAGTCAACTATTTCAAATAAATTCAATAAAATTAATTACATCAAAACTTCTAAGTCCGTATGCCGACTTCAGACCGTTAGGATACAAACGAACCAAATTCACAAGACATTGTACGCACGTTAATTAACAACATATAAGCCTTATAAAATATGAGGCTTTAGAAAAGCACTTGTATTTACTGCCAGTAGCTGCTTTCTGGCCGCTCACACAAATTTGATTCTCGCCAAGGATTTGAACCCTCGCATAAACCACACAATTTACAATCCCAATTTCAATTGGTACGAGGTTTGAACTCGTCATCCACGCCGGCAAGTCACATACTCCAAGTTCTAAATAGCAGCGTAATATGTAATTTATTCAATCTGTTACTGGCCACGTAGGTATGTCACATAATTTACATCCCATCTAATTTACATGCAACATATTTACAGTCTATCATTTTACTTCGTCCTCTTGCCAATAAACTTCACTGAATAATTTGATAAGGTGGAAATCGAATCCGCCTGTTAATTCATATAACACAAACCAAAATTCAAAAGCACACATAAAACACATTCAATGTTAATTTAACATTGACATTTAAAATAACTGCTTTATCATTCGAATTGATCCAGTATTTGCATGAAGTTCGTGTAATCGTTATTTAACGATTACGTATTTTATTTAGTCAGGAATGGAAATAGATAAAATGAAGGGATTTAAAATATAGATCTGTCCCCGAATGAAAAGGCTGTCTTAATATAATAATTACTTAACTTGGTTTAGCCAACAGGCTCCACAGCCACACTTCACCGATTCCACACTCGTTATAAAATACAATTATAATCTCGTACTTAATATGATTCACAAAATTCAGGATATTTTTGGAATACTCTATCTCAGCGTTTTATTAAAATCACCCGCACAGCGTCGGTGTCTCCAATCAAGTGTCCACATTTTTCTTCTAAGTTATTTAACGAAAGTCTACGTTACAAATACAATTCTAGTGTAACTTATAATTATTCCCGACTTAATTACAACAACATAGGGATTTTTCAACTGCAGGTCCGTTTGGTATGTCTACCCGCCGGGCGCCGTAGCGAATAGTTAACACATCTGTTGTGCAGACTCCGCACTGTTTGGCTGGAAAGAACATACACCACCGTAACCTTTGTATGGGATAATATGCGTTACAGCTCCATAACAGAGCTCAAAATAGCTAATTACGGTGTGTTTTGACCACTTCGTTTTTGTTTTACTAGAAATTCCTGACAAGCACTTATTACCCGCTGTTAACCCCAATCAACCAATTCCGTGAAGTAACTCCGATCATGAATTCAGTATTCTATTATCCTAAAATATATTGTTCCTTCGTAGAAAATAAACACTTCTACGGAAATTAGGTACCTATATCACGTTGCCATCTCAGTTTTCCTCTTTATCGTCAAAGTTATGAAATGGAACTACCCAAAATAAAATAAAAACTAAAATACATACGTCTAGAACAGTTATATATACACCATTCAGTTTTCATATGTAAAAATTAAATGTTATCGAGGTTTGAATTTCAGTTTTGACCCTACTCACCCCATTTTGCGGTACAAAAGTAAATTTTTCTAAAACTGTGTTAGTGCGTAAACTTTAAATGTAGGCAGTACCAGTCCTTCAGCAGGCTTCCGTCTCTTCTGTCTGCCGCTATTATATGTTTAGGAGACTGGAGCGGCTGCCGCCCACCCTGCGGAGCGTTGGGGCCTAGCGTTTGAGCAGTGTCGCGTGGAAGCCGGCAACTTGCGGGTCCACGAACATACCGGACGCGCAACAGTATCGCAGCAGCCGTAACAGTAGTAAAGATTACCGTTGTTATCCGGGCCGTCATGGACAGCCGCAAAGATACAGTTTTGTCAATGCTTGATTTCAGAAATGCATTTAATAAGTAATTACGAGTATATTTATATTACTCCCATCGTTATAATTGAGAAAAAGTCCTATATTGGTTTTAAAGGTCAACGATCTTGGTGTTTTATTTGTATACAAGCGGCCGCCCGCGACTTCGTCCGCGTAGAATTTAGATAATAACAAATTTTATAAATTTGGTCAACTTTTTATGTCAGTTGCCCGATGCTGTTAAAAGGTAACACTTTTAAGGCCTGATGCTAGACTATTAGAAGAAGAAACAGGTGGAGTTCCCGACACCGGCCAAAATTAAATTTTCTAGACGGCACCTCAGCATTTCAAAAGGATAGTGTTTTAAGGCATAGCAAAACAAAAACACAACCTAAAATGTGCTGAATTGCGGACCAGCAAAAACTTAAGCGAATTCATGCGATTCTTATTTTAGTCTACAGGCTAATATGAGAGCGATGAAAGATTATGTTATTATAAAAAGTTTAGCACACATAATTATTATGTGACATAAAAAAAAACACTAAGAAAATATTGTTGCCAGTCAACCATAGGGCCGCAAACAGGGAATGCAAATTTGTTTGACAAAAGGGAAAAATTCACGTGGACGTAGTCACGGCGCAGAAAACAGAAAAAGAAATAAAAAAAAAGCTTGGGGGGCTAAGATGACCAGACTGCTGGCAGAACTCACCCTAGAACATACCACGTAAAATCTTCGTCTTCGTCTTCTCTTAAATCAATCCCTGCCATTTTCAGTGACTGTTCATGGGATTTATTAATAGTCATTGCGGAGCATAAGTTAAGAGGGAATTGTGTTCTTTTGAACTCGAACGGGTAGTCTGAGGGAAATATCGGTATTCTAGGAATATACACTATTTCGCCTCGAGCGCTACCTGTGATTACTGTGTAGCTACGATAACGTTTTTATAGAGAGCTTTTATTTGTAATAATAAGCAAAATGGAATTTAGGCGGTCTAAGATTCCTTATTAACATAACAGGTGCTCCAACTTTAACATTTAGTATGTGGACCCGGGTATGTCCTAAAACTACGACCAAGACCACCGGGGAATGGGCAGCAGCATTCCTTAAATGCGGTGGAGATACTGCGATCGCCAACCCGCATGCCAAGCGTGGCGATTATGGCATTTACCCCCCATGAAATTGGGGGAGGCCTATGTCCAGCAGTGGACGTCCTAGGGCTGATATGGATGTGAGAAGGAAGGCTAGAAGAGTTTAAACTATTTAAGGACTCCACGGAATAGTGTACGGCGTCATCACTTTGTATGACGGAATCGAAAGATTTGTATTGAGCGCTCTCAGATTCAAAAGTATTTAGTAGTAAATTATTAATAGCGGCAGCATTGTTCGAAGAACCATTCCATTCAAAATCAAATCAAATATATTTTAATTCAGACCAACGATCCATATGTGTTAATTACAAAAAAGGAAGCTTAAAAACTAATGTTAGTATTCAATATTAATAAAACAGATTGAGGTCCTACTTGACATACCCATTCTATTGATTGTCCATTGATTTCTTGTGAATATTTAGTAAATCAGGATATACCTATTGCGGCAGTTAGTAACTTAAAACATAGAAACTTTATTTTTATGTTAATTAATGACTTAATGGTACCATAAACAATTTATATTTTGGTTATTTATCACATCAGACGTAACGTATTTGTTGTAGTTTCAAATCTCTAACTGTGCAAAATTTCAACCACCATTTTACCCCTTTATAGGGGGAATTAGGAAAACGCTTAAATACGTATCTGTTGTAAATAAATTTACTCAATCTTTGAACTCGAGCACGGGTTATACACGCGCGCGGCTACTGGCAGCGACTGAGCGGGAATCCGGCCAGTGGCTACACGCGTTTCCTTGCCCACCAACCGGAACCTTCCTTGATCCGAATACCTTAAGGCTGGCTGTAAGTCTGAGACTGGGCGTAAAGGTATGTGCAAGTGGTACAAGTGTCCCTGTGGCACGTTCGTCGACGAGCTGGGCCACCACGGCCTATCATGCCAACTGAGCGCGGGCCGGCTCTCCCGTCATGCCGCCTTAAATGACATTATCCGCCGCAGTCTTGCAACTGTCAGCACGCCTGCAATTCTCGAACCGAACGGCGTGTTGAGAGACGATGGCAAGAGGCCGGATGGTATGACCCTGGTCCCGTGGAAGATGGGACGAGTGCTGGTGTGGGATGCCACATGCGTTGATACGCTAGCACCGTCCCATCTACCACGAACTTCGTCCAGGGGTGGCGGGGCAGCGGAGGCAGCCGAAACAAAAAAGGCCACAAAATACCGGGGTCTCAGCACTCAATACCATTTCATGGCTTTCGGTGTCGAGACCCTCGGGCCGTGGGGTCCAAGCGCTCGGGAACTATTAGCAAAATAGCTCAGCAAAAGACTCGTCGACACCACTGGGGAGCAAAGGAGCTGGCAGCTTCCTCGCACAGCGCTTAAGTATAGCATATTCATACAGCGAGGAAATGCTGCCTGCGTCTATGGTACGATGCCACGGGGGCCCTTTTTAGAAATAGTTTAGTTTAATTTTAATTTTAGGTTTTGTTTTAGTTTTTTTTAGTATTCTGTCATTTTATGTTTTAAGTTATATTATTGTTATATAAATTTAAAGCATGCATTCGAATTCAAATAAATCTTGCAGAGCTACTACAGAGATTGTAGTTTTGCCAGGATTCGATCTTTTTAAACAGAGAGTCTATATACGAAGCTTCCAATCTCTCACTTCAAAAAATATTTGCTCCTCATACAAAATTTGAAACCCCTTTTTCACCCCTTTTGAGAAAGAATTTCGAAAAACGCTGATATACCCTATTGATATCTTAAAACAGAGAGCCTATACACGCAATTTCAAGTTTCTAAGTACACAGTTTTAAATTTCCCATACAAACTATCAAACCCTTTTTTTACCCCCTTAGGGGATGAATTTCAGAAAATCCTTTCTTTTCCCTCGCCTACGCTATAAATGTAACCGACTGTACAAAAATCAGTTCTCTAGCTTTAGTAGTTTCGGCTGTGCGTTGATGAGTCAGTCAGGACTGTCTGCTTTTATATATATGGAAGATAATTTCGACAAATATTCGGTCAGGTTTAAAATTCAGGACTTATTGCTTTTGAAGCTGGCATATTATCTGTTAAGAAAACCAGCAAGAATCGTTAAATCTTTAAAATTTATATTGTTTAAATATAAACAGTGTATTGGAGCATCGAATACATATCTCACAATGTCGGCTTCTTTGTTTTCAGAAAATGTGTTTGCATTTTTGTTTTCCATCCATTGCATCAATTTCTCGTAAACTCGATTATATTGTTTCTCTTGATTTAGCGGGCAGTTTTGAATTGCTTCATTCGCTTCCGGCTTCAAATTATTAGCTGGATGCAAATTTTTAGCGAAGTCTTACCGAATTTATATGATTAAAACAGTCAGATTATTACATAAAGATCACGGAAATTATAGATTTTACTAGGATTACGAGTATTATACTCCTCGGAGGATACTGAGTAAAAGTTATAACTTTTTAATTTTGGGTAGTATACCGTAAAGCGGTTGATTGTGCCACACGCAAAACCTTAGTAACATCTTCTGTACTCGCACAATTTGACAATAAATAAATTTAACTATAAACTATTACAGAAGATGGTACTAAGGTTTTGCGTGTGTCACAATCAACCGCTTTGCGGTACACAATAATTCATACGTTCAATAAGCAAATAAATATAAATACATGTCAAAAAGTAAATAAACTCCGTGCCAACAATTCTTGAACCTGTAGGCTTGGCGCGGGACGACGGCAAGCGTCCTGACTGGGCTACATTAGTGTCATGGAAACTAGGCAAGGCCCTGGTGTGGGACGTAACTTGCGTTGAAACTTTCGCCCTGTCAGGGCACCTGTTTTCAGGCCGGCGCTGCTGCCGACTAGGCCCAAATTAACAAGCGCCGAAAATACTCCTCCTTAATAAAGAATTACACGACAGATATGAAAAACTTCTTAAAGGTCTTGTCTTCACGGCTGGTCGAAACAACTGGCGACCCCAGAGCTGGCGCTTACCTCTCGCATCGTATCTCCATAGCGATTCAGAGGGGTAATGCCGCCAGCGTAATGAGATCCATACAGCAGTCTGACCTGCTTGAGGCGGTGTTTTAGGGTTCCGTAGCCAAAATGGCTAAAACGGAACCCTTATAGATTCGTCGTGTCCGTCCGTCCGTCCGTATGTCACAGCCGATTTACTCGGAGACTATGAGCACTACAATTATGAAATTTGGTGTGAAGGTGTATGTTATGAACCGCTATAGAAATATGATGTGAAATTACGAAAAAAAGATTAAATTGGGGTTTATACACGTAACAGGGGGGGTCAAAAAAATTTTCAATGCACATAGGCGAATGGGGATAGGCCTTCAAAAATGACAGAGGTTTATGATAAACTTTTCTGTTTTAGTCAACTGTTGGTGAGATATTAGCCGTCAAAGTCGTAAAAAGTGTGCCCCCCCCTTCTAATTTCCAAACTATGAAGTTTAAAATTCTGAAAAAAATCAACATGATGTAATCAATCCTTTCAACGATTTTTGGTTTGAACAAGATAGGTTTAGCGATTTTTGAGTTATTGCTGAAAAACTGTCTTGTCAAACAAAAGGGCGTAATTGCCGTAAGTTTCCTATGAAGATACGACCTTTGTTGATTAAATGTATTGTATAGTGGTTTTAAATGTAATTAGGAGGTGTCGGTAGGGAACCCTTCTTTGTGCGTGGCCGACAAGCACTTGGCCGGTTTATTCATAATGTGTTTAGTCACATCCTTACGAAAGAGTGAGTTTGTTTGATTGACGTCTGAGTCTTGGTGGTACTTAATAAATACCAGAACTAAAATAAAAATCGTCAATGAAATAACTACACTAGGAACAGATAAGGCTAAGTATCATTAAATTAAGACAATTAAAATTCCATTACAACTACTTACGAGTATCAATGTCAATGTGTACTTTTGTTTACAATCAAATTTCTGTTTTCATCTATCTCATTTTGGAGAAAAAATAATTTATTGTATAATAAATATGTATTGTTTTATTGGAGCATGCTGTTAGCTCGTTAAGAAAGGGGATCTATAGATTAGTGATATATAAATACTGCAGATAGGTTCTAAAATATACGAAATTAAATTAGCAACCCTTCATAATACAGAAAATACGTAGTAAAATGTTGCAATGAATATAATTTTACAAACAAGGAAATAAAATATGTGTATCTTGATTTGGAATGACCAATAATTTGATGTGAATACGGTGTCCTGGAAGCATAACGTCGCGTCGGGATCTTAAAATATCCCTTGTAGCTATACAGATTGTGGTTTGAGACAGGAGTAAATAAAAATTAGGACGACGATATGTGATGCCCCGAGTAATATGATGCAGTAGATGAGATATCGTTTTTCTCATAAATTGCACGGTTTTTTCAGTAAATAGTTAAAGTTCACAAATTACAAGCCAGATAGAAATAATTGCCGATTAGCAATGTACGTTTCAGTTCCATAGTGATGTTATTAGTTCTGCAAAACTGTAGTATTACCACTTTTGTTACTCCAGCGGCCATAAAAGCGCGGAACATCGAGCTGACTACATTTGTTAACCACTGTACCAGAACGCTAGTTAAGCGAAGTGAAAAAGGTAAGCGTCTTCGCCCACTATTGCTTACACGGGTGCCTGACTCTTAAATAACTAGTTTAAAGATTTCCGGGACGATGGGTAAGCGTCTTGGCTCCTTAAGTGAAAAAGGTAGCACCTTCTGCTCACTGGTTGTAGGTAAGTACTTCAAAAGCAATGTGAAATGTAAAAGCGAACTTTGTGTACAACGAACCCCTTTCGCTGTAATAACTACCGTTATGGACGATTCACACCAAACGGCCGGAGTTGGTGCGCACCCCACTAGAGTCGAAGGAATTCGAACCCTCCATACAGAAGTTAGATTTCATATTTGAATGGGTTGCGGGCAGCCCGTCGGAGCCGGTCGGCTGCCGCCGCCTCTGCCACTGCCGTTTGGATACGAAGTCTAGCTTCTGTATGGAGGGTTTGAATTCCTTTGACTCTGGTGGCGTGCGCGTCGGCTCCGGCCGTTTGGTGTGAATCATCCATAAGGGAAAATATTACTTTAAGAGGGTAGACCCTTCATAAGGTGGACTAATGACCTGGTCATCGAGTCCGGTGGATGTGAGTAGCGCAGGACCGGTCATTGTTGCACTCTGGGGAGGCCTATATCCAGCAGTGGACGTCCTTCGGCTGATATCGTGACGCTGATTAGAACGAATAATGTGCCGAGTAAAAAACAGAGCCGCTTGGAGATTTTTAGCTTCAGCAGAGTGTAAAAAGCCTATATGAAAAATTACTTCGTCTATTAATAGGACCCGGGTATGACCTTAAACTACGACCAAGACCACCGGGGAATGGGCAGCAGCATTCCAAGAGTGCGGTGGAGATACTGCGATCGCCAACCCGCATGCCAAGCATGGCGATTATGGCATTTACCCCCCATGAAATTGGGGGAGGCCTATGTCCAGCAGTGGACGTCCTAGGGCTGATGTGGTGGTGGTGGTCTATTAATAGTTTTCATAATATTGATTTCCTTGCTTTAGATAATCAATCACTCAAAAAATTTCTGCGCAATACTTTATGACCACTGTATAAAATTTATTAGTTATGTACCTATTAACTTTTAGTCTCGCCCACTCTACCCTTTAACTTTTTTGGTTAAATTAGGATTTACTAGTAAATATCAAATATCGTGAATATTAAGTTAAAATATCAATATTTTCTAGATAACATTATAGCAATAATATGTATAACTTACAGTAGCTTATACAGTCAAGTACTCGTGAAAATTCTTTTAAAAGATATTTTGATATCGAACTCAAGTATTTATTTATATTTTGGAAAATATAAAGGTGCCCGAGGCATTTCGTCTGAGAATGTGTTTGGTGTATTAAAGAAATGGCAATTTATAAATACCTAGTTATTTAGAATAACCTTACGCAGACGTAGTCGCTATACTATTGGACATTCACAAAGCATCACCTCACCAAAGTGAATGTGTAAGTCTGGCCTCCGAGCTCCGGTTAGGGTAGGCGTTAAGTGAACCGCGGCGTGAAGATGTTTATATTGGGGTGTGAGCGGCGAGGTGAGGTGAAGCAAGTTGTGAATATAAAGATATTCTAACATGAAGGTGATACAGTTATAAATCTGATCCGTTGTGCTAAATCGTTACCGAATTAAAGTGGAATTAAATGTCAAGTTACTTTTGGGACGAGAAGCGAAGTAAATCACCAAACAGCAGGGTGATAATGCAAAATACATGAAGAAATTTTACCTTAGTATATTACCATTTGAATTATTATTTTTTATTACGTTTCTCGGTATATCACTAATTTAATACAAATTGTACTAAAACTTTGTATTCTATTTAACAAAACAATATTGTTACAGTCTTCTTCATAAAAATTAAAACAGGCCATTGCACTTGCCAAAAATATGCTTAAAACGTATGTCTAAGAAGCATACAAACGATACAAACAACAACAAAACAAAAACATAGCAAGAAGCATAGAAATTAATTTCTGGTTTGTCTGGTGCCTTAGCTGCTACTCGCAACTCCGTACGAGTCACAAATCAAAGAATACTCGTAGTACAAGTATTAATTATAATCCATTTATCTATATAGGGAAATCGTTGCCTAGGACTTATACTACAAGCTTTGCTTAGTTTGGGACTGGGTCTGGCTCGATTTGTGTAAGATTGTCCGCGCATATAATTTTTAAACCCTCCCGCGCAACGCAAAGAATTCTGCCTTTAGCATTGTACGTCGTAAACAGAAGAACCGATTGGAGTAGGGTTTTCTTTATTTAAAGCAGGTTTACTAGCGATGGTTTTTAGACATGTTTAATCAAAATCAGTTAAGCCATCTTTGAGATATTGAACTTTGAAATAAAAATGTCATGGGTTACTCAACTTTTTAATTTTTTCTGTTATAATATTTATGCTAACGAGACAAAATGCTTAATACGTTTCACAGGACACAAACTAACATAACAACAACATGTGATGATAGTCTTAATCTTTTGATATAATATTTTATGGAACAGTTTACTATACGCTAAAGATTTTAAGAACTCTTATTACATAATAATAAGGGTTCTTAAAATCTTTAGCGTCTTTTATTATTAAAGACTCGAGACCTAATTATGTACCGTTGCAAACAATAGTTTATCTACCACAGCAAAATTATTTATTTTACATTAAAAATCGAAATGGTCGCAGAATACCTACAGCCATTGACTCGTGCCTCTTTTAAAAGTTGTTAATAACTGCATGGAAATCCTTTATGATTCTCCCACTCGTATAACGAATTATCTAGACACGCGTGTCCAGCCAATTTCACCCCAGGAACTGGCGGACAACAGCCGTGTGTTATATTACACGGCATTTTTACCACTGACTGACTGACTGAATGACTGACTGACTGACTGACTGACTGACTGACTGACTGACTGACTGACTGACTGACTGACCGAGTGACCGACTGACCGACTGACCGACTGACCGACTGACCGACTGACCGACTGACCGACTGACCGACTGACTGACTGACTGACTGACTGACTGACTGACTGACTGACTGACTGACTGACTGACTGCCTGACTGACTGACTGACTGACTGAGTAGTAATCAAAAACCTAACCCACTTCCAGGTGACCTAGAAAGCTGAAATTTGGCATGCTACTTGGTAATTGTGTGTGTACACTAGAAAAAATCAGAAAAAAGTTTATTAGTTTTATTATTATTATTATTTATGCTAGTTACCTCAGAACTCCGTCATTTATTAACCGATTTGGAAAAATATTTTTTTGTTTGAAACGATATACTTCAGGGGTAGTCCCATAGTTATCAGGTAAAAATCTGATTATAGGGTTCTGAAGAAATCGAGGAAACTCTTCAAATATTTGAGGTGCACCTAAAGCGGTTTGGGTATTTTGTATAGTAACTCGTGCATTCGCTCTTGGAAAGCACCATTGGATAAAGTTTGACAAAAAGTAATGATATCCCATCAAAAACATAAATGTAAAAATGGCAGCCAAGTTCAATATGCAATGCGTGGTTGTCGTCTTCACCAACAAAAGAATTGAGACCTAAATGGGTGCCAAGTTCCGTAGATTCACTGAAAAGGTGCCAAGTCCGGCACTACATTGTTTATAGTAAAACTAAAATAATTTAGTGCGGCTTAATGAATTTTGAACCTTAACTTGGCAGTTTTCTATGCAGTATGTTATAATACAATAAAAGCTGTTGGATATTTAAGAAAAAGGCCAAAGAAAGCTCAAAATGCATTAAGCCGCAGTAAATTATTTTAGTTTTACTATAAACAATGTAGTGCCGGACTTGGCACCTTTTCAGTGAATCTACGGAACTTGGCACCCATTTAGATCTCAATTCTTTTATCGGTGAAGACGACAACCACGCATCGCATATTGAACTTGGCTGCCATTTTTACATTTATGTTTTTGATGGGATCGTATTTACGGTATAGACTTTGCATTGGCATATAAAGCTTATTATTTTAATACTGCTGTCAGTAATTTAAGTGACAGATTACAATGCTGGAGATGAATAATAAGTAATATACATTATGTGACTAATGACTATACTCTCACGATATTATAAAATAAACTAATATCACAAACACTGCTATTTACAGTACATTACACAACTACTAGGATGGTAAAGCAAAGAAAGGCTGAGATCGCAGATTTTGCGGCCCGAGCTGTAGGCGAGGAACGTATATATATGCAATCGAGGGCTTTATTTATTACCTCCCGTGTTGTGTACATCATTTTATTACTACACTTGGCTAGAAAGCGGCTTGTTCCGTACACCACGTAGCGTGCGGTTAAAGCCACTTTTTGGCGAGGTGTAGCATAAAAGTAATTATGCTTCATTTAGAAATATTTGGTAAAAGACAGTCCGCCCTGGGGCCGCCGGTTGTGGTTGAAGGCGGGGATGGAAGACTGTGAGCGCGTGAAGCCGGCGTTCAGGTCGAGCGAGGAGGATGGGGAGCGGAACACGTTCAGGTTGCCCATGGCCGAGTAGTCCGTCTTCTTGAACAGGTCCGTTTGCGCCATGCCCAGGGAACCACCGATTCTGTCCCTGTGAGTAAATACAATGTTTGATTGATGATTGCGTTCTGTGGAAATAAATGCTAATCAAAAGTGTTTTACCAATACATCGTAATTTGTGGGCTAATCAACTTTCCAACCGACACTTTTATTTTAACGGATTTCACAAAAAATATTTTTTAAATATAATACCAGTACTTTTTTATCATGTAGTCAAGTTCCTAGATTATCAATCGATCTTTGCGAAGTACTGTGAACAATATTTTATTTCCGAAACGTGTGAAAATTATAATATCGTTCACAGAAAACAAAATAGAAGAAACTTCTATTGAGTTACTGTCCGCGGTTTTGTATGATAAATAGTGAATTGTCTACCAACTTAATACATTTTTTTTAGATTCAATTTAGAACAGTGCCGGTATAAAAGTTGATTGGGCCTTGTTCCAGTTTACTTCCAAAAGATTACAAAAGTAGATGTTTAAATTATTAAACTGATGTCGATTCTTAACATCGCGTTCTTAAATCGCTGTTCTGACGAGATTAGAAAAACAAGACTGATTTTAACATAAATATTCTTGACTAAATCATTGTTTCTCTGAAAACCCGACTGACTGAGCGGAAACATCATTCCTTAAAATTTTCTCGATAGAAAAGTAGTCCGAAGTTTAGTCTTTTTTTCCTTTTATCCTTCAGCCTACTCAAACAAAACATAATTAAACGATATAATCAAGTTAAAATGATGGTATTCTACCTGATCTCATATCTCAGAAAAGGCAATATGAATAAAACTTAACAAAGTCAGATATTTATCGAAATGTGTCTAAAAAAAGCTTTTCCCGAGTGCACATTTGTCGTGCGCGGTAGACATAAGCGTGTATGTTTGGGAACTGTACACTGGGGACAGTGGGGCCGTAACCCTAAACGTTTTACAAATAAATATTTTAACTTACTTGAATGTATAGTCCACGCTGCCGCCATGAGTGTTAAAGTTGGGGAAGTTGGGGATGTTCGGAATGGTCTTAGTTACAAATGCGTTCGCGCCCAGCTTGTGATCCGGCGTATTGATGAGCCCCAGTCGCCCCGCCACTGTCGCCTGGTTCCCGAGACCAGGGATGTGCTGACCAGTTACACTAAGTCCGTAGCCATTGCTGAGAAAGGAAATGGAACTTTAAGCACTTTAAAAATAGTTGTAAATTCTACGTTAGCATAAGGCTTATGTAATTTCTTACATGTTGTCAAGAGCCAATCCACCGCCAGCAGCGCTGTATCCCGGACCTGGTTTCACTCCAGCAGCTCTGAAGGCACTAGCAGACTGTATCCCAGAAGCAGACCCGATAGCGCTCAACACGTTACTTTCGCCCCTAGCTATGGGCACTTTAAGGTTCAAATTCGCGCTTCCATCTGGATTGGTGCTCATACTGCCGAGCTGCCGGCGGACCCGATTCAGGTACACTGGATGCATCGGCTCAAAGTGCTGCTCTGTTAACGCGTCTTGAAAATCGTCTTGGATAAGGTCTATTAAGAGAGGTTGATTCTCTAACTCTTGAACATAGATGGTACGAGCCTGTATGGAGGCGAAAAGTGCCAGTACGATAAATGCAAACATTGTCGTAAATGTCTGTCAGTATTTGAGGGTCGGTGATACGAGTATGCAGTCTTTGACTGTGATGTTAAACGGCGATCGTCTTAAGCTACACAGTACAACCAACTGTCTGAAACACGAATAGCTGTATGCTGATCGAGATGCCGTATGGACCAACTTATATATGGAACGTGTTTGATAAGCCTCTAACCGAGGGATTCCCTGGCGAATACGAATACTTACACGATAAACAGGGCACAGCGCACGATATAAGTAACACTAACCGTGCAGGGATTCCCTTGAAACTAAGTCACAGCTAAACAAGCTTTTGTTGAGTTAACGTTACTAAAAATGATATTTATGTATTCTTATTATATTTACAGCACAACATTGTCTAAGAAGTACCGACACCCCTGAACTGATTGTGACGAGTACATACATGCGAAGTTAGAAAAGCTTTTCTCTCTCAAAGTCTTTATGGTGCTGGCATATGGAAAGAGTATTTTATAATATCCGATTTAGCTGAAATTTGGCATACTTATGTTAGTTCTGTGACAATGCAATATTATGGTATCACCGTGCTGATCTAAAGATCAATGATGAATGATCTCTCATCAGATAGATACGAAAGGTGGCCATAGCAACTCCTAAACTACACAAGATAAACCCGTCGTGTTTGGGCTCAGTGAAACAGTCTCAACGAGTTATGAAGGTACGGTGAGAAAAAAAAGTACAATCGGCAACAAAACCTTATACCAATAATGAAAAATTTGACAGATACTTATATTACTTAATGCCTTACTAGAAATAGGTTTCTGTAAAAAAATATTTAGGGTAACAAGCTATTATTGTCACCGAAAATTTGGCATGCTTTATTATTGAGCTTTAGTTGCTACGCAAAAGTTTAGAATCTGTGATGCTCCTATATCATTGAAGAGTTTAATAGGTGTGACGCGAAATTACGGTTTCCAAGAATGAATGCATAGTTTACTTTACAAAATACCGAATTCGCCATAATTGTGACTATTACTTTTGAAGAGGTCCCACAATTCCTCAGGGCTCATATCATCAGATCTTCACCAAAACTTTATGTGACCCTGGGAATGCTTGCTTTCGAACAAAAGATAAGTAACAAAATCGGACAGCAAGGCAAATAAAATTATCTCTGTATGTGCATAAACACATGACGCCGAACTGAGAACCTCCTTTCCTGTCTGTACATATTTTGAAAGTCAGTTCATGTTATTGAGCAATTTCAGCTAACTATAGCATGACATTCTTACTACAGACAGTAATAATATTTAACACCAGTAGGTAAACCGAAATACGAAAGAAAGAAAGCAAGTACTAATATAATTAATAATCATACTTACTTCATTTAACCGTGCATTGCTCCAGGTCCGATGGCCTTTGCACCTTATACTCAATGCAACTAACCCCAAACTCAACTTCACTGTAATTTGAACCTTAAGTTTATCACAATACAGCTGCATTTAAGAGAAGTTTTTCACAGTATTTCATAGAACGTTCAGCGGAATCCCCTCGCGAGATACAATCGTGTTGAACCGGTGACCTCTTCCTGAGTGATAGAAGTCATGCCCCGTTATCTGGTGTATATTTATTTACTAAGTATACTTATTGATCATTTCTTTTATCTATGAATGAACCATGTTTATTATTTTATATTTATAGTCTTCTGTACCAAATTTCAAAGATAATATAGGTAACTGTAATTTGGATAAAACATATTTATATTAATTCTAAATTACTGCTACGCTGAAACACTGCAATGAGATCCAGTAAACATTCTTCACAATATCAGCACCGCAGGCGCAGATTATATTCGCACAAAGTTGTCGATATTTATAACACATTACCAATGTAGCATAGATAATTTAGAATGTAAAACATAACTTTAATTAATGCGTTAGATCACATAATTTTAAGTCATATTTTCGTAAAATCAGTATAATATTTTAGAATTGTTGTTTTTTGAAATTGCTGCAATTCCAAAAAACAACAAACAATTCTAAAATATAAAAGTTAATTATATGTTGTCAAAAATTGATTTACAAAATGTCTCAAATTCTACGGATTTTATTCAATCATTAGCAATGAAACAGGTTTAATGGTCATTTTGAATTCTTACGTTAACATTTCTTTTCTGCATTTGTATCTGAATTAAACACTGTCCCACGCCTGTTATTGACATGCAGGCAATTTCATCTTATAACCTTTTATTATATATGTAGGTACAAGCTTTCTATCGTGTTAGTGTGTCTAATAAATAAATAAATATGATGATATTGTTAAGATTTTTTGCTTTAGGTATCACAATGGTAACTTTAAGTTAGATCAACTTAATATGATACATAATAAGTAATATCTTATGGATTTCTATACGGTTAATAAACTCGAAAAATGTAATACCAAATATTAAAATCCCGAAAACGTATTCCTTTTTAGGGTTCCGTACCCAAAGGGTAAAACAAAGGGACCCTATTACTAAGCCTCCGCTGTCTGTCTATCTGTCTGTCACTTAGGCTGTTATCTCATAAACCGTGATAGACAGTTGAAATTTTCACAGATGATGTATTTCTGTTGCCGATATAACAACAAATACTAAAAAACAAAATAAAATAAATATTTAAAGGGGCTCCCATAAAACAAACGTGATTTTTCTGCCGTTTTTAAAGATAATGGTACGGAGCCCTTCGTGCGCAAGTCCGACGCGCACTTAGCTGGTTTTTTTAGTTGGCATAAATTTTGTTAGCCCGAAATTACATTTCCCATATTATTATTCTCTTAAGTCTCAGGTCGTTGTAATTTTATTTGGCTTATGATTCGAATAGACACTTATTAAAATTGCCGAAAAGTATTTAGTCTGATATATTATTATCCCGCTATATCAAAAGATCGAAATTGTAGAATATGTTCCGCCATAAAGTCGGTCTATTTCTATAATTTCCATACAGTTTATAACCTAAAAGTCACATTGAGGTTATAAACTATATGGAAATGACAGGGGTCAGGATTGACTTCTTAACCGCCGACCACTATAAGCGACACAAGGTTACTAACGAACCTATCCAAGTAAAAAAAGCTTTTGTGTTGTTAGTTTTTTTTCATAAAGGCCTCCCTTTTCTGGGCTTTTTAAGAACTTGTTCAGCACTTAAGTTGCTGAAATCCAGCAAGCATATCTGTATGTTTTTTTAATCGTGAGGGTAAAATGATTAGGGAAAATAAGATTAAAATTTTATTTAGCATCGGAATTAAATAATAAAGTTGGCAATCGTTCTTATGGTTATTGTGTTTCGAAAATACGTTAATGTGGGAAAACAAACCGGCAACATTTAAAAAATGTGGTAAACAAAGTATGTGTTATAAGAATTCGGATAACCGTTTTCGGACAAGTGGAAGTTGGACAAGTGTTTTTCGAAGCTTCGATAGGTGACCGTAAGAATTGTGTAAATAAATCACAATTATCACTGCCTTTTTTCCAATTATGAATCGTATTTATAAAGCTTATACCCCTAAATAAACGACAGGAAAAGAATTTACTACAAGCTCCATAAGGAAAATCTTTAACAAAATATTAGCATACGCAAAAAATGTTCCTAATTACAAAAAAGTTACTTTTAAAGCTCCAGGGATTCAGGGATTCCCTCTATGAAATCTCACAAACACAATTTTTAAAATAATTCATCTTATAAGGAGCGATTCAGGGAATCCCTTGAACAGACACTTATCAAGTCCATTCGCGGATATAAAGTAGCCCGCTCTACACTGTGACTCAGTATACTCCGACTAGCACCATCGTCAACTGTGTGTACTCGTTCATCGCTAGAATCTTCTGTATACACAAATCAACTTTTGACAATGGTTACTCTTCCAGTCTTCGCCTTTGCACTTCTGGCCACGGCCCAAGCTCGTTACGTCCATTTGCACGACTTAAAACTCCAACCTTACCAAATAGATATTGCCAACCTAGCACAAGATGACTTCGAAGACGCGTTATCACAACAGCCATTCGAGTCGGTGCATCCAGCCTATCTCAACCGGGTCCGACGACAGCTCGGCAGTATGAGCACCAATCCAGATGGAAGCGCGAATTTGAACCTTAGAGTACCTTTAGCTAGAGGAGACAGTAATGTGTTCAGTGCTGTTGGATCTGTTTCTGGAATACAGCCAGCGAGCGCCTTCAGAGCTGGTGGAGTGAAGCCTGGCCCAGGATACAGTGCTGCTGGTGGTGGATTTGCACTTGACAATATGTAGGATACAGCGTATTTCCTAGTTTAACGTAGCATTTACAAATTATAACAAAGTGCTTATAGTTCTATTTTTTTTTCTCAGTAATGGCCACGGGCTTAGCGTAACTGGTCAGCACATCCCCGGCCTTGGGAACCAGGCGACAGCGGCGGGGCGACTGGGGCTCATCAATACGCCAGACCACAAGCTGGGTGCCAACGCTTTCGTAACTAGGACTATGCCGAACATCCCGAACCTCCCCAACTTCAACACCCATGGTGGCAGTTTGTACTATACCTTCAAGTAAGTGAATTCATGCAACAATTTATTTCTCAACTTTGACATACCTACAGCAATTCCATATTTTAAGGAATGATAATAGCATTAATAAATGAAATTGCTTTGATTATTAGTTAAGATATTTTTTAACTGATGATTCGACAGTGCTTGTTACTAGGCCTATCTGAATAAAGAATATTTTGACTTGACTTGATTAGGACTAAAACTAATTTTATTTGTACCAAATAAACTTAAGAAGTGAATGGAATTAACTATAATTAGGCATTAAATAAAGATAAATAAGGCGAACTAATGGAACAACTTAAATGAAAAAAAAAACCTCTATATTCGGCACCAGTGGCCCGCCCCGGCTCCGCACAGGTATTTAACAAAAAAAAAATTTATTAAGATATACTCGTATCTACAAATAATTAACAAATATTTAAGTAATTATTCTATCATCAATAGTTTTTGCAGTGCACGTGATGTGAAGAATATTTTAGGTATTTTTTTACACCTTGGGTATTAAGTAGTAAGGATCCCTATTTTTTTTAAAACAATAATATAGCCTATGTCACCCGGGCATAGTGTAGCTTCCCAAAAATGAAATAGTATTTCGAATCGGTTAAGTAGTTTCGGCTATTATTTGTTAACTAGTATATATTCTATATTATATTCACATTTCTGGTAGTAACCGTTTAGCTGGTAGAGGGGGGATACCGGACTCCAACAAAAACTAGCTCTTTAAAAAATAATATTACGCAAACTAATATAGCTAAAACGTCGAAACTCTAGGTCCATGGGGTCCCAGCGCGTATAAGTTATCTACAGAAATTGCGAAGCGTCTGGTTGACGTAACTGGTGACCGAAGACGCGGTTTCCTCGCTCAACGTATCAGTATTGCGATACAGCGAGGAAATGCCGCTAGCATTCTCGGTACAATGCCTCAAGGGCCCGTTTTAGACTTAAGTTAGTTTTAATTATCTTATTATTATTTTGGTTTAGTATTCTTGTACATATTTTCGTTGTACATAAATAAATGATACCTGTGAAATATAGCTAAATCAAAAAACATAGCTTATATTATATAGCTTATATTCTTTTTTAATAATCTATCTAACAATACACAACACGATGGGTGAAGTAAAAAAAATGAATCCCCATTTTACATATGTAAGGGATACCTCTCTCTCTAAAAAGATGTTTTTCCAAATTTTTAGTAGTACCGGTTACTGAGCTGAGCCGCGGACAGATGGACAGACATGGCTAAACTATCCTTGTTTACTATGGAACCCTAAAAACACTTAAATTTTCTTTCAGGGACAGAATCGGTGGTTCCCTGGGCATGGCGCACACGGACCTGTTCAAGAAGACGGACTACTCGGCCATGGGCAACTTCAACGTGTTCCGCTCGCCATCCTCCTCGCTCGACCTGAACGCCGGCTTCACGCGCTCGCAGTCGCCCATCCCCGCCTTCAACCACAACTGGCGGCCCCAGGGCGGACTGTCTTTTACCAAATATTTCTAAATGAAGCATAATTACTTAAAAAACTGTCTAAAGTCGCCATGGGGTTATGCGGAGTAAATAAATTTTAGAAAGTATTGCCCTTAATTCGATGCTCTAGTTTTATCGAATTAGGGGTTTAATGGATTTCTATGAAATTCAGATGTATTTAACAAATTATACAAATAATTTGTTAAAACTATCCAAAGAGTGTAGTGTTAATAAAGCATTATTTTTTAAAGAAAATGTCATATACGAATCATTATTGTGACATAATTTATTATAGTTTTACAATTTTTTTAAATGACCGGTGTGTTCATTTCTTTCCATCGTCGCCATTATTGAGGTATTATTGAATAGTAGTACGAAGAGCAACACACTCCACTCACCAGTTCCAGAGATTATCTCTTAGCAATAAGATCATTAATGGCCAGTTTATTGTGAGGTCAGCGAAAAAAAAGCCATATATTTCTGGAACGGAAGTTGTAGGACCCTCTGATGACTGTTCGTAAACCTTTGTCATTCGAATATATAGATATGGAAATATTCGTAAGACTTTCGCAGTCTAAATTTTGGGTTTGGAATACCTAATATATTTACGACTAGCTTTTACCCGCGACGTCGTCGTAAAAGTCATCCTTACTTTAGAATTATTTGTTTTCCCATACATCTTTCACACTTCTTTACACCCCCTTAATAAATGATTACATTCAATATGACATGCTCTTTACCGCGCACGGCAAATTTTAATAGCAATCCTTTTTTCAAAACGAATCACATCATCATCATATCAGCCTAAAGACGTTCACTGCTGGACATAAGCCTCCCCCAAAGAGTGATACAATGATCGTTCCTTTGCCATCCGCATTTTGGGCCATCGTGGGAGGCCTACCCACGCTGCGCCTTCCGGTACGTAGTCGCCACTTGAGAACCTTTCCTCCCCAACGGCCAACGGTTCTACGTGCAATATGCCCCGCCAACTGCCTAAAACCTGACCGGGTTTTTACTCGACAGATTAGTAAAGTTTTCATCAAAATCCGTTCAGCTGTTTTCACGTGATGCGCGTTCATATAAACAGATAAACAGACAAACAGACAAAAATTCTAAAAACTGTTAGAACGTGTTCTGTTATCGATTCTATAAAGTATCCCCAGACAACTTTTTTTCGAATATCTTCCATGTACAGACTTTCGACCCTCTTCAGCTTTAAATATTATATGTATGGATATAGATTACAACGTATATATGTACATAGTATCGAATGAATCCTCTCGAAATAATGTACCGAAACGTAATTCGCCGACAAGAGTCTCATGTGTCATGAGACATACTTTGGGGTAAGTTGTATGCACTGTTAGTATTGAACTTGAATGTACTTAGTGATATCCAAGTAAGCTCTTACTTGGATGTCATTTATAGGAATCTACCTTGTAAAGTTAAAATAACCCAATAAAGTGTTAGCATAACTTGTAATTTTTTTAATTTAATCGTATGGCATTTATTTACGGTCACGTGTAGGGTACGGTGGGTACTCCCTACGGACGTGGTGCAACTTCGACCCTCCTTTGTCAAGTGAGTGGGCAACTTGAGTGTTAGACGTTCTCAAGCCGCCCGAAGGCCTCTAACTTGGCTTAACGACTGCTGTCGTAAACAGCAGCCGAGATCAACGGCTTAACGTGCCTTCCAAAGCACGAGAGCGCTCAGTTAGTAACCACTCAAAGCGGTCACCCATCCAAGAACTGATCTGCGCCCACATTGCTTAACCTCGCATAGCGCACGCGGTACGCGGGCGCCGCTGGGCCACGAGCGCTCTAACTACTACTTGTACTTGTAATCAATAAAGGAAAACTGAGAAGAGCGGCAGAAGTTTTTTTGATAGCTAAAAGATATCTTTATTAATTATATTTTAAATACGTTGAAACAAATTGTCAACAATAACTCAACGATTTCCAAGATTCTTTTGACATGATGACAGGTCATAAATAAAACTAAAATAACTAGAGATGTAGCGATTTAAAATCGACCGTGTTAATACCTAATTACAATTAATGACTAATCAGATACATCGATTGCTTGTTGTGTTCAACTGTAGATCCTAATACCGCTTCGGAAATTATGAATCAGCCCAACACTAAATTAAAAAACACAGTTAAAAAATGTCCTAGAACGTACCTGATAGCTTATTTTTCAATACGAAATTGTGCATTAATATGGTATACAGAAATATAAAGTGTATTCTTGTCGGAGATAATGCTCTTGAGGTCCAGATCAGGCTGGGAAAATGGCGGGAAAAACTGGAGAACGTAGGATTAAAAATAAGCAGAACCAAAACGGAGCACTTGTTCTGTGACTTCGGCGGTTCATCCAGTTTTTCCCAAACTCCTTGAATGATATATCCCTACCAGTCTGCTCCGGCTTCCGGTACCTATAGACTGTGACGTGAAAAATAGAATAAATGCAGGATGGATGAAATGGTGACAGGTCTCTGGAACAGCTTGCGATCCACAAATGTCTTTTAAACTTAAGAGGAAAAATTATAAGATGATCATAAGACCTTTCGTAATGTATGGATCAGAATGTTGGTCAACGAAACTGACGGATGAAAGAAGAGTGCACGCAGCTGAGATGGATGTGCGGAGTGACGAGGAAAGATCGGATTAGAAATGAGTACATAAGAGAAAGTTTCAAAGTGGCACCCGTGACGGAGAAAATGAGGAGCAGTAGGTCAACATGGTATGGGCATGTAATGAGGAGGGATGAATGTCACAATGATTAAAAAATGTTAGGGTTGAATGCCGAAGGACGAAGAGCGATTGAAAGACCCAAAAAGCGATGAATGGATTGTGTGAGAGAGTACATGAGAAAGAAAGGAGTAAGTGCTGAAGTGACGAATAATTGAGAGCAATGGAAGAAGAAAACATGTTGCACCGACCTTGCATAAGCGGGATAAGGGCAGTGAGATGATGTTATAAAGTGTATTGGGTGATTGTATCTATTTTTTTAACTCGCAAGCCATTGATTATTTTATTATTATTTCGATGAGTAATACCATTTTACGTTATATGGATAGGTTTCAAAACATCATTTTGCTTCGCACAAATTTTGGTAACTTTGAAAGTGAATCTTATTTGTAAGCCACTATAGGAAAAATATAGCATTTCGAACGTTACTTTTCTAGTTTACACTACAACAACACACAACATTCCTAAATACAAAGGAATTGGAAAGGTGACCTCCTAGTAATTTTCACAGATGCCACGGCATGCGCAGTGATCCTTTTAATAACCCCCTTTAATACAATACTTTTTTGACGGCTTCAAAAACAAAGCAAGTATTAGGCTTTTCATACCGCATGTTAATCCCTTAGTCACTGTGCAACTTACGCAATTTTTTCAGTTGTGCAGTTATTTTCTTCTTCGTCAACTTTTAAAACGATAATAGGTACAGCTTTATCTTCACGAACATAAATTCGTTTATATAAGGAAAATAAGTTTATCAGTTTTAATTCTTTCATTTTCAATTGCGATTATGGTCGGAGATCAAAAAATATGACATTTCTAGTTTATGGTTTGTTTTGTTTTTATGCAAGTACTGTTGGTATCGGAACCAATCTGAACGATTAGAATAGTAGAATAGAAATAGTAGTAGAAAAATAATAATGGAACACGTTATGATAGAATTTTGTCACAAGAAAATTTGAAGTTGTTACATACGATTAATATCGATGTAAATAATGAAGGAAAAATATAACCATGTCTGTATCAATATTTTTTTTTGACAATTTGACAGTTTCCTCAGCGTGACTCGCACTTGACCGGTTTTTTTAACCGACTTCAAAATTTCAAAAGAGGAGGTTATCAATTCGGCTGTATGTTTTTTTTTTTTTTTTTTTTTTATGTTTGTTACTCCATAACTCCGTCATTTCTTAACCGATTTGAAAAAAAAATTTTTTTGATTGTATGTATATATATCCAAGTTGGTCCCGTTTTTGTCAAAAGGTAGTTCTGATGATGGGATCCATGAGGAATTGAGGGAACTCTTCAAATCTTTAAGGCAAACATATAGTGATTTTTGTGTTTTTATCAACAAGTCAAGCATTTGCATCCAAAAATGTGACATTGGATGAAGTGGAACTGCTGATGATGATCAGAACAGAACTCTTCAACGACGAAAAGTTCACATTTGGCGATTTGTCCTCCTAGCTGTGTTTGTTAAGCAAGTTCTATTTTCACGATTAATTTTTGTCATGCTCGAGTTCTGATGATGGGATCCATGAGGAGTTGAGGGAACTCCTCAAATCTTAAAGGCAAACATATAGTGATTTTTGTGTTTTTATCAACAAATCGAGCATTATCATACAAAAATGTGACATTTGATGAAGTGGAACTGCTGATGATGATCAGAACAGAACTCTTCAACGACGAAAAGTTCACGTTTGGCGATTTGTTCTTCTAGCGGTGTTTGTTAAGCAAGTTCTATTTTCACGATTGATTTTTGTCATGCTCGAGTTCTGATGATGGGATCCATTAGGAATCGAGGAAACTCCTCAAATGTGAAAGGCACACAAATAGTGATTTTAGTATTTTCATGAACTAATCAAGCATTTTCATTCATAAAAGTGACATTTGATGAAGTGGAACTGCTGATGATAATCAGAACGGAACTCTTCAACGACGCGTAGTTCACGTTTGGCGATTTGTTCTCTTCGTTTTGTTTGTCAAGCAAGCAAGGTTTTTCTATGATTTCATGAGGAATTGAGGGTACTTAGTCTTCTACCATTATAAACATACTTATAGCCATTTTTGTATTTTATAAGAGTGCACCATCTAAGATTAATAATCTTTCACCGGACTCCCCCATTGAAGTCGGTTTTTTTTTTCTTAAAAATTATTTAAGCTGTTACTGCTGTGGTTGTTGTAAGCTGTAACCAGCGTTGACATGAGCGTTAGCCAAATGGGGACGGAAAACCTTTTATGCACCCAATTCCAAAACCAAACGCTTATACGTACAAAAATATAACTATCTTTTCTTTAGTTGTCACAGTTTAGAATATTCATGAAAAATTCAATTGCTTGACAATATAGAATATTGCATGGCACGTTGCCCATCAGGTGGGAAGGCAGACGCGTTGTCCCATTCGCACTCAGTCGGTCTTGTCTTTTTAACCGACTTCAAGATTTCAAAAGAGGAGGTTATCAATTCGGTTGTATGTTTTTTTTTTTTAATGTTTGTTACTCCATAACTCCGTCATTTCTTAACCGATTTGAAAAATTCTTTTTTTGATTGTATGTATATATATCCAAGTTGGTCACGTTTTTGTCAAAAGGCAGTTCTGATGATGGGATCCATGATTCTGATGAAGGAATTGAAGGATCTCCTCAAATCTTTAAGGCAAACATATAGTGATTTTTGTGTTTTTTTCAACAAGTCAAGCATTTGCATCCAAAAATGTGACATTGGATGAAGTGGAACTGCTGATGATGATCAGAACAGAACTCTTCAACGACGAAAAGTTCACGTTTGGCGATTTGTCCTCCTAGCTGTGTTTGTTAAGCAAGTTCTATTTTCACGATTAATTTTTGTCATGCTCGAGTTCTGATGATGGGATCCATGAGGAATTGAGGGAACTCCTCAAATCGTAAAGGCAAACATATAGTGATTTTTGTGTTTTTATAAACAAATCGAGCATTATCATACAAAAATGTGACATTTGATGAAGTGGAACTGCTGATGATGATCAGAACAGAACTCTTCAACGACGAAAAGTTCACATTTGGCGATTTGTCCTCCTAGCTGTGTTTGTTAAGCAAGTTCTATTTTCACGATTAATTTTTGTCATGCTCGAGTTCTGATGATGGGATCCATGAGGAATTGAGGGAACTCCTCAAATCGTAAAGGCAAACATATAGTGATTTTTGTGTTTTTATAAACAAATCGAGCATTATCATACAAAAATGTGACATTTGATGAAGTGGAACTGCTGATGATGATCAGAACAGAACTCTTCAACGACGAAAAGTTCACGTTTGGCGATTTGTCCTTCTAGCTGTGTTTGTTAAGCAAGTTCTATTTTCACGATTGATTTTTGTCATGCTCGAGTTCTGATGATGGGATCCATTAGGAATCGAGGAAACTCCTCAAATGTGAAAGGCACACAAATAGTGATTTTAGTATTTTCATGAACTAATCAAGTATTTTCATTCATAAAAGTGACATTTGATGAAGTGGAACTGCTGATGATGATCAGAACGGAACTCTTCAACGACGCGTAGGTCACGTTTGGCGATTTGTTCTCTTCGTTTTGTTTGTCAAGCAAGCAAGGTTTTTCCATGATTTCATGAGGAATTGAGGGTACTTAGTCTTCTACCATTATAAACATACTTATAGCCATTTTTGTATTTTATAAGAGTGCACCATCTAAGATTAATAATCTTTCACCGGACTCCCCCATTGAAGTCGGTTTTTTTTTTCTTAAAAATTATTTAAGCTGTTACTGCTGTGGTTGTTGTAAGCTGTAACCAGCGTTGACATGAGCGTTAGCCAAATGGGGACGGAAAACCTTTTATGCACCCAATTCCAAAACCAAACGCTTATACGTACAAAAATATAACTATCTTTTCTTTAGTTGTCACAGTTTAGAATATTCATGAAAAATTCAATTGCTTGACAATATAGAATATTGCATGGCACGTTGCCCATCAGGTGGGAAGGCAGACGCGTTGTCCCATTCGCACTCAGTCGGTCTTGTCTTTTTAACCGACTTCAAGATTTCAAAAGAGGAGGTTATCAATTCGGTTTTATGTTTTTTTTTTTAATGTTTGTTACTCCATAACTCTGTCATTTCTTAACCGATTTGAAAAAAAAATTTTTTTGATTGTATGTATATATATCCAAGTTGGTCCCGTTTTTGTCAAAAGGCAGTTCTGATGATGGGATCCATGATTCTGATGAAGGAATTGAAGGATCTCCTCAAATCTTTAAAGTCAAAGTCAAAGTCAAAATATTCTTTATTCAAATAGGCCTAGCAACAAGCACTTTCGAATCGTCAGTTATAACATGTATTAACATATATATTAATTATTATTTAGAGCAATTTATTGATGCTATTATTATTCTTCAAAATAAATATTGTTGTTGTAGACATGTCAAAGTAAGAAATTATTTTGTAGTAAAATTCACAATAGGATCGTCAAAAATAAATAATAATAATAATAGAAAAATATATAAAAAATAGAAATCTAGACAGTTTCTAGAATAAAATCAAAATATCAAAAAAAAAAAGATCATATTAATATCTAACGCCATAATGATTAATTCATTAATATTTCAGTCACAATTAATCCCACGGTGTTTTATCATTCATGTAGTCATGTGTGCTATAATATGCTTTCGATATGAGTTGACGCTTTACATAATTTTTAAATTTATTAATAGATAATTCAGTTACATTTCTTGGAAGCTTATTATAAAACTTCACACCATTACCCATGAATGATTTTCTAATTTTCTGTAGGCGAGTGGTGGGCACCGCGAGTTTGTGTTTATTTCGAGTATTAATATTATGTATGTCACAGTTCTTCCTGAAATTTACAATGTTTTTATGTACATACACAATATTATCATAGATGTATTGACAATGCAATGTCATTACATTAATGTTCTTGAACTTATCTCTAAGTGAGTCTCTATGGTTCATTTTATATATTGCTCGAATAGCCCTCTTCTGCAGAACAAAAATGGTATTAATATCTGAAGGCAAACATATAGTGATTTTTGTGTTTTTTTCAACAAGTCAAGCATTTGCATCCAAAAATGTGACATTGGATGAAGTGGAACTGCTGATGATGATCAGAACAGAACTCTTCAACGACGAAAAGTTCACGTTTGGCGATTTGTCCTCCTAGCTGTGTTTGTTAAGCAAGTTCTATTTTCACGATTAATTTTTGTCATGCTCGAGTTCTGATGATGGGATCCATGAGGAATTGAGGGAACTCCTCAAATCGTAAAGGCAAACATATAGTGATTTTTGTGTTTTTATAAACAAATCGAGCATTATCATACAAAAATGTGACATTTGATGAAGTGGAACTGCTGATGATGATCAGAACAGAACTCTTCAACGACGAAAAGTTCACGTTTGGCGATTTGTCCTTCTAGCTGTGTTTGTTAAGCAAGTTCTATTTTCACGATTGATTTTTGTCATGCTCGAGTTCTGATGATGGGATCCATTAGGAATCGAGGAAACTCCTCAAATGTGAAAGGCACACAAATAGTGATTTTAGTATTTTCATGAACTAATCAAGTATTTTCATTCATAAAAGTGACATTTGATGAAGTGGAACTGCTGATGATGATCAGAACGGAACTCTTCAACGACGCGTAGGTCACGTTTGGCGATTTGTTCTCTTCGTTTTGTTTGTCAAGCAAGCAAGGTTTTTCCATGATTTCATGAGGAATTGAGGGTACTTAGTCTTCTACCATTATAAACATACTTATAGCCATTTTTGTATTTTATTGTATGGAATCTAAGAGTGCACCATCTAAGATTAATAATCTTTCACCGGACTCCCCCATTGAAGTCGGTTTTTTTTCTTAAAAATTATATAGCCTCAGTTTACCTTTGTTTATTTAAGATTGGAAAAAAATTGGCCAATAGCATGTCGGGCCATGCTTAGTGTAGGGTTCCGTAATTACCCAATGTACTCAATTAAAAAAATCAGTAACGGACAACAGGGAATACTAAGAAGGAAAGACTTTTTACGATAACTTAACAACAGCTTAACTGATCATGTCCGCTATAGTTTTAGTTGGAAGTCTTTATTGAGCTTTACGTTCATGTTTTTTTTTTGTTTTTGAGTGAAAATATTCACTTTATCAAAAATGTTTGATGAAGACCTCTAATCATTTTGAAAGACCTATCAAACAACACCCCACACCATAGGGTTGAAGCTATAAAATCATCCCCACTTTACTTGTAGGGGAGGTACATTCAGCTTCAAAAGCAGTTACGCATTTGAAAAGTTCAAAAGCCTTTATTCCAAGGGAATAAGAGCTTTTAACTTCTTCATATGCGTTGCTACTTTTGATGCTGACTGTACCATTTTTTTTATCTGATTTATCAAATTAATTGATTTATAATATCCATACCAAATCGCAGCTTTCTAGCACTAACCATCACAGAGAAAAGCTTCGGACAGACAAACGGACATGGCGAAACTATAAGGGTTCCTAGTTTACTACGGAACTCTAACAAAAGGTCGCGTTACCTGCAAGATACTTTAGTAAGTATTATTTGATACTAATGACAAAACGAATAAAGAGATGTTGAGTCCTCAACTTCCCAAGTTAATAAAAGGTCGGCAACGCGCTTGTAATTCTTCTGAAATCGCGAGCGACCATAGGCGACGGTGTCTGCTTCCCATCATGCAGGCCGTAAGCATGTTTGCCACCGTCGTTATTGCCTTGTATTTCTGCGATTGTTGTATACATTGCTTAGTTAGTGTTAGTATGAATAATTAAATTAGTTTTAGTTACTCTAATGTTAGTTGAATGTAGGTATGTAGATAAAATATTGATATAAAAAATATTTTATGCAAGAACCCCATCTTAACAGGTAAAGGCCTCCTTGTCGTTATATAAAAATACATAATCGAAACCATTTTTATAACAATGCGTCCCAAGATATTGGAGAGGCAAGCATGACTTCCTTAGCTTTATATGCAATGCACATAAATAAACTAGTAGTATTGGGGGACGATCTTGAAGAAATCGACCTAGTTCCAAACTTGCACTAAGGGTACTAGACGAGGGTATACATTAACATTTATATTAGATAAATACATAGGAAAACATCCAAGACTTAGGAGCAAATATTCGTGCTAATTACACAAATAATGCCCTGTTTGGAATTTGAACCCGGGACCTCGGCTTCGTAGGCAGCAGGATCACTACCAACTAAGACAAAGTGGTTATCAAAATCTGCGCATGTAAATGCAGCTACGCTAGTCATGTGTCACATGTGTATTGCCTATTGTTTTCAAATAAAGTCTAACACTCATTACATTCTAAATATGGTAGCATCAACTACCTATACAAATGATGACGCTAAAATATAATTATTATTTAGTATCAATCTAAATCTCCAAGGCACAACATCTTTAAAAAAATGCAGCCGAATTTACAATTACTGAAGTTTATTATACGACTTCTTATATTACTTATATTGTTTGTGATGTTATTTATTTTATCTGCATTCTTGTATGGTGCAAAATATTGGCCTGATGTGTACAATTATATAAATGCGAACATAACTTTTAAAAGAATACCTACTATCTCGGAACTGCATCCAGTTATAGTTTACGAAAGTGACTACTATACTACAGAATCATACTCCACAACAGACTCGACTGATTATCACGTAGCAACAACGGATGGCGACGATTTTAATTTAAGCTTCGATGATTTAATAAACGATGACACTGGAGAAAAGAGGAGAAAAAGACAAATACCGGTAGAAGAAATGAAAATTAACATCGAAATAGTTAAAGCAAACTACGACTACGAGTATATTTTCGATTTCGAAATGAGCACAAAAATTGATCGTGAATTAGGCAATGAAGATACTCTTGACCTAACAACGACCGATCCAAAATATTTTCCAGTAATTGCGAAAGCTGATGATTGTATTAAAGAGATGGAAAAAAAACTAGATGAAATGTCCACCACAGTGAGGAATGACGATGTAAGTAAAAAGTACATTTATTTTAATAATTATTTAAATTATTTATATTTAGTTTTTGAACAAGGAACATTTATGGTTTCGTCATGTTCATCCGTCCGTCCGTCTGTGCGCGGATAAGTACCAGAAAGCTGTAATATGGCACAGATGGTACACATACATATTACCAATCATGCTGACAAAACGGTAGTATACTCTTAAAAAAAATCGACTGTTACTTTATTTGTTCGACTGCATTACATGCAAATGGGGATGCAATTGCAACCGTTTGCGTGATATCAAACTTTAAAGTTTTAATTTTTGTTGGAGTAAAATGTCCTATGCAGCTTAATTCAAAATTTATTTCAGCTTACCATTAACAACCTACTATTTGCCACAAACTCGAATCAAGCCAATTGATGTAGGAAAAAAGTGGAACTATGGCAAAGACAAGAAATTATATGTTTCAGTCGCTCTTGTAGCGTGGCCACAACACTGCGCTGCGGCGTCGAACCGTAAAATCACCGTAGAAATTATATCACCGTTTTTGCGGTGCGATGCCGTAAGCCGCAACGCAGTGTTGTCGCTACGATTTTATTCATATTTGTACGTGACTACCTATCGTGTCGATTTAAATCACCACTCGTTGCGAATTACCTGTTCTCTGCACTTGTATCGTAATTTATAAGTACTATTACAGTACATATGGTGCTACTTTATCGCACGAGTGCGGTAATCAGCAGACTACTTCCATATGTCGAAATTTGAAAGAGCCATATGTACTGTAAAACGTTGTACGATACACGTGCGAATAGGTAATTCGCAACTCGTGTCGATTTAAAACACTCCCTTCGGTCGTATTTTAATTTATCACCACTCGTTGCGAATTACCTGGTCTCTGCACTTGTATCGTAATGTACTATTACATATGGTGCTACATTACCGCACGAATGCGGTAATAAGCCGATTACGTGCATATGTCGAAACTTTGAAAAGCTATATGTACTGTAAAACGTTGTACGATACACGTGCGAATAGGTAATTCGCAACTCGTGTTGATTTAAAAACACTCCCTTCGGTCGTGTTTTAATTTATCGCCACTCGTTGCGAATTTCCTATTCTCTGCACTTGTATCGTAATGTACTATATAATAACGTCCTGTTTAGCCTAGTTGGCAGTGACACTGCCTCCAAAGCTAGAGGTCCTGGCCCATCCTGGGTTCGATTCCCGGCCAGGGCCTTATTTGTGCATTTAGCACGGATATTTGTTCTTGGGTCTTGGATATTTTCTAAGTATTTAAGTATGTACTTATCTAGATAAGTATGTATATCGTCGTCTAGTACCCATAGTACAAGCTTTGCTTAGTTTGGGAGAGATCGAACTGTAAGATTTTCGTTGCAAATGTCGTTGTATGCTAGCTGAAGTATAATATATGAGTGTACGGAATCACGGGCAAAAGCTTATAGGTTTCAAAAATGGGTATTTTATACTCGTACATAGGTTAGTATGCTGACAAAACAGTAAAACTGTGTAGAACGTTTTGTGGAGCAGACGTTAATTGTAAAATTGTACCGTTAATTGTTAAAAAAGTGTTGCATTGTGAATAAGATGGATTAATACGGCTTCGTGCTTTTGCAAAACCTCCCAAACTTTTTTATACACGATAACAATCGAAGTGTCGTAAGTAACGACTCATCCTAGTCTGTTTGCATCACACGTAAATTACAATGGTCGGAATAGGCCGAGAGCCAGCTGCGAATTTGATCGCATCATAAAATAAAATCAAATAGGTATTTATTTTGCAAATGTTGGCCATAAGGGCAATTTTACATATAAAATGGCAATTGTTTACTTACACAAGCCTTATAATAATAAAAATTTCAAATGTATAAACTAACTAAATATGTCATTAAAAATGAGAAAAATACAAGATAATGTACAGTGCATTACAAATTTAAGAAACTTAGAGATGCGTAAAGTCTCTGTGAAAATTAACAAGGAGTTTATTACGAAATTGTATTAACCTAGAGATGTACAGTCGGCTGCGAAGAAGCATGAATGTAAATGGTTTCTGATCTCTGAGCGCCCTTTATACAATTAATACTAACTATAAGCCTCTAGGGGTCAACTTCATAAAACATTTATATCACATATAAGAACATTGCACACGGAAAACAAATTAACTATTTTTAGAGATCGTATAGCAAGTGTAAACAATCCAGAATAGATTTGGTGTCTCTCGTCAATTCTCAATAAAATAGCACTAGTATTTAGTATTCAGTCGAGGAACTCTGGGCCACTTCGTACCTTGTCACAGTGAAAATAAATATAAAAGATGCTAGAGATCTAATATGCTTTTCACTGTGACATGGTACGAAGTGGCCCAGATATCAAATTCCTCGACTGTACCAAGTTACTGTCAATCATGAACAACCGGACTCCACAGGCAGCACCCGATCACGCGTATGATGCGTTGATATTCAATACGTATCCTATTTTCGATTTATTAATATTTACAAGTCAATTTAGGGTGTATAAAATACAATATACAATTAATTAACTTAAGAAGATCAATAAATCCCCCTGGTTGCCCTGGCTGGCTTGATGCCGCCTTGCCCTGGTTGTATTCTAATTGTATATGATGATATGTAAAGTGTGCAATAAAGAACCATCATTATCATCATCATCAGTCGAAGGGCGTCAACTGCTGGACATAGGCCTCCCCCAAAGAGTTCCACAATGACCGGTCCTGCGCCACCCGCATCCAGTGGACAACCGCGACCCTTATCAGGTCATCAGTCTACCTTGCCCACGCTATGCCTTCCGGTACGTGGTCGCCACTCGAGAACCTTAACTAAAAGAATCTTTTCTCTTTCTTCCTCGTTTCCTCATGACTGAGGGTCGCGACAGCAATCGCCGGTAGCTTTTTCCACCGAAGTTCGCCATGTAGTCCTATCCTCAGCCAACTAAAAAAATATTTGTATTCAATTTGTATCTTACAATTCGGAAAACTTACTTGTAAGTAACCTGATAAATGATTTTTTCTCAAACTAGCAATGAAATATTGATGTTATGTTCCTTAAAATAGGCTGCGAAGTATGACTTTTCAGGTGCGGCTAGGACATGAGGTCGTTAATGGAATTTCATACAAATCTTGCAGGCCTAAGCCGGCAAAGTCCTCTTTATTAATTTCCAGTCCACATAAATTTGTGGCACAGGCATCATGACATTCTGCCACCATGCGTATTAAAAATAAAACTTTGATTTTTTTGTTGTTTATTTCATTGCATGTTTGAGAAAAATACTATACATACCTCGGCGGGAAATTTGGGGTTGCCCGCCTCAGACCTATCCGGCCTCGCTTAGCTCGGCCGTCTATATGTTTTCGACCGGCAACCCTTTTCGTCCCGGCCTCTGTAGTAATGTACAATTTCTCAAACATGCAATGACATTTCGTCATTACGTGCGTTATAACAGTCTTCAAAGTATCATGTTGTAGGCGGAACAACTCGGGAGAACTGCAAAGGAATTTCATACAAAATTGAAGGCCTAGGCCGGGAAGTAATTTTTTTAATTTTAATGTCAAACGTGGGCGTCTGTTAAATTTGTTTTTTGAGTGGTGTACTTTTTATTTCATTGCAATGTTTGAGAAAAGCACTACACAAATCTTGGAGAGAAACGTAGGGGTGCAGGCCGCGTATTCCTATCCTATATCTACTTGGCCTGCAATCCTTCGCTTCCCGGCCTCTATAGTAATGTACTATCCCATCAAAAACATAAATGTGAAAATGGGAGCCTAGCTCAATATGCGATGAGTTATTGTCGTCTTCATCGACAAAAGAGTTGAGATCTAAATAGGTGCCAAGTTCCGTTGATTATCTGAAAAGGTGCCAAGTCTAGCACAGGATTGTTTACAGTAAATCTAATTTACTGCGGCTTAATGCATTTTATAGATAGATTTGGAGTTATTGAGGGGTCAAATGTGGCTCCATACGGTGTAAAATAAACACACGGCTGCTGTCCGCCAGTTCCTAGGGTGAACTTGGCGGCACACGCTGCCGCATGTAATATACCTCGTTTGAAGAATAAACTACTTTTACTTTACTTTTTACTTTTTTACGCGAATCCTAAACTATTTAGGTAGTAACTTTTAACAGAGTATTAAGGTAAATGTTTCAGTCACTTTCAATGTTATGGCATGTCATAAAGACGGAGGTGATAAATAGGGATCATCTATCGCTTGCAATGCCCCATTGCAGTGGCGAGAATTAGGGCATTTACCTTATAACTATTGACCTTTAAAAATATCTCACAAAAATTGAGGACTCAAAAAGGATTTGACACATTTTATTCTGAAAGATGATGATGACACACACTTTTTAAAGTAGCATAATTAAAAGGTGGCTTACAAGTTTGTAAGTTCGAGTAATAAAATTATGAACCGCTCCTTGTACTATAAGTTTTCATATAACCAGGCATTAGCTTATTTAATTGTCTAACATTCAATCAAAGTCAAGCCGCCTTTCAAGGCAACTCCATTGCAAAGTTCTATTGTGATTTCCAGATTTTACAAATCAAGCTCTAAAGCATGCCTAATAAAGTCCATCAGAAAGAAACTGACCTCAACAATAACAATCTGGGGATCCCACATTCATGCGCGGACAAACTTAGTGAATAGACGTTATAAAGATGTATGTGAAATTAAACTTGCTTGTGATCTGTGCTGTGCTACTAAATTTTAGTGAATGTAAAAATTGTGACGATGTATTCAAATGTGTTACTAATTGGGTAGTTACTGCGTTGTCTCCAAATTCAAATAGAACGGTGGAAATTATTGAAGACCTAGCATCCAACGTTGCGACACCAAATAAATCCTTAGATGGTAACTTATTTACGGGTTTAACTAATCTTCTAGCAGATACATTTTCTAGCCTTGTCAAAGAAAGTTTTTCGATGAACGTCATTGAAAACAAAACTAAGATTTATGTACAAACATTTAAAATAAATAAAAGTATTTTTGAAAATAAAATCACTAACGCGACGTCGGCTATGACGCCTGATCTAATTGATAACATTAACAATGATAAATATACCCTTGAAGATGAGCTAAGAATACCTAACATAAATACAGAAGGAAATATAACCCCTGTAATGTATAAGGATTTAAAGAAAACAACAGAAATAAATAATAAAAACAATGCAACAGTGACAATTCAACGTCATACTAAAGAAACGAATATAAAAACGGATACAATCACAAAGGACAGCGATGGAAATAAACAACTAAACAATGATGGAAATAAACAACTAAAATATACTACTTATGATACAAATTATATAAACGAGCAAGAGAAAAGTACGACATCTATACCTGTTAATTATGATAATAATTCAAAAACAAACAATTTTTTTGATCATACAACCGACAAGACATCGATTACTGAACTAACTACAATGAAGATTGAAATTACTGAACATAATAATAGTGACATAAATTTTCTCAGGAAAACTAACATTCCTGTACTGGATCCAATTAGTGTAGATGATCCATTAAAAATTGACATTAATGTAAATTACATTGCTGATGTTTACGACGGCGCTAATGAGATTGATATTGGCGAACTTGTCCCCGATAATTTAACAGATTATTTAGATATTGATTACACTGATATATACAAAGATACGACAAACGAAGATATAGAATATACACCAGCTATTTACATACCTACAACTACAGAGGCTGTTAGAAATATTATTAATAAGGTAATTTTACTTTGTACTATTTATAATTAAATTAAATTTTAATAGGGCACCGAAAATATATAAGAGCGTTTGTGCGTGTTTATGTGAGTTTAGGAACATGTGTTAATAAATGTGTACATTTATTACAATTCAACGAAGTTAACACAAATACGCAGAAAACTAGATTTAAAACAAGGAAGAATATTCATTTCACACAGAACGAAGCATAACATTGTTAAATTTTATTATTACGCGTCTGCAATGGGATTATGAATGTTAAATCACATAATATTTGCAAAGATACGTGAATGTAATGAGGGAAAACTCGCAACTTCTCTTAAGTATGAAAATGTCATTATGATGGGTTTTCGTTACTTAAATATGAATACTGAAATGTTTTATGCAAAAGGAATCAAGTAATAATGGTTTTACGCATTTGTACAGCGACACACCGTCTCTAAAATTGTATCATAGATTTATGCCCATATTGACTATACATTTTTAAAAACAGGTAGGGCAGAGCGAAACTTCATTCGTTCATATTTGGAGCCATTTGGAGCAGTCAAAGTGAGATACTTTCCATCTCCACTTTACAGAAGACTGCAGCCATAATAACACAATTACGTGCTATTTAGGTATACATGTGGATTTCATGGTAGTGAGTAAGGTTGCCCGAGGGCCTACTCCGAACTTCAAAAATCGAACTTCGTGTCGTGGTGTCCCTTTCACTCTCGTGTTACGTGTCACTATATGACGTAAAGAGACGGCACGATACGAAGTTCGATTTTCTAAGTTCGGAGTAGGCCCTCTGAGCTCCCGAGGATGCGCTGTATTATTACAGGGAGGGATCTGCATACGCCCCTAGCTGGCAAAACAATGAATCAACAAATCAATAAAGGGTCGGCAACGCTCTTGTGATTATTCTGGAGTCGCAAGCAACCGTAGGCTACGATGTTACCACCAGGCAGGCCGTAAACGAGTTTGCCACCGTTGTATAAATAATATGACTAATTTAAATGCTCGTTTTTGAGAATTTTTGAGAAAGTGAATTATTCTGCTTAACTTATGTATTAAAAAAGATTAATTACCTATTTACAGATTTGAAATTAATCATTATGTGGTAAAACTAATAATTATTAATTTATTCTGCACGAAAATATAAATTAATAATTCATGCTTTCAACCCTATAAAATTTTATTAATTAATAATTATAAAGGTAGTTACTTCGTGTTGAACGCGGTTTTTGTAATCTTTGGCAATTATATTAACATTGTTTGAGTAACAACTGATGAGTTATATTTTTAATCCATTAAAAACATAATGCGGTCTCCGTGTTGATAAGAAGGAATTGTTCAGACTTTCCATTTCAACACTCTAAGTGGTTAATTCATAAAAAACTGCCAAGTGCGAGTCGAAGCCGCGGTTCCACAAGGGTTCCGAAGCTTATTCGCATTTTTGGTTTAAATTTTAACTTAACAGTATAGTTGTAATAATCTCCACACGTTCCTGAATAAAAAAGGTGTTCACGGACGGCTATAGACAGGTACCAACATTGATGTACTATTATTATGTCAATGGGTACCAAAGTAATCCTATAAGAGATCCTTTTTCTCTTTGAGGTACGGTTCTCTATTTAATTTAAAACATTACATTCATTAAGATTCGTATTCGTAATTGTTTTTTAAGGATGATTCACAGTAGACCGTTCCGTGTCCGGGCCGGCCCGTTTTTTATACAGCAAACGCAACGGCCGGCGTATTTCTCTAGATGAAAACGGGCCGTCCCGGACACGGAACGGCCTACTGTGAATCATCCTTTATTTGTAAAGTTAATATACATTTATTTACGAACCATGAAAATATATACAAGAATACTCAACCAAAATAACATAAATAACATTAAAACTAACTTAAATATAAAACAGGCCCTTGAGGCATTGTCCCGAGGATGCTGGCGGCATTTGTTAATCGTAAATGACTTAAGGGAAAAACTACAAACTTAGAATATTTTTGTAGTCTTAAGTCTCAAATTAATTTTTTTTGCTGTTCATTTGACCCAACCGTATGTCTTAAAACTCGTGGGCAGCCGATGCAAATCAATCATTTCTAACAAAAATAGGGAAAGATAATATTTACGAACGTGAAAAGCAGCTTTCTATGGGCTCAAATCATTTCTATCTTCTCCTCGGTATTTGCTAATCGCATTTATCATTTAAAGTTGTTAAGACTCATAAACATCCAATAATGCGATGATTTTATTGGTGTCAATATGAATATTTTATGTTCATGTTCATACTCGTATTTAATCGATTTCTTTTTGTAGGTTATATGGATCTAGGGGGAAAGTTTTTCTCTCACACCGACAAATTTGGAAATAGGCATTTAGATTTAGGAAAACAGTTTTTATGTTAATTCTATATATGTAATTGTTCCAAGAATGAAGTTGATCCCAAATGATTTGAGTTAATAGTCAATTGGAGACGGTAGAGAGTTGAGATATTAGGTATTGAGTTGTGTTGGTGTAACAAATAAATAGCCGATCGTCACGCGATTACGGCCATCCATCACTTCACAAAGGGCGCCAGAATCAATGTATGAAAGTCCAATGCGGCATTTGGCGATTTGAAATTAAGAACCATAGGTTTATCAAGGACAAATAAAAGCCCCGATAGAATTTAAAACATTTTTTGTTGCATTTTTAGCCTATAGGTATATTTTATAAAAATAACCATTTACGTATATTTAAACCATGAAAATTCTCAGTGATAAACGTATCTCGCACACAATTTAAGTCATATCATAAAATCCGGAACAGCGAGCTTGTCTCTATGATTAAAGAGCTAAATATGAAAACTGATTACGTAACGGTTGAAACATACGTAAACCAGATCTATTAACTGTCATTTCTCATATGAAACACCACATTTTTGACAGTAATGTAATATAAAAAATAAATAAACCTCTGTTACTGTATTAGCTGTGTTATTAATCATGTTGATGATTTTTTACCGCACGTATCTTATTGTTAATAGCCAATTTAACCTCTAAATTCAACCTTGTTTGTTATTCAATACTCCTACAGCAGTGGAGTAAAAAGTAATTGCAATTAAAAAAAAGAGGCAAACGAAACCTATAAACATGGGTTGGGTATAGATTCTTCCCTCTACATGAAATGGTGCTAATATCAATATTTGCTGGGATCTTTATGGATGCAACCGTGGAAACTCTAAGATACACATGTACTGTGAGAACACACACGCTGTGGATCTCCTTGTTCTCGTAACTAAAACCTTCCGGGCTACAAGACGAGAGTGACCCGGTTTCCATTAGGTATGTGAGCTCCACAATATCCCTTACCAGCAGGTGATATGTGGTCAAAGGAAATTCTATCCAGCGTAAAAAAAAGATGGTAGAGATAAACAGAAATGGTTGTCAATAATCTGCCACGAGAGGGAAACAAATAAATGTTAAATTCGTTCATAAAGGCGTTTGCTAAAAGCTAAAACGGGTCTCATTAATTTATTTACTGCCGCATCCAACAATCGATGATGCGCGCACATCGCTCAATATCGCGGCATATAAAAGTCTTATGTCTCATTAGACAATCAAAGTAAATATGCTCTTTATGACTTGTGGAGTAGACCTTTAATGGCTGCCTCACGATCACTCGAGGCCGCGTAATTAGAGGAAAAACTTTTGTTCGACACTCACACGCCTCGCATTGTTTGAACAACTAGGTATATTTATTTCGACATAACTATATAGTTATATAATAATAAAAAATCAGCCAAGTGTGTGTCGGACTACGCACTATAAAGACACCACTACTACTACTACACATTTTAAAACCACTAATGTGTAAGAGGCTGTACTTTGAATACAAAGAAGTCGTATAGGAAAATCACGACACTTATGTCTTTTTGTTTGAGTATGGCAGTTTTTCATAGATCAAAAATATCGGGCGTATAGGTAAATAACCATTTTCTACATATATTTCTTAATTTTAGGCCACACAGGCACGGGGAATGGTATTTTTTTAGTCTATATTCGTAAGATCATCATCCTAGCGTTATTCCCAGTACAGTTGCATCCTAAAGGATGCCCGGGGTGCGCTACATAATCCCAAGAATAGTAGCGTAGCGTAGGCACTAGTTTTTACGAAAGCGATCGCTATCCGAGAATCGGTAGGTGAAGTACTTCCTGAAATAAATAGTTGTGACAATTGGACAGGCAAGACCGCACCAGAAGTTCCTTGTACGTTTCACGGATCCCTACGGTAACCTAAAAATAATTTGGCAGGCAGTGAAAAAATGGTCGCGAGACGTGATGTACAAAAATAACAAGATTTAAGTGTCAAAATGAGTACGATAGTGGGATTTATCCTTCAGAATACCCCAGCTCCTTTGTATGCCAAGTGGAGTTCAGTGTGAAGATTACAATAAAAAGCGGCCAGGTGCGTGTCGGGCCACGCGAAATGTTAGGTTCCGTAGCTGTCGACACTGGACTCCAACAAAAATACATAGCACTCTAATGATTAATAACGGAGACCGCACTCGTTGGGGTTTTAGACGGTATTCCAAAGCGTTTGCTATGCTTAGCTCGTCATTCCCGCGCCCTAGTCAGTCTCCCAGCCGGAGCCGGGATGCTAAATGCATTTTCCCAACGTGAAACGAAGAAGCCTACATTTAAATCACCTTTAAAGTATGACTACGGTACAATTATACAATAAATAATAAAAATAGTACTTACATAGTATGAAAACGCGAACATAACGTTTACCCACAATTTACCACGGAATTAAATCTAGAGGCTTCTATTAACTTCAGACAAGATGAGATAGGTAATTCGAAAGAATAAAATCTTTAAATGAATCCTCAAAGTTGATATAAATATTTTGCAATATCAGATCAGATCACTTTGTATTTTTCTTTTTGTTTTCTTAGCTATAATATTTAAAAACTGACGTGCCTTTCCAATTTCCGTCTCAGGCACTCTCCTTAATCCGCCTTAAGATTAGATGGTCTTGATGCGAAAAGGCTACCCCACAAATCAAAGAATAATAAATACATTAAATGAACATTTCATTGTGGTTCTTATTTGACTATGAAGATCACAGATGAAGATGTTTTGGCACCTATTGTGGTGGAATTCGTTGAAATTTCATGTGTTAGGAGTTTATTTCTACCTACACATGTGGTGTTACGGATAGTATTTTATGCTACAGTTTCGTAATAAGAGTGCATACTCTAACGTATCATTTCAAACAATATAGGCATATTGTACAACAGCAAATTTTTGAATTAAGTTATAAGTCGATGTGGGGCGGAGGCGGTTTCGCATTTTTGATCTTTCCCAAATTGTCGACTGTCGATTACTACTTCATATGTCACACACGCCGCCTCCGCTGTACCGCGCTTTACCGCAAAACCACCTCCGCCCCGCAACGACGCTGCGTCGCGCCTCCTATAATAATGTATGGAAATCCATTATAATTCCCCCACGAGTCATATACTGAATTGTCTATGGTATAGAGTTGCATTGGCATATAAAGTGTATTGTTCTAATACCGCTGTCAGTCACTTAATTGACAGATTGCAATGCTGGAGCGGAAAAAAAATTACAAGTTTTTGATATGTTATTCAATTGTTTTTCTTTACTACTTATTATGTCTCTCGGCAGTTTAACATCGTCATTTGTGCTTAATACTAAGTACTTACTTAGAAGGCTAATTTTCCTTCACTATAAAAAGTGTCTATTGAATACTACCTCCAAAAAGTTCTGTTTTGAAAAATATTTGTGAAATTAGTCACAATGACACCTTACTTTGAGTAAAATATGTTAAGTGCATACCGGCACCCTTTTCGAAGCCCATACTCTGCGCGTGGCAACCTGCCTGCGACTTGGAGTCCGGGTTTATGCTCCACACAGGCGCCCCTGCTGCAGCGAGGTTGACACCCTGGGGCATCACGGTTTTTTTAACAAAAAGAGCGAGGGCCGCTTCTCTAGACACGTCGCACTCAACGACATTCTCCTGCTTTCTCTTGCCAACGTCAACGTGCCGGCGCTACTAGAGCCACCCGACATTCTTAGAGACGATGGCAAGACACCAGATGGCTTTGATTCCGTGGAAGATGGGACGTGCACTATTGTGAGGCGTTAAGTGTGTGGGCACGTTGGCTCCTTCCAATCTCCACGGAACTTCAGTCAGAGCGGGTGCGGATGCAGGCGCGGCCAAAAAGGCTAAGCAGAACAAATAAGGATAGGGGGACCCTGACCCTGGGACCTCATAGGCCGAGGGTCTCAACACCGATCGGAACAAAGCTATATTTGGCGCCGAGACCCCTATCCTTATAACATCTTCAAAAAAGCGGCTAAGAAGTTCGCGGACAACACTGGTGACCAAAAGGTTGGCAGCTTCCTTGCACAACGCATCAGCATTGCTATGCAGCGGGGTAATGCTGCTAGCATCTTTGCCACTATGCCACGGGGGACCCCTCATTTTAGATTATTTGTATTTAATTGTTTTTTGTAATCATTTATGTTTTTAGGCACTATTACCCTAACTTTTGAGTAAAATTCAAGATTATGTGAAATTTTGTTTGTCGATAGCAGCGACCTTCTGTTACAGTACCTTAAAACTCTGAAATCTCCAGAAATGTAAAATTAAAACATATTTCGGGTTATCCCAAACGGCCTGTTTACGACCGTAAATATCTCATAACGGCCACTGCAGCCTAATGGAGCCATAAATGGCGTATTATTCCGACGGTAGGTGCCTTGTGAAACTATAAGGCCTAGTTTATGGACGCGCGGTGCACCCAGCAACGCGTGGTGCGAGACGTGAAATACGCACGCGTGTACACACAAGTTTTACTTCACCCTGTGATATTTGGTGTAGAGACGCGAGTACGTGGCACTAAAAGTTTTGCACTTGAAAATCGCACATTTTTTAGTTTTTTATTGCCGCGGTGCCTTCCAGTACGTGGCCGCAACTCGAGAAACCTTTCGCTTTCCGCCCCATAGGCCATCGCTTCAACGGGTAATGTGCCCCGCCCACCGCCACTTAAGTTTAGCGATTCCGAGGGCTATATTGGTTACTTTGGTTCTACTGCGGATGGCCTCATTTCTAATGCGATCGCGCAGAGATACACCCAGCATAACAATGCCTTTTTGTGTTTTTGAATGTCAGTGGAAAATTAGTCGACTAGGAGTGATTTCTTATTGAAAAATCGAAAAATTTTAAAGTAGTACATGTAAAATTACGCAGGAAATCAATTAATTATATAAGTGAGGATTTTATAAGAACCCTTAATGTTTTTTCAGAAGCCGACCGATGCCATAGACTCGGTGTATCCATGGATAGCCACAGTGTTTGTAATGAACGGCGAGAGCAAGCAATTTGAATACATTTGCGATGGCATCCTAGTATCTCAGAGAGTTGTTCTTACTGGTAAGTTATTAAGTGCAAGTTTTGAAGAACTCAACTGTCTATCAACTCATTTCTTTCCGTCATGAGTAAGTATCTTGGTCATCATCAGTATCAGGCAGTATCAGGGGGTATCAGTCCTTTTGTTTTTTTTTCGAAACATAGACCCCTAACGAACGCGGTTGCAAATGAGTCTTGATTTGGATGACGACAAATAGTTATTACGCTGTTAACGTTGCCATACAAAATTGAGACTAAACGAGGTAGTTTAAGAAGAGGTGCAGGGTTTTTCAATTATTGAATTAATTCCATTGAATTATGTCAGAAATATTACCTACATACTCGAATACATTATACCTATGTCAAGATCTTATACCACACTGGTATAACTAAAAATTTGTTGGTACTTACTCGTAGTCATAATTACTGGAGTACAAGTACGAACATTTATCATGAATGAAAAAGATCAATACACTAGAGGTAATGCAACATCGAGTTTAAAATAAGCCTGTTGTTAGTCTTCTTGATAAGTAAATAAATATAGGCAGACAATCTTACGCAAATCGACCTAGTCCCAAACTAAGCAAAGTTTGTACTATGGGTACTAGATGACGATATACATAATTATATAGATAAATACATACTTACATATATGCTTGATTAACACTTTGATGGACACTATTCCAGACATAATAGAAATAACAATAGAATTACACCTATAGGCGTCTACTGTCCATCAATGCATTAATCTAGAAATGACGATAAGGAGTGCAAAATGGCTTTTATGGGTACGCACAAAGTCGTGGGCTAAATCCAGTACGGAAACCACGTTATTATATGAAGTCTCGAAACAACTATCGCCAATTAGTAAACAGAACCCAGTCGTTTAAACTCAAACAGTACGGCTCCCTAGAAACTTGTAGGTACATTCCTGAAGGAGATATTACAGCGTCAGTTAATTAATTTTATAGTTTTGTTACAAGAGAACAAGTAATAAAATTAAAGCAAAGCGTAAAACGGACGGTAGCTGAAGATTTGATTGATCGAGGGAATAATTAAGTTTTGTGTTTTACTCATTTTATGGAGCGTAAAACACGTTTTAGTACGGTTAATGTTTATGGCGCTGTTAGTGCGAGCTGCTACGTAATTAAAATATTACCTTGCGATCGTATTATTATTAGTGACTTTGTAGTCACACTAAAGACACATATTTTACCTACTTAGTAACAACGCCAAGGGTTTCAATTGGTTTCAGTTTTTGAACCCATGTTAATAATAATTTTAAATTTCAACCAGCAGGGGGAGATGGTCCCTCTGGCCCCCAAGACTCTATCAGGATTGAGCGAGGTATATTCCAGTATGACAGTCTCAGTCCCTTATGGTTCTGCCTAGCGCTGAATCTGCTCAGTACTCTGCTGAAGGATTCAGGGTTAGGTTGCCAGCTGCGGAGAGAGGGTGAGGTCATTTCTCATCTGCTCTACATGGACGACCTTAAACTATTTGCACCAAATAAACATGACCTGTTGGAGCTACTGAAAAACACAGAGGAATTTGGTATCGATAAGTGTGCGGTCATGCATGTACAGCGGGGGAAAGTTGTAAATCCAGCAAATTTACAGCTTTCTGAGACAATGTTACTCAGGTCTCTCTCCGAAGCAGATACCTATAATTATCTTAGTATTTCACAGTCTTTGGGTATCCTGGGTGAGGATATCAAACGAGCGGTGAGGGAGCGCTTCTTCTGTCGCCTGACAAAAGTACTCAAAAAATTTTGTCGGGCGGCAATAGGGTATAGGGTGCGCACTTTAAACGCCTGGGTGATGCCCTTGCTCACATACTCCTTTGGCATATTAAGGTGGACTCAGACTGAGCTCGATATCCTGGATCGAAGGGTGCGTATACTGCTCATTGCACACCGTATGCTACACCCACGCTCGTCTGTTATGAGACTGTACATCCGGCGGAAGTTTGGAGGTCGCGGCTTCTTAAATGCCAAAGACCTCCACAACCGCGAGGTGTGCAGTCTCAGGGATTATTTCATAAACAGTGAGTGTGGGATGCATCGTGATGTAGTGGCAGTAGACACACTCTTCACCCCGCTTTCCATGGCAAACGAGAACTGGCGCAGTCTTAAAGTACTGAGCGCCGAGGACCGCAGGGCGGTATGCAAGAGTAAGGAGCTACAAGGGCGGTTCTATAAGGCCCTTATGGGGCCCGACGACCCCCACGTAGATCTGCTTGCATCGGTGAACTGGCTACGTTTTGGGGATCTTTTTGAGGAAACTGAAGGTATTGTCAGTGCAATTGCGGACGAGGTTATCATAACGAACAACTACCGGATATATATCCTGAAGGACGGTACGGTCGACATTTGTCGGGCATGCCGCCGTCCCGGAGAGTCACTCAGGTATATTATCTCCGGTTGTAGTCATCTTGCTAACGGCGAGTACTTGCACAGACATAACTTGGTCGCCAGGATTATTCACCAGCAGCTTGCTCTTCTGTACGGTCTTGTGGACTTCGAAGTGCCGTACTATAAGTACACACCAGCGCCAGTTCTCGAAAAATAAATGGTCGTGCAACGCTCTATAGGGATCAATCTGTCATCATGGACAAGACTATTGTAGCCAACAAACCTGACATCGTGCTGACAGATGGTTTGAAGCACCAGGCAATACTCGTTGACATCACCATCCCCCATGACGAGAACCTCGTGATAGCCGAGAAGGACAAAGCCAGCAAGTACCTAGACCTGGCACACGAGGTGACCGCCATGTGGGATGTTGATTCAACGATCATTTTCCCGATAGTCCTCTCTGCGAACGGTAGACCGATAGCGAAGAGTCTCGACCAACATCTCAAGAGACTGTCGTTAGATGGCTTGGTCACGGGTCGGATACAGAAAGCGGTACTCCTGGACACGGCGCGGATAGTCAGGAGATTCCTCTCTCTGTCGCCCTAATCACCGGTAGCTTAGGCCCTGCCTCGCTACCGGCGCCACCCTAGGTTAGGTTTTTATAATGCTTTTATGTTTTGTAAATATTCTTTTACATTTTACTTTTTATAGAGATATTGTCAAAACCTAAGCTAAGAAGGAAAATGAATAAAGAGATTTTAAACATACAAAAGCAATTCAGCCCGGCTAGTATGATAGCTTATACCGTCACGTTATATGGCCAAAATGTACTGAAACGTCACATAAAACGTGACGGTATAAGCTATCATACTAGCCGGGCAGTTATTATTTATTTGATTCCCTCTTCAATATCTTATCAAAGCGTTTTATATATAAAAACAAGAGTATCGCTCCGCTCCTACACCCAAATATAAATAGCACTGAAATTGAAGGGCTTATATTGGGCTTCAATGAGGCTACTGCCTACTCGTTGCCTGGTTTTTCTTTAATGGTTATACTCATGTGGTAAGTTATAAATAATCTTAGTAGAGTAAAAATAACAAATGCACAAAAACTAAGCGAGTCTGAGCGGTAAATTCAGTAAAGTGAGCCAGCGCCTAGTATATTATAATGGCACATTATACTCACTCCTTGATGCATTACGAGGTATACGTACCAGACACCTAAGGTTAAAGTTGAAAGTTGTCGACGGCCTGTTTAGCCTAGTTGGTAGTGACTCTGCCTCCGAAGCTAGAGGTCCCGGGTTTGAATCCCGGCCAGGGCATTTATTTGTGCATTTTTCACGGATATTTGTTCTTGGGTCTTGGATGTTTTATATGTATTTAAGTATTTATTTATCTCTATAAGTATGTACATCGTCATCTAGTACCCATAGTACAAGCTTTGCTTAGTTTGGGACTAGGTCGATTTGTGTAAGATTGTCCCCCAATATTATATTATTATTATTATAAAGTTGAAAATATGTACAAAAACAATGTTGGACGCCGCTTATCTTTCCAAGTCGAACGTACGATAGGTAAATCTAAATGTTATATTTATGTACGATGTATAGTCAACTAATTTGATTTCTGGTCCACCTTGTACCTTGCCATAGTGACAATAATATGAGATCCCTAGTAGCTTTTATATTGATTTTCATGTGACAAGGTACGTAGTGGCCCAGAAATCAAATTGGTCGACCGTACCTTAAACGTTGCGTAATTACTCAGCTGCAGTACGTTAATTTTTAACCATTTTTGCAGGTTAATATAACAAGTTAATAATATTTAGTACGCCTACATTTTTACGATCTTCTAAAAGCCCGGAAGACTTATTTCTCAGCAATAGAAATGGAAAGTCGCGGGAATCAGAATAATGTCCATATTTGTAACAAAAAATAGCGGTTGACTGAACTCATATGATTTGTACGAACTCTTTCTGAGTTATGATTCAAGTCTAATGCATCCACACTTACCTTTCTTGCTAAATTACCAACTTACTAACAGCTACTCTTGAAATGCGAAATAATCGTAAGGTACTTAGCAATAAGGTTGGGTTTACGGTAGTCCAAGTGTGTGTGCAGCGGTATTTAAGGATAGAAGCGTCCGCAAAAACCGTTGGTTGGAAGTAAAATATGACGCTTGGTACTTGACATGTGAAAATATGCTGTCTCGTGGTTTAGGGTTGGATGGAAATCTGTATTTTATTTTAATGATGTACGCTTTAGGTTTCTAGGCCAGGAAGTCAGACACGATTGTTTATGATGCGAGATAAAAAAAGTTCAAGCATATCTAGAATTTGATAGTAGCTTGGCGAAACAGCTATTGATAGCGTAATAGTTTAAACAGGGTCCTTTCTTGGATCATCCAAGCTAATTTTTTGAATTTAATGTATACATTGCGTGTGATATTTACCATTCGATTTTCTGGAAAAGAAAATATAAATTATGTGGAAAGATGCACAGTACTATAGACACAGATTAAATGTATTAACACAAACAAAACAAATGCTTATTCGAACACGTCACAACTACTTACAATAGCTTTTACTTATGTAGAAATGCCTATTCGAACACGTCACAACTAATTACAATAGGTTTTTACCTATAGCAAAGAGATTCAATGGGAGTTATCTCACTGATGGCAATGGGGTAATGATTATCTTTTACTGCACGTTATTTGTGTTCTGCACATTATTTCTGATAAAAACAGACATTAAAAGCCTTAAATAAAGTGCTTCATTACATATGCATCCTCGTTACGTAAAGTGCGCACTGGAATGTTTACATTGTCGCTGTGATCAACTCAAACTGTGTCTACATGGAACCAACATCTCGGTTAAATCAATGGTTACCCGTCTAAGATAAATAGATTAAAAATTATAAAAATAAATGCTTCACTTTTGAACCAATTTCAACGTTACAGTATGTACAATCATATCTTTAAATTCGCTTAGCCATTTGATGGCTACATCTGGTGTTCAGTCACGTTAAATTATTTTTACCAGATTGACTTAACTGGCTTCATAGTGGCAGTTTGGTTTAGCTTAGTAGTGGGACAAATGATATACATAAGTAGAAGTTTGTAAGGAACTGCTATATGTAAGTACACTATGCGGCGTAAAGTGTGTATGTTAGTGTATAAAAACATAATGGAATATAATATCAGTTTACGAAAGTATGCGATAGATATCCTTTACGCCGCAACGTGGAACTCGCCCTTCCCGAAGCACATTTTGCCAACTACAGGAAAAACTTTAATTACATTGCGCAAAAAATCGACCTTCAAACCTTCAAGAAAAGAGCGTACTCCCATCTTAAAGGCCGGCAACGCACTTACAACCCCTCTGGTGTTGCGAGTGTCCATGGGCGGCGCTAATCGCTTACCATCAGGCGATTCGTCTGCTCGTTTGCCACATATGTCATAAAAATATATATATATATATATATAATAATCTCGAACCTGACATAAGAAACTCTGGTAATGTAAAAGAATTCAATGTAAATCTGAAAAAATACTTAAAATGTAGGCCTTTCTATAACCTTGACGAATACTTTGGTAAGATTTTTGATTAACTGACAATTTATTTACGCGTATAATCTCTTTTATTATTATTTTAATTCCTATTTTGTCTATTGACTCATTGTGTTACTTTTTATGCTTTTATTCCTTTGTTATACAATTTTATTTTATTTTTTGATTATTTTATATTTTTCCTTTATTTATTTTTCGTCTTAGGTTAGGTTTGTACAATGGATTTACAAAAGGTAAAATATAAAAATACACTTACAAAATATAAAAACATTATAAAAACCTAACCTAGGGTGCCGCCGGCAGCGAGGCAGGGCCTAAGCCACCGGTGGTTAGGGCGACAGAGAGAGGAACCTCCGGACTATCCGCGCCGTGTCCAGGAGTACCGCCTTCTGTATTTGACCCTTGACCCAGCCATCTAGCGAGAGTCTCTTGAGATGTTGGTCAAGACTCTTCGCTATTAGACCGTTCGCAGAAACGACTATCGGGACAATGATCGTCGAATCAACATCCCACATGGCGGTTACCTCGTGTGCCAAGTCTAGGTACTTGCTGACTTTGTCCTTCTCGGCCTTCACGAGGTTCTCGTCATGGGGGATGGTGATGTCGACGAGCACTGCCTGGCACTTCGATCGATCTATCAGCACGATGTCGGGCTTATTGGCTACAATAGTCCGATCCGTGATGATAGATCGATCCCAATAGAGCGTAGCACGACCATTTTCGAGAACTGGCGCAGGTGAGTATTTATAGTACGGCACTTCGAAGTCCACAAGACCGTATGAAAGAGCAAGTTGCTGGTGAATAATTCTGGCTACCAAGTTACGTATGCCTGTGCAAGTACTCGCCGTTAGCAAGATGACTACAACCGGAAATGATATGCCTGAGTGACTCTCCGGGACGGCGGCATGCCCGACAAATGTCGACCGTACCGTCCTTCAGGATATATTTCCGGTAGTTGTTCGTCATGATAACTTCGTCCGCAATTGCACAGACAAAACCTTCGGTTTCCCCGAAGAGATCCCCGAAACGTAGCCAGTTCACCGACGCGAGCAGGTCTACGTCGGGCCCCGTAAGGGCCCTGTAGAACCGCCCGTGTAGCTCCTTACTCTTCCATTCCGCCTTGCGGTCCTCGGTGCTCAGTACTTTAAATCTGCGCCAGTTCTCGTTTGCCATGGAGAGCGGGGTGAAAGATGCGTCTACTGCCACTACGTCTCGATGCATCCCACATTCGCTGTTTAGGAAATAATCCATGAGACTGCACACCTCGCGGTTGTGGAGGTCTTTGGCATTTAAAAAGCCACGACCTCCACACTTCCGCGGGATGTACAGTCTCATAACAGACGAACGTGGGTGCAACATGCGGTGTGCAGTGAGCAGTACACGCACCCTTCGATCCAGGGCATCCAGCTCAGTCTGAGTCCACCTTAGTATGCCAAAGGAGTATGTGAGCAAGGGCATAACCCAGGCGTTGAAGGCGCGCGCCTTATTGCCACCCGACAAAAAACTATTAAGTACTTTTGTCAGGCGACAGAAAAAGCGCTCCTTCACCGCCTGCTTTATGCCCTCACCCTCAATACCCAAAGCCTGTGACATACCAAGATATTTATAGGTTTCTGCTTCGGAGAGAGATCTGAGCGACATTGTCTCAGAAAGTTGTAAATTTGTTGAATTTACAACTTTCCCCCGCTGTACATGCATGACCGCACACTTATCTACACCAAATTCCATTTTGATGGCGCTACTGAAAACTTCTGTCGTTTTCAGTAGCTCCAACAGGTCCTGTCTATTTGGTGCAAATAGCTTAAGGTCATCCATGTATAGCAGATGAGAAATGACCTCACCCCCTCTCCGAAGCTGGCAACCTAGCCCCGAATCCTGCAGCAGAGTGCTGAGCGGATTCAGCGCTAGGCAGAACCACAAGGGACTCAGACTGTCACCCTGGAAAATGCCTCGCTCAATCCTGATGGAGTCCTGCGAGCCAGAAGGGCCATCTCCTCCACCCGGTTGACGAAGGACTGTGGTCCACTGCCCCATGCAAGCACTTAAGAAGGATCTTAAAGCTGCATCAACTTTATACAGCTCTAAGATCCTCCTCAGCCATGAATGAGGCACCGAATCATAGGCCTTCTTATAGTCAATCCAGGAGGCCGAGAGGGTCCCTCTGTTCCGGCGTACTCGTTGGTAAATGGTCATGTCTATGAGGAGGAGCTCTTTAGTACCACGCGACCCAACCCTACATCCATTTTGAGCAGGGGCCAAAATGTTGTTCGTAACAATGTGCGTGTTAATTTTTGCCCTCAAAATGGATGTAAGGAGCTTGTACAGCGTAGGCAAGCACGTGATGGGTCTGTAGTTCTTCGCTTCCGTGGTACTACCGGACTTGTAGAGCAGGGAGGTAACACCAGTTGTTAAGGGAGGAGGTAGGGAACCGAGCTCGAGGGCTTGCTGGAACTGTGTTGCCAAACGTTCGTGTGAACATCGAAACCACTTCAGCCAGAAGTTGTGCAATCCATCCGGTCCCGGACTTTTTCAGTTCGGAGCCGTACGGATGGCACAACTTACGTCTTCGGGGCTGATGGTAACAGACCCCATGGGTTCGATGGATTCACAGTCACGTTCGACAACACCGATCCAGGCACCCTCAGTGTGTTCGACAGGCACCGACCAGATACTACGCCAAAAGTTAACCATGGCAGTAGCATCCGGTCGCTGACCGTCGCACACACGATGGTCGGTTCCCTCCCACTTCCGGTATACCTTCCTTTGGTCACTCTGGAAAAGGCGATTCTGCTGGTATCGGTCCACACGCTCTCTGTAGCGGCGAATACGGCTTGCCCATGCATAGACTTTCTGCTTCAGAAAGTCAATGCGTTCCGTGACACAGGCCATGTAGTCACGGGGTCTGACACCAGTCCCCGCGAAGGCCTGGTTCACGAAACGCATGACTCGGGGGCGGTTATTGCCCCCCCTGAAGCAGATCAGCTTTGCGATGAGAGTCCTAAACGTATTGATACGCCGCTCAATTCGTACTTGCCAGGCAGGGACACCCCCGGCGGTCCTAGTTGCACGGTCAGCGTCCGGAAACTTGACGCGAGCAACACGGCACGCCGCGATGGCCCCGCAGTACATAATTGAGTGTGTATCAATCAAATCATCGCTAGCCCGCAAATACGGGTCTAGGAGATCGTTTAGGGCTCCCATTAGCGCTAGATTGCGTCTATTTACGGGCAAGCGTGGTAGTCGCGGCTTAGAATTGGGTGTGGAGCGATACCGCGTAATCGCCTCATCCAGAGCCCTCCTCAGTTGCTCATGGGCCTGGGTACTCACACTCTGATCCGCGCAGTCCCCGTCGGCACTGGGATCGACCCGCGGCGCCCTCGGTGCCGTGTTGGGAGCGGGCACCGGAGCCGGCGACGTGGCGGGTAGGTCCCGCGCCGAAGTGGGGGCTGCACGAGCAGAGAGTGCTTCCAGGCGGAGCCGATCAAGCGTCAAGTCATCCAACCGCTTATTTCGTTGAATGACTTGCACCTGATCCGATAGGCGTTGTGCAGACACGGTGATGGTCGGTTCAAGAGCCTGGAACAGAGGAAGCATCCGGACACGATACGCGGATAGGTTAGTTTCCCCCTCTGTCGCCCCAAAGTACGCTCGCATGCAGTTCTCGTTCATTTCTTGAGTCCATCGCATGCGGCGCACTACACCACCGGCAGCGGTCGCCTTCCTCGTCGCGCTGATGTTTGTGGCGGCGGTGGCGACGGCCCGCGCTCGTCACTGCTCGACTCGCTGCTGTCAGGTGCCGTGGCAAACTCGTCATCTGACGACGAGGGCGAGGAGCTGGACGGCGCAGGCGGAGATGGTAGACGTGCGCGTTGTTCCGCTCTTGATCGTAGTCTCGTATTCATTTTTCATTGTAATTTATATTCATTTTATAGCTTACGCTGTTTGACATTTTCATTGACAGTTAAGCTTTTCCTTTTGTGCGTACTGAAAGTGTATTTCATCGTATTATTTTGATAATACGGTATTGCAGAGTTGTTATTTTACACAAAAACTGTCGAAAACTGTAATTACAGCATAAAAAGGGCTAAAAATAAAAATATACAAATAAAATAAAGAAACGAGGCACCCGTCAGTGTCAGCGGTTTTTTTTTTTATATATTATTATTATTATTCTTTTTTTTCTAATGGAATTTTGTTGCTGTGATATCTTTTACACATTGTTTTTAACTCTTTTTTATTTTATTATATTCAATAATTTTAGTTAATTAGCACTTGATAATGTTTTGATTGTAGATACTATTATATTTAAGATTGTGTGGATACTGCAACTGTTATTCTTTAAGTCTGTTTCCTGTCTGTATATTTTTTACTGCATGGATTATGTCCTTATTTGCAATAAAGTTACTGATTACTGATTACTGATAGACAAAAAATAGAAAAGTGAAATCCAACAATCTATTGTTCATGTGGTGGTGGTGGAGGTAATTGTTTTGTGTGTGTGTGTAAAAATCTAGTTTTTATTCCTCTTTTCTTGAAAAAAGAGTCGTTAAAAACATGTGCTCATGATAGAAAACATAATAAAATTAAAATCAATTTTAATTTTTTAACAATACCGCATAACAAACTCTCAGCCCTCACCACCCGTCACTAAAATCACTATTGCTACTAAACAGATGTGACACATTTTCAAATTTATATTTAAATATGGAACCCTGCCAATCCCACGGCCCTAAATTGCAAAGAATTTTTTATCTAAAGTGAAAGGAAGCTGCAAATTTTGGCTCACCAGGCTGATTATGGAAATGGGGTGAAATTAGAATTTCATCGCGCTGTCACTCGGCGCACGAGTGTTTATGAGAAATTAAAGGACACTTTGCTGGTACGCTTTTTATACCACAAGAATGATCACGATTCACACTCCTAAATAACATTTCTATTCAGATTTTTTGAAATGCCAAAGACTTTTGCTAATAGCACTGGAAACAGCTGCTCTGCTGCTTTTCAAAACTGCGAAAGTTTATGTTACGCATATTATCTCAGAAACTATCACTTTGTCAGTGCTACAGTAGTAGAAATGGGTGAAAAATGCCCCATTGTAGAGAACAAGTATATTATATATTATAGTACATTATTGCAGAGGCCGGGAAAAAGCAATTCTTGGACAAGTTGATTTTTACGGACGGCGCAAAGCGGAGTCCGTCAATAGATACGAGTACGCGTCCACAAATATCATTTCTGCCGAGACGTATATACTCGTAGTTTTTTTCTAAAAACATGCAATATAATTTAAAAGGCATAAAAAATCCAAATGATTCAGTAATAAGAACACGGGCTGCAGCAATCGGCGCCGACGACGCGCGTCTTTTGTTTCCGGAGCGCGTAGGCGCCCGCACTAGATTTTGAACTTTTGCTCCTCTGTTGTATCGTTCCCGGGACCCGGGTATGTCCTAAAACTACGACCAAGACCACCGTGGGATGGGCAGCAGCATCCCTGGAGTGCGATGGAGATACTGTGATCGCCAACTCGCATTGCCAAGCGTGGCGATTATGGTATTAGGGGAAGCCTATGTCCAGCAGTGGACATCCTTAGGTTGGTATGGTAATGGTGGTGTAAAGGTAATTTTTCGCTGAAATATAAATATATATATATATTTAAAAAATCATGTTCTATGCATCTGGCTTAGCTTTGTTTATAACTATTCCATAGCATAGTGATAGTCAGGTTTCTTTTTTACCTTTTTGGTATGGAACCCTACACACCATATTAACCTTGACGGAAACCGGTGTTACCTGACTTGGATCTGCCACCTTGGTTGGCACCGCACCGCCAAAACTTTTTTAATGGTATAAACCTCATCTAAAGTAATTAGCACTAAACTTTGTTATTTCTCTTTTCAGCTGCCCGATGTGTCATGAAAGCAAACGTGACAGTGGATGTAGCCAACATTCTCATTATCCTGGGCAAGAGATCCTTGCAGGAAATGGCGCCAAATGAAATTGTGTTACGGGTATAATTATTATTATTTTCTTTTTTTTATTGACTGACCAGCGATTGGCCAGTCTCATCTTACCTGATGGAAAGCGATGATAAGGCCTAAGACGTTACTCACTGGTGCAGTAGTAGCCTCTAGTCTTGTATTGAATTCATGTTACATCTCATATTAGATTTTTACAATATTGCTATAAAAAGTAAAATATACAATTTTATTAGACGTGGGTACAGTCGACCTCATAGTAAGCTGAACACTTTGTTATTATGTATTCTTCTTGTAGCTTTCACCCGTTGTTGAAAATTAAATATGACAGTTTCAGCATTACGTCAAAGTGGCCAGGTACGAAGGTGTTCAGGTTAAGCCCCTTGTGAGTTTGTCTGTAACTACCTAATTTTAGTATTGACCTTTGTTATATTGAAATACTTTAAAAAATCTTTCGTACGATTAATTATTAAAGTTAAGAAACGGCGGGCCGACCACGTCACCCCAACCGTTATCTCCAGCCAGCTCATAATACGAACCCAAAGCATTCCCGACGGCGCCGCATTCCTGAGCTGATAACATAGTAATGCGCAAATAAACAATAGTGCTAATGGTATACATTCAGAGAACTATCCAGAACCGTCTACGTGACACATCCCCATGCGTCATTAGATAATGACCCAGCCGAACAAGGATAAATACCTGAGTTCCAGTCAGCAGAAGGCAGTTCACAACTAGCTACGCTCCGCGACACAGTTCGTCTCACGGTGACCTAACACCTAAGCTCCGAATCGCTTGGTGAACCGGTTCACCCCACGACGTCGTCACTATAACATATTGTATCGCGTCAATCTAATTCAAGATTCCAACTGTAAATTCAATCAATAAACTACGTACCTCCTCATCGGCGTTTTCTTCGAGATCTCCGGCCACAAGATACTTAACTGGTGACAGCGAACGGCGAGTCTCCCAGCAACCGCGGCTACCAATCGTCAGCGTGAGCTGGAGGGTTTCAACCCCGAAGAGATTCTCCCACTGCCTAATGAAGATTACAACGGTCATCGCACTGGCGGCTACCCTGTGAGTTTCCTCTCATAATTCCTTACATTTTTGTACGTATTACCACCACAATTTCTTTTTTTTGTGCGTAAACCAATTGAGTAAAATTAAATAAAATGGCGTTAAATCATGCAACCATTGAAAAATATTTGCCCCCTTATGAAGGAGATAGGGATACACTAGAGTTCTTTTTAAATCAAGTGACCATGCTGGCTAGAGCAGCAGACCCTGATGCTAGGGCACTGTTCCCCATAATACTAAAAAGTAAATTGCGCGGTGAAGCTATTAAAGCCATCGCGCACATGCCAAATAACACAGTGGAAGAAATAGTTAACTCATTACGAATAAAATTTGGTGATAATAGAAGTTTAGAACAAATTATTTCCGAAATCACGCGTATCAAGCGTTCCCCCAATGAACACCCGTTAGCATTCGCAGATAAAATTAAAGAATTACTCTATGCAGCTAAAAACAAATCAGAAACACCACAAGCAACGGCTATTCTAGAAAACGTGTGTATCGATCAACTCTGCAAACATCTAGACATTGCTACCGACAGATTAATTCGTTCGGGACAACATAATTCATTTGATTCCGCATACAATCAATTGAAAAATGAAGTAGAAGTACACCCTGATTATTTCGCGAGAAAACAAGAAAAATATTTCACAAAACCTAATTTTAATCAAAATTCTATAATTAGACCTAGTTTTAACCGCTTTCCAAGTCGACTAATTACACAACCAACACAGTTTACTTCAAGACCCCAATCTAATAATAATTTCAATAACCAGCAACCGCGATTTAATCAACAACAAACGCATTGGGCCAATCAATCACGACCAACCCCAGAGCAATGGCGTCAAATGTATCCGCCAAAACCTGTTCCACAGCATCGATCCGATTATTTAGACACTGATGTCTCAATGAGGACTGCAAGTAACAGGCGACCTATGAATCGGCCGCCAAGACCACGTCCCGTTGAAGTGTTTAACACGGAAATTAATGCTAACCAGAATTATAGCGACTATGGGGATGACCATAAACAAAGAGATGACTCTTATACCTACGAGTATGATACGAACAATAGCGATTTTTTTCAGCAAACAGGGCCGCAAAACGAATTAACATAAAATTAAATTACTTAGATAGGGACCATCTACCCTATATAAATATAGATGAATGGGGAGGAAAATTCTTATTGGACACTGGTAGCACAAGAAGTCTTATTAGTCCATCAATTATTCATACAAATAAGAAATATTCTAATGAGATAATTGACAAAGAATTTACTATAAAAACGGCTCACAGCCAGAGTAATCATTGTGGAGCAATTAAATTAGATTTATATCCGCTAGGCGAAGCATTTCAGCATGAATTTTTGCTTTATGACTTCGACCCCAAATATGCGGGAATGATAGGAGTAGATCTCATAAAAAAACTTAAGGCATTAATTAATTTGAACAAATGTGAACTCATTATGCCGAATAAAATTATTCCAATAAGTATTGATTACCCTGAAAGGATCTTGAAAATCGACCCTCTCTCGGATAATCTTATTACATGTGTATCGAATACACCAGATGGCGATTACTTTGTACCTGAAATCGGAACAAGTAACGTCCTTATTAATTGTGCATTAAGGCTAGGTCGTCAAGCGAGTTAGCGTTTTCGAGTTTTCTAAAAACAATCAGAAACGTAGAATTAGGGTTTTAAAAATTTGAAAAAAATATATGTTTTACGTAAGGATCTATTCTCGTCAAAGTTGCACTCAGTTACACGATCTAATGAACTTCGCTCGATAGAAAGAGACCCCAAAGTTACTCCTTTTTGTAAAGCATTTACAATCTGACGACTAAACTATTGATGTTTTAAATAAAGTTTTTGAACTAAACTAAAGCCATTCAGTATTTCTAGACATTTTTGCAGAATTTAAAAAGATAAAATGATTGTATTAATTAATATGTTTAAATACCTACAAAATGCCGAGCGCGGAGGCTCGGCAGGCCCGATCAGTCGCGCGCTGGCGCTTACGGACAACGGACCTATGTCAGTTTCATCCGCGACAGTTTCATGCACCAAACAAGCAGTTTTTGATGAATTTATATAATTGTTGCAAGTTATTTAAGAAGGGCAATAAAAACCCAAACGAAAAACGTCGTATTTATTAACAAATAAATTATGGTCATAGAGCCACAGTATAGAAATGACAGTATAACAACTAAACTGAACCCCTGCAGAAATGGAACCAAAGATGGTAAAATTATAAATGAAATTATTATTACTAGAAATTATAGATATAGTAAGAGATCTACTGCTTTGCACATGAATATTTTTATTAAGCTATGAGCTTCACCACATTAATTCCGAGCGTCTTTTTTTTTAATACCATGTCAGTGGCAAACTAACGGCCCGCCTGATGGTGAGCGGTCACCGCAGCCTATGGACGCCTGCAACTCCAGAGGTGTCAAAGTCGCGTTGCCAATCCTTTTAAAATGTATACACTATCTATTTTTCAGCTAATTTTCTTTTAATAAATCTACCCTTTTCCAGGTAGCTACCGTGGCAAGTTTGGTATCATTTCATATACCATATTGATTCTTTTATCATCTTTATGTAAAAATCATTTCTGGTATTTATTTTAAAAGAATACAGTAAATAGTAAAACAGTAAAAACTTCGCAATGTTTTTTATGCTTTGAGAGCTAATAACTTTAGACGAATAAATTAAACCACCAAAAATATCTGTAATTTATTAAATTAAATTAACGTTTTTTCCAAGCTCGTGGCTCCTAAAGTGTTAGCTGTTACAATAAAGCTTAAAACTAGTGGCTCTGTGAGCTGTAGACCAGGCAAACAAAATATTTTTTCAAATTTCAAAATTTACAAAAGCCGTCTCGACAAAAATATAATTAAACCTATATAATTATCGAACCTGCTCACAAAATGTCACGAGAATCGGTTGAGAAATGCGACCTGTAGAGGACAACATTCGAACAGACAGACATACGAAAGAATTTTTGTCGAGAGCTGAAACGGAGACGCTTCGCTCTCTCGGTCAAAAAACTATGTTAGTATAATTTTATGACAGTCGTGGTTCACTATTACTGGGCCTGTGTATATGAAGAGTCGAACATTATCAACTTATATCCATACGCTTCGTCAGGTTCTACAGTAGACTGAGGAGTATACCCTGTTGCCTGTGTCCTCTGTTTGCCGTTTGTGGACTACGAGAAGGCCTTCGATTCGGTTGAAACCTGGGCAGTCAGGCAAGGAGATGCTGTTTCTCCCAAACTGTTCTCCGCTGCACTGGAGGATGTGTTCAAGACTTTGGACTGGAGAAGCCTAGGCAATAGGCATCAACATAAACGGCGAGTACATCACTCACCTTTGGTTTGCTGACGATACAGTAGTCTTGGCTGAGACCATACAGGATTTAAGTACCATGCTCAATGACCTAGGTAAAACCTCCGTGAGAGTTGGTCTTAAGCTGAATATGTACAAGATGAAGGTCATGTCAAATGCCCATGTAGCACCAACTTTCGTTACTATCGGACACTTGATACTCGAACTTGAAGTTGATTATGGTATACTAGCGACCCGCCCCGGCTTCGTACGGGTGCAATGCTGATACTAATTATAATTATATACTACAGAATGTATTTATATACAACCCGGCCGATACCGCCGCAACCGCTATGTTCCTGCATTTTAAATCAGTAATATCTTCAAAAATATTCATTTAAATTACATGCTGTCAAGTGCCATATTGATCTATATAAAATGCAAAACGTATTTAAGGTATTTTATTGGAGAAGGATTAATGCTGTATTGCTTAAAATCGCTTCGTAAATAAGCCATTATTTTTCGTAAAAAGTAAAGGATAAAAAATGGTTATTGTGGGTTATCCCTAAGAGATAGACATATACCATAATCGACTTTTTTGTAGACCTTTTTAAGTTGTACAATACTGTAGTACATTATTTTTATTTATCTCGTGGGGTTCAGCCAGCGTTTGCAATGTAAGCGCAATAAAATATGTTTATTTAGGACATCACAATAGAAACCTTTTAAATTATCTGTTTCTCTACTATACACCTGTAACCAAGAGGAAAGAGCAATGGAGAGGGCTACGCTGGAAGCATATCTGCGCGATCGTATCAGAAATGAGGCCATCCGCAGAAAAACCAAAGTAACCGATATAGCCCTCCGAATCGCTTAAATGGCAGTGGGCGGGGCACATTGCACGTAAAACCGATGGCCATTGAGGCGCAGACGAAGGTTCTCGAGTGGTGACCACGTACAGGAAGGTGCAGCGTAGATAGGCCACAAAGTGAACTGATGACCGGGTAAAGGTCGCTGGATGCGGGTGGCGCAGGACCGGTCATTGTGGCACTCTTTAGGGGAGGCTTATGTCCAGCAGTGGACGTCCATCAGCTGATATGATGATGATGATGATATATTTACATTAATAGTTGTTATAGAGTATACAAGCTTATTAGTTTTACGTGTATTCATAATCTGTCATTGCTTTCTTAAATATCCGTGTTTGTGCAAAATTAGTTTGTTGCCTTCTGTACTATATTTATTTTTCTCATTTTCTCGAAGGTTAGCTGGAAGAGATCCCTTATAGGGATAAGTTCGCCCTTGTACTTTTACATTTTGTTATTTTGTTTCGATTGTTATTATTTTTTGTGCAATAAAGTGTTATACATACATACATATACATGATGATGATAACACGCACACGACAAATAAATATAACACCCTGTATAATATAACACAATTAGATAAAAAATTGCATGACCTATTAAACAAATCGAGTAGAAGGGAATAAGACATATTTCTTAGGTTCTTAGGTTTCATATATTAAAATAACGAATTTCAGGGTTGTAGGTATGTACTACGAATTCTGTTTTTTTTTCATTATAATGGATCTTACCGTAAGTTCGACTTTCAATTATTTATTTACTACCTTATTAAAAAAATATATCAATTACATACTAAAGTTTAATCATAATTAATGCATTTCTTAAGTCAAAATACAGTTATATTTCTATACTGTGACCAGTATGAAGCTAGCGGGGTCATCCGAGTTCACAGTCGCTTCGTCCGCGCGGGCTTGTTCACGCACCGCCAGGACAGCGCTAAATACCTACTCTCGCAGAACTAGAGGGCCTTAATATCTGTACGAGATGGTAAATATAGATTAGGAGCTACTAATTTAAGCACAACGGAACAAAAATTTACGAATAATTTTGATAGGTTTTTGGGACCAATACCTGATGGAATAAAATCAGTATCGGATATAATAGAAATGGTTAAGATTAATAATACGGAAGAAAAAAAATTAACAATTCGCACAGATCACATGAATAAGGAAGAAAAGTCTAAAATAACAAAACTGGTACACGAATTTAAAGACGTTTTTCATACAGGTCATGAACCACTTACCTTTACCCATACAGTTAAACATAAATTGCGCTTAACAGATGATAATCCCATATATGTTCGCAATTATAGGAAACCACCGAAGCAACAAGAAGAGATAGACAAGCAAGTTAACGAGCTGTTTAAAAATGGCATTATTCGCGAGTCTAACTCACCTTGGAGCTGCCCGGTTCATATAGTACCGAAAAAGCCTGACGCTTCGGGAAAGGCTAAATGGCGTATGGTCATAGATTATAGGCAACTAAATGCGAAAACAATCGAAGATAAATACCCGTTACCGAATATAGAAGAAATCCTGGATAAATTGGGTAGAGCTCAGTACTTCACTACGCTAGACCTCGCGAGTGGGTACCACCAGATTGAAATGCATGAGGATGATATAGAAAAAACAGCATTCTCCACAAATCATGGACATTGGGAATTTTTACGTATGCCTTTTGGATTAAAGAATGCCCCAGCTACGTTTCAGCGACTAATGGACCTAATATTACGCGATCTTTTATATAACACTTGTCTAGTATACTTAGATGATATAATTATATATTCGACTTCCTTAGAAGAGCACTTACAAAAACTGAGAAAAATATTCGAACGCTTACGCCAACATAATTTAAAAATTCAACCAGATAAATCAGAGTTCTTAAAAAAACATGTTGAATACTTAGGGCATGAGTTAACACCTAACGGACTTACACCAAACCAACGTAAAGTGCAAGATATAATTAATTACCCGGTACCGAAAACAGAGAAAGAAATCCGTTCGTTCCTAGGGCTCACGGGATATTACAGACGTTTTATCGACAATTACGCAAAAATTACTAAACCGTTAACAAAGTGTTTAAAAAAACGGGCTAAAATTATAATAGACGAGGAATACATAAATGCAGTTAACAAACTTAAAGAGATAATAACTAATGAACCGATCTTGAAGTATCCCGATTTTGAACAGCCATTTATTCTGACGACAGATGCTAGTGATTTCGCATTAGGTGCTGTCTTATCACAAAAAGAAGATAACGTTGAGAAGCCAGTAGCTTATGCATCTCGAACTTTATCAGAGACCGAATCAAAATATTCCACAACGGAAAAAGAGCTTCTTGCGATTGTTTGGGCATGTAAGCATTTTAGACCTTACTTATATGGTCGTAAATTCGTTATATACACCGACCATAAACCCCTAACATGGTTGATGTCCTTGAAAGATCCAAATTCTAGACTAACTAGATGGAGACTTAGGCTAGCTGAATACGACTTTGAAATAAAATACAAACAGGGAATCGTGAACGCAAACGCAGATGCTTTGTCGCGCGTAAAAATTAATTTTAACGATAATGAATCCATTTTAGCTCAAGACGGCAGCATAATTGAGGAACAAATATGTAACAACGAAGATCGTGACGAAACGCAGACACAACATTCCCAGGATGTTAACATTCACCAGGGAATACCTATTATAAACGACGTAATAAATAAAAAGCCTCATCAAATATATTTTAAATTGCATAACAAACTAGACAACATAGACATTCGTAAGGAAGATGGAAATGAGATAATAGAAGTTAGTCTGTATACATCTAAACGACCGGTAGAAGCACTTAGGAAATTTGTGCGCGAATATTTGAAACCAGGCATCCATTATTACACTTTCTTTTATGTCGACGAACTTTATCAAGAAATGGTCAAAATTCTTACAAAAGAATATAATTCACAAATCCGCTTAACCCGTTGTACCGAGATAGTTGAAACTGTATCTGACAAAGAGAAGCGAATTGATATTATTAAAGATTACCATGAAGGAAAAACTAACCATCGTGGTATAACTGAAACTTTGATGCATATTAGTCGAAAGTACTGGTGGAAAAACATTATGGCTGATATTCGTGAGTACATTAATAATTGTGCTATCTGTAAAGCAGGTAAATACGAAAGACATCCAATGCGTCCGCCAATGCTATTACCACCAATAGCTATGCGACCACTTAATCACATTTTTTGTGACGTGGTTGATATAGAAGGTAAATTATACTTATCCATAGTAGACGGATTCTCTCGTTTTGCAGTGATTAAGAGATTAAAGGATAAAAATAGCTCAACAGTTATGTCAAAACTTCTTTCATACTTCGCGCATTATGGTGTTCCCGCGGAAATCACAACAGATGCAGGCAAAGAATTCGCATTACTTAAAGAGTTAGTTAATCTGTACCATATTAAGATAAATTTTACCACTCCGTATAATCCAGCTTCACACGGAATCGTAGAACGATTCCATTCAACATTAAGAGAACATTGTAGGTTATTGACAGAACAATATAAAAACAAGATAACCCACGAAGATAAAATGAAACTTGCGATGATAGCTTACAATAGCTCCATACAATCTGATACCAAGCTAACGCCTCACGAAATATTATTTGGTCACATGGAAACTGAACACTTATTCAACTTTCTACATGACTCACAACTTCTTAACACTTTATTAGAAAAGCATAGAGAACATTTAAAAACAGTTTATGATCACATATATAAAATCAAACGTGAAGCCCAAATTAAACGTACCGATGAGTACAATAAAAACACGGAATTACCAGCTCCAATAATAAACACTCAAGAAAAACTACCAACGACAAATAAACAAGCCAATGTATTCTGTACACGCCGTAAAACATATATTCGTGATTTAAAAGCACCTAAGGTTTACTTAGACAGTCGAGGAAAACGGAGAGCAGCCAATAAACTGAGGCCTGTTATTGTTGCAGGTACCTCCAAGTCCAAGGTAGCGAAACCTACGACATGAAAAAACTTGAAAATCCAAATGGAATATATTTTGAAAAAATAGGCCCAATCGCAGAAATAGAAGGCTACAAATACGTTACAAAAAGATGCAACTTAACCGATATCCTCGAATCTCTAACTAAAATAATGGCCTCTAGAGTAAAAAATGATAACTTGTATATTAACAATTTGTATACGCATTTATTAGGAAGGCTAAGCAGCTTAATGAATCGCAACATTGGTCGATACAAACGTGGCCTCATTGATGGCCTCGGAACAGTCGTTAAGTTCATTGCTGGGAACCCTGATGCAAATTACCTAAAAGAAATTAATAACAACATACACATTCTGCATTATAACCAAGAAATATTGATGAACAACCTAAATGAAACAATTAGTAAAGTAGAAATTAGACTAAATAGCATAAAAAAAGATATAGATATATTATACGATTTAAGTTCCAGTAATAAGGCTAATATTGATGTTTTAACTACATTCATTCTTATTGAAGATATAATTAATATTTTAGAATTAGGTATTACTTTAGCCAAGCCAGGCATAGCATGTAAGGATATCTTCGAGGAGGCAAATGACGTAGATATAGATCATATAATGGTATACACAGTTAGTAATGTAATCCATTTTGTGGCCAAGATTGCAGAAATAAAAATAAAAGGTGGTAATGCCTACAACTTGATCCCGTTCCCAAACCCCGATGGACTTATCCTTGATACCCAATACCCAACTATCCTTATTAAGAACTCCTGGTACGCCTATCCAAGTGCCAAACAATGTAAAGCAAAAGAGAAAATGATGGTCTGTAAACATATCTGGTGGAAGGACTCCAAAATGATCCCCGACTGCATTCATCAAACGCTCCACATGAATAGTAACCATTCATGTTTAACAATCAAGCTACAAGAAGAAGAAGCCATAACGACGGTCAACGATGGAATGTTCCTGCTATACTCCAAAGAACCACAACGTGTAACCATTACATGCGAAGAAACGCACTATGAAATCATCCAAGGACCATTCAAGCTACATTTAGACCCCGGTTGCGAGCTACAAATGGCAAACGTATACACTAAAGTAATAACAAAAAGCAGCACAATCTTTAAAGAAGAGCTTCAACAGATCAAGATGAATTTAGAATCGAAAACAGAAACGACTAAAACATTGTTGGAAGACCCAAGACTCCACTTGGAACCATTGTCATCAACAATCGACACAAACATTCAGCGTCACATTTGGATACCCAGCATATGGTCCATTATCTCCATGAGCATCTTCCTGTGCATCATCGGATGCGCCATATACCACAAGTACGCTAAGAGCACCAACAGCAACGAGAACACGGGCATAACAAGTTACACCCTTAGTTCTCTCCTGAGGGGGGAGGAGTTAAGAAACGGCGGGCCGACCACGTCACCCCAACCGTTATCTCCAGCCAGCTCATAATACGAACCCAAAGCATTCCCGACGGCGCCGCATTCGTGAGCTGATAACATAGTAATGCGCAAATAAACAATAGTGCTAATGGTATACATTCAGAGAACTATCCAGAACCGTCTACGTGACACATCCCCATGCGTCATTAGATAATGACCCAGCCGAACAAGGATAAATACCTGAGTTCCAGTCAGCAGAAGGCAGTTCACAACTAGCTACGCTCCGCGACACAGTTCGTCTCACGGTGACCTAACACCTAAGCTCCGAATCGCTTGGTGAACCGGTTCACCCCGCGACGTCGTCACTATAATATATTGTATCGCGTCAATCTAATTCAAGATTCGAACTGTAAATTCAATCAATAAACTACGTACCTCCTCATCGGCGTTTTCTTCGAGATCTCCGGCCACAAGATACTTAACTTTAATAATAATAGGATTCTTATGTTACATCAAAATAATACTTTGAAAACAATTACCTTAACGTAGTTTATCACAACCTAGTCTCATATTTTTCTAAACTACTAGGGTGAGTTGCAAATAAATGTAAAATATATAATAATACTATAATTAATAATCAATGGTCGGAAAAAAACGCCCGTCATTTCATACAGTAGTCTACCAATTCCTATGAAATGATAGACGTTTTTCTCACCTTTGTTAATAATTTTGAATTATACAGGGTGCGGCCTGTAAGGGTGGCGACGACCGAAATTACGACGCTCAAAACTCATGAAATTACGCTCGTGTGGCCTCACCCTATCATGAGCAAATAATAAACTGTAGGTTATTAAGCATGCCAGCAATTATTATTAAGTGGTAACAATAAAAATCCCTTTTTTTCATATGCAATGACAGTTTTTAATAACACTTTAATTTGCGAATACTGAGTAAAATCCTGTATAAAACCGTGAGGATATTAAAAACCGTCATAATTAAGGCCTCAAGTATGGCTGTGAAGCATGGACACTACCTCCAAAAGAAGAAAGGCAACTCCTGACAGAAAGGAACGTCTTTCGTAAGGTCTTGGGACCTGTCAAAAGAGATGAAAGCACTTGGAAGATAAGAAAGAATGCAGAAGAGATCGAGGAGTTTTGTTGCTGGCGGAACCTAATATACATAATTGGCGAGACAAAAGCACACAGATTTCTCTGGTTCGGTCATCTACTGAGAATGGGGGAGGATCGAGCCGTCAATGGGGCATACCTGGGCCAACCGAATGGTCGCCACCCAGATGGTTGGCCCAGGTATCGCTGGAAGGGCAGTGTGATGTGGTGGAAAGGGAGGCGAGCTCTCGTTTCAGAGGGCAAGTTCCTCTTTGGATCACTATGCCGAAATAGTTTGTGTAAAATTCTATATAAAAACAAAAAAATAACCTTTTTAAAAAAATGCTCTAACCATAACGACTCATAACTTGATGCTACCCGTGAATCTTCATTGACTAATATGCTAAGATCTCGTGGTGTCAAGATCCACTACTTAAATAAAAAGAAATAAAATATTTGGGTACAATGGGTTTCTGCAAATCTTGGGAAGCGTCTGTTTAAATATTTGCTTCTATCACAGGCCACACTCTGTATTATTATATAGCTAATAATAAAGTGATTTCGTAAACATCTACACATTTTGCCTATAGAAAATAATTAAAATGCTTTAGGTAATTAGGTACAATAAACTACGTCCTAACGAGAAAGACTCTGAAATTGGTACTGCGCTCAAATACATGCAAGCAAAGGTTGAATGCAATTATGGAAATAGAACTCAGGCTTCGTAAGGTGTAAGCATTGTGTTACGCGACGCTGGTAATAGGAAACAAGCTTTTCTTAGCATTGTAAATAGAAATACATTATTGAAGTTTCTTTTCCATTACGTAATAACACGCTGGTTGAATTTGCTTCAGAGTAACCATTTATTGAGGAGTATTTAAGGATCTTCACTCAGTTAGGGGTACCTACAATTATTATATAATGTGTGGCCTGTAATAGGAGTACAAAATTAAACGGTACACTATTGAGCTCTCCAGCAATTATTTCCAATTCAATTTAAAAAAGTTACTTTATTTTATTTTTTATGAAAATTTTGCTTACGTGTATTTTTTACTCTATTGAAGTATTTTTAATAACTCTTTATTTAAAAAACCCTCAAAATTGACAAATATTTTTTTGTTTTCTTTAAATTGATTTTTATTTCACAAAACACAATATAATTTACGTAAAATTATATATTTTATCAGCATTAAGCACCAGTAAAAGTTTAAATAATAAATAAAAATTTAAAAATCCTACCTAATATGGTATTATTTTTTAAAAATCCTACTGTAATGTTGGCGGGATCGTGGAGGCGTACGGACAGCAAAAACACGATGAGTAGGATTATGTGAATTTATTTAGGCGAAGATTTACAATGTTTTAAACTAAATCAAAAAAAGGCAACACTCATCTACGTAAGAGTGTCGACCCACGTAAGCAAGAGCGAGCACTCGAAGCGTAAATGATCCGCGGGTCTTCTAGCCAAAAGTCTCCGAACGTCCCACAAGTGGAAGCAGACAGAAAGCAATAAGCGAATAGACCGTTAGCCTTGTAGTAATCAAGTTCGAATAACAAAAATTCAGAAAAGGTCTTATGCATTCTACGTTGAACAAACGCTTGCGCGATCTAACTGACAGGCAGCGCCATCTCTTAGGAAATCAGCGCACTAATGTCTAATGCATGATGTATGTACCTCGAAGATGCATAAAACAAACGCTTGCGCGTTCTAACTGATAGGCAGCGCCATCTAACGAGTAATTGGGTAGGCTGTCTTTAGTTTGGGGTTGTAGTTGTGGTTACAATCTCCCCCTCAGTTTCTGAAGGCGCCCCGACCAAGAAACTGTAAGCGTAGTTCGGGTTAATGTTTCCGCGGTCGACCTTTACCTCGCGTTGTCGTCTTCGGTGCTTTGGTCGTCTGATTGCGGGGACGTCCTTTTTTTTTCGCAGTGGTTGCACGGGATCCGGTATCGAAGCCGCATCTCCCTTGAAGGGTTCTAAAGCGGAGGCGTGATAGGTCCCAACCGGAGTATCAGGTTGTTCAGAATTCGCTATCTGGTAGGAGGCTGGTCCAATTCGTTTGACTATCACATAAGGTCCATCTCTACGTGGTGCAAATTTTGCACTGAATCCTCGTGTAGCGTTGCTTATTGGATGAAGTTTGACCATAACGTGATCTCCGACTGAATATGTGGGGCTTTCTTTCCTCCTTTTGTCGACGTATTCTTTACGTGCTTCCTCCTTCATTTCTTGCACCTCCCTTGCTTTGAAGAGAGTATCTGATATTGTACGTAACTTAGGTGTGATCTCTGGGATGAAGTTCTCGGAAAGAACTATTTCACGAAAATCATGTTCGTTTTCCACTGGTGTTCTTAATTCTCGTCCAAATGTGAGATATGCAGGGCTGAATCCTGTGGATGAACATTGAGCTGTGTTCATAGCGAATCTAATACTTGGCAGTTTATCAGGCCAATTGCTATGGTCACCCTCTACTAGTATTGCAAGTTGGGTCTTCAGATCCCTATTACGGCGCTCTACAGGATTTGCTTCGGGGTGATACACAGGAGTAAAAGAGTGTTTGACACGGAGACAGTATACCACCTGCTGTAATACGGCGCTGACAAATTGTGGCCCGTTGTCGATTATGACTCTTCTCGGAACACCATATCTCAGGAATATCTCGTTGAGTAAGATTTAGTTTCAGCGCAATTCTCTGCAGTTGCACTTTGTAAGGCGAATAACTCTACCCACCGGGTCGCCACATCTTCAACAATGAATATCCAGCTTTTCTCTTGCGACGAATTGGGCAGTGGTCCGAAAAGGTCAAACGCGACCACCTCAAATCTCTTATTCATAGTTGTTGTCTGCAGCAGGCCAGCTGGTTTCTGATTTCTTGGTTTATATCGCTGACAAGGTACACACTGTTTGACGTAGCTGTCGATGTATTTTCGCATTCCTCTCCAAAAATACCTTTTTACGATTCTTTCGAAAGTCTTCTCAATGCCATAATGCCCAGCGAGAGGGTCGTCATGGTATGCACCTAGTATGTTAGCCCACTTCGTGCTCAGGCACTACCAGTTGCGCATCCTCTGTATCAGATAACGGTGAGTGTCGGTAGAGCAGACCGTTGTCCATAACGTAACCTTTCCCACTCCAGTAGATTGCGTTTTCACTGTCACCACCTTCCAGTGAGTCTACGATCTTGCTTATCCAAGCGTCCTTTCTCTGTTCCGCTCTTATTTCTGCTGAACTACGGACAGGCATATCGATGGTGATATCGACGCCGCAAACACTGCAGTCATGTTGGCTGTCTTCCGTACAAGGAGGTCGAGATAGTGCATCGGCTACAACGTTTATTCGACCGGGAGTATACTGTATCGTCAGATCGTATGCTTGTAACATCAGAGCCCATCTGGCCAACCTGCCTGTCGGGGACTTCAAGGATAACAGCCATTTTAAAGCGTGGTTATCTGTCTTGACGACTGTGGGTAACCCTTCGATATAGCCTCTGAACTTTGTCACTGCCCACACGACGGCCAGCGCCTCACGCTCGGTTGTGGAGTAGTTTCGTTCTGCTGGGATAAGTAGGCGACTTGCGTATTCTACTGGGTGCTCTTCTGCAGCCTCCCCCTGGACCAGAACTGCTCCGAGCGCATAGTTACTTGCGTCTGTTTTAATCGTGTACGGTTGGCTCTCATCAGCTTGCTTCAATACAGGTGCCGTGGTGAGCATGCGCTTTAGCGTTGTATATGCAGTCGCTTGTTCTGTCTTCCATTCCCAAACAGCATTTTTCTTAGTGAGCCTCGAAAGTGGTTCCGCAATTTTAGAAAAGTTATGTATAAACCTGCGGTACCAGGAACAGGTTTGGAGAAAGGTGAGTAGGTGACGAACATTCTTGGGAGGCGGGAGGTCCAATATAGCAGATACCTTGCCTGGATCTACTTGTAGGCCATCGGGTGTGATATAGTGCCCAAGATACTTTATGGTCGAACACCCAAAACGGCACTTCTGGCGATTTATTGTTAGATTGTACTCGCGCATCTTCTCAAAAACGGCCTTCAGATCTTGCAGGTGCTCCTCAAAGGAAGTTGAAAAGACGATCAGATCATCCAGGTATGCCAACATCTTAACTTGATTCAAATCCACCCGGAATCTATCAATGAGGTGCTGAAACGTCGCAGGCGCATTGCTTAATCCGTACGGCATTCTTTTGAAGATAAAAATACCAAATGGCGTTATGAAACCAGTTTTCTTTCTGTCGTCCTCGCGGACGCTAATTTGCCAGTAACCGGCTTTAAGGTCCAGGGTGGACATGTAAGGAGTAGGTTTGGCATCATGTAGCAAGTCATCTACTCTGGGGATCGGGTATGGATCCGGTACAGTTATGGCGTTCAGTTTACGGTAGTCCACGCAAACCCGGGTATCGCAATTTGGTTTAGGAACCAGAACCACCGGTGCTGCCCAAGGCGTTTGCTGCGCTTCTATGATCCCCTCTTTTAGCATCTTGTCGATTTCCTTCCTCAGCGTTTCTTTCCTAGGAGCTGATAGGCGATATGGCGGTGTGCTAATGGGTGGGCTGTCTGAAGTGTCAATGTGATGCTCTATGTGTTTGGCGGCATGCGACTTTGCAGAGAAGACATCCGTAATCCAGCAAGGTCTGCATTTGCTCCTTTTGAGAGTCGTCCATAATACTGTCTTGTGTGATGTCGACGGACCAGATATCTAGCTCCTCTTCCACCGAACCTGGGAAGAGACTCTCCGAGTGAGGGGAAAGGGTCACCCCTTGTTCGTGTATGGCCCTCTGTGCATCGCGCATCATAAAATCCAGACTTGGCGAGAAACCGTCAAAGGTTTTATATCTTCTGTCCGTTGCCGTGTCTTCAATCCGGTACAGTCGATAAGAAGACCCGTGGTGTCCCTTTTGAATCTTAGAAGACTGATTTTCATCTGTGGTTCGGCAGACCGTAGTGACACGTCCGTCATTATTAGCCTGGTGGCTGTTGTGCTCCTTCGGACTGGGCTCTATGGCAGCCTTCGAGATGTTTACGTCCGGTTTTCCTTTTACCTCGAATCGTAGAAAATCTTCTTCATATAGCTCATGTACCTCTGCCGGCTTATCCACGTACCACCATGTAAACTGGCCCATGTCGAAGATCATACGCGCCGCTTTAAGGAATTCGGCCCCCAGCAAAGTGCGGTTGTCTCGGGATTCTGGAAGAACGACGAAGGTTGTTGGGATGTTCCTCCCACAAAGATGCACCTCAACTGCTACCTTAAGCACAACCTGTCCCTTTGGGAAACCGTCGGCCAATGTCAGCTGTACGGACTCCGTTCGAAATTCATATCCTGCTTCCTTCAACTGGCAGTACAGCTGATACGACGCTATGCTCGATTTGGCGCACGTATCAATGTACGCATATCCGTGTATATTTTTAATTGATATGCATACTACCGGTCTGGAGCTGGTCACTTCTTGGTAGTTAACGCTGCAGAAACTCACGTCCTCTTCCTTAAGTGGCTGGCGTGGATGTTTGGTGCATGTAGGGCAATTGGTGCGTACCACCCCGGGTGTTCCACAGCCGTAGCAATGAATCGCGGTGCTGGTGGTAGGGGTCTTTGCGTTTGGACTACTAAACTAGTCGGCTTGGTCGGTACTGTCGATTTGCTCTCCTCAGACTTCTTCTTTCGGCAAACGTCTGCGGTGTGACCCGGATTCTTGCAATGGCTGCAGCGAGCTCGCTGGTGTGAACTCTTGACAGCTTGAGGCTTGACTTCGAACAGCTCTTCGGTACTCTGGGCAGCCTTGAGGAGAGCATCAAAGGACCTGATGGAGTCCCTGGCGATCTTCTCCTTAATCCTCTTGCTCAAGGTCGCATACACCATGTCTAGTTGATGGCATTCAGGATGGGATGGTGGCGGCAACTGCGCGATCAGGTCTCTCTTCGCAGCTACGAATGTTTCCGTCAACTCATTCTCCCTTTGGTGCGTCCCCATGAGCTCTAGGTAGATGGAGGGAGCTGGTTTCTTAGGTGCGAACGCCCTCTGGAGTCGATCCTTAAAGTCGTCCCAAGTAGTGACAGTATTGGAAATGCCGTTCCACCATGTCGCAGCGTCGTCCTTCAGCACGAGTGGCAGGCTTTCTAGCGCGTCGTCGTCCCTCATCTTCTCCACGCGTTTGAAACAGGACGCCGCTGTCAGAAATGTTTTTACAAGTGTAGCATCTCTTTCCCCATTGTACGAGAAGTTAGCCAATGCGAACGATGTAGACCGCGCCGTAGTAGATACTGGAGGATCTGGGGAGCGCGTCCCCGCAATAGCCCCAAGCAGTTGCTGAAACTGAGCTTCTGACATGTTGACCGCCATCTTCTTCTGTACTACTCTTCTAGGTTTCCTCTTTGTCGATGTGACGCGTCCAGACTTCGTCACGACGTATTCTGTCTTCGGGCCCCACGTTGGGCGCCAGATTGTAATGTTGGCGGGATCGTGGAGGCGTACGGACAGCAAAAACACGATGAGTAGGTTTATGTGAATTTATTTAGGCGATGATTTACAATGTTTTAAACTAAATCAAAAAAAGGCAACACTCATCTACGTAAGAGTGTCGACCCACGTAAGCAGGAGCGAGCACTCAAAGCGTAAATGATCCGCGGGTCTTCTAGCCAAAAGTCTCCGAACGTCCCACAAGTGGAAGCAGACAGAAAGCAATAAGCGAATAGACCGTGAGCCTTGTAGTAATCAAGTTCGAATAACAAAATTCAGAAAAGGTCTTATGCATTCTACGTTGAACAAACGCTTGCGCGATCTAACTGACAGGCAGCGCCATCTCTTAGGAAATCTGCGCACTAATGTCTAATGCATGATTTATGTACCTCGAAGATGCATAAAACAAACGCTTGCGCGTTCTAACTGACAGGCAGCGCCATCTAACGAGTAATTGGGTAGGCTGTCTTTAGTTTGGGGTTGTAGTTTTGGTTACACTACCTAATATGGTATTATTATTTAAAAAAATATAAGGTATTATTTTTTAAAACCAAAAATGCAACAACTATTATGAGTCACAACTTGATGCTACCTCAACATCGGCATTAACTGCCGCGCTATAATCTCGTGGTGTCAAGATCCATTACTAGGATGTCATAACTTTAGAACAAAATTTCTCCGTATTGCAATAAAAAATAAATTTTCGAACCCAAGAGGTTACTGCAGATGCAAAAAATTAAAAGTGTTAAAAAAATTAAAAGGTCGCTTTCTTTTAATTTTTTGCTAATTTTACTGGCCACACACCCTGTATACTTAAATACATACCCCTATGAATAAAAAAAAAATTGAAATTAACAGCAACTTTTAATCTTGTAATAAAGATGATTAAAATTGGATTCTATTTAACTTAGGTAAGAATTATTGTGAGAACAAAAGGAAAGAAAATATGTTATATTTATTTAAGGCACGGAACTGTGTGTTCTGTCACTTTAACATGACGGAGGTGGAAACAAAGTGCGTGAATTGTAAATATAATAGACGTACAAACATTTTGTTTAGTTTTTGGTTCGGCATGAATTTAATTTATATATAATATATTTTTCAGGTAAACTCCATCAAGGTCCACGACAACTTCGTTTCAACTGAAGGAAAAGTTGAAAACGACTTGGCTATCATCACCTTAGCTGAGCCCGTATCTTTCAACGATGACGTTCGCCCAGCACCATTGGAATCAAAGGATATATCGGTCCCGCTGGCTACAACTGTGAGTTTTATTTAAGTACACAGCCTATCCTGAGCATGACCGCGATTATGTCGGACGCATAGCATTTGTCTTTCTCGTACTTACATACTTGATAGTGAAGGACGAATGCTATACGTTCCTTATTGCTCGATGATATATGATGAAGAATAGCTTTCCCGTGGACTTAACGCAGATAGCAGTCATAACAACAGCAGTAATAACTGGTCTATAGGTATGTGGTGTTGCGCCCTGTAGCCGGGGCATAGAATACGACTAAGGTATCCTCTGCCTGTCGTAGAAGGCGACTAAAAGGGGGTCCTTGGGGTAAAAGACGGTCGCAGTTGGGGGCTGCGATCGTCTATGAAAGTAGATGGTGGGACCCACTGCGGTGTGAATCTAGGGCGGCACTGGTACGTTCCGAACGAGACGCAGAGCCGTCCGAAATGAGAGGGAGGACGGTCGGCGGGTTCTTAGTCGGTGGAAGTCCGTCATAACCTCCGTACTGCGGTGGTATTCGTAATGGAATTTCCCCCGGAAAAAAGGTTATGTGGTGTTGTGTTCCTGGTGGTGAGTAGGCAAAGGTAAAGCTCTCGAGAATGCGTAGTGCTGAAAGGTAGTTGAAAGTGAGAGACCAGCCTCTAGCTATAAATACAACGAATCCTGAAGTTATAAAGTCGTCGGCAGCGCGCTTGTGATTTTTTTGTATTCGAAAGCGAAAAATAAGATAAAGTTTTCGATTATAATCAGGTAGGCCGTAAGTTGTTTGCCACCGTCGTTGTATAGAAAAACGGAGTTGCGGGATAAGTATTATAAAATCTGTGCAAAAGCGAATTTGTGTTCTACATCCCCGTAATTAGTACGATTGTTTTTTTTTAATGCCATGTCGGTGGCAAACAAGGGTACGGCCCGACTGACGCCTGCAACTCCAGGGGTGTCACATAATTGGGAACTAGACAAGAGTATCGATATGTAACTAAAACTTTACCTTTTTTTAATAATATTCACCACGACCATATCAGCCCAAGGACGTCCACCCAAGGGTTATGTCCCGGGTATGCCCCAAAACAACGACTAAGACAAGACCATCGTGGAATAGGCAGCAGCATCCCTGAAGTGCGGTGGAGATACTGCGATCGCCAACCCGCATTTCAAAGGTGGCGATTATGGCATTTACCCCTTATTAATTTGGGCGAGGTCTATGGCCAGCAGTGGACGTCCTTGGACTTTATAATATTAGGTTCAAAAACAGTAAAATAAACCAATCTGATAATGAACACCCGCTGGTACGCTATACTACAGGACGGCTAGCATAACTTGGCGCGCGAGGTAGACTATCCGCCTCTTTCTAATTGGTACACACAGAAAGAGACGGATTGTCTACCTCGCGCGTGAGATAGCTCGCGCGCCAAGTTGTGCTAGCCGGGCAGAGTAAATAATTGTACCAGCAATATACATAAACTCACAAAAAGAAACAAAATGTCTACTAAGCGTTCAGTTTTAGTGATTCATTTTAATCTAGTACACATGCAGTGAATCATTCTTACCCATCGGCTAAAGTCGGAATACGATAAGATTCGAAGAAACGTCAATCAATTACCATGTTATTTAACATCTGTCATGTCAAAATAAATGGAAAAAATATTACAAGTTCTCATTATGACATTGACTAATAAAATTTCACGTAACAGTCATGATCATGAACTTTTTTTTAAATCTTTATTTAAATAAAAAGGGAGTATTGTCAAGCAGTGACTATGCCACCCCCATGAGTGAGATCAAGCTACTTTTGATTCATTAAATAAGTAAATAAAATAAATAAATATAATGGGACAATTTTTGCACAAATCGAACTAGTCCCATAGTAAGCTCAATAAGGCTTGTGTTATGGGTACTAGACGATGATATATACTTAAATACATAGAAAACATCCACGTCTCAGGAACAAATGTCTCTGCTCACCACAGAAACAAATGCCCTTACCGGGATTCGAACCTGGGACCTCTAGCCTCGGAGGCAGTGGCACTACCAACTAGGCTAAACAAGCCGACAACCATCATTCTACATTTACTTTTAGTACACTACTTACTACAATACTTTGGAGCAAAGTTTGCATAACATCCCGGCCTCGTCCGATAATGGCGCAGCCATATTGCTATTATAAACAGCCATATTGATATTATTCAAGCATTATTCACTACATTCGTGTTTATATTGTTAACTTATCCATTACTGGTTAATTATTTAAGTGACGATTGAGATTATATGAGAATCTTTTGTAATTTTCTCAGACGACAGGCTGGCATGTAAGCGGTCCGCTACAGCCGTTGTACTTGGAACCGCAATCTACGGAAAACTGTATGGCCAACTCAAAAAACTACTTATGCGCAACACTTGGTGACAGTAAGTACAAATTACTTGATTATAATTACCACATTTAGATATCGAAACGAGTTACTATTATGATTATGGTTAAAGTAAATGATTGCACAGGATCATGATTTATAATTTATACATATTATAATAAACATTAAAATCATCAAATCAAATACAATACGCACAATTCATAATAGATAATGAATCTCGATGGCTAATATTATACGAAAGCTAATAACAGTTCGGGGAATGATTAAAATTATATCTGTACTCACATTTTATTGACAGAAGGCCTGATTAATATGTTTTCTGTAAAAATTTACCCTATTTAATATGATGTTTTCTGTAAAAGTTTAATGTTGTAAAAATTTAACTAACAAACTAGTTAAGTTTGCAATAAAAACCATATTTTAATCTATACGCTAGTTGTCACATGATGCTGAGACAAATAAACAGACAACCAGATAAGCAGACAAAAAGACCAACATTCTAAAAAACTGTTAAAGTGTGTTTTGTTAAGGATTCTAAGTGCCCTCCATTGATTTTTTGTTAATACTATCAATGTACAGATTTTGGACGCTCTGCAGCTTTATCAGGTTATATCTTTTGCTAGCAAATTCATCCATGTTAGACCAGGGTACAGTCTAGTATAAGTCTGTTCGGGATAAGAAGAAGCATGGCAGAAAAGGGAACTAACATTATGATTTTTAAATGGCAATCCAACCTATTTACCCGCCAAATGTCAAATTTGTCAAACTTGTTTTCGTGCCGTCCTTGGAATACTTCTTGTGTAGTTTTTTTGCGGTTTATGTAAATAAAAAGGTAAAACCGTTTACGATGCCCCAAGGGAAATCATATTTAACAAGTATTATTCGCTTTAGTCAGCGAGAAAAAGCCGCTAAATGTCACATTATCGACTTGCAAAAAATCAACGTGCGTGCATCCGCTACGACAGGTATTTAAGATTATTTAAAATAGTCCTCCTAAGTTATTCTGGTTTCTGGCATAATATATATGGGTAAATAAATCCAAAAGTAATCAATTTCGTTTAATATATTTGTGTCTATTAAATCATAGAACAACTGATAAAAGTTTTGATACTTTTTATACCTCGATGGCAAACGAGCTGACTTCAGAGGAGTGACAAGCTCGTTGTTGACAATTTTGTGATACTTTTTATGCATATGGATTCATTTTTCCAGATCTGAGTATATCCACGGTTTATCGAAAATAATCGCAAAAAAGACCAAGAACAATTTATTCTTGAGAATTTTAATAAGTGTCAGTAATCCGAAGGAAAATTTATCAACTTTATATCGTCAGGAAGGAGACACCAATTTTAAGGAAGCAACATCGTGTGTTAAAGGAAGACGTAAACTGTAGTGTAAAATAAAGAAAAACAAGAAAAAAAGAAATCAGACACAGGATACATAATAAACAAAATAATAGCAAACAAAAAATACGAAAGGTACAAAAAACATAAAAAAACTTTTAATAAAACAAAACAAAAACCAAAAAACTAAAAACAATACGAAAAGTACAAAAATACAAAAAATAGGAAAACTTTAAAACTACGAAAAACCAAACAATAAAAGAAAAAAAAGACCAACAAAAACTAAAATTTCGTTTTATTTTTTAATAGTATATAATATATTTTTTTCATGATTTGTTACTGATTTAATTCCTTGGAACTAAGTTATTCCAATTTAATCTCTTCATTATCTTTGCATTGATTAGACCAACTAAAGAAACTAAACACTTACCGGTATTTGGACTCAGGACAAGACTATTAGCTTTGTATTACTGTAGTTATACTTCGCTAACCACTCAAGTGCTCGCGTTAAAAAAAAAGGTGGTCTAAAGTGCTCAAGATTCACCGGGCATTAGCAGCGCATTGTCTTGTGTTGTTAATAAATCGATTGCCTGGCTTCGTCTAAATTTTTTGCTATGATTCTTTTTATGTCATAAAGCTAAAGAAACAGGCAATTTGTTTATATAATTAATTACATAGGTCACCATAGTACAATATAAAAAAAAAAAAGTCACAAACTTAACATACCGTTTCGAATGAGATCTTTTGCAATAAATATATTTTTATTTTATAAACTAAATCGATAACATATGTAAATTTTATGTTAATTTAAAACTGTAATAGTGTACGCTTCGATTGACACCAAATAAAGTATATGATCCCGGGGAAATATTTTGCATAAAACCTTTTTCATTTGCAATGTTTACATTGTCAGTTTTGCAATTCGCCGCAAAACAGTGTAGTTTGTTTATGATTTTTTTATGAATAATTTAGGCAAACGAGTACAAAAATATTATAAGACGTAGATGGAGACACTATTAATCTTTAAATAACAAGTGCCAGTTTTGTCAATATCGCAGCAATTTCTGTCACAAATTATCAATAACAAAAAATAGCCATACATACCTAACGTAATGAGTGCCGCTTTTGACGCCCAATTAAAAATAATTCCATATACTTCAAACCACATAAAACACTTAACACAGATACTACACATGTTACACTTCACAACCTAACAGATATTCGACCGATTACAACTCGATTTATATTTTTGTTCTCATTTCAAAGGTATACAAAAACCCACGTAAAGGTCCCGACTCAAACTAACGGACATACTCCGGCGGGCCTGCGCTGTCAAAATTTAATCATGGCGGCGATATAAGGTCGGGATACACTGGTGCGCAACGAAACCACAGTTCATGCAGTGATCGTCAATATTGAAATTACGAAATTTACATTTCTTATTAAATCAATTACGAATAGTTACAGATCCTTAACTTATTACTTATTCAATGCTAATACGAAATTAACAGCGGTACACTCATGGTGACTTTAATTATATATTCTTGAAATAATAATAACGTTCGGCATTTTATTTTAAATATCTGATATAGAATATGAATGAGTGATATAGAATAACTGACAAAGTAGAAAAGTTGGAAAACCGCCGATATTTTCATTTCAAAGTTATATATCTCAACAACGGCTGAACCGATTTTTGATAAAACATGTTTTACTAATATTATCGTTTCCAGAGAGAAAAGTTATGTTATTATCTTTTTATAAATTCGAGGAGTTACAAAAATGCAGTGTTTTTTCACCATAATAGTTACAACTTTTTGGCTCGACATATCAGATCTCAATGACCTCGTGTTTACGTGTCTAGGCATTTATAGTTGCTTCAGTCATATTGATCCACGGCTATAAGATACTACTAAATTTCTTTTGGAAATCCTGCTCTGAAAAAAAACAACCAAATCGGTTCACCAGTTTAAATAAAAGCTTCGATGCCACAGACAGATATACACAATAACCCCCCTCTTTTGCGTTGCGTAGTATAGTAGTAGTAGGTACGGTACCAGAACTGACTATATTCTAATTTCATCATGTCAGCCGAAGGACGTTCACTGCTGGACATAGGACATATATTTATTTGGCACCCCAACAAGTTTTTTTTTTAACTCTAACAAGTTCTCATTGCTGAGGTGATAAGTTTTATGTAATGTGGTATGTGTGTGGTACACGAGAGCAAAGTTACCTATATGCATATCGTGTATTCGAATACGCTATAAAATCTATCATAGAATCACTTGCCACGCTCGCTAGTGATTCGATTAAGGCATCCTTCGCTACCTCAAAATTATCACTCGTCGCAAAAAAACGACTGCTCTGTTATTGCACAAATAATTATTGAATCCTTGCCTGACACATCACATAACCACTAACGAGTAAAATTGTAATGAAAATTTAAGAAATTAAATTAATATTTGAAAAACATACATCACAAATAACAACAACATTCATACACTTATTTTGTGAGGTAAGTATTTTTTTATTGGTACGTGGTTTTCACTGCCGCAATGAAGAAATTTTGGGGTGTTAAGTTAAAACGACTATGACAATAGTTTATATGCGAGCTACAAATAACTGAGATAACGGTCAATACGGGTCATAATCAGAACTGGTTTTTTGAAAAAAAAACCATACATTCTTATTTGAACCATTACATGGAATATGTGAATTTTATAAATTTATATCATCAGTTGAACAAGTAAAAGTGAACCCTACCTCTACTTCATAGATTCATAAATAAAAGGTAAGCAGTTACATTGGTAATGGGCCGCCACTTAGTATGCGTAAAAGAACCTACCAAAAATGAATAAACTAAATTAAACCATTCTGCGACAATAGCCCAGTGTGCACCACGCCTTATGACATAATACGTGGATCCGACGCGAATCGGCGGAAGTGCCTTGTGCAACCACAGTTGCGTACTTACGTTTACGTAATAGTATTTATAGACGTCACAAGTTCATTCACCTAATCCTGCATAGAACATACCTAATTGTTCATTTAAAGTGGATTTATGTTGATTTTAATAGACGCATTTATTGATTTTAATAGCCTAGTACAGAAATATGGCATAATCACATAATAATGTACGATTTAAAATTAACCTCGCAAAATTTTCATCACTCAACGTAATTTGTTGGAAGAATTTATCACATTCCATTTTAATTAGTATCAAAATATATGCTTCGTCTTATGAAGCAGTAAACCAGGATTAATTTGGTATATAATACCAATTAAAAAATGCGAAATTGATTGCTTACAGCATTTTTTAATCGCGAGCTCTCTCGCTGACGTACCGAACTTCGATGGTCATCAAAACAAGTTTTATATTTTACATAAATTGTTCCGTAGACTGCGGTTTTAATTTTTTTTAATGTTGCCACGTTCATACTCTACCTCTATATCTCAATTAAAAAGCGTTCTTTCCATGTTCCGCATAGCAACAATTTAAAAACCGTTGGAACTCCAACTCGCAACTAGCGTTGCGAGAACACTGTACGTTTTCCCAGGTCGCAACACTAGTTGCGGAGAGCACGTGAGTGGCTAAACTTGAAGTCAAATATATGAATTATCTAGTTTTACTTATATTATGACTTTACTTACTACTTAACTTACTAAGTAATAGGCTGGGCGATTTGTACGCGTCTTCTAAAAAGTGAAAAGTTGTACTACTGTATTTGAGAGTTTCTACTGTTATTACTACTGCATTAAGTACTTACCCTATTGCATTCGCGCTGGCTGTAATTAAATGTTTTAGCCGACTGCGTTTTATTTTATTCCTTCGTCTTCTTCTGCGTTTTATTCCATATTTTTTAATACAAACACGGAAAATTCTGCGTTAATTGTGCATTAGTGGCGCGGAGTTGAAGTGACACAGGTCCGACCTCGAACGCAGCTCGCTGAGCACTGAGCGGCCGGCCGCGCACGAGCGGGTTCGCGGAAATCAATATTTATGAAATATTATTTTTAGTTATTTTTATCTTAGAAAAAGTAATCGATGAAGGCAATCAAATACAACATTACGCATTTATTGATATAATTTCAATGTTAATATTTAATGTGCAAACATAAAATTTCTTTTTAAAGGTGTAGTTAAGAGGCATGTTCACGATTTTTTTCTATCGAGCAAAAGTTGCTTAATCATTTTTCGAATCATTAACGTCACTACAGAAAGGTCACAAAATTGATTTGCATATTTTTTGGAAACCATTTAATCATCTACAAACCTGTAAAATATTTTCAAAAACTCTGTTGCCTGACCGCACTGGGCCTTAAGCGAACGCGGCGACAGGACGTCCGCGGGCTTCGTGAAGGTTGCCTGACTAATCACAATTTGGCCCAATATGTAGGAGAGGGACCGCAAGGAAAATATTAAATGTTACTATTTTTTTTAACCAAAACCTACAATAGCTCGGAGCTGTAGCTTATGGGGCCTTCCATAATAAATTATAACCTATTTTTCAGGCGAAACCACATGTCCCAGCTATGGAGGCCTGCTCGTAAACCGACAAGACGACAACCAGTGGCGTTTAAAAGGAATAGCAAGCGGCAATCCGATGAGCGAGGGCGTGTGCTTCAACAAACACCTCACGTTTACTAAAATAGGAAATTACCTTGACTGGATTACGGAAAAAGTGCAGGAGTCTAGTAAATAATAAATCATAATAAAGAGGGTTTTAATTAATACAAGAGAGTTTTTATACAAAAAGTACTAACCATATAATGGAAGTTGTTAGAGTAGATGAAGTTTTTTATCAATTTATGTGCATTCAAAACTCCCTATCCTCCCGAGTCCCAGGTAAAGAAACAGATTTGCATTTATTTTGAATCATTGGATTTTAAAAATCTGTATTAGTTCCGTTTTCATTACTTTTGTTTGAAAACGCGGCGGGCTAGGGTTTACTTAGCCATTGAGGTCTTCCAAGTTCTGGCTTCATCAGTACCATAAATTACTGTATGTCTTCTTAATTAATTTATAGATGAGTGGAATGTTTCACTTTGGTCCTTTGGTGCTGCTGATTGACACAGTTGACAAAACTAAACTCTCTTGCGGTAAATACTTATCGGCTTAAATATGTGCATGTAATTTATGTTTTTTTACATGATGGATTAGCCTATGTCAAACTGTGGACGTCCTTCTGCTGATATGACAACTGAGTGGGCCCTGTAACTGGAGCAAATATTTAAATGTACGCTTCCTTAGAGCATCTGCAGTAAAACACCAAGTAAACAATATTAAAAAAAAGAACGATTCCCAGAAATTTTGATTTACAGTTATGAGCTCCGAGTAATGGAACTTGACACCACGAGAGTATAGCGCATCAGTCAATGCAGTGTTTGATACCTCAACGTATCACGTTATGCGTCATAATTGTTTTTGCAGTTTTTGTTTTTAAGGATGTTTGGTTTTTTTTTTCAATTTTATTGATTTTTTAAAATAAATTTACATTAATGTCACTTCAGAAAAGTAATAAACATACATGTAAGTGATAAAAATTCTATTTTTTTCCAATTGCGACCACTCTGAAATAATTGTTGGCCCGCTAAATAGGTAGTACACCGTTTAATTTTTTGCTCCTGTTACAGGGCCCATCCTGTATGTGTAATGAAATAAAATCATGACATATGTGCAAATGCTGATTTTGCAGCGTTTTCGAGCGTGTGTAAGGTAGATTTACTTATCGTACGTTCTAAAAGTTACGCGATTACCCTGGAGAGGCGATTTTTGTGTTTTCAACAGATGTAAGTGCACTTTAATCATATTTAAATGTTGAAAGGCAGTTTCTACAACAGCGTCTTTTGCGGAGAGCTATTTTACAAAGTTCACCGCAGTACTCCTGCCGATGCCACTTTGAGATTTATGTCTGTTTCCGTTCCATTTAGTAATTGTGTTATATATTACTTACTTGCTACTCGTATTGTTACGTATACATATACAGCGTGTAATCGAAAGGAAGGCAAATAATCTTATTCATCTTAGGAAGGATAAGATCGCACGCGTCTCGTGCTTGTCAAAAAAGCACGTTATGTGCCACTTCATATTCATAATGTATTTACGAGTTACACTGTATAGCTACAAAGTAATGTTATTGATATTGTTTATGGGATAAGTTCGACGTTGTACTTAATTTTTCTTATTGTTTACCATTTAATTAGTTTATTTTATTACAATAAAGAGTTTTGTTAGATAATACTAACTACTGTTTCTCATTTATACTTATAGCGAGGATTCGCCATAAAATCTAATTTTAAGCTCGGAACGCACAGAGAGGGTGCGGCGCGGTGCGAGGCGGAGGCGGTTTGGAATTTTTGATTTTTCCGAAACTGTTGACTGTCGATAGTGTCGATTACTGCTTAATATGTCACACTCGCCGCTTCCGCTCTGCTATCCCACGCGGTTTATTGATCTGACAACGCTTTATCGAAAAACCGCCTCCGCCACGCAACGACGCTGCGCCGCGCTCTGTGCGTTTCAAGCTTAAAAAGTCGTCCTCGTGAAGTGAAAGAGTGATTTTTTCAGGGCCTAAGGCTCTCTATGAGACCAAAAACTATAAATATATACCTATATATATGAGACGGTATGTCAGTAACAGTTTTATTGTAATGAACAATAACTCAAAACTCAACTGAAGCTGTTTTATACTTATAAAATATATAATTCGCTACAAATTTAAATGATATGTAATACTTACCACTCTTTCGAAAAAATATCAAAATGTAATTGTCTCAAACTTCATTAGTCGCTCTTTAAAATAATATTTAATGTGCCGTTTTAACAAAAAACGTATCATTAGGGTTCCGTAATAGTAAACAAGGAACCCTTATAATTACGACATGTACATGTCCAACTGTTCCTTCGTGTCTTAACTCAATAGCAGTTACTACAAGAAAGCTAGAATTTATTATTATTATTGATATACATATCAATCGCGCCGAAAAAAAGCAAAACCGCCAATAAAGTCTTAAAAATAGGGTACTCTCCAGCACATAAAGTGAAGCTGCTTTTTTTCTTGTATAAAAATTCACGCGGTTTATCGTTGGATGGCTTTGTTTAAAAATATTGCAGGTTTTTTATAACCTTATTTTGGTTAAGGATTTTTTTTGGGTGATATCAAGTGATAAAATTATAATTTTGTTCTGGTACCTTGCCAGCTAAACGAAAAGTATACATTGAATTTAAAAGGAAAACTAGTATCACAACACAACCAATTAGTCACTACTGATTAACGGCCAATAGCCGAACTCAGGAAATTTACTCGCAAAAGCAATTCTTGTACCATTTCCATAGGTTAGTGGTACCAAACATAGTATTTTTTTTCAACTTTCAACTCCGCATAATGTAAAGGGTGGGCAACTACGGAATTCAACACTATGCGTGGCCCGGCACGCGCTTGGCTACTTTTTATGCTGATGAGCAAGCTTCTGTGCACGAGCGACAACCACAGCATAATCGAGCTAACATGAACTAGCTACCGAGACAGAATTTTAAAGGCTACATTCGCGTTAATGGTAAGTATTATCTGTTTTTTTTTAATTTGTAACATACTATCTGTATCTGTTTACGTCGGACGTAAGTACGATTGGCAACAAAATATGGCACGTTACAATGTTCTGAATACTCATTACTATTCGTGGCACGTACTTACTAGTCTGCTGCATCCGAATTGAAAATAAAATTCTCTCGTTACATCAACACCCTGTGACTATTCACACCCTGTGGGTATTCTTTCGGGTATCTACTTATATATACCCGAAAGTGTCTTTTTAACAGGATCTAAAGCCTCATTTACTATTGCGGATTCTTCATCATCATCAACAGCCGAAAATCGACTGTTGGTCATAAGCCTGAGACCCAGAAACTGACCTTGGGCTGCCCGGATCCAGCAGACTTCCGCCACTTTAAACAGGTCATCACCATGTTGCATCGTCCGATACGTGGTCGCCACTCGAGAACTCGCTGGCCCACCGGCCATCTGTTCTCAAGGTCGCCCACTGCCATTTAAGTTTGGCAATTTTGCAGGTTACTGAGGTATATCTAACGAATTCTATCGACCCATCAAACCCTAAAGTATAGTTAAACTTTCGTTGCATTCTTGCGTTTTTAAATGGGACATTTTAATTTCGTCCAAACAGGGATGGCTTGCGATTTAGAGCTTATAGCGTCGCATGAGCTTTTTATATATTGCCTAACTCACTAATTTATATATTTATTCCACCTACTTGCAGTAAATTTAAATTCGTTTAACAAGTTTTTATTTGTTCATATTAAAGTATGTGTTAAGGAAATGGATTTTTGTAAGATTCAAAATTTTTGTAAATCATTAAGATATACCTATAATTAGTACTGTTATAAAACTTATGGAAGAGCGGTGTCTCCCAATACAGGAAACCTATTGCTTACAGGGAGGCCCCATCCCTTCGATCATGTACCACATGTTTATTATGAATAAAGATTTTTGTATATTTGTATTTGTATATTTGATTTGTAACTCGCATAGTATGAAAATGAACAACAATATCATTTAGCCCACCCTACACACTACCCATATACCTAGTATGTAACGTGAAACTAACAATCTGATCCATCTAACTTTATCTTGAACTTTCCTTTAATACTTTTTTTCTAAAAAGTACCAAGACATATGGAATCTTATGAACAATGGTTCGGAGTTTAGGATGATGAACCTTTTTATTTTCAGTACCTTAATTGATATTCTGTCTAAAGTATGTGCATGTATACTACGTAGCACATATCATAACTAGGTTACGTTTTAAAAATGTGCCAATAACTTATTAAGACTCCCGCTAAACATTCCTGAAAAAAAAACTACATGCGCGACCTTCCTACAGGACTGCAGTCAGGTCCTAGATCCTGTTACAGACATCAAAGCACGTTCCATTTTAATAAAAATACTGGCACTAGCAGCAACTACGTGCAGTGTGTAGTTTTTGTTAGTAATAAACAAACCCAACTTCTAGATTTATATTATAAGTTAGTGGGTGACCATATTTGCGTTGCAAAGGATCTAAAGCAACTAAAAGAGTCCTTTCAACTTAGTTAATGAACTTAAATTAATTTGTAAAAATACAGTTAGAAGTTAGTTTTTTCGTATATAAATAACTCAACAACATTAAATATTCAAATGAAGGAAATGACGTTTTTCCAGTGTTTACGGTTGGAATATTCGGATAGATAAAGAAGTTAACAATATATTATAGCTTCCCACACACTTGTTTGGCAGACGTATTTTGTAAATTAATTGTAAGCATGTTTTCTGAATAAGTATTTTATTATTATTTCTACTCACGGGACAAACGGTGCGCCGGACCTTTGGAAGGCGTGCGCGGAGCCGAAGTATCGACAGGGGGGCGACACGGCCTATCGGTGTGAGCCGAGCGCCGGTGACCTTGTAACGTCACGTCTGTTGCATAGGGTTGGCAATGTAGCTGCCTTGGCAAGAGGAAATAATGTTTATTCAATGATCATGATATTCATCAATCAAACACCGGGAAGCTAGTCAAATTTAATCTATAAGTTTTGATTACAAACAAACAGACAGATGCACTGAGTCAGGAGAAAACTTACTAAAAGCTAGTAAAATAGGTACCTACAAAACTTATAATATGGAAACTTACTTTTCTTGTGTAAATCTAAGCTTCACATGAATATAATTGTATGCTAATTTAAATTGTATGCTATATAATATATTAAATTGTATGCTATTGTATGCTAAAATAATAACAATAATATAAAAAATATTTTTTTAAACCTCAATCCATAGAAATTATGTGACATGAAATGAAGTCATTCACTGCGACCGCGACACCCGCGTTAAGTATAATTTGAAAGACTCAATTGACATTTGATCTATTTCGCCATTTCATTTTTTTTTTGTTTAATTTATTCCGAAGATGTAGGTACTTCTTAATGTATTGCAAGTCAAAATGCATCCATAATCATACCAACCTTTCGTCTTTCTTTAGTCTTTCGAATTAATAAACGGATTTTAGGTGAAGTCTTAATTCTAAATGTAGGGAAGGACACAACATATAAAATTTTATAACTAACTTATCTGGATCGGTAGGTAGCCTAAAGTAGCTTTTCCCTTTGTGGCTTTTGGTATTACTGTCGCAACCGTAGACACAGCAATAAAAAGCTCCAGCCATAGTTGATTACCTTGAATTACAAATGATAAATTCTAACGAATTTCAAGTAAAACTACACGCCCGCTACCGGCCGATCGATCTCTGTTGTGTGAGCGCACGTCACGCGAGCGCATGTTGAAGCGAGCGGCACCCCTGCGATTCATCTTGCCGCGGCTAGCTGTCCACACACCGCGCGCCCCTCGCGCACCCCCGTTCACGTCCGGACACGCACACATAGCCGCGAGACGGGTTTACAGCACACATGCTTCGGTGTCGCTTCTTGTTACGTTAGTATATATCTTCTTTGGTATCGAGGTACCGAAGTACCAAACGGTACCACAATGCCAACACGTAGGGGCCCTTTTGACAATTTAATGAAATGGGGATGATGTCACTTAACCTACAAACTTTTGCCGTAATGTTTCATTAGACCTAATGTTTCACTAGACCAAATGCATATTTCTTCAAAACAGTGATCTTTTCGGGTTTCCTTTGAATTTCATCAAATATATTTAAGTTATTAGGTTAGGTTTGTTTTGCGATAATCGTGTAAAGTTGGCTATTTAAGAAACAAATGCTTTAGGTCTAATGAAACATTAGGGCTAACATAGTTGGGTGTTGGGTCTAACAAGGGAGAACTAATGAAATGCAAGGGGGCCGAGTGGATGCTGTTCCTGTCCATGTCATGGGACCCACACGGAGACAGCACCCGCCAGGGTCTACAGGAACTAGTGCTGGTTGATGGAATCTAAATGAACCGGGTTATTGGGTGAATATGATGGACTAATGCCTGGGCTATTGAGTGAGATAACGGACGCCTGCCTAATAAAATTGTCGCTCATTTTTATGTCTGGCAGACGGTGACTAGCTTCTTGCTAGATGGCCCCTATTAATAGGGACATAGTAAAAAGGTGGTACTGGACTTTCAAAATACAGCAAACTCGCCACTTATAGGTGACCACATCGAAACTTCGAGCTTCGAGCAACAGCTCTTGCGACTCCACTCTGGACGTCCGTTTCAAGCAAGCCAGAGGTCCATCCAACCAACCGATCAGTACGGCCTGACCCCAAGTGCACTTAGGTACGTTGGGTCGCTACTCCCTATCAGCCTTTTGCACTTTTGCCTCCCTAATTGCACTGGAAAACCAGTGGGCTATTGGGTCGTCATATTCCAACGCCATTTATTATTATTATAACTAAACGTACTCTTTCTACATAGGCATATAAAAGTATAATAACCCAACTACAATAAGGTCCTTGTCTCCCTGTAGGTCGGAAGGTTAGAGAAGGACGGTCAGTTATGCGAACACTTGCGTCAATTCTTCGGACAACTACTCGCGTGTTGATTACGTAACGTTTTCAGAGTTAATAATAATAATAAATAAATAAATAAATATTGGGGTACAATCTTATAGAAATCGACCTAGTCCCAAACCAAGCAAAGCTTGTAGTAGTTGTGAGTACTAGACGATATACATACTTATATAGATAAATACATACTTAAATACATAGAAAACATCAAAGACCCAAGAATAAATATCCGTGCTAAATGCACAAATAATGCCCTGGCCGGGATTCGAACCCGAAATCTCTAGCTTCGGAGGCAGTGTCACTACCAACTAGGCTAAACAGGCCGTCAACTAGGCTAAAGAGTTACGTAATTAATGTCATTTTCTATACTAAAAATTACGATTTCTCAAACAGGCTTCAAAGTATCTCGTTGCAGGCGGAACAACTCGGGAGAACTGTAAAGGAATTTGATACAAAAATGAAGACCAAGGCCGGGAAGTAATTCTTTTTTAATTTTAATTTATTTATTTATTTATGTCAAACATGCACGATTTTTGTATGATGTGTGTGTATATTTTAATGTCAAACATGGCGTCTGTCATTTTTTTTTGCAAATCTCGGCGAGAAACGTTGGGCTGCAGGCCGCGTCTCCCTATCCGTCTATATCTACTTGGCCTGCAACCCTTCGTTTCCCGGCCTGTATAGTAAGGTACTATTAGATCAAACTTACCTACGTACTTATAACTAGGAAACTTCTGTAAGCTTCAGATATATATATATATATATATATTAAAATACTAGCTCTGTTAGCTGTCAGTTGAAAATAGTTTTTTACTGCGCTCCTTCATTTAATTAGTGCTTTTGACTGACATGGGATGCCTGGAAGGCGATACGAATGCAGTAGTAATTCTGTCAGTATCTCGTCAAAAGACCAAAATACCAAATAAGATTTCGCTCCGCCAAGTCAGGAAGTCGCCTAAGGGTCCCAATGTTTGATACAGTTTCGCGGACTCGACTGCTATCGCGAGCGTTTGAGTCATTTCACGTTTTGATCTGAGTTAAATATATGCCGAATCAACTCAATTAATCCGTTTAATCGACTAATAACAGCTAGCTCTTCCATATACTATAAGTCGGGTTCTTAATATGCGTGGAGGCAGGCGAACAGGCGCCATCAGCATACAAATTGACGCCGGACGGTATTTCAATTAATCGCAAAGCAGACGCGCGTTTACAGCGCACCTACGTGCGATTGAGGGAAATAGCTTATGAAAATACAGTGAATGTAAAATTATATGTATATCTCACTGTTGAATTGTGAAAAACGTCGTTTTACAGTCTAACTAATAGGAGAGATTTGTAAACTGATGTTTAGGCTAAGTTAGGGTACCTAGTTTATATTCTTAGGCGCATAATTATATCTTATTCGCCTACAAATTTCTCGACTACGTCGTTGTTAGTAAGTAATATTATTTTTATAGAAATTGCTACATATTTTGGACCCAACATCCCCCTAAATCTAGGAATTGATAAAAAAAATTTTTCATTAGCAATTAGGTATGCCAACATTTATATTGATTTAAGCATGCACGATTTTTACACATTATTAGTGGTATACATTATTATTTTTGTACGCGATTAAGTCCCGTTTACCAATAATAATACCAACATTTATCAAGGATTTACCATCCTAAATTTATAAGAAAATAAATAAATTAATATTAGGGGACATTTTTACACAAATCGAACTAGTCCCACAGTAAGCTCAACAAGGCTTGTGTTATGGGTACTAGACGACGATATATTTAATAGATATATACTTAAATACATAGAAAACATCCAAGTCTCAGGAACAAATGTCTCTGCTCACCACAGAAACAAATGCCCTTACCGGGAATTTCATCGAACCCGGGACCTCTAGCTTCGGAGGCAATGGCACTACCAACTAGGCTAAACAGGCCGACAAATAATCTAATAATAATCTTGTGTTAAATTAAATATGTTTGCTGAATTTAATCCGATGTTGGTCTGTAATGTTGTAGACTTGCTTAATAGATCAGACGATGAGATGAATCAGACTCTGTAATGGATCAAACGAAATCTTTGTTTAATAATCGAAACTCGGCAGAAAAATAAGGGCATTTATTTGTGTGATGAGCACGAATATTGATTTCTGATTCATGGATGTTTTCTATGTATAATATAAGTATTTATTTTTCTATATTTATTATGTATTCCGTGTACAGAACAAGTTTGGCTTATTTTGGGACTTGAATCACTCGCACAGAGTATCGGTTCGCCTTTTAACTTTTAAAAATTAAATACGAAAGTGGCCTTTGACTACTTTGCTCTCTTAATGTTAATATCTAACTATCTGCAAAACTTTAATACCAACCCATAGATTCAATCGTGTACATTATTTGTTTTATTAGGTAAAAGGCAGGTAAATAAGGTAAATGTTTTAATATTCCAAATGTATTCCAGCTGACAATTTTTTAATCAATAACTAATTTCTACACCCCGTTATCTAATGCTCAGTTTGGGGGCAAGTGATGGGGCAATTGCGATAATCAATATCGATAAAAAATTAAGTTGATTTTCTCACTTAATAACATATAAATAGATCTGATTCATACTTAACAGAGCTTTGCAATAGTGTTTTTTTAAAAATTGATATGAAATAAAACACTTATTCTATTTATTATACGTTTCATAATAAATTAACAATATTTTTTTCCATATTGCATGGCGTCAAACTTCGTCGCCTGCTTGTGAAAATCCATTTAAAAAATGAAAATGATTTTTCGATCTCGACAGATGTAACTGTCAAAAACTGTAGTTTTTTGTAATGCAACTTTTGTTTAAAACGCTGTTATTAATTTGAACTTCCTTATTTTCTAACAAGTGATTTATAATATTTACAGTACATATGGTGCTACGTTACCGAACGAGTGCGGTAATCAGCAGATTACGTGCATATTTCGTAATGTACTATTACAGATTGAAAGCCTGGATTTTTATTTAATATGTTTGTTAATTTTGCACGTATCAGTTTCCCTTTATGGTGCTGCCTCACTAATGAAATTTTATCTTCAATATCATGCACAATAGACAATTACTGTTTCAACGACAAATTGGGATCTTCTAATTTTGTAATGCCTATGGATAAAATTGTGAAATGGGTGTGTATAAAATTAATTTCGTCTCTTAAATCATTGTTCGTCGACAGCAGTCACTGTGCTTCAGATATAGCGGCGGCGTCAGTGACATTGAAGCTTAAAACGACGTCTTTTAATAAATATAAATAAAAAATTGATAATAGCATAAAAGCATACCATCTCCACGACGAATTTTCATTATTTCAATTTTTGCGTTCATCTCCCTGCAATATTGACGAAATTCATCAATATCAAATGCAAGATTCGCCATGCTTTCTCACCGTAGGTACCTACATATGAATGATTGTCAATAGAATCTGTTGAAATGTCAAAGGAACATAGGAGTAGATTTGAAAAATATTTGAAGACACGAAAAAGGTTTTATAACTTTAAAGAAAAATACTTCTTATTTCTTTACAAAATTGAAGAAACTTACTGCTCTTTGTTACTAGGAAACGGGACTTAATCGTGTACCTGTAAATTATTTTTAACTAATATTCCCTTGAAAAAATAAGTGTTCCCTGTGAAGTAGTGGAAGAGATCCCTTATAGGGATAAGCTCGCCTTTGTATATTGTTTCTGTATCAACTGTGTTGTAACTTGTTTTATGTACAATAAAGTGCTACTACTACACCTGCTACTATTATTTACCCCCGAACTTAAACCGTTTATACAACACACCTAGTACCTAATAAGCCGTCTCTGTACGATTCTATAATTTGTCACCGTCGTATCTGATGAAAAAGCTGGAATGAATGTCTTGAGCATTCACAAAATAAGAATTTTATACTTTATAGATAAATATGAATCGACTAATAAAGTGAAGCAACATCACTATTTGCCCCCAAACTGAGCACTAGATAACGGGGTGTAGACTGATAATGGAGATGTTAGTAGGCAGGAAAATTTATTTAGTTATTCTATTAGGTACGAAAAATTACAAAATTGAGTCACGACTAAAAGTCGCCAACCACTAACTATGCAGGAAGCAAACAATCGAACGATTACTCGTCGATCGAATAAAAGTGTTCATCGTTTTCCTCCTGACATCATTAACCATCGCCTCACGCGCAGAAGCAGTCGCACACGATGACGGGAAAATGTGGTGGAGATTTCTGACCTTCTGCGTACTTGTCCTCATCATATTGTTTATAGTGCTGAGTTCCATTCACGGGAGACCAGTGATCAATTTATTTTTTCATCGCTGCTGCGAAGAAGACATAGAAAATCATCAGACAATTTATGAACAGTTCGGAAATAATTTCTTCATGAGAGAGCGCCTGGTTATGGATTACAAAAATGACAGTGATGTAATTGAGCCAAATGATGACGTTGTTGAAATGGTAGGAGCTTTAGAAGATATTTTGAATGTGCATAATCCTAAAGGAAGATTTAATATCGAAGATTATGAAAATGATATTTTTAATAATGATATAACCACCGATACAGTACATACTGGCTCCACGACTGAAATTATTAGTGATGATTTTAAATCAAGAAATGATTTCAAAGTTATAGCGGTGGCAAAGGATTTGAGTTCAAGTGATGAAGTGACAACAAAAAGAAATAATATGAAACTGCCAAAACTTTTGTGAACAGATCAGGAGCTATTTTCTATAGGTACAGCTAAGTGATTAGTTACTTAAATGTGCAATTAAAATATTCACTGAAAGAGTTTTATTGAATTAATCGAAAAGTTTCTGAATTGAAAGTGAACAAACCTTTCAATTTTATTTGATTGATTATTATTATGTGTATTTTATGTATACAGTGCCAGTAACAGGTTAATGTTCGATCTTTAATACAAGCATTAAATTGGCAATATTTTATAGATGACTTAAAAAGATGAAAGCCCTCGACATTTTCATCTCAAAGTTAAATATTCCAAAAACGCCTGAACCAATTTCGATAAAAAACATCTCTAAAACTAGTGCCTACACCAATTCTTAGGATTAGGCAGCGGACCCTAGGCATCCTTCAGGATAATCAGGGCTGTACTGAGAATAACGCTAGGATGATGATGATGATATCTAATAAGTAATAAGTGTACCTATAATAACCATCGCTGGACAAACTGCTTTTGAATATAAAAACCGCATTCAAATTGGTTCACCCGTTTAAGACCTACGATGCCACAGATAAACACACACTTACACAGATATACACGGTAAATTTACAACAACCCTCTTTTGCGTTCCGCATCGCGGGTTAAAAATAATTGTAGATATGCAAGACTATTTTTACTAGCCTAAAAACCATTGCGTAACGTGTCAGAAAAAACTCAAGTGTGCGACTAATATCCAAGCGAATTCAATTCAGTACGTCCAGTTCAATAGACTCCGTTTTCTTACTCGTAGAACTTGATACAAAACTTGACATACCTAGCTAGAACAACGTAAACAACCACTGACAACGACGTCATTTCCTAGAATGTCGCTTCCCACGTAACAAATCATAATAACCGACATGAGAGTTTTTTTTTTCTAATTAAAATTCTTGATAAGACGAGAAGTCATGGTGGTGCTGCAACATTATTTATCCCTTGGCTGCTTACTATGTGAATGTGACGTCGTCTATGATATATGCTAGTAACATCAGTGGCGGGTTTTATTAACCTTTTTACGCTTAAATTATTGTTAATGCTATCACGGAAAAAATCAGTACTTATACAAGTATGTAGACAAGACTTATACATATATTAAGAGGCCATCGTCTTCAGATATACATAGATAGTTATGTATATTAGAATAGAAACACACAAAGCTATCTAATAATTCTAGTTAATGTTGTTCTATCACGTAAACAAATGAGAGAAACAATTAAGATTTAATTACTACTTAAATGTCGAGTACGTGTCACTTAATCGTCCAATTATCTTGTTCACAAATGATGTCTGGAAACGTTTCTAGTAATTTTCTTAGATGCACTATTTATTCACTGTATTACATCAATAACGCCTTGATAATTCACGCAAGTAAAGAAAAATGGGTCGCTGAACATGATAACTTAGAGGTCAATTCCTTCTGATTTTTCCTAAATAATGAAACCAATTTAAGGGGTCGAGTAGGTAGTCGAATAGACTCCTCCTGAGCTCGGGACTTTGTTTGACATAACATAACACAATTATGGTGCCATCTTTTGGTTTTGTCACAAGACTTTAATTGTAATTACGAACGATTACTATTAGATAATCAAAACTATCCACTTTATTGTACTGGAGCTTTCAATATAAAAAAAAAAAAACATGAAATACGTGTGTATGTGGTGTTTCAATGTGCCCCGTGTGGTGCCGGGTTAGAATAGCACCACCCCCTTTCGTCCCTTAGGTGTCGTAAGAGTCGACTATAGGACCAAGGTTGAAGTGTGTTGTGGGCGATGGGCTAGCAACCTGTCACTGCAATATCACATGTTCTCTATCTATAAACCTACAATAGCTAAAAGTTGCACTGAGGAGTGATTTTCATGTGCTATGCCTACCCCTCTTGGGAATATAGGCGTGAGTTTATGGATATATGTATGTACGTTTCAATGTGATATGATTACCGATAAGGTGAGGCAAGTTTCCCTGTAATAAAAAATGTAATAATAAAAAATCAATAAATAAATAAGCCTCAGGTCCAGATCGTGCGAGACTTTTGGCGGTCGGAACTCGGGAGGCTGGTTACTGGCTACATGCCCATCCCTCGCCAAATACCGGTACCTTCCTGGATCCGACCTCCCTTATACTGGCGACTGGACTGCGACTTGGGGTCGCGGTATGTACCTCACATAGTATATACTCTTGTGGGACAGACGTGAACCAACTGGGACACCATGGATTGTGTTGTCAAAAAAGTGCAGGCCGTTTTTCAAGATATGCGACGCTTACTGTGCCTGCTCTTCTTGAGCCGATTGTAAGAGACCTGATGGGGTGTCCTTAGTTCCTTGGGGCGTGGGACGGATGTTGGTGTGTGATGCTACCTGTGTAGACAAACTGGCACCGTCTCACCTCCAACGGACTACAGTAAAAGCGGGTGCAGCGGCGGAAAACGCCGAAATTCTAAAGCGTAATATATACAAGGGCCTCGGCAGGGAGTACATTTTTGTACCTTTTGGCGTCGAAACTCTAGGTCCATGGGGACACAGCGCGCACAAGTTATTTGCAGAAATTGTGAAGCGTCTGGTTGACTTAACTGGTGACCGAAGAGACTTCCTCACTCAACGTATCAGCATTGCGATACAGCGAGGAAAAGCCGCCAGCATCCTCGGTACAATGCCTCAAGGGCCTGTTTTAGGTTAGTTTTAATTTTATTTATATTATTTTGGTTAATTATTTTTGTATACATTTTCTTTGTACATAAATTAATTATTATATTTGAAATAAGCTTATTATTTCAATACAGAATACAAAAGATTTTTTAAAATCCTATTATACATTTGGTTAGTAATTTAATTTGTTTAGTTCTGTAATATAATTGTTTTTTTTTTCTTCTTGTTTAGATATTGGTTTATTGTGTGTTAAATATATTCTATTTCAGTGTTATACATAAAATACATAGTCGAAAACCTCAGAGTACCCCAGAGAAGACGTCAAATATGAATATTACCGCTACTGGGGGGCCAACTTTTGAGTTTCGAACGCTCGAAATCAAAGGCGAGCGGTAAAAAATACTCTCACGCGAAAATTTGTCATGATTATTTTCGAATGAACCTAAAAAGAGCTATTTTTGAGAGTCGTATCTCGAAAGCTAGTGATTGACTATCGATATTATGCACTTCGTCACCGGTTATTGAAATTCGTATTTATAATTCAAAATAGAGATAAAAAAATATTAAACATTGAATGTGTAGTAATAATTTTGATATTTAAGCACAGTCAACTGCAAAAATATGTTCAAACAGACACGGTAGGCGGCCAAACTAGATAAACATGAATGCGTGTTCGAATTCTTACTTTAAATTCTTTAAAAATAATTATAATATTTTTTCAATATAGTTGATTACTTATTCTTAAACATAATCAAAGCATAAGAAAATTATGATGACTAATTGGTGCGTGCCCATTTAGTGTATTAAAAAATATGGCGGGTGAAAGTATAATATTTGCTCTGGGTTTCAGGTTATGTTATTTATAACATCATGACTGAATTAATTACGTAATGTGAATTTCAAAAATAGCAATTCACCGTAATTGTTAGTTTTCGAGTGAAAGAGTCGAGCGTTCGAAACTCAAAAAACCCCCTTTGCGAGAGCCCCCTGAGAGACTTGCCCCCTGAGCGAGATAGTCTCATATTAAATTGAATAAGAGCGCCAATGACAGAATATATTATCCGTTCCACTTTTCTTTTTTTGCCTCAACTCAATGTCATTTTCACGTCATGTCAATGAGTTTGAGGCAAAATACGATTACCCGCCCAAATTAAAGAGGTAGTTTATGGTAAGCCGCCAGATGTTAAGGTCCAGATCTCAATTTAGCTGCGTATAAAAGCTTTTCTGTCCCTCTTAGTGGAACTCGTATAGGATCTCTATAGAAATCGTTACTCTGAAGTCAAAAACCTGCAACTCATTATAAATTAAATATAAATAAATAAAATAAATAAATAAATATTGGGGGACAATCTTACACAAATCGACCTAGTCCCAAACTAAGCAAAGCTTGTACTATGGGTACTAGGCGACGAACTAATATTGCGACAATCTGACACAAATGGACTTTGTTCCAAACTAAGCAAAGCTTATGCTATGAGTACAGGGTACACAGCGATATCGAGAATAATTTAGGAACAAAATAATCGTACCCAAGAAAAATCTAAGTAATATCGTTACCGGGATTGGAACTCAGGACCACCGGCTTTGTAGACAGAGTCACTACCAACTAGACTAAAGTAGTAGTCAATATTCACAAGGCGCTCCTTGAATGTCTTATTAAGATGGATGGTCTGGGATGATGATTGTTTACGATAAGCGTTAGAATATGAAACGTCGGATTACATAACCTTGATTAACATAATTCACTTAATGACTAAGTTATTTACGCAAAGCCTGGATAACCGCTCATGGATTAGACATGACGACATAAGTTGCTTGCAGAATGTAACCACGTACTAACAATAAAAAAAAAGTTATGTAGTCGTAGGGACTCATAGTAGGTAGGTTTTCTGGCGCATGACAGATTGTAGTGTTACCACTTGACAAAATTTAATCATAATAAGGTTTCATACATACGTTACTTTAAGTGGGTTCTGGCAATAGAGACAAAAACAATGAATCCGAACATAAAATCAATTTTAGTAAAGAATGTGTTTTATCTTCAGAAGAAGTTCAACTGGTCGACAAGCAGAAACATGACGTAAATGAGTAATTGATTAAAATTTTGGATTTTATAAACAATTCGCTTTTCAATACAATACCTTATCCTTTTAATCGCTTTAATAAGTTAACAAGAAACATCTCTTTAGCACTCCAAATTGATAAGATGCAACCTCTATCTGTATTCTAAATAATCAGAAGGAGTAATTCTACAACATTTTGTTTATGGAGGATCTTACTCTCGTTTGCATTTGTTGATAGTTCTAGTTTGTTTAATTTTTTAATGAAGTTGTTTGATTATCTATTTACTTTAAAATGGGATAAGGATTAGTAGCAACGGGTTTTTTAAAAGTATTTTTTTCAGACTTCAGTTAATAATTCTTTGAGAAATGGGTGCGAATATGTACTAACATGAGTTAAGTACAATACCCAATTGCAATAAAGAAATCCCTATTTCGTCTTTAACCACTAAAGCCACTTCCGCATATATCGGTGCGGTATCAATGAGCTGTCAGCTGTTAGTTAGCTGTTGTCAGTCAAGTCAGTACAGATTCTTTACTGCGCACCGACATTTTAAATTACTGCTTCTTGGATGTCTCGGGATACGTGGAAGCGGGGCGGTAAAAATGCAGAACTACATCCATACAGGAATGTCTCCATGGTAATAACAGTACTTTGCGTGTGCATATGTAATGCTAACAGTAAACTGAAGACGTGAAGAAGAAATCTGGAACAGGTAAGTAAATTCTCGGTAAAGTAATACAGCTAGATTCCGCTCCGCCAAGTCAGGACGTAGCTTAAATTGCTGAGATCGTTACAGCATCTACTCTAAATTCATCAATTTCTACAACTAATTGTTCCTCAACAATTTGATTAACTCCATAGAATCACCCGGGCCAAAACATTAACAAAGACCCAGAGTCGTTCCCCAAATCTCCGAGGATATTGAAGATTTATATCTTAAGGGGCTCGACCATTAGTTCTGAATGGCAGATTTACTCTGCCCCAGGGTTTGCTTGCCGTAAGAAATGTGTATCTGATATATTTATATTAGGATTTTAATATTAAGTAATAAAACTGACGTAGATCCGTTTAAGGCGCTCATTGGTATCGCATTCTGATTAGAAATATGTAGGCCAAAATTAATTTCGATATATTTTTTTTGTTTTGTATGGGGAGCTTCGACAATATTTTCCAATTTCCCATATAAGACAAATAAGATGCGTAGAACAAAATGGTGGCCTACATATTTCTATTCAGAAAGCGATATCAATGAACGCCTTAAACGGAACCACGCCATTTTTGTTACAGCCTGCACGAAGCCTATGGTTTTCTGGGTCGCGGGAGATGTAACGCTCTTCATTAGGGTTCCGTAGTAAAAAAGGAACCCTTATAGTTTTGCCATTTCCGTCTATCTGTCCGCGACTTAGCTCAGTAAACGTTACTACTAGAAAAATGTAGGTTGATATGGGTACATATCAATCAGCCTAACAAAACGGTATTGTAAAATTTTGAAAAGTAAAATTGTACGGTACCTTTCCTACGTAAAAAGTGGGGATTCAATTTTTTTTCTTTCAGTACACATTGTGCTTAGTATTGTTGATTTAACTATTTTGTGATTTTATTTTTACCATCAAAAACATAAATGTGAAAATGGGAGCCAAGTTCAATATTAAGAATATGCCATGCTTGGTTGTCGTCTTGACCGACAAAAGAATTGAGATCTAAATGGGTGCCAAGTTCCATAGATTCTCTGCAATGGTGCCAAGTCCGGCACTACATTGTTTACAGTAAAACTAATTTACTGCGGCTTAATGCATTTTGAGCTTTAACTTGTCAGTTTTCTTAAATATCCAACAACTTTTATGGTATTATAACATACTGCGTAGAAAACTGCCAAGTTAAGGCAAAAAACGCATTAAGCCGCAGTAAATTAGTTTTACAGTAAACAATGTAGTGCCGGACTTGGCACCATTTCAGAGAATCTACGGAACTTGGCACCTATTTAGATCTCAATTCTTTTGTCGGTGAAGACGACAACCAAGCATGGCATATTCTTAATATTGAACTTGGCTCCCATTTTCACATTTATGGTTTTGATGGGATATCATTACTTTTTGTCAATCTTCGCCAAATGGTGCTTTTTAAGAGCGAATGCACGAGTTACCATACAAAATACCCAAATCGCTGTAGGTGCACCACAAATATTTGAAGAGTTCCCTCGACTTCTCCAGGACCTTATAATCAGATTATTACCTAATAACTATGGGACGACCCCTGGAGTATACCATTTCAACCAAAAAAAGAATTTCCCAAATCGGTTAATAAATGACGGAGTTCTGAGGTACCTAACAAGCATAAATAATAATAATAATAAAATTAATAAATAAATCATTATTTCTGATTTTTTCTGATGTACAACACATTTACCAAGCTGCATGCCAAATTTCAGCCTTCTAGGTCACCGGTTTTTGATTACTAGTCAGTCAGTCAGTCAGTGGTAAAAATGCCGTTTTTTGGAATTTAATATCTTAATAATTATTGTACCTATATTTATGAAATTCGGGATTCTAGTTGTTCTAAAGGATCTTAATAGATGAACCAAATTTCATTATTTTATGTTAGATAGATGAGTTATTGGAGGGTCAAAAGTGGCTCCAAACGGTTCGTGTAATATATCACACGGCTGCTGTCCGCCAGTTCCTGGGGTGAACTTGGCTGGACACGCTGACTTTTGACCCTCCAATAACTCATCTATCTAACATAAAATAATGAAATTTGGTTCATCTATTGAGATCCTTTAGAACAACTAGAATCCCGAATTTCATAAATATAGGTACAATAATTATTAAGATATAAAATTCCAAAAAACGGCATTTTTAAATAGAATCCTGAGCGTAGCGAGTGTTTCAACACACTAGAAGTAAAATACAAATAAATTTATAGTAAATAAATAAATTGCATTCAGATCAACCTTACGCACGCTTGGAAACCCCTCTATTTATCATCATCATCATATCAGCCGAAGGACGTCCGCTGCTGGACACAGGCCTCCCCCAAAGACTTCCACGATGACCGGTCTGGCGCCACCCTCTATTATGAAGGTTTAATTAAATTTTAATTAATTTTGTGTAAAAATGTCACGTACGCGGTTTAGCGTCAAAGATTACAATGTAGCGCGCCCCCACTTCGCCGATAAGCCGAATTACAATTCAGCCTTACAGCAAACCCCATTTAATTTATTGTTGATTAACAATAAATATGTCTCTTGTATCAAAATGAGTAAATGACTTCGTTTTGCTCATAAAAAATTGTAGAGGTTGTACCTAGTTGAAGCCAACGTTTGTTTTTTATTGAAATAATATGAACAAAATGGTGCAAAAATAGGCAACACAGCTCGTGTCCAACGACCCACAAGGAGCAAAAGCGAGCACTTGAAGCGCGAACAACCATTGACTATTTATTTGCACGAGTCGCATCTGGTAGTAGCCATGTTAGCCTTACAACAACTATAATAGGGCAACTCAAAAAGTTACCTGTTACCTGATCGAAAACCTATTTACCTAAATCCTGATTAATACTGACAAATTCAAAGGCATACTACCTAACTGTTAACAGTTTTATCGTACCTATATTTATCACGTCACAAGCATATTTCAAGTCGGTATTGATCTAGCCGTAGCCACAGCGGATGTCTTACTAATAGAATACAAATGAGGCGATCCAAAACTGTTTGCCTTGCATTGGCCGAATCAATACATAAATGTATTACGGCTCAATGCGTGGTCCAAGGACTATCAACAACTCTATTAAGGAATTTCTGAAGGAAAACGTAAAACACCTACATCTGTACACCTATACTTCAGCCATAAGGGCGATCGGAGGTTTCCAAGATAGCTCAGCGGTTCTTGCTACGGGAGTTGGGTGAATAATAATAATAGGTAGAAATTTGTATTTCCAATGAAATTCCTTTACATACTTAATTTTGTCGGTTTTGAAAAATTACCTACAATGAGGTACAAAAATACGGATTTTAATCCAAATTAATCCTCTCATAAATTATACTTATAATTAACTTACTTAAGTTGCATGAACCCATAATTTTGCACTTTACTGACCATTTATTGATTTATCCGAATCCATTACGTTGAACCGCGAATGAGTGTATTGTGTTATTTTCTGGATGCAGTATTGATAATACGTATAAGTATATATTTATATTATACAAATATGGGCAAGTGCAAATGGGATTCTCTACGGTAGAGTTATTAATAATAATAATATATTCTTTATTGCACCACAAACAGAAATTCTCACAAGATAATCCTTAAAAACTAATAGGTAACAACAGGCGGTCTTATCGCTATAGAGCGATCTCTTCCAGACAACCTTTGGGTAGCAGGAGATGAAAACAAAAAGAAAAAATAACAACAGGTAGTGCTAAGATAAAGCAAGAGAGGTAGAATGACACATACATCTAGGCTAATATATAGAGCTATTAATACAATACATTAATAAATATATATATATACATAACTACATAAATATATACATACATAACTACATAAATATATACATACATAACTACATAAATATATAGCTACAAAGATAATACAAGCTAAGAGAGTGACAAGTAATGTTGTCTCAGGAGATTTTTGAAAATGGGCAGAGACTTGGCACATCTAATATCTAACGGCAGAGCATTCCATAACCGAACAGCTTGAAAAGTGAAAGATTTGTTGTAAAATTTTGAAGAAGAAGATGGTGGAGCAAGAAGTCTGTTTTGAGTAGATCTCACGGACGAGAGGTACTTAAAACGCTCTTTGAGATACGCAGGGGTGGTTGGGTTGAATAGTACACTATACAGAAGAGCTAGGATATGCGAATCACGACGAAGACGAATAGGAAGCCACTTGAGTTGAGAACGAAAGCTGGAGACGTGGTCATACTTGCGCAAGCCAAATATGAACCTGATGCAAAGATTTTGAAGCCTCTCAAGTTTATTTAGCTGTTCCTCAGAAAGATCAAGATAGGAAATGTCGGCGTAATCTAGGATAGGGAGAAGAAGAGATTGAGCAAGCGCAGTTTTAGTGGCGAGCGGTAAGAAGTTACGAAGTCTACGGAGTGATCCCACAGAAGCAAACATTTTCCTGCTGACCTCGCTCACCTGAGGTATCCAAGATAAAGTGCGGTCCAAGATAATGCCAAGATTTTTCACTTGGTGAGAATAGGGAATTACAACACCGTCAAACATGATGGGCGGTAGAGTACCAACAACGACCCGAGGCATGAGCTTAGGACTACCTATAATTATAGCTTGAGTTTTACTCGGGTTGACTTTGAGACCGTAGCGCCTACTCCAGTCCGAAATGCGTGCCAGATCATTATTAGTGGAGAGAATCAACTGAGGTAGATCGCTTAATGCACCCTGAGAGTAAATTTGGAGATCGTCGGCATAAAGGTGATAAGATGAGAAGATATTGCTCGTAATGGAATTAATGAAAATAGAGAAAAGAAGAGGCGACAACACGCCACCTTGCGGAACGCCGGCAAGCGTGTTGCACCATGAGGACCGGGAAGAATCTACCTTTATACGCTGCCGACGACCAACTAAGTAACTATGAAACCAATCAATTACCGCAGGAGATATGTTAAGAGAACGCATTATACCAAGCAAAATGTCAGAATCAACCGTGTTAAAGGCATTGCTGAAATCCAACAGCGATAACACCGTGACCTTTCTGCTATCCATGCCTGCACGGATATCATCAGTGATTTTCACCAGAGCGGTAGCCGTACTATGACCCGTACGAAAACCGGATTGAAAAGGGTTCATGAGATTATTCCTATTAAGGAAGGATGTCAGCTGTTGGTGAACAAGGCGCTCAAGAACTTTTGATAGGAATGGGAGAATGGATATGGGGCGATAGTCACAAAAGGAAGAAGGATTAGACTTCTTCGGCAATGGAATGATATCGGCATCTTTCCAGAGCGAAGGAAAAACGCTAGACGAAATGGATGTATTAAGGATGCAGGTGATGATAGGAACAAGGAGATCAAGGAGAGGAAGGATCATATTACGGCTAACACTGTCAACTCCAACGGCATTGGATGTAATGGCTAATACGTTCTTCCTAACATCACTGTCAGTAAATTGAGTAAGAGAGAAAGGAGGAAAGTCAGGAGTTGGGACACTTGAAAGAAAGTTAAGAGTATCGGTCTTATCTGGTCCGGTAAAGGTCGTGGTAGAAGAAAAGTGCTGGTTAAGTTGGTTGAAGTCAACATCGTTTCTAATGGGATTTTGCGTAGATTTACCAACTCCTAATGACTTGAGAAACTTCCAAACTTTAGCAGGATCACCATTCTCTACAGATGCGTGAATGTGACGCCTTTGAGCATCACGACAAACGGTGCTGCATCTGTTACGAAGCGCGTGATACCTGTATTTATTTTTTTCAGTTGCGTTTCCCTTATACTTGGACTTTGCGAGATTCTTCTTGGCAATTAATGATTTAATATCCTCGGTGAGCCAGGGAGCAGGAACATGCTTGATTTTGACTGGACGAATAGGAGCGTGAACATCGTAAAGCAGGGTCAAAACGGAGTTAAAACGATTCACCTGCTCATCCACGGTTACAGCGTTCAAGATCGCATTCCAGTCCACTAGGACGGCGTCTTCTCGAAGCTTGTCGACATTCATCCGACCAAAACTGCGCTGAAGGAGGACTTTGGGCTTAGCCTTTGGGGGACGTATTTTGTAGGACAATAATAGAAGATGGTGATAAGAGAAAGCATCAGCAGAGTACTGTTTATAACTTGCAACGTGATTGGTAGAAGAGACAAGTGTAAGGTCAAGAAGCGATGGCGAACAGTTAGGGAAATGATGCGTAGGATCCGAAGAAAGAATGGTCATGTTGCAAGCATCGACAAGGGACAAGAGAGACCTCGAACGTGAATCATTTTTTATCAAACAGGTGTTAAAGTCACCCATGATAATGTGGTGACTGTAAGACGGCATGAGGTCTTCCAGAAGCTTTCTTCCAGAAGAGTTATTGTACTTTATCTATCTTCTTCATTCTTGATTGTTGTCGTCTATTGTCGTATTTTGTTTTTTTGGGTTCCGTACCCAAAACGGGACCCTATTACTAAAACTCCGCTGTCCGTCCGTGCTTTCGTTTTAGTAATAATTTAATAAATTTATGATTTTATCACCTGCTGGGAATACTCCCAGCGCCTAGTCTAAACATGTACGTTTCACATGCTGTCCTGGAAATAGTTATTTGTTATATAAGGGTGCAAAGTTGTATTTTACCCGCGAGTGTGGAATTGAAACACGAGGCAGCGAAAGGAATCTATAGTTGAACCACGAGCGAAGCGAGTGGTTCTAAATTAAAATCCTGAGCGTAGCGAGTGTTTCAACACACGAGAAGTAAAATACAACTTTGCACCCGTGTGTAACACAAAACTTTTCTCCTCACTATAGCGAGGAAAGTGCAACCTGTAAAAAAACACAGTTCCACAGCAGGCATGATTTTCATCACTGGAAAGAAAACTCTGGAATTTGTGTATAATATTTCCGTGAGTCGGAGTCCGTGACAAGTTGTGTATATTTTAGTTGACATTGACAATGATGATATTTCTTACGATGCGTTTTGAAATTGCATCGACTCAACTTGTGCGTTTACAATTATACTCAATATCATTATAAAACAAATGTTACTTATAGAGTTTGACTTAAATCATTAAATAAAGCTAAATTTGGTATTTTTTGTTATATTCTCAAACCATTTATTTAATGATAATTGATATCAAACGAACCATTATTATGAGCGTTTTACGTTTTTTTATCTGTCAAAAGCTACTCAAACACGCTCCAAGGTCAAATTACTTTCCCCACTTGTGGATAAAATGCGATTTTACCCGCTTATTTCAAAGGACAAAATACGGCTTTCCGAGCTAGTGAGGGGAAAAGTAATTGTTGCCTCCAAATGACGGATCGGGGTTTTACTTATCTTTCCTCATGACAACAATGATTTTTATAACTGAATAGCAGGTGTGAAAGCCAGTGCCACTCGCTAGCAAAATTATGTCCGTCTTTGGCTTAATACTTGAATCCTTCGTTACAATTCAACATACCGCCCTCGCCGTAAATATAATCACAATTTTGCTCCTGTAACTTCGACAACACATTCAAAGCAAAGAATCTGGCAAAAAGCTGCCGTGTGTTGCTGTTGTGTGCTGATAATACACTTGAGCATTCGCTTGTAGTAATCGAACATTCACCGTTTATAAAGTCGGATTAGGGGGTAATTATAATTAGTAATCACGCAACATTTTCGAGCGTGCGTAGATCTAAATATCATCCGTAATAAAAATGGCAGTTAGATTACCGTACGTTCGAAAAGTTACGTGATTAGATGGGTGGTCTAAGGATGCAAGGTCTGCTACTCCGGATCGTGACACAAGCCTACGTCGCTGTACAGCCTGTACACACACGAACTCACACTACGACCACCAACCACCGATAGGCTCGATAGAAGTGATGACGTAGGCTTGTGTCACTCGCAAAACGATTTGTATAATTGTACCATGGATAAGATTACCCTGCTGAACTACGAACAGAGCCAAGCATCGCTACAAACATTTCCATGATCATCCCACCGAGTGACTACTCGTCAGGAGGTGTGGGATGGCGGGAACAAACAAAATTGCTTGGCTCGGAGAAAAGCTCGAAGCAACGGCCCATGGGCATCTTTGTATGGAGTTTGGTCCTAAAACAAACATAGTTGAGAGTTAGGTCATTAGATAGGTCTTGAAATCGACTTTTTTCGTTTTATAGGCATCAAGGTAAATTTCATCGCAGAACTGAGATATTTATATTTTAGTCTGAATAAGTACGAGCTAATAGTAGATTTAACGACCTATTTAAAGATCTAACTCTCAGATTTGTAAGTTTTAGGACCATTTTGACGCAATTAATATTTTTGTCAGGGTGGATACGAGATAGTACATTTAAGGACCTAAATCCCAGCTTTGTTGGTTTCAGGACCATTTTGGCGCATGGTCCTTTACTTTCGTTCACTAGAATGCTCGCTAACACGCTCCTGTTTTTTGTGTGAATGCGCATCATGAGCAAGCACCTTGTTATTGATACACGAACCATTTGAAACCATTACGACACACTTCTCTGTGGTGTATTTGTCACTACTTCCCACTATTATTTGATTTGTTTTCCGCACCCGAAAAGTTATCTGGAAGAGAACGCTCTTTAGCGATAAGAAGTTGTGAGCCTTTACTTGTTATGATTGTATCTAATTGTATTGTTTTTTATTTATTTAGGTATCCATTAAAGAATTTGTATTGTCATGTAAAATATAATCTGACTGACAAGTATGCGAGTCACGTTCTTACAAGTATGCGAGCGTGAGAGTGACGGACGTCTTATCCACGACGAGAAGTGACAAAATGGCAACCATTATACGCGTCCAGGAGAGCAGGTTGAGGTGGTATTTACACGTAAAGAGGAGACCTGCTATTCACGTACTGCATTCTATAGGTACTATGACTCTAAAAATGCCTGAGGGTGAAGGAGGGGAAGGCCGAAATGGAAATGGATGGATTCAGTGTGAAAATATCTATAAACAGTGCTCTAACGTTTCCGACCCTGACACGTTGGTCAAAGAGAGAGTGATAGAGAGAATACCAGGCGAGCCAGCCCATTATTTATTCAGATTTTAAATCTCTAATTTCTGTTTTATATTGGTGATATCAGCAGGGGTATATTTATTCCAATAGAACTCCACCACCTCAGCCGAAGGACGTCCACTGCAGGACATATGCCTCCCTCAATTTCATGGGGGGTAAATGCCATAATCGCCACGCTTGGCATGCGGGTTGGCGATCGCAGTATCTCCACCGCCCTTCAGGGATGTTGCTGCCCATCCTCCGGTGGTCTTGGTCGTAGTTTTAGGACATACCCGGGTCCAATAGAACTCAGGAACATGTAAAATGTTTGAAGTCTCTAGGGTTATTAGTAGTGGTATCGTATTTGCGAAGAACTAGCTGAATTGTAAACGTAAAACTAAAGCTGTATCCCGGATTCGCACAATCCCGTTGAGTGGTTTAGTACAATGGCGAGCAATATAACTGGAGTTTGATTTTTGGCAATATACTGAGATAAAAAATGAGAATAATGCCTTGTGAAAGAAAAACAGAGACAGAGACCGATGCATCCTTAGATATCCTTTGTGTCTCTACCATTCTCTCTCTTGTTGTGGAAGATTGGTTTCTTCAGTGGATATTGTGGTTGAATGATAAGACGACCTGGTCTTGTACCGTGTTTATTCTACGTTAACACAACACTTACTATATGTTATAATTACGAAAGTTTACTTTTTATGTCTGTATGCTAGCGCAGATATTAACAAAGAAAGTTTAACACATAAAATTAAATAGTAAGAGTTTGTAGCTTACAAAGTTATTGGTCCATAGGGATGGCGAAATAAACCGCTCTTCATGTTATAATGTTGGCAGTGATGCCAACACTTGCCCTTATACGGACTTTACGATTAAAGTAAGAATATATGAATATACTCTGAATGGAAAAATCGAGAACTTACTGACTACATAGATTATGTATGTCTTGTTGGTAAATAAACTAGGTATATTTTATATTTACTTATTTATTAAATAAATGTAGATAAATGTAGTCAGTCGATTGGCTCGGGTATTCAAAGTAAATTTTAACAAATATATATATTTTATCCACAGACCGTATAGCAAGAAAATTATCTATTTATCCGTACTAATAATATAAATGTGAAAGTAACCATATGTTTGTTAAGTATCTCTTTACGCTCAAACATTAGATGAAAAGCATGAAAGAAAATAGGATAGTTTTTCAAGTTGTTACCAGTTAAGGGGAAAGTTTTCATGGAGGTACGATATAAATATAAGTTAGTTTAATAAAGTGTTACTTTCATTGAGCGCTAGAATTAAGAGAAGAAAGACCCGATTTTTGCCATCAGTCTACATTGAATTAAATTTACAATGCTTGTACTGTGGCTAAAAGTGCACAATGGCCACAATATCTAGCTATTAGCAGATGAAATTGTGCCATCTTCAGCCTAGCATACATACGTCCTCTGTATATGTCTGCTGGGTACAGGCAAACTCTCACTGATCAGAGGGCTTGGGCAGTAGTAGCCAGAGTTCCCACGATGTCCTGGTGCGGGTTGGGGACTTATCAAATGCAAGTTGTGTAATAATATAAAAGAAAAATACCACCACCACCACCACATCAGCCCTAGGATGTCCACTGCTGGACATAGGCCTCCCCCAATTTCATGGGGGGTAAATGCCATAATCGCCACGCTTGGCATGCGGGTTGGCGATCGCAGCATCTCCACCGCACTCTAGGAATGCTGCTGCCCATTCCCCGGTGGTCTTGGTCGCAGTTTTAGGACATACCCGGGTCCAACGGGTCCGGGTCCAACAAAAATACATTGATTAATATTTTTATATGTCATTTTATTAAACTTTTTACTTACGACTGTACAAAAGGCTGCTTTATGATATAACTGGTACTTGTACCAAACAGTATATATCGTACTAACCAAAAATGCAGGGTTTCAAATAAAAATAATATTGAAATAGAAAAAAAGTTACACAGTATTTTTTATGTAGGAACACGAATTGATAACATTGACATTAAGGCTGGGTTGCACCAAACCGTCTTTGAATGTTTGACAAGTTTCTATGGGATGACAGCTGCCGCCGCTATATTTGACGTTGATCGGCCTGTAATCGTAGATTGGTGCAACCGACCCTAAAACGATAAAATGGTACACGATAAATAGTTGAATTCCTATTTTAGTACCGTACGCATTTGATTTGCAACCCACTGCAACCAGTATTATACCCACGAGACTGAAACTTCCTCAAATAGCTAGATCGTTTACTAAAGTTAGACGAGGCCACGACGAGGCACAAGGAATACTTAAGTTGTACAAACTTGAAAATTCAAGTATGTTGTAAAATAGAATGATTTGATAACTGCAACCCTTTTAGAATTGATTTTGCGCCAGTCGTTTTGATTTGCCTAAGATATTTATAGCTTTTTAGCATACCGCACAGACTCATTTTTTAAAATATTTTTTGTTGTTTTTTTTTTCAAATTATTTGGGACAATGAACAGTAACACTCAAAGATTCATGTTAAATATGTAGAAATTGTACAATTAGCCCCCCGCTACGATTATATTTAATTATACCCCCGTGAATTTGGGGGAGGCCTATGTCCAGCAGTGGACGTCCTTGGCTGATATGGTGGTGGTGGTGATGGCGTACAATTAGAGAGTGTGTAACCAACGAAATTGTCCAAAGATTAAAATACTTGAATAGTCTGATTCAAACACTATTAGTTGATAACGATACTGTACCTGTATACAAGTGAAGCCTGGATAACTGAGATCTCAAGGGTCCTGCTAATCAGTCTCACTTAAACAGGTATTCCACTTACACAGTTTTCTCAGATGTTCAGGTTGAAAAAAATATGTTTCTCATTTAAAGGGGGTCTCAGTAATAGAGTTCAGAATACAGCTTATTTTAGTTATAGAGGTGAGATTATTAAATAAAACAACCGTTTTTTGTAAATATGTATTAACCCTTTAACGCTCAAAATATTTTTTCTTGAATTTAATATTTTTTTGTTAAACACTGTGTTACTAGAGGTATTTTTAAGTCTATAAAAATTAATAACAAAATCTTTCTTGTTCAGGTATGAAAATAGCATATGTAGGCTACAAACAACATTGCCCAATACTCAGAGCGACGCTTGACCTGACTTTAATCATTCGCGAAGCCGGCAATGCGGAATTAGCGGAAATTATTTGATTCAGTAAATACCTAAAATCACCAAAAAGTAATTCTCATATAGGTATATAATTTTACAGCCCTTAAACGTTTTAACGCACTGAGTGCACATTTGATGCCAATCACCAGGATTCTTCTTGGCATTTGTTCCTGACATTAACGGGGGTAAATCATTTAACATCCACGGCCAATCAAACCGAAGGGTTGATTACAAGAGAAAACACACCTAAACACCCGCCCTGTGGCTTTCCAAAATTAATTAATCTATGAATATTAATCATTCGGCCGGTGGTATCTATTTTCACGCGGTCCAATTAATAAGCGGATTAGTACAAAACGAGTTTAAAATACCAGAACATTTTGTCGGTGCATCAGATTTCTGCTGTGCACAGCGCTGCACAAATGCCGCTGCGACTTATGTCGTATTTATGGCACAAACAATATTGCCGCGCTTTTCTTGAGGTGAGTTGATAAAATGCCTTATACTCACGTGAAGGCGCTTTAGAACTACCTTAAAACACCAGTACTTATCTTTATCAACAATTAATTTAACGAAATGCGGTAAGTTACAATACTAAATATACAAATAATAGGTACACTTTATTTCACACCTCAAAGGAAGAACTCGCCACAGCACAAAGGTGAGAGGTGTGTAACACCAGCCGATCTTATTGATAATTCAGTTCGAATATTTACATCAAGGGGTCCATATTGACTCATATACACTTTTTCCGACGTCTTGGCTCCTATTTTCAGACTCCAGGTAACGAAAGCAGAAACAGCGTTATTTTTAGTGTAGTAAAATTCGGTACCACATCCATACGCTCCGTCAGGTTATACAGAAGACTGAGGAGTATAACCTGCCCCTCTGTTTAGCATTCGTGGACTACGAGAAAGCCTTCGATTCGATTGAAACGTGGGCTGCACTACAATCTCTCCAACGGTGGCAAGTGGACTACCGCTATATCGAAGTGCTGAAGTGTTTGTACGAGAACGCCACTATGTCAGTCCGACTCCAGGACCAGAACTCAAAGCCTATTCCGTTGCAGCGGGGAGTCAGGCAAGGAGATGTTATTTCTCCTAAACTGTTCTCCGCTGCACTGGAGGATGTTTTCAAGACTCTGGACTGGAGAAGGCTAGGCATCAACATTAACGGCGAGTACCTCACTCACCTTCGGTTTGCTGACGATATAGAGACTGAGACCATGGAGGATTTAAGTACAATGCTCAATGACCTCAGTAAAGCTTCCGAGCGAGTTGGTCTAAGGATGAACATGGACAAGACGAAGATCATGTCAAATGTCCATGTCGCACCAACTCCCTTAACAATCGGACACTTTACGCTCGAAGTTGTAGACGATTACATAAACCTAGGACAGACGGTCCAGTTAGGTAGGTCCAACTTCGAGAAAGAGCTTAATCGTGGAATCCGACTCGGCTGGGCAGTGTTCGGGAAGCTACGGCACATCTTTTCGTCCAATATTCCGCAGTGTTTCAAGACGAAAGTCTTTGACCAGTGTTTGTTGCCAGTGATGACATATGGCACTGAAACGTGGTCGCTTACTATGGGCCTCATAAGAAGGCCCAAAGGGCAATGGAGAGAGCTATGTTGGGAGTTTCTCTGCGCGATCGCATCAGAAATGAGGCCATCCGCAGCAGAACCAAAGTGACCGATATCGCCATCCGAATCGCTAAACTTAAGTGGCAGTGGGCGGGGCACATATCACGTAGAACCGATGGCCGTTGGGGCGGAAAGGTTCTCGAGTGGCGACCACGTACCGGAAGGCGTAGTGCGGGCAGGCCCCCCACACGGTGGACTGATGACCTGGTGAAGGTCGCGGGTGTCCGCTAGATGCGGGTGGCGCAGGACCGGTCATTGTGGAAGTCTTTTAGGGAGGCCTATGTCCAGCAGTGGACGTCTTTCGGCTGACATGATGATGATGAAAATTGTTATAAATACACTTAAATACATGTGATAAAAACACTTGTTATTTATTAATAACAAAATTAGCGATAGCTACTACTATGTATAAAATTCACATAAAAATAAATATATTAAAAAGTATTGCTAAAAATCGTTATAATAAAAAAGTACCTATATAAACATAGATAGTAGTAACAGGAATACTTATGTTGAATGTCAAATCTATACTTATAATATTATAAAGCTGAAGAGTTTGTTTGTTGGTTGAACACGCTAATCTCAGTAACTACTGGTTCGAATTGAAAAATTCTTTTTGTGTTGGATAGTCCATTTATCGAGGAAGGCTTTAGGCTATACAGGGTGATTCAGGAGACGTGAGCAGGACCAACACTACATACATAGTAAATGGCAATGAATCGTTCACCATTGTATTTAAGTGAAACACCCCTACCTTTTTCCTGTATTTTAATTTTTGTTAAGTTAAAGTTTAATTCTCTACAATCATGGTCACCCTACAACAACTGGTTTACATTATAAAGATTAAACCTCTAACTGTTATGACAGCACTTTGATTACGAAGAAAGTAAACTGTCACATTGAGTGAGATACGATACTTCAAATGTAATCGGACTCGGATGACATTCAATCTGACACGTATCACTTGACTGAAGTATTTTGATTGTAGAGTGACCATGAATTTCGTAAATAATTCAAAACATTTTGTTTTCAACATCAAAGATAAATGAACGATAATTTCACTAATAATGGCACGAAGCAGTAGCTTATGATCTACTGAATCCGTAGTGTTGATCTTGCTCACGTCTCCCGAATCATTCTGTATAACATCACGCTGCGACCAATAGGAGCGATGACGTGGACGAAGTCGCTGGCAACAGCTAGTTATGAATATGAACAATTCGAAGTTACTGTAGTTATTAATCATATAAGTTACCTATTATGAATAGTGATCATTGCCAATTTTTAATTTCGAGACTTTTTTTTGCCAGACTTTTAGTCTATATACTTCTTTTATAAACCCACCTGATGTATAAGTGTGATATGCAATAAATGTTTGATATTGCAAGTGTAGGTGCGTTGGTATTTAAAAACTATTCTAAATCGGTATAGTACGTGGCAAAAGCAGAACTTAGCTGCGGCATCTCTTGATGTGTCAGGGGCGGGTGCTGTGGATCAGCTTTTCACTATTTCCCAACGCGTGCAGAACCGGTCCTAGCTGACTTAGGGCTTTGTATCCCAAATAGATTTTCACTGTAGCTAATCTGCAATTTTTTTAATTCTCCATACCTAAGCGATCGATACTGATAGCCTGATTTTGTTAGAGGACGCAGTCAAATGGAGCCCAAGGTTTGCAGCCTTTTAGACACGGAGAGAATATGTCACTAAATTCATATGTGTATTACTGTGTTGTGATTATTTTGATAGTGTTTTCTCGGTAGCTTCTGTGCACTAACTGCTGAGGGCTTCAGGTATGATGAAACAGAATAATGTAGTAAGGAACTTTGTGAAGGCTCGTAGATAGAATTCCGTAATACGGCTCTTTTAAAGGTGTTTACTGAATAGCTTCTCTACAAGGACTGCTAAAAGTAGAATTTTTGCTCTTTATACCCGCAACGGAAGCTTACGTGTAAGCTGTATGTCCCCCAAACACATCTGCCGATTTCAATATATAATCATATTATGGTTTTGATTTCAGTATTATTATGGGGTTTGTGATTTATTGGCGATAAAAGACGTAAATATGCCACGGGGCACTAGTAAACCATCGTGTTATGCTGTATAAAATAATATCAGGATCAAAACAGCTTCACTAATTTAGATGTACGGCATACTTAATTATTTCCACTTTGCCACTAGTTGAAGTTTAAAATTAATGGTCCTATTAAGAGGAGGTACCACGCCAAATTGCAGTTCGCAGATTGAATATTTACCTATCATAATAAAGTCTAAATGCCAAAAAAACCAATTACACGAAAACTAGATCATATTTGCTATTTTTGAGTTTGAACAAAACCATTAAAGACTAAAGTTGGCTCGATAGAAAAAAATCGTCAAAACATGTCTAATTTTCACCTAATTTCAATTGTGTGACGTTACCTTGCATACTATTGAAGTAAAAAAAAATACATAAAATACCTTTCGACATAATACATTTTTGTTATTAGCGATTTATCAAAATGTTGTAATATTTCTGAGTTATTGAGGTAAAACATATTTGGCGCATAAGCCCTTTTTCTTCCGCGCGATACCGTCTCTTCCGTCGCACGTTCCGCGCGGCGCAGTATATCTGCTGTTGCTGTTCACGGGCGGAGCCAGTCCCGATCGCTCCACTGAGACGAGAGGACTGTGTAGGGAGCGCTCAAGACTGCGAAGTAAATATAATAGTATCAACAAGAGTGTGTCCCAAATAAAACGTAGAGTTTATAAAACCCAACACTATAGTTTTTGAATTGCAGGTAAAAGTTTGATGAAAACTTCTCAACAAAAAATCTAATATCTACCTTATGTAACAAACTTTACAGTTCAAATTACAACGTTATCATTGCGCGGCAGTCAACCTCGGTTAAACGATTGTGTGTAGTATATGCAAAAATAGACGATAAATTTCTCTTACGTATGAGTCTTACTCCAAGTCAAATTATTACACTACTAGATGAAAGCCCGGCTTCGCTCGGGTGAAATAAATAAGAAAGAAATAAAGAAAACATTTATTCGTGACAGTAATGCAAACGACGAAAGAAATAGTGTACAAAAAATTATAAAATAAAAACATAACAACAACGGATTATGATGAAACTTCGTATACAAATATAGTTTGTAGTGTAGATAAACATATGAAATAGGAAGTAAAAGATTACGCTGACGAAGTCACGGGCAAAGTATCTTTATAAGTTAATCCTAAGTATTTTTATAAGGCTAGTATTTAAAGGCACATAAAAAATTTGACACCGTAATCAGTACTGATTTGTATAGCTAAAATACTAATCGTTCATTAAAATTCGGTTCAGATGTGCAATTGTTAAATGATGATGTGCCAGTCAGTATTTTTGGTGCGAAGTCAGAGCTGCTACCGCGAACGAACACGTATGAAGTTCGTGTATCTCCCTCTGTCGCACTTGAAAATTCGAGCGACACAGAGGGAAATAAATACACGATGTTCGTTCGTTTTCGTTTCGCGGTAACAGGAAGTCTACTACGAATTTCGAAATCCGAACTTCGTATGGTGCCGTCCCTTTCACTCATATGGTATATGACAGGAGAGTCAAAGAGACGGCACCATACGAAGTTCGAATTTCGGAGTAGACCCCCAGCTCTCTATTCTCCGCCAAATTCTATTCAGTGGCACCCTTTACACTCAAGATTATGTGTCAATATTATCGCGGTTTTCAAAATTGTAGGGATGTTGCTTCAATATTCATCAATATTCACATGATACGGATCGTTATATGAGTATTTCGCGTGATAATAATAACAGTTGGTAATATTTTCTTCAATTAATGGAACTTATTTAGCAACTTAATTTCGCCAAAGGTATTTTGCATTCCGATACGCGCACCATCCAGGAATAGGAGCCGTACGCGCACCAACCAGAGGGCCTACCGCGATCTGAAAACGAAGTATTTCCCTCTCGGCGCTCGAATATGCAAGTGCGACAGAGAGGCATGTATTTCGTTTTCGGTTCCCAGTAGCACTTCAGTCCGAGCGCGGCGGTCGGTCGAAGAAAGTCAAAGAATATTCCGTGCGTCGTCTGTCACACATATAATTTTTTAACTGAACTTGAAATTAGGTGATAATGTTTAGTATGACGTATATTTTACCAAAAATACCAATATATTGATAAATCACATTTGTTTTTTTAGTTGTATGGAACCCTCGGTGTCCGACGCACTTGGCCGGTTTTTCTCACATTTTGAATTTTATTTCTCATATAATAAAATACCCTATTTGTTTCAAAGTGGACGCCTGAGGACCTAACGCGAACCGAAAACTAATTATCTCCCTCTCTATCGTTCGAATATGCATGTGCGATGGAGAGGCAGCTGCTTCATTTTCGGTTCGCGATAGCGCCTCTAACGTCCGAGCGCGGCGAACGGTATGAGCAGTACTACTAAGTTATGAGATAGAGCGAGATAGGGATAGAATTTTGCTAGACGTTTAAAGGCTATAAGTCACCTAGTAGTTTGTCACAACAAAATAGAGATGCAGCTTTAAGATGGCGGACAGACTCAGCAAACATTCTAGTGGTGTCCTTTACACGATTAATATTATCACAATACTGGGGAGTCAATATTATTACAGTTTTGAAATTTGTATAGTTTCTGCTTCAATATTCACGTGACACGTATCGTGATATGAACGTATCACGTGATACTAATAACCATATAACAGGCCCCATACATTCGCTTTGATGGCGGTTATTGTGACAATCGATAGGTGTCTAGAACGCTTGAAAACCACAAAAACAAAACGCTGCAGACGCGGCTAGCCGAATCCACACAATGGGCGATGATGGCCCATCACCCAGAACGCAGCCCAGCAACCTGGCCAACATACCGGACGCAAAAATAGTTCACGATTTTCGAACATAGCCGACACTGTCAACCAACAAATTTAATATAGCAATATAGTCTGTGGGCAATATGGCCGACGTTTTGTCATCAAATTAACACTTTTAAATGCAAAATACGCGACAATCCGAATTTTGCGGATACATATGTTCAACTCCAAAATCGTTATTTTTATACGTTCTTCAATTTGAGACAGGTCTCGTTCGGGTCTACCGTACCCCTGCACGAAATTATTAATATAGAAATTTAAGGGTTCCGTAGTCAACTAGGAACCCTTGTAGTTTCGCCATGTCCGTCTGTCTGTTTGTATGTCCGTCTGTCTGTCCGAGGCTTTGCTCTTTGATTGTTGGTGCTAGAAAACTGCAATTTGGCATGGATTTATAAAGCATTAATCTGACAAAATGGTAAAACGAAATCTAAAAAAAATTTTTAAGTGTACCTCTCCTGCACGTAAAGTGGGGATGACAATTTTTTTTTGCTTCAACATTACGGTGTGGTTTGTTGTTGGATAGGTCTTTTAAAATGAATAGAGGTCTTCATCAAATATTTTTTGATAAAGTGAACATTTTCGGAAACACTCCAAAAGAAAAAAAACCGGCCAAGTGCGTGTCGGATTACCCACAAAGAACGGTTCCCTACCGACACCTACCATATACCACACAACACACACTACCAGTCCACATTTAAAACCACTAATCTAGTAGCTCTGTGAGCTGCGTAGACCTCGTGAGTGTGTTTATTTTACTTTTCAAAACTTTACATGACAAACAAAGAATAGTACATTACTGCAGAGGCCGTGAAGTAGGACTCGTTTTATCCGGCCTCGTCTACGACTTGGCCGTTTATCCCAAACTCGTCCAGCAATCCCTGTTCCGGTCCAGGATTGTATAGTACTTTTCTCAAACATGTTAAAAAAAAAACAATTAAAAACTACAATGTACAAAAATCTAAAAACTAAAAAATACAAAACGTCCCAAAAATACCAAAGCTTTCACGAAAAATAACAAATACAAATAATAACGGAAATTAAAAAAACACGAAAATTGCTACAAAAAAAATCCATAAAACACGAAAAATCAAAAATATCAATATAATAAAAAACGTGAAAATGAAAAAAAAACAAAAAACTGATGAAAAGTACAAAAAAACACGAAAAACTTTTAAAAATCCAGAAAGCTCAAAAAACGCTAAAAAATAACACGAAAAAACTAAAAAAAATACCTTAAATACACGAAAAACTCGAGAGAAACAACAAAAAACACCAAAAATACAAGCACGACTTAAAAAAAACACGAAAGGAGTAAAAAATACCAAAAACCACGTTAAAACTAATAAAAAAAATCAAAAACAAAAAACCTCATGAAAAGTTTAAAAAAAATTCAAAAAATCTTTTAAAAAGTCCAAAAACATCAAAAAACACAAAAACGCTACAAAATAACAAGTAAGAAGTAAAAAAACACCAAAAAACACGTAAAACTAAAAGAATACCAAAAAACAAGAAAAACTGACGAAAAGTACGAAAAAATACGCAAAAACATCAAAAAACACATAAAACGCTTCCGAGTAAAAAAGAAAAAAATACCAAAATTAACAAAAAAAAAACAAATAATGCCACAAAATACAAGCACGATTAAAAAAAACACGCAAGAACTATAAAAATACCAAAAACCACGTAAAAACTAAAAGAAATACTAAAATTCACAAAAAAAACGAATAAAACCCAAAAATACATAAAAATAAAAAATAAACAAAAGCCATGAAAAAACAAAGAAACCTGACGAAAAGTACAAAAAAATAGTCCAAAAACATCAAAAAAACACTAAAAACATGAGCAACAAAAATATTGTCGAAAAGTACAAAAAAAAATTAAGACTTAAAAAGTCCAAAAATATCAAAAAACAAAAAACTTCCTTTGTCAGTTGTTTTTAGTAAGCAAATTTAAAAAGTTAGAGCAGCGGACAATAATGTTAGTTTCATACATTCTCCATAAAAGCCTGGGAGCCATAAACAGGTAACTTCATGTGCTCTATTCGTGACATTAATGCATGCATACATTTAGGCGCATGTTTGAGAAAAGGATATTTCACGAGAATCAGTGGAAAAATGCGCCCTGAAGAGGCATAAAAATGCAACGATGGCAAAAAAATGTTCAAGGTACTTTAACGCTCTTTGTACCTGATAAAGTATTTGAACATATTTCGGTCGACACCAACTTTTTAACTTTTCATATCGTAGGTTTTCATAAGTAACTTCATTCTCTCTATCACTATGCCTTTGCGTTATATTTTCTCGCCGCTGAGGTGAAAAGTTGTATGTATCACACGAGAGCAAAGATATTTGCATCCCGTGTTTTTGAGTCCCTCGCTACGCTCAAGATTCTAATTTTGAATCACTCGCTACGCTCGTGATTCAATTGTAGAGTCTTTCGCTTGCTCGGGACTCAACATCAACACTCGCAGCAAAAAATTACTTTGCTCTCTTGTTGAACAAATAACTATTGTTCGGCTCGCGGGCGATGTCAACGGAACGGCGAGCAACGAGCGCTCGCGGGTCGCACCTGTGTGCGTGCGCTCACACATAGACAGCTCCCGCTCCCGCCCACAGCAGCGCGACAGAAATATTGCTTCAAAAATTCGAGATGTGAAAAGTTGCTCAGCTAGGCATTTCTCTTAATAACCATTTTTTAATATCATGCACAAAACTTTCTCAAAAATGTGACAAATACTTTTCTAAAAACCGCATCAAGATCGATGAAGCCGAACGCGAGATAATTGTGGACAAACAAACGTAAATACAAACATACGGGTCAAACTGAGAACCTCCTTTTTATGAAGTCGGTTAAAAACAAATGTTCACATAATGTCGAATAAAAAAACTGCAGTATTTGAAAAAAAAAACTACAGTATTAGAAAAAAAAAACTTATATCCATTATTTATCAACTAGGTCAAAAACTACACAAATAAATGTGAAGATTAATATAACAAACATGTGCATCTAATACAGAACCTTATATTTTGAAGTCGGTTACTTTTGGGGACGATTAAAACACGAGGACGATTGAAACGTTTCAATCGTCCACAAGCAAGTTGTTTCTATCGTCCCCACACTACGTTTTTCACTTCAATGACAAATATTATATATAAAAAAACCCGAACGCTGATCAACGGCCATTAAAAACATTCGTTTATTCCTAACTATGACACCAAAATAATTCGATTAGTCAAAATACAAGAGTAAAAGGATTCAATCATGACCGACCGCATGTTCTCAGTGTTGCGTCAGACGCGTATTATAGTTTTCGTGAAATTTGACTTGTTTCAATCATGACGTGTTTCTATTGTCCCCGGTCTACCCTACTGTTCATGCCTTTACTAAGTAAGTGGGCGCTTTTTTTTTGCTTCAACCCTATATGGATAGGTCTTTCAAAATAAATAGAGGTCTTCATCAAACACTTTTTGATAAGTGAATATTTTTGGAAATATATCTTCCAAGAGAAAGAAAAATGTTTCCTCCTCTAATTTTTGAACTATGGGACAAAAAATATGAAAAAAATCATGAAAGTAAAATTTAATAAAGACTGAATGAAAACTATAGCGGACATGATCAGTTGAGCTGTTTTTCAGATATCGTAAAAAGTCTTCCCTTCTTAGTTTAAGACGTATGAAACGCTGTGAAAGTATTCTCTTTTGTTTGTTATTGATTTTTTTAAAGCAAGTTCATTGGGAATATACCGAACGAAACCCTACACTGAGTATGACCCGACATGCTCTTGGCCGATTTTATTGTAGCCATATAATAGGTCGATTCATTAAAGCTGGCGCGGATTTTGTATGAAACTGTCATATTTTTCACATACATTTTGCGCTAGCTTTTGTCAATTAACTTATACTTCATTTACCTTTGTATATGTATAAGAATAATCCGCTAGATTCCGGGGTGGGTTACTAGTTAAAAACGATTGTTAGTCTGTACGTACTATTTCCTAAAAGCATTTATAAATTTACTTACCTACTCGTAAGTAATAACTTTTATGATGACTTCAAAAGTATAACATTTTTAAAAGAGGTTGTAATCGTTTCACCTAGAATATGGCTGCTACACATCAGAATATGGATGTCCGGGTTGCGGAAGGAAATGCAAAAGGCTGCGAGCGCTTACATCACGAGAGATAAAGACTTCAATATCCCAATCGAATACCTAACGCGGCCGCGCGGCTGACAGGGAGACTTCTCTTAATGCCCAATTGAAATCGTAGGCCATGGACGTTCTTAATTTCTAATTAACACCGTAGTCTATGGACGTTCTTAATTTCCAATTGTAATTAACAAATAAACATTACTATCGGTTATTAAATAATCATGTTTCATCTGTCTGGATGGGCATATACCATGCGGAGTGAGCGAGGCAGCAACAGACGCATCGCCTTTACGCACAGCGGGCCAGGCGCGGGACGCGCGGGTGATTTCTACTTTTTTCCTGGCGTTATGCCCCCTCTTAACTAATATATCTAAATTTTTTTGTTCTTGTGGAAGAGCCATATGAGTACGAGCTTCTAGTGCGTTCGCATTTATAGTGGGCTCGCATTTACTCGTAGTGCGCTTTCTGAAGGGAAAAGCTTCGGACCTTCGGCCCTACGCAGAACTCGGCCTCCGCCTTCGTGTGCCTCCTCACACACCTGTGGGCCTGCGGACCTCAGGGTCTCTTTTAAGACATTTTGGGATAGAAAGTATCCATGTGGGCACGCCATTCAGGCCTTCGGTTTTATAGCTATGGCTCGCATAGTAAGCGCGTACTGAAGGGATACTGGAACACGTTAGGCCTCGCGGTAGTCGCAGTACTTACCCTTACGTGCCTTGCTGCTCACGCGTGGGCTCGACCTTCAAACCTTTAGCTCGCCGGCTGGCGTAGAAAGCGCCCTGGTGAGACACTTCGGTCTTTCAGTCCCACTAGCCTCGACGCTCCCCTTTGAAAACTCAGCGATATTGAGAATCCACGTAGGCTCGCGCAGAGAGCGTGACCCCTCCACGTTCGGCCTTTTAGGCACTTCGGGCCTTCTGACCTCTGCCTTTGGTCAGGCTCTGCCTTTGGTTTAACGTGCCTCGCCACTTACCTTTCGGCTCTCAAGTTCTATTTGTAAGAACTCATAGATAGTGAGTGTCCGTGTGGGCTCGCCCTTTTGACCTTCGGCCCTCGGGCTCGCGTAGCGAACTCTCTCAAAGGAAGCTTCGAGCCTTCGGCCCCAGGTTCTCTTGTAAGTCACTCGGGGGTAGGAAGATTAAGGATGATTCACAGTAGGCCGCTCCGTGTCCGAGCCAGCCCGTTTTCTATGACAATAAAACGACGGCCGTTGCGCGGCCGGGCCCAGTGATGCTCGGAAGCGGTCCGACCCGACCGCCTTTGTTCAACCCAAGCGTTTGACGGCCGACCCAGCTACGGCCGAGGCTCAAGGAGCTCGGTCTGGGCCTAGCCCGGAAACGGAACGGTCTAATTCGAATCATCCTTTATACGTGGGCTCGCCCTTAGGACCTCCGGCCCTCGGGCTCACGTAGAGAGTGCTCTCCGATGGAACATTTCGGAACTTTGGCCCTACGCTGAGCTCGACTTTCGGTCTACTATGCCTACGGTCCGCTTGGTGGTAAGCGGTTACCGCAACCTCCAGTTGTGGAAGGAATTCCCTGCCGATGTTTTCGCAAGGGACTACAGTAAGCGTTTATCTTGTAACTCCAGGGGTGTTAATGCGCGTTGCCGACTCTTTAAAAATGTATACACTCATTTCACAACAGAAGCGTGTTAGGGAGAAATGTATATATATTATTCTATAAAAATAATAAAATAACATAAAATTAAAAAATTTGAAAAAGCCACGACGGTTTTACCTAATTGAGAAATAATAAAATAAAACAATTAAGAGCCCCCAACCATATACGAAGTAAGTACATAAAGATAAAAGTAGGTTATAAACGGTTGTATGATTGCTAGGTATAGTTACAAACCCAGAAAAATCCGTCGGGGGCTGCCATTGCCATGTCTGTTCTTAATTTCATTAAACTCAAGATATATTACATAACACAGCAACTTAAATCGAGGTGCCTATTACACAGAGCACATAATCTTACTTCATTTCAGGGCAGGCAATAGCAGCCCCCGACGGATTTTTCTGGGTTTGTAAATATACCTCGCAATCATACAACCGTTTTTCAAACCTACTTTTATCTTTATGTACTTACTTCGTATATGGTTGGGGGCTTTTAATTGTTTTATTTTATTATTATTCAATTAGGTAAAACCGTCATGGGTTTTTAATTTAATTTAATTTTAGTTCATTTTTGTTGTGTGTTTTACGGTAATAATTCACCATTCAAACAGTTACGTGTTATGTCATTTTCTTTTTAAAACTAGTGTTGTGACCAAGTCTGTCGTTTCGATTCAGAAGATATTTCCGTAAATTAATAGAAATCAATTTGGTAGGTATACGCATATATTTATAACTATAAAATTATAACAAAATCTGTTGACGCTGTAAACCTAAATATTATTAAAACTACGTATAGTTGGAAAATATGCGCAATTTTATTAATTGACATAAATGACAGAGAAAAACTGTGACAGCTGTAAAAACATATACAACATAAGAGCCACTGATACCAGCCCGACTAGTATGATAGCTTATACAGTAACGTTATATGGCCAAAATGTACTGAAACGTCACATGAAACGTGACGATATAAGCTATCATACTAGCCGGGCAGGGGCCTTTCAGCTCGAAGTACGAATATTTCTATGGAGATGTTAGTTTGTTTGTTTGTACCAGATGTCACTCTCTATCGCACTGAAGTTCAATCAACGCCTTTCGTTGTTTGGCCTTTAGTTCCAGCCCCTTCTTTCGTGCTGAAATGGATGTGAATGCGGACGGTACCTTACTGCGTACCTTGGTGCGGCACACCATCGTCTCTCAACGTCGGCGCCTTATTTGACATACGGCTGCTGCCTGCCACGAATGTCTGCGATACTGGTGAAGAGCCTAGTGCCTTCGTAGGCGGCGACACTTTTGCTTCTGCCTTGCGTTCAGCGCGAGTAATGCTACGGGTTTTTATTCCACTCGGCGTGCGAAATACGTAACATAACATATTTCGAGGTGTACACATGTGTGGTTCGAATTTACACTAGAAACGGTTCAAAGACCACTTTGTTGAACTGTACACCTAAATATTACTAAAACTCCGTAAAGTTGGACAATATGTGCAAAATTTATTGATTGACAATAATGACAGACAGACCGTCCAGCTATGGCATCAGCATAGCGATGACCTGATTAAGAGAATATGTCTGTCTTTCTTATTTCTTCTTAAAATATTCCGTGTTGTATGGAATATAGAACGCCATACATAATAAATTTCATTTTTTTTGTTTGAGGAGACTCATAAAAACATTTCAAGAATCGGCTGTAAAATCGATTCAATCAACCATTCGTTAATAATCGCTTCATTTGACAAACGATACGTCTTAGCCTCATCACTACAAACGTCAATTCATAAATGGCAAATAGTTGAAGTAACAGATTACAAGGTATATGTCCGACTACCTGCTTTTATTATCTTGGACCAACCCAATATAAGTACGTGTCGACCTCAAAGGGCCGGGATACGTTTTTAAGAGGTTTTACGCTTCAAATCGGCCGACGAGGGCCCGGCATTATTATTGAAGAGCGTTAATTGATCGTGTAATTGAAATTTATTGAACCTTGGACTTTAGGGGTAGGGACATCAATTGAGCCCTTTTAAAGAAGTTGAACAACTACTTATTGATCACGAATGTAGTGACTAAACAAATCAGTACTATAACCTCCCCGCAGTGGGAGTTGGGGACTTCACATAAACCTTTCTCCTCCATATCTCCTACGCACCTCATTTTGATCTAGTCAGTTATCAAACTCAGAGCTTTCTTCTTTATAACTTATTGTAAAAGGTTTGACTTTTACGAGCCGCAAGTGCGAATTCAAGACGATGGTACTTCTACGCTCTGTTTGAGCCCTCGCTTAAGACCGAACCCCGGTTGAAAGCTAAAGACTGTGGATGGCTGGACACCTCAGCGCGATGGATTAAATTACCAGCATTCACAGAGTGCACTCAAGACCCTACTCTGAGTTTTTAAAATCCATACTTTTTATCCAACATTATCGTTGGCACGACCGGTCCTCTTATACATTCTGACTTAACAACTCTGTTGATACCAGTGAACCTCAGAATTTATACCAACAAATCCAGGCAGGAATCAAGGCGCTCCGCGGGTCTTCTAATTGACAACAACTAAGATGTTCAATCTATGTAGATGCTAACATCGAAATATAATAAGTATGGAAGCATAACCGTCGCTCAAAACTGGTGCCACAAAATCTAGTGCCAAAGGCGGAGCTTACGTTTCCAGTGACGTTTCAGTGCCCGATCGCAACTCAGTCAACTATCCGACGTAGAGTTGAACGGTTGACATTGTGTCAAATGAAAATAATTAAATTTTAATAGTTACCGGCAGCAGATATTATTTTATAAGTGTTGTCTAGCACTATTAATTGATGCATAAGCCACACGAATGGCAAGCTGGAAGATATTTCTTTTCATTATTTAAATATTCAATTTACAACAATCCCATACATTTGGGTGATGGATGCCGCTATGCAATATATGTTGCGGTAAAAGTATATTTGAATATAAATAAAAGCGTACAGATAAGTACGCTTCCGATATGAGTTAATAACATCTCAAAATATGCACAACGAAAAATTAGTGAACAAAAAACGCATTTAGTGAAGGTTGATTTTTCTCGGACAAGAAAAAAGTAGAGATGAGGAAATACATGAAATTGAATACTGTCAACGATTACATAGTAATTGGGTCTAAAACCACAGTATGCTCGCCTTTTTTATACTACGACGGTGGCAAACAAGCTTACGACCTGCCTGGTGGTAAGCAGATACCGTCACCTACGGTCGCTTTCGACTCCAAAATAATCACAAGCGCTTTGCCGATCCTTTATTAACTCGAGGATGCGGTGTATCAACAGCTAGAGACATAATGCAAACTCGCTCACAATAATGCTCACTCTTATCACAGCGTATCCTCGGGAGCTCTGGCGACCTTATTCACCCCCGCCTTTCTCACTGACGGACAAGCAATATTGGTCAAATCGTTTCGAAGAAATCTAAACTTGCCTGGAGGGCACTTCCTCCGTTTTGTCATAGATAAATAATTAGGATGAAAATAAATTCACTTATCTTAGTACTGATGTGTTTTGATAAAATTTTGGTCAATCAACCCAATCACGATTTACTAAAATTTACCGGACCTAAATCAAGTTTAAGATTTCATTTGCACAACTGTTTGATATTTATCGGTGAGGTTTAGTATATAGTATAGAAGTTTATTGATACTAGCAGATGAAGTAGGGACTTGCTAGATTCACTAGCCAGCTTTTTGTTCTTACTTTCGTTAAGAACGCGATCGTGCTAGCTATATACTATTTCGCGTTAAGCCTTATTGACACACGTACGAGACTCGTATGCGAGTTTCACTACATTGCGGGGTTAGACCGATCGATGGAACTCATTACGAGTATACCACGGTAACCCGCAATGTAATGAAACTCGCATGCGAGTCTCGTGCGTGTGTACATAATAGGTCTTTAGTCGCTTGTGTTTGGGGCAATAGACGTTCCATCTTGACGGTATACTTTAGGAGAGAGTAAGGTTCATTATTGGTTTTACTGGTTAATTTTATCATATCAAACTATTAATACTTAAATCCAATTTTAGAATAGGTCCGTTGATAATTATAAATTAAAGATATAAGATTGAAAGAAGATACAAGATTGGGTCCTTTTGTAGTACACCATCCATGTCAAAAGTAGGCGTATTTATATCAAGTTCAAGAAGACTGAATTCAACTAATTAATGACAAATAAAAATCACGCGTCAAATGTATTCTAACCAGTTACGGCACATGTAACTTTTTTTATTGGTGCAATAGTGTAAAACCTTTGTGAAAATGTAGTCTACTTAAACTATTTTGACTATATGATTGGCCAATGATACATAAGACGTTTTAGTTTTAAGATCGTGAAAAATTGACCAGATTTCGACGTCAGTTTTGTTTGACGTGACTCTTCTATACTTATTATTTTTCTATGGATGCTAATTAATTGCAAACAGTTATTGCAGGCTGAGAGATCAACAAATTTTGGTTTTAGTCGCAAGCTCCCCAGGATTTATATCAATTTATATAAATCACGCTAATCTTTTTCGACTTGAAAAGAATTGTCATTGTATATTAAATGCTTTAGCGTTACCATGCATTGGTCGAGTGTATGTTTACTCTATTTCCTGTGAGATAACACTATGTCTAAATTTTAGTTAGCATGCTCCTTGAAGTTGGTGAACTGTCCTTTACTCAGTTAATTTGTTTGCTGAGGTGGGGTGTTTGTTATAGACCATATTGCTGTAGAGATGGCGTTGTATCGTAAGAATTTATGGAATTCCCATGCTGATTATAAATTAAATTAAATCCATCCGCTCATTTTCATGAGATGCCGAGACAAATGAACAGACAGACAAATAGACACACAGACAAACAAAGGTAGCATTATGATCAAAATTCAGAAACTTTTGAAGTGTGTTCTGGTATCGATTCTGAGAGCCCTCAATACATTTTTTTCTTAAATCTTCAATATCCAGATTTGAACTCTACAGCTTTATTATGGCGCCTATTATTTTAACGAAATTTGTTAGCGCAAATTTCATTTCCCAATCAAATGTTGTCAACTGCTTTTTTAACCGACTTCAAGATTTCAAAAGAGGAGGTTATCAATTCGGTTGTATGTTTTTTTTAATGCTTGTTACTCCATAACTCCGTCATTTTTTAACCGATTTTGAAAATTATTGTTTTATTGTATGGAATCTAAGAGTGCACCATCTAAGTATAGTAATCTCTCACCGGCCTTCCCCATTAAAGTCGGTTTTTTTTTTCTTAAAAATTATTTCAACTTTATTCCCATATATTTATTTGTCAAATACTAATTTTGTCAAATGATTACTTACAAAATATGGTTAGGCTGATTGTTAGTGACAAAAAATTATGCAAATAAATTATTGGTAAAAATAATGCTTGGTCAAAAAAATGATCCCCAGAAGCTTAGTTGGTTAATTTATCTTGTGCTAAATGTCACTTCCCGTAACGCCATTAATTATAAAATGTGTGTACAAAAAGGTATTCACGGGCCATAACGCAAAAAACGATATTATTTGAATTAATCCGTGAAATGACAATTTTATTATATAGGTAACCTGACTTTCGTTGCAATCGCGGGTCACAGCCGATCCCACTTTATACAACAATGACACATTCCAGTATCTTAAAATTCACTATATACAGCCAATCCATGTCAAGTGTGCTAAATGCTGGGACAATCCAATGCCACGCATGCCTGAATATCCAAAAAATGCGCCTGATACGTTTTTATTTACAAAATTCGCTGAACAGGATCGAACTTAAAACCAGCAGCTTTAAACCTCTCGAAGGGAAACCAGAAAAAATGTCAGATGCCATTGTGTCTATGAGGCGTGAATTTGGGAGCAAATAAGGGTTAAATCGAGCTTATAAATGGACCAAACCAGGCTTAATGTGTAAAACTACCGCTTTTTACTTCAAAAAACACGAGTAGGTGAGCAACTCGCCATCTCATAGCACAATGGTTGTTTACGGTACAAGTTTGGGACGTAAGTAATTGCTCAACAAGTGGCGGCGATCACAAACTTTTTGACCGAGACTTTAAGAACGTCGGACGTTTACAGTTACGTCAATTTTAAAATATTAATTAGAAGTACAGTTAAGAGGACATGCAAGTTAAATCTTTGGCCCCTTATTGCATGGTGACAAATTGTGGCTACCAGACTTCGAGTATGTTTTTTTTTATGTAGAATTTAGTTCACTGGCTTATTTCAATAATACAGCATCTTTTTGTAGGTACTACTGCTGCATTCGTCTCTTATCGAGGCAACTAGAAGCCTTGATAAGTTCGCTGTGTACAAACTCGTACCTTAATCTTTTGACAAATACAATAAATACTGTTTGGTTTGTGTAAGGGAAGAGTTACTTCTACTCGTATTACTGAGACTCTTAAATTATGTCTGCTGTTGAATATAATTATAAGCTGTAAAACGAAAATTTTCCTAGTGGGTAACTTATATCGTTATCAGTCAGGCTGCTGTTTGAGGTAAATCAATAAAACCTGTTCGGTCCCGATTAAGCCACTGATAATTTAGACGTTCCTGTTGTCACAGGCAAAATTACTTGTAGTATGACTGAATGCAATGAAAAAAAAACCGCAATAAAAAACTATTAATAATACGTTACCTCGAATGCACACACATACATTGGTATACAAGTAAGGTAGGATGATTAATATACTATTATATAGGCGGATTTACGGGTACTAGCGATAAAGGAGCCAAGAACACTTGTAATGGTCAAGCCTGACGAGTTTCATACGACGTTTACTTTTTCAAAACATTTGAGAGGAAAAATCCATTCTACATTACTTAGGAATATTGTATCTATAGGTATGCTGTTAATAATTTGCTTTGACTTTTGGTGGCAACAGGTTATTGCTTAGGTACATGTGTATGTATTGTTACATCGCCAAAAGTATTTTCAGTGGTGAAATAAGGTATCTATTATTAATTAGCACTTTGGTTTTCTACATATAAATAATAATATAAAACGGGGTTTATGTACTTGAAACAATCGGTCGTCCGTTCGCATCGTTCTTGCGTTGTAACACGCCAGGGTTAGAGTGTCGTCTTGTGAGAATTAAGGATGATTCACAGTAGGACGTTCCGTGTCCGGGCCGGCCCGTTTTCTTCTAGGGAAATACGCCGGCCGTTGCGTTTGCTGTCATAGAAAACGGGCCGGCCCGGACACGGAACGGTCTACTGTGAATCATCCATTAGAGTGGTAACCAGGGATTTTTAGTACCCTATACCCAAATGTTACCAGAAACGCTACCGGAGTCTGGGATAGTGGAACTGCTGGGGGAAAAAATCATCCTCTTTTTGCGTGTAGGGGAGGTACTCATATAATTTTTTTTACGATTTTAGTTTACGACCTTGTCAGTTTTATTGATATTTATATCCATACCAAATTGCAGCTTCCTAGCACTAACAATCAGAGCAAAACCGCGGACAGACAGACTGACAGACAGATGACCATGGCGAAACTACAAGGGTAATTTCGCCCTATCCTAAATAAAGCTCCAAACCCATACAAAATGCAATTTATGTATAGTTGTTATAATCAGTCTTATCATTATACAGGATAACGCGCATAACGATTGAAATCTCGTTAATTATGAAAGGCAGTACATCAGAGGCGGTGTTATTAGCAAACCACATTTATTTTATTATTACATTATTTTCCACGTCTTTTTATTTTATAAATGAAAAAACAGGCAAAAACAATTCACGTTAAATCACAACTGCTTAACCCAAATAATTTACGTCACTCACGAAAAATATTTCTGCCAATATTAAACATTTCAAACATATAATTTCTCCGATTCACACAGCATTAGACAAAATGCAACCATATTAAATGTATGAAACCGACACAACACGATAGACAAATGTGAATGCGTTGAGGCGTTACTTTGCACATTCCATGATAAATCTCTAAATCCTTTTCCTATTCCGTTTATACATACATTAGCAGAATTGCAAAGGAATATTGTACAGAGATTCATTATCATATTAGCGTTTTCCCTATTGTATCATAATTCATAACGGCGCCTGGAGTCCACTTCGGCACTTGGCATAGGCACTAATATTCGAAATCAACTGCTGTCACATAGCAAATTATGGCCATTCAAACTAGAGTGGAAAATAGGCCCCGTTGCAATTAAAACAGTTTACCTTCATTGAAAAGCTACTGTTAAATATAAGAGGATATTTTGTACATACTTTTTTTAAAAGCTCAGTGTTACCATCTCAGTATCCATATCTCGAAATTGTTAGTAGACAGACTTCCTTGCCATGTGTCTGAAATATTTGCAGGTACCTACCGCTTTTAAACTATAGATGAGACGGTGCATAAAGTCACTCGATACTTAACGTTTATTTTACAAAGTGGCTAATCTGCGTTTATCTGCGTCCCGGGTATTGTTCCGGAAGCCTGGCATTTCCCGGTTGGAGAAGCTGCTGTTACGAATTTAAGTTAAAATTCAAGTTTCCTGATCTAAAGTTCATGAAGACAATTTGATTGCGTCGCACAAGCAAGACACATACTTAATTACTTGTTTTGAACCGACTCATCTTCATGGTTTTAGGGTTGAGTAAATCAAATGGAAAAAACGGAAACCATCCAGGATCAGTTGTGCGTCTGTCTGACCGTCCGTACGTCTGTCATAGCTAATTTGCTCCGAAACCACTGGACCGATTCAGTTGGAATTTGGAACACATAATGTATAAATCAGTGACCTAAAGACGGGCGAGTAAAGTATATAAATGAATATATGGAACCACCTTTGGGGGTTCAGAAAAAATAAAAAAATGATTGGAAACTATATCGTGTGAGATAAGGAATGATTCCCACTAGACCGTTCCGTTTACGAGCCGGGCTGCTTCCGAGCCTCGGCCATAGATACGAGTATATCGGCCGTCAGACGTTTGTGTTGACCAAAGAGCGGCCAGGCCGGTAGCATTACCATGAGTTTGCAGTGACCGTATTCGCTAGCGACTGCGTAAACAATCAGTGTGGAGAATAAGTACAGCGCCTCTGGTGGTCACTCATAGAACTACAGATCGTTACTCGTACCGTGAGTCAATTACACGTTTACTATACTCGCTAGCGTTAACTCGATTTATCGAATAGTTTACGTTACGATATGGATTCTAGTTAGGCATAACTTCACAGCATACAAAGCTCTCTTTCTAACTATACTGAAAAGACAGAACAAGGACGATATTGGACAAAAGGTTAAGTATGGGTATTTGGCTTCCTTTCAAAAGTATTGAAATAAATCTGCTAATTTAAAGTGTCATAGAACAGTAGCACAAGGTTAAATGTTAGTTATTTGCTTTTGTTATTTTTAATTATTACTGCCATACCTATAAACTGAGTGCTGCAGTCTTCCCAGCTTTTATGATGTTTTTTTTGTTTCATGTGATTATATCTACATAGATTATACATAATTAATAAACCTAATCTCATTTTATAATATGTTGAAGTGCATTTTTTATTTTTTTCACATATCAGCCTGAATTTATCCCTGTTATTTGTCGTTCATCTTCTTACGCAGCCGTCGCTAACATATTCCATACTAAATAATGCCTTGCCTATATTATTTAGATCAATAATTATTACAATAATTTATGGAACAAGATATCTAATAAGCTTTTACGCTCCAATTTGCTAGTGAAATAGTTTACTACAGTCGATACGGTATTTTTCGATAGCGACTGTCAAATTGGTGACTCATGGTACCGATCTACGGCAACCGCTACAAAACATTAGTCGCTAGCGAATGATGTTAGCGTCTGGCGGGCGCAGTGAACGCGCGGTTGACTCATGGTACGAGCACAAACGAAATCTACTCGAAACGCGTTTATTCGGTAGCGACTGTAGTAACGTAATGTATGTTTTCGATAGCATCTCATGGTAGCGGTACGGGCCGCTTCCAAGCGTCACCGAGATCGAACGAGGCCGGCGTCTTGCTGCCATACCAACGGCCTGTTTAGCCTAGTTGGTAGTAACACTGCCTCGGAAGCTAGAGGTCCCGGGTTCGAATCCCGGCAAGGGCTTTATTTGTGCATTTAGCACGGATATTTATTCCTGGGTCTGGATGACTATATTATAAGCCGTACGATATACATATCGTCGCCTAGCACCCAAAGTACAAGCTGTGCTTAGTTTGGGACTAGGTCGTGCAAGATTGTCCGCCAATATTTATTATATTTATTTATAGAAAACGGACCGACCCGGACACGGAACGACCTTCTGTGAATCAGCCTTAAAAATACTTATTATGAGCATTTCAATCATATATTTTTATAATTATGAGATAAATAGTTTTACGTCATTTAAGAAAATAGACCCCCCCATCTCCAACCCTAAAATTTAAACGCAAAATAGTTCTTTAAGAGAATACAGGAAAATCTATAGGAAGTCTTAACAAAGTATTTCCGTCTTTGTCGTTGCAATATGCAAGTGCGACAAAGAGGCATATAATTCGTTTTCGGTTCGCGGTAGCACTTCAGGATAGTGGTTTTTAATATGGAGTAGTAGTAGTAGGTACGGCACCCTCTGTTGCGCGTAGGCCGATGCGCGCTTGGCCGGTTATTTTATGTATGCCTCACGATAATTATTTTCCATGATGTCCGCAGATTGATTTATTGGCGATGGTCTTACGATATGTATGACCAGAAGGAATTGGAAGTCCTAAAATGTAATAGGCACGCATATTACTTATTTTAGACGTATGTAGACCGAGTGAGACATCAACGGATAACAATACTTCTCGGAAAACATATCCTCATTTAAGAGCCTTCGCGTTACTAGTCTTCTTCAAATTCAAATTCAAATTAATTTATTGCCAAAAAATAATACAAAATCCCTTATACTAAACATAAAAACTTATACCTAAAACATTCGAATGAACCAAGACTTGACTTGAAGACAAGACAAGACAAGATGAAGACAAGACTTGAGCCAAGTAATGTTCAATAATTATCACATTCCCATACACACACTATACTTACAGTACTACACTATACTTATAAACAGTGTTTATAATGTGTTTATTAAACAAATTTTTCACTTAAAATAAACACTTACTCATATTAAGTGTCAGCTTGTGGCAACACCTAGGATGCCACGTTTGCACAAAATCCCGAACAGTTAATTCTAATTTCAATTTACCGTCAGTATAGCAGAAATTGATTTTATAAACAACGGTCCTGGTCGAAATGTTCACATTAATTACTTCATTTTGTCCATTCGTTGGATCGGGCGGACCGCTGTGCAAATTGGCGATTGTTTACAATGAATTTAATAGCCTCGTTAAACCTTGTTTTTCGATATTTTCAGTAAAAAATTAGTATGCCTGACTTTGCTTTAATTGATTTCGATTGAATAACTTTTCAGGATAATACCAATGATATTTTAAGTATAGATAGGTTATGCTCGAACATTACAAGCGCAAAAAGTGCTTCCAACATCGCGGCATCACACATTCGCATTTTGTTTTATTGTTTACAATACGCACACTTCGTCGAAAGCGTAAAAGAGATAGCTTTATCAAAATAATACATAAGAAAGAGACAGCCTTCACCCGGAACACCAATCACCGCACGTTTGACACAGATTAAAGAAACTAACACTAGGCAGAAGGTGCAAACTGTTTCTACCTATTAATCGACGGATGATAGCGAGTGTAAGTAATGGTAATACCGCTATCGGGTTGTCGTTTGCGTAGCAGGCACGTCAAAGAATTACAAAATAATTGACTCGGACACGGATTTTTGAATAAATGTACAGACAGCAAAACTAATCTTGTCAAAAAATGTTTCATGCCTGTTGATGTCAATCGATTATATTTCTATCAAGCAACAAAAACTTCTTACAGACCAACCTCATGTAGGATACAAGAAAGGACACTTCTTCACTTTTCGTCACTGGTACTCAGAGATATACTTTAAAAATTAACATTTAATAGTTACAGCATTATTTTCTTCTAAATAAACCCGAAGAAATAAATAGGGCAGTAAGTTGAAGTTGACTATGTAACCCATATAATCTAGAATTGAATGTGATTTAGTATGACGCATCTGTTACATTAATCTATGTTCGCAGTCTGTTTGTCTTTATCACTCTCATTGCAAATGACACTAGGTAGTCTCTTTCTCTGCGACAGTGTCTTCATGGCGTCATATTTGGTAAATTGAAGGATAAAATGGAAAAAATAACATAATTTCAGCTTACTTACTTGTGGTATGTGACGCCTGTTGCCTTAGTACGTTTGGATGTATAATTAGTGCACTTTCGCAACACGCATGACGGCATTTTTAAGGTCACTTACGTCGTTGGCGGGAACTCGTGTCAACATTCGCCTCTCTCGCTTACCCGGGAGCGACTGAAGCCAATAGGCGATGTTTAGCGTCTTTATAGCGGCACACTTTAGGTACGCGGGTAACGTATCTATACTTAAAATATCATTGGATAATACAGTTACAATTCTCGTATCCCTCTATTAAATCCGGTTAAACGGGTAATGGTGAATTTTACGAAAAGGCGAGGGTAGTTGGTTCATACAATGGTGAGTTGGATCAATGGTTGGTTGGTTGGTTGTAATATTTTAATTCACGATTTTCTAAACTCTAGTAACACATAAGACAATACTTTAATGATTATTAAGGGATAACATTGATGATTTCTAGTTCTTGCACCAGTAATGAAAGACAACCAGATTCTCTGGCACTGTTACTATAATATCGAATTTAGTATGTTGAAAAGAGGTCTGGTATATTGAACATTTCCATAAAAACTATTTAGTGAAATATTGCAACTTTTTAAAATAAATATGGATGGATATAAAAAGTGATCTCAATACATGACACCTCAGAATAGTTGGATAAAGAAATCTGTTAAAGTATAAATAATAAAATAGTTTTTCCCAAAAAAATTTCGTTACTAAGGCGACTTCCTGACTTGGTGGGGCGGGATCGATATGTCATAGGTATTTTGTTGTTTGGCGTAAGCTTACTGATGCGAAAATTCCTCACTTGACGAATTACTGTCAGTATTACTTTTGCGCAGTACTAATACGATGCGCAGAAGTGGGGCAGTACTGCATTAATGTCGGTTGACACTGACAGCTGACAGTTTTCTCATATCGTACCGCCTCCGCATCGATAAATCAGGAAGGCGCCTTAGATTCGCTTTTATTGCCGACTGTACCTTTTTTTCTTACCTTATCTTCATCACTCGTTGAGACGGTTCCAATGAACGCAAACATGACGGGTTTATCTTGTGTAGTTTAGGAGTTGATATGGCCACTTTCCGTCTCCATAATCAGATCAGCTCGGTGGTATAATAATATTGCATTGTCACCGAACTTACAATTATGCCAAATTTCAGCGCAATCTGATACCAGCAAGCGGCTGAAAAAAGGATTGGAAATTTTAATGACAACTAACATACTCCCTTACATACGTTATTTAAATAATTTATACCAAATTAAAACCGACTCCAATTAACTACAGAAAATACCGAAATAGCCATACGCGTAATGGTCCGACTTGCACGGACTAAGTGCTGAAAAAGGAGTCCATAACTATAACAGAAACTTGTTTAAAAGTCTGTCATATGTCCTTCGGAAAGTCTTCCTCGTTTAAAGGATGATTCACAGTAGGCCGTTCCGTGTCCGGGCCGGTCCGTTTTCTTCTAGAGAAATACGCCGGCCGTTGCGTTTGCTGTCATAGAAAACGGGCCGGCCCGGACACGGAACGGTCTACTGTGAATCATCCTTAATGCTGTTTATAAGAAGGCACTAACTATTATTTATTCCGAGCATGTGGTTCTTTCTCACACTAAACCTACTTATATGTTGCCAAGCTACGAATCCGAATGAAACTAATGTCAGCAACGGAGACATGGGAATCCAATACCCCACATTCCACGCTCGCCTCAATCAGAGAACAGTAAATTATAAAGACTGCTAATGTCTATTAAGTAAATTGTAAATACTACTATGTTTCATTCGTTTAAAGTAATGAGCCTGAGTGCAGCAGATCCGCTCATTTAAACGATTTGATTTCTGTACATCTTATCTATTCTCACTAATGCACAAATCAGAAAGTTTGAGAGAGACAAGTGACATCTGACAGGTGTTCACCTGTCAGTGTTTCCGTCTTCATTACTGAAAATTGTACTGAACTAACGTTGTGGTGTGTTAAGTTTATATGGGATTTAACATCCTGGTGTGCTTTCAACAATTCGTTACCAGCCGAAACTGATCATACTATCTGTCGCAATCTAACTCATTTTGGTGCACCATTAAGTTTAACGAGACAACTATATGAAAAATCGACTGGCTTAATACTGTCTGCTATAATGATGTCTGTGGTGCTAGCACCTAGACCTCCATTTTGACACAGTTATGCCATCTGTTAGGATATATTTTCATTGAGATCAAGTAGTATTGTGTTACGCAGCTAGTTAATTACACAGCGTATAAAAACTTAGGTACGCTAGGTAGATCTCACTGTCATTGCAGCGTGGAAAGTGACATTGATTGATAACCGTACGCACCCTCCAAAACTTTAGGTACCTATCAGCCCATGCATTGCGATTAAGTGAACCTAGTTACAGCAGCCTCGTTATTTTAAAGATTGAAACGACATTGTTAACACATTGGCAGTCTTCACAATTTACTAGTCTCAGGCTTAACTAAGTTTACCAAACACAAGTTGGGCTGGTTTAGTAACTACTGTACTATTAGGTTTGCAGTCAGATGCAATATAAAAAGCCTCAACGCTAATTATAAATTATGATTGTGTGAAAGAAGTGAAGAGAAAAGACGTGCATGGTTTAGATGGATTATTATTGCAGTTTTTTTTTCAACTGACCATTAATCATTAAATATGGTGCGTTTTGAAACGGGATAAATGTTGTGTACGACAGCAGTCGCTAAGCCAAGTTAGAGGCCTTTGGGCGACTTAAGAACTTCTAACCGTCAAGTTGTCCAATCACTTGACAAGGGGGTCGAAGTCGCACCACCTTTAAAAAAACACACGTACAAAATATCGTAATTGAGCTTTCAGGTCAAGGACTCATTTTAGGGCATAATCGGAAAAGCGCTAGGAAGGACTAAGACTCAGGAGGAGGGATTTTCCGGGGAAGGAAATCATTGTCAGGAAATTGGTCTAATCCGACTAAAGTCTAGTTTTCTCTCCACGTTACGATCAGAAGGCAGACGCTTGCGTAAAACTAGTATAGGTACCTACAAAACTTAGGGATAAAATGCCAAAGCGCACCTCGGGCACCTATAGGATACAACGGCGAAAACGCTAAGAAGACGATGATAGAACAAAAACACTTCCTACTAAATAACCACATAAGAAAGTGATTTTTGACTTTCTGTATCTAATGGATGCTCCCGAGGATATTTTAGTGCATTCATTATTTTGCCTACTCTTAATATCTTAACACACATCATGTCATCAACTTCCTATAAAAGGTTGGCAACGTGCTTGTGAGACCGACCACTGGAGTTGCAGTTGCCCATACGCACGACTTCCTTTTAGGATCAGGTAGGTCGTACGCTTGTTTGTCACTATCGTAATGATAAATAGAAAAAATAACATTAAAAGTTCCAGAAGGCACAGTGAGCTTTACTCACCAAAGACACGGCTTGCCAAATCAGGAAAGTGTCTACACACGGTAGGATCTAAAGTATATATGACAATAAATGAATCTGAATCTGAATATAATAAAATCTCGCTGGAGATAAAACAAGCTACTAGTGACGGGTCTTTCAATAAAAAACTTAAAATGATGTTGCTTTCCGGCGCCTACTACTCTGTCGATGACTTTCTCGGAAGCTAACAACTGCATTGATCACAAAATCAAAATAATGACTCATTTCGCTGGCTCAGCCTTGCCTTTCAAAATGTAAGTGTTTATAAACATTTGTAATCATACCTAACATACTCATCATTTTATTATTGAATCTATGGACGTATACAATGTTATATTTTATGAATAAACTAGCATTTGCCCGCGGCTTCGCCCGCGTACTAAGCGAAATTTTTAACCGTCTACAAATAACAGGTTCGTATGTTTGTCCACGATTATGTCGCGTTTGGCTGAACCGAATTAGATGCGGTCTCCAGAAAAGTAGTTGTTACATTCTGGGGGTTTCGGTATACGAAGTTTGGTGATTGTGATTCATTAACAGATGAACAGATGAAAAGTCAGTATACATTCTGAGAACCGGCAAACTGTTGAATTTCATTTGATTTTGGCAAAAATAAGGATGGAAAACTATTATTATACATTTCCGAGAGGCCGAAGGGGAAAGGGCCGATGAAATAAAAGCATGTCTTAAATGGCCCTTAGTAAAAGTATCGGTGTACTACAATAACATCAATAGGTCTGATAACGACCAAGCAGCGCGCAGCGGTCATAAACTCTGGTCCTTTGAAGTATTGAAATACGGCTAAGTCAATATCATGTGTAACATTTATTATTCCTAAAATTAAATTTATCAGGTAGGTTTTGCCAGTTGCCATTGGAACATCCAAAAGGAAAATTTGGCCTTACTTCTTTTGCTTTTGGACCGATTGAATTGCAATTTGGCACAAACTATCAAGAATTTAGAGCGCTCGTGGCCCAGCGGCACCCGCCTACCGCGTGCGGTGTGCGAGGTTAAGCAATGTGGGCGCAGGTCAGTTCTTGGATGGATGACCGCTTTGAGTGGTTACTAACTGACTGTCGTGCTTTGGAAGGCACGCTAAGGGATGATTCACAGTAGACCGTTCCGTGTCCGGGCCGGCCCGTTTTCTATGACAGCAAACGTAACGGCCGGCGTATTTCTCTAGAAGAAAACGGGCCGGCCCGGACACGGAACGGTCTACTGTGAATCATCCTTAAGCCGTTGATCCCGGCTGCAATCGTTAAGCCAAGTTTTAAGTTTTCATGCCCGCGCTATTTTATTTCAAAATCAATGCCAATTTTGAAAATAACGACCCATAAAATCATAAAAATCACACCCATATTAATATTTAGACATTCCAACCCCCTCGGACCCCAACAGAGGGGATGGTATTTCACGTCCTCCACGTGGGATTTTAAAATCATTGTTGTTTTCGTAATCAGCGACCTGATAAACCATAGAAACAACACCCATATCGATTTTCAGAATTTGTCACCAGATTTCTCCCTTTTAGGGGTTTATTTCTCAAAAAACCTGAAACACATGTTTACTCATTTATCGTTTGAAATACTCCTGTGAAGTTTCGAATAAAATAATCCAACTAATCTTGATTCCCCATACAAACTTCGGACCCCCATTTCACCCTTTTAGGGGTTAAATTTTGAAAAATCCTTTCTTAATGCACCTCAAGACCTTATATGGAACCTACATACTAAATTTGGAATCTCTAGAACCAGCAGTTTGAGCTGTGCGCTGATATGTCACTCACTCAGTCAGTTAGTTTTTTCTTGAGGCACAAACTTTCAAATGTTTTCATGTCCACAATATTAAATTTCAAAACCGATGCCATTTTCGTAATTAACGTCCCAAAAAACCATAAAAACGACACCCATATTAATATTTAGACATTTCATCCCCCTCGCACCCCAACAGGGGGGATGGTATTTCAAGTCCTCCACGTGAGATTTTAAAATCATTGTTGTTTTCGTTATCAGCGACCCGGTATATTATAAAAACAATACCCATGTCGATTTTCAGAATTTGTCACCACCTTTCCCCCTTTTAGGGGTTGATTTCTCAAAAAACCTGAAACACGTATTTACTCATTTATCGTTAGAAATACTCCTGTGAAGTTTCGAATAAAATAGTACAACTAATCTTATTTCCACATACAAACTTCGGACCCCCATTTCACCCCCTTGGGGGTTGAATTTTGAAAATTCCTTCTTTAGTGCACCCCTAGTCCTTATAAGGAAGCTACTTGCCAAATTTGGAATCTCTAGGACCAGCGGTTTGGGCTGTGCGTTGATATGTCAGTCAGTCAGTCAGTCAGTCAGTCAGTCAGTCAGTCAGCCAGTCAGTCAGTTTCTTCTTTTATATATTTAGATGATTGAGATTGAAAAAAATTGAGGACAATTTTTACACAATTCGAACCAGTCCCATAATAAGCTCAATAAGGCTTGTGTTATGGGTACTAGACGACGATATATTTAATAGACATATGCTTAAATACATAGAAAACATCCAAGTCTCAGGAACTAAATGTCTTTGCTCACCACATAAACAAATACCCTTACGGTGATTCGAACCCGGGGTCTCCAGCTTCGTATGCTGTGTCAATACTAGTATCATAAAGAACGCTCTATTGTAAAACGTGTCGTTATGGTGCTATGGGGCGATGCTTGAGGAGTATTATTTTGAACATTAAATAATACATACACTCACGTCTCTGAAGGGTCATACATAAGTATCTTTTTCTACTCCTGTACTTTTATCTATCATTTAAATAGTCGCTGACTCATATACAATGACACCAATAATATGTCGGTGAAAACTCTATAGGTATGCTGTCTGGTCTATAAAATCACTGTCTAGCGTGCTTTTATAGTTTATACATTGTTCAGAAAAGCACTGGTAACTTTTTTTAAGTGAAGCTTGTATCCTAATTATTCTTTAATACTTACAGTGTTACGAACAACAAGCAAAATAATACTTATAGTTTTCAGATCAAACATTATATTATTTACTGATATAAATAAATATATTCTTACCAAGTTAATAAGTTTTATCTATTATAGGTAATATTTATAAAATTTAACAGTTCGGATTCTGTCCGGACTCAGATTCAGTTTGGTTCGGATGTCAACTGAAACAAATTAAAAATAAAACAAACCATAAGCAAGAAGTGTCATATTGTTGATTTCCCACCAAAATTTCATTTGAAAGCGAAATGATTCAAGCTGATAAACTATTACATTACTGATTAAAAGGATTTTATTTGTGTTTGTGAAGAATAAAGTGTACGACGATTCTTTTAAAAAATGCTATTAGAAGAAAATACTACCGAAGAAATTGCGCAAGTTGCAAAATCATCATCATCATCATCATCATCATCATCATCATGTCAGCCGAATGTCAACTACTGGACATAGGCCTCCCCCAAAGACTTCTACAATGACTGGTCCTGCGCCACCCGCATCCAGCGGACACCTGCGACCCTGACCAGGTCACCAGTCCACCGTGTGGGGGGCCTGCCCACGCTACGCCTTTCGGTACGTGGTCGCCACTCGCGAACCTGTCCGCCCCAACGGCCATCGGTTCTACGTGCTATGTGCCCCGCCCACTGCCACTTAAGTTTAGCGATTCGAAGGGCTATATGCACAATAACTAGGGGAAAAAACATGGTGCGTGAAAAGTCTAACAAATACTTTATATTCCTTTGAAATTAGTCGTAGAAAAAGTATTGTATGCAACGGTGTATAAGTGGTCTAAAAACGCTCGTGGCGTCTTTACTTGCAATGCTCGCCGAGGCTCGCATCGCAACTCACGCCTAGTTGCATACAATACTATACCTACTAAAGTATGCGAAAGTCGGATGAGTAATAAAAATATTGAGAGAGATGTCTAATAATAGACAGCTTTTAGTAGTGGTAATTAAACACTTAAATTTCCTTGCCTCATAAAATACACTATATTTTGAATGGATACGGCATGTATAAAATACGATTTGGTATAAAATACATCAAATTTTCAAATTACATTCTGTAATTAAAATCGATTTGAAAATTTGATGAGACCGATATCGAGAATCGCGATATAGTGATCATGTTACAAGACCCTCCTTTATGGGGAAAAACTATAGAGAAACACGAAAAGGAAAAATATAGATTCTGCCTCAGGGGTCTATTCTGTCTGTTTTACTTATCCTACTGCAATAAAAGATCTCTTGTGCCCTGGTATCTTCAGATGTGCAGATAACAGTACCGTAGCGAACAGAAAAATATTTTTCTTTTGTGTAGGGCCTACTGAGGGCAGGCGGAGACCACGTCCCATAAAGAGAAGTTAATTGAGCGTCTGAACTTGTCACTGAGGTCAGTGTCCGATCGGGGAGAAACCAGTCTGGTACAGCAAAGCTAAAACTGCTGCCAACAAACTTGATAAGGTCCAACGATAATACTTCTCACGGAAGCAGTTACTTTGCCTATTCTATTCTATTCAACTCTATATCAAGCTCAAGTGAGATCGCGTATGGAGTACTGATGTCATCTTTGGGACGGTGTAGCCAATATCAACTGAACCCTTTGAACTCGGTGAAATGAAGAGTCAGGAGATTGATAGGCAACTTTGCACTCGTTGGAGCCAAACTCCAGAGTTTAGAGAATCAGCGGAGAATCGCCTGTCTTTCAGTCTTTTATAGGTTGAATTTAAAAAAATGGTTAATCTTCAGTACCTTGTCCCTCCTTAGACTTTTCTGTACGGGACTACCATATGGGATTTCACCCACATGTAGTCGAATTTCCTCAGTGCCGCACCTCTAGATTTAAGAAATCTTTTTGATTTGCACTGCTCCAATCTGGAATTTTCTTCAAGGTTAGAGTGAACAGGCATTTTCTCGGTGAATGTGTTCCATCTTAGATCCTGTCTTAACTTTTCATCAGATTAGGCTAGGGTCAAACGCAATCCGATTTTTATTAATAACAAGTTTTGTGTCCTCTTTTCAATTCCTTTTAAAGGCTTCCGCTTGTACATGTTACGAGGTTAGTTTTTGTTAAAACTATGACTATGAAAGTGCTTTATTGCTTATAAATGTAAATATTTGTGTATGTGTAACCAAAATCATACGTAACATTAAATTGAATTTACACCTTAACGCTTGTGGGTGTGTGTGTGTTTGTGTAAGTGTTCGGGAACTATGATACCCTTAATATAACTTCCCTTTTCTATTTAAACTATACCTATATAATTATAGTTTCAAGTCAAATTATGTATGAACATAAATAATATAAATAAACACTTAAACAATACATATATTTAAATAGGAACAACATAAAGGAAGAAAAGTAAAACGTAATATTGACAGTATGGAAAACCATCTCCATTTAATTTAGCTATTCTATTCTCTAGGGATAGATTCCGTCCGCTTCTGCACAAGAAATTTCTTACATTTGCGTTCGTGAGATCCATTTAGCTCTCAAGCGTCGAGTCTTGCTGGTGATTCCATTCAGCTCTTTTTGCGCCGTCATTAACTGGAATGGATAATATGATAAATTTACAGAAGGATGATAAATAATTTTAACAATTTTAACGGTAGGCAGGCGTTTGTCTCGTAGGCGCTTTCCTCTACATACGGTTATCGGCTTCGAGCGTAGAGCTACGAAATTGCTGGCAGTGAACTTTCACTGCTGCTTTCACACTTGTGTATAATTGAAACAATAACAGAAAAAGCATATAATAATTTACAGCCGTTCTGTAGTGATGCACTTACATACATTTCGGGATAGATTTTAATTTACGTAGAAGTTAGCTAATCATCCTCTGGGAAAGTGACTAGCTGAAATTATGTACATATTTTTGACATCAACCGTTGGTAGAGGCCATGAATGGAAACAATCATAAATCAGATGTGCCGGTTGCACTCAAGAAGGCTAAATCTTGGCACCTCCATTAAAAACTTTTCGGTTGCATAATAAGAGGCAGTAAAAAAACGGAAGTCACGCGGAATATTCTCTAGATTTTTTGTAGGAAGTTTGCGAAATAAGTTCTAGAAACACACCAGTTAAGATAAGAATAGTAAAAATACAAATTATTATTTTTATTTCATGAACTCGGCAGTTGCAATTATTTCGTTGACCATGGTTAAACATGGAAGCTTTTATTTAACTGACAATGTTTCGACATCGACAAAAAATGTGTTCAATTATCGAAACTGCTCACAAAATTTCAGTGATATCACAGAGGAGAACATCCGAAAATCATCTAGACAGATATAAGAAAGTACTTTTGCTAAAGCAAAAACGGAGACACTTCGCTCGCTTGGTCAAAAAGAAATGTTATGTGCTCATCGATTTAAAATAACACCTTCGGGCGTTTAGTAATTCTTAACTCTTCTTCAAATTGTTATCTAGGTATATCAATATAAATCATGAAAATTTACTGACTTAGACCTCAGACTGCCTTTGCGGCGCGCAACGTAAAAGTGGGTAGGGTAGCGGCCGGGGATATTTTACTCTGGGTGACATTTTATGACGCTGACCAAAACTTTATCTTCCATGGACTTACTCGATATTTGAGATTATGACAGCTGTTCTGCATTGAGCGGCAATAATTACAAACTAAAACAGTTCGCCATTGAATAGTTTACCTACGGTTGTTTTGCTTATCTTTGAAGTTTCAACAATAATTTATGGACTATTTACTTAGCCCGATTTGACCAAACTGAGGCCAGAAATTAAACTAATTGTCCTCCGGCGACGGGGAAACTTCTGTTTGATCTGAAATTAGACTTTAAAATCTTACGAAGAATAGAATAGACGTGGATACGTACATTTTCGTTACAATGTGAAGATTATCTTCTGAATTTTATGGAAAATAACTGGGAATGCGAAATATTGATTAAATCATCTTAAATTGGTCACAATGTAGAACTTTGATCCCTTACACGTTCTGAAATCGGACCACTAACAAAGAAGTTCAAAGTGACAGCCAGTGTTTTACATTCTGACCTGAAATTGTTTCATATTTAAAGACCTCTTTTCTCTTCATCCAGATCTCGATATTCGATGGTATTACAGCATTAAAAGAATCTCGTAGAATTCAGAATCAGAATCACCGATTGTAACCAATTATAAGTTTTATTTTTAATTAAAATACCGTAAACGCTCGGAGCAAGATTAACGAGTAATTATTAAAATAAGGTTGTTGGAGATGCCAAAAAGCCAAATTGATAAAAGAATACAGAATAATGGTTTAAATAATAAATATGCAGACACAAAGTTAACCTTGGAAAGCATTTCTAAATTAACCGTTCACAGATTTTCTGGGTATTATAGGTAATAAAAAAAACAAAGTGCCAATTATTTTGTTACTGATGAGAAAGTACCTATGCTAATATATCCTACCGATTACGATAGTTCATTCGTATTGATAAGCGATTGTAATAGTAAAATAATTTTTGGCCTCTTTAACACATTTGCTGCGTTACGGGAAGCAGTTGACCGTATTTGATAATAATAGCGTCTTACGTTCGGTGTATATTTAGGTAGTTTTATTATGTTCCCGTGTACGTGAGAAGTAGATACCTATATTCCCGATATAGGTATTGAGATGGTTAGTTTCACATCATCATAATAGATGTCGCTACGGGTCTCATAAATCGTAAGCCATTTTCGTTTGTCAATGCAAATGGACAATTTTACAAAATGAGGGTGGCGAGAAAAGAGCGGCCGGCAAGTGAATATCACTGTGTCCGTTGTTTAATTTTTAATACCGAAATACATAATTGAGTGTCTGGTGTTTCTTGCCATAATATATGGAAATACTGCTTATTAGTTGGTGACTGAAGTGCACAATCGTTATCGAGACAGGGGGTAAGTGTTGACCTTTAGTTAACAGTGTGTGAATGCAAACCTTCTATCCAAACTGTGATTGGTATTCACGTACTGTGCATTATGGTTGTTCGCAGCTTTGGAGGAACGCCCCTTTGAAGCACGATAATCCACTTTTATGAAATATCTCGTCAAAAGGGAAAACATGAATTAAAGAATGGTGGCGTTGCGTGGTGCGAATACTGAGCACTAAATTCAGACTGGAACGTATCGTCTCCGTGGCCCAGCGGTCTTGTACTCAAAGTGAAGCGACACGTATGATGAGCGGCCGGGGTTCGATTCCCAGCTAAACATTGCTATTTGCATTTTTTTGTTTTATTTTTAGTTTGTTTCTAATTTACCTCTTTCTTCTGTTATCATTTTCTTTCCGTGTGCATTAATAAGAGTATGTTTATGTTGTAAGATTTAATTCCGACTTGTTCCCCTATATTGGAGCCGTTGTAATTACTGTGTTAAGCTTACCAAGTTTGTTTATTGTTCATCCTTTAAGTTACTGGGGAAGTTAGCGGAGGAATTTATACTTAAGTTAGTGTTAAATAAAGAAGTGTTCACATAGTTGATGCCCAAATTTTATTTCACTTTTTAAGTTAAGAACCTGACTCATCACAGTATCTTACGACGGGAAATATTTTTACACCACACCTTGCCATAAAGCGCGTTTTTCCGCACGCTGCGCGTCCGGCAAAACCCTCTTTTTGGCCAAGGGGTGACGTAAAATTGTGTACAAAACACGGGTCGTAAAACAGAAAGCTCTCTCTTGCATATATATGACCCTCGCCTGCGGCTCGGGCCTCAAACATCTGCGATATCGGCCTTTCTTTGTTTTACCACCCTTGTATCGTAATGTACTATTACAGTACATATGGTGCTGCTTTACAGCACGAGTGCGGTAATCAGCAGATTAGGTGCATATGTCGAAACTTTAAAGAGCCATATGTACTGTAAAACGTTGTACGATACACGTGCGAACAGGTAATTCGCAACTCGTGTCGATTTAAAACACTCCCTTCGGTCGTGTTTCAATTTATCACCACTCGTTTCGAATTTCCTGTTCTCTGCACTTGTATCGTTATGTACTATAGCAGAACACAGATACCTAAATGAAATTATTCTCCTTTTGCAACACGTGTACTAGTTGGCCGTACCCCACCGCACCGAGATGCGCGTACGCTCTAAATATTGGCTAAATTTTATTATTTTAGTTAAACATCCAAAGTTTGAGCTCATATGACGTTTCTACATAATTATTATCCTTCTTGATTTTGTATAAATAAGTAATAAAATTAATATTATTTTCGTTTTACGTTATTGTATTAAAACGAAATATGAATTATATCTATATTGACAAACAAGTCCGTATATATGTAATTTTATGTGGTTCAATGGGACACCATAGCATATGCTAACGAACATGCACACTGGTGAAAATATATATTTTATCGAAAAAAGTTGTTATAAATTCTGTATTACCATTCACTAAGCTAGCACTATCTGTATCATATATTTGATTTTATTCTAGAGACTTTCTAGACTTATATTTTTTATACATTATTATTATTTTTAATATTTAACTTGCGTTTGTGAGTTTAACTTCATAATAATTTCTTAATTTTGAGATATCTTCAATTTTTTTTGACATATCTGAATAAAGAATATTTTGACAACTCGTCCGAGTGCGCAAGTTTCTTTAAAAAATATATATAAAAAATAGGAGTTTTGTGGATAAACACGACATTACATTACATTTTTAAAGTAATCATCGTTTTGCTACCAATTTAATATACAGTAATACCTACCGTACCTACCAAGAAATTACGGTACCAGTAAGAAAATTATATGAAAGATATATTGTGAACGTCAGCTGCGAATCCGTTGCTAGACTCCCAAAGACGTAAAAATATAAGAAAATTATGTCATTTCCACTCGACTGAAACTGTATTAAATGATAGCTACCTTATGATATGACAGATACCTTATCATATGATAAGGAAACATTCGTCAGCTGGTTGTAGAGCGGTGAAATACCCGTCAGATTTTATGAAATTAGATGAGGTATAAACCGTGGATACGATATATTTAAAATATGGCCTGATCGGGTCCAAAGATCAAATAAACAATAATATAGCCAAGAAACATACATCTGGGCAACAGTCCTTTTTGTTTCCTAATCTGGTAAAGAAGTTTTAAAGATAACGCGTGATTTTACCAAAAGGCACGCTATTAACATTTTAATGAAATTGTCGATAAATATTACTTATATGTAAAAACAGATAAAACCGTTATAAGTAAACGCAATAAACGAACACCGGAAGCCAGACGAGTGACGCAACGGAACGTTTAAATCACGCTGCGGCCGGATCCGGAAGCATCGCGCTAATAAATATGGCGGCGTATCGAGCTGCCATAGGCATAGGGAGTATCGATGTAAGGTTTTATGCGTTTTATGAGTTTCATTTCATATAAGCAGGACTGCGCTATCTATGAGCCAACAGAACGATTCGGAAATTTTTGCCATGAGCGTTAGAATTTGTAGGTGGAATATAACAATTGTCATTGATATATCCTAAATTTCAGGCGGAAATGACACATATTTCAAAGTACCACGAAAGTAGTTCGATTATTCTGTAGATTCATTTATTTATTAGGATTGCCAACGGTCCATACAATACACATTCATAACAAACTATACATTAACAACATTAATAACTGATCTCCCACTTACAGACAATCACAGCATGCACTATTTTCAATTACAGTTTTCCATAATATGCTATGCATATAGAGAAAAAAAAAACAACCAAGTAATCACCGCCATATCAGCCGAAGGACGTCCACTGCTGGACATAGGCCTCCCCCAAATTCATGGGGGGTATATGCCATAATCGCCACGCTTGGCATGCGGGTTGGCGATCGCAGTATCTCCACCGCACTCCAGGGATGCTGCTGCCCATCCCCCGGGGGTCTTGGTCGTAGTTTTAGGACATACCCAGATTCACTGTATTAGCTGTGTTATTAAGCATGTTGATGATTTTTTACCAAACAAACTTTCCGCACTTGGAGCATAAATCTAAATATATAAAAGAAGAAACTGACTGACTGACTGACTGACTGACTGCCTGACTGACTGACATATCAACGCACAGCCCAAACCGCTGGTCCTAGAGATTCCAAATTTGGCACGTAGGTTCCTTATAAGGTCTAAGGGTGCACTAAGAAAGGATTTTTCAAAATTCAACCCCTAAGAGAGTGAAATGGGGGTCCGAAGTTTGTATGGGGAAACTAGATTGGCTATTGATTTGGCTATAGATGGACTATTTTATTCGAAACTTCACAGAAGTATTTCTAACGATAAATGAGTAAACACGTGTTTCAGGTTTTCTGAAAAATCAACCCCTAAAAGGGGGAAATGTGGTGAAAAATTCTGAAAATCGACATGGGTATTGTTTTTTGGGTTTATCGGGTCGCTGATAACGAAAACAACAATGATTTTGAAATCCCACGTGGAGGACGTGAAATACCATCCCCCCTGTTGGGGTGCGAGGGGGATGAAATGTCTAAATATTAATATGGGTGTCGTTTTTATGGTTTTTTGGAACGTTCATTACGAAAATGGCATCGATTTTGAAATTTAATGTAGTGGACATGAAAACTTTTGAAAGTTTGTGCCAAATTGCAAGAAATAACTGACTGACTGAGCGAGTGGCATATCATCGCACAGCCCAAACTGCTGGTTCTAGAGATTTCAAATTTAGTATGTAGGTTCCATATAAGGTCTAGAGGTGCATTAAGAAATTACTTTACAAAATTCAACCCCTAAGGGGGTTAAATGGGGGTCCGAAGTGTGTGTGGGGAATCAAGATTAGTTGGACTATTTTATTCGAAACTTCACAGGAGTATTTCTAACGATAAATGAGTAAACACGTGTTGCAGGTTTTTTGAGAAATCAACCCCTAAAAGGGGTAAATGTGGTGACAAATTCTGAAAATCGACATGGGTATTGTTTTTATAGTTTATCGGGTCGCTGATAACGAAAACAACAATGATTTTAAAATCCCACGTGGAGGACGTGAAATACCATCCCCCCTGTTGGGGTGGGAGGGGGATGAAATGTCTAAATATTGATATGGGTGTCGTTTTTATGGTTTTTTTGGGACGTTCATTACGAAAATGGCATCGATTTTGAAATTTAATGTTGTGGACATGAAAACTTTTGAAAGTTTGTGCCAAATTGCAAGAAATAACTGACTGACTGAGTGAGTGAAATATCATCGCACAGCCCAAACTGCTGGTTCTAGAGATTCTAAATTTAGTATATAGGTTCCATATAAGGTCTAGAGATGCATTAAGAAAGGATTTTTCAAAATTCAACCCCTAAAAAACCCCTAAAAAGGGGTAAAATGGGGGTTCGAAGTGTGTGTTGGGAATCAAGATTAGTTGAACTATTTTACTCGAAACTTCGCAGGAGTATTTATAACGATAAATGAGTAAACATGTGTTTCAGGTTTTATGAGAAATCAAACCCTAAAAGGGGGAAATGTGGTGACAAATTCTGAAAATCGATATGGGTAGGTGTTGTTTCTATGGTTTATCGGATCGCTGATTACGAAAACAACAATGATTTTAAAATCCCACGTGGAGGACGTGAAATACCATTCCCTCTGTTGGGTCCCAAGGGGGTTGGAATGTCTAAATATTAATATAGGTGTCCTTTTTATGGTTTTTTGGGTCGTTAATTTTGAAAATCGCATTGATTTCAAAATTTTATATTACGGACATGAAAACTTCTAAAAGTTTTTGCCAAAGTGCAAGAAGAAACTGACTGACTGAGTGAGTGACAAATCAACGCACAGCCCACACTACTGGCTCGAGAGATACCAAATTTGGCATGTAGGTAGTAGGGTTTTTGATTCAATGTATAGTAAGTAAGTGGTTTTATTAATCAGTGCCGTCCGATACGATTTCGATAAAATCGATATTTGAGCGTCCGCGAGGACTCTTAATAGGAATCCGAGGTAAACGTTGAATAAGTAACGGCCATATTAATTTTCTTCATTTCCGTTGCGATTTCGTTCAAAATTGATACCTGAGCGTCCGAGAGGTCCCCTAATACGACTCTGAGGTAAAATTGGGAAAAGTGGCATCCATATTGATTTTCTTAATTTCCGTCCCAATTTCGTTCAAAATAGATATCTGAGCGTCCGAGATGTCTCTTATTACGAATCCGAGGTAAAATTTGAAAAAAGTCGCAGCCATATTGATTTTCTTCATTTCCTTCCCGATTTCGTACAAAATCGAAATCTGAGCGTCCGACAGGTCTCGTAATACGAATGCGAGGTAAAATTTGGAAATAGTGGCGGCCATATTAATTTTCTTCATTTCCGTCCCGATTTCGTTAAAAATCGATATCTTAGCGTCCACAAGGTCTCTTAATACGAATCCGAGGTAAAATTTGGAAAAAGTGGCAGCCATATTGATTTTCTTCATTTCCAAACCGATTTCGTTCAAAATCGATATCTGAGCGTCTGAGAGGTCTTGTAATACGAATCCGAGGTGAAATTTGGAAAAAGTGCCGGCCATATTGATTTTCTTCATTTCCGTTCCGATTTCGTTCACAATCGATATCTGAGCGTCCGAGAGGTTCCCTAAAACGACTCCGAGGTAAAATTTGGAAAAAGTGGCGGCCATATTACTTTTCTTCATTTCCGTCCCGATTTCGTTCAAAATCGATATCTGAGCGTCCGAGGGGTCCCCTAATACGACTCCGAGGTTAAATTTGGGAAAAGTGGCGGCCATATTGCTTTTTTTCATATCCGTCCTGATTTAGTTCAAAATTGATATCTGAGCGTCCGAGAGGTCCCCTAATACGACTCCGAGGTAAAATTTGGAAAAAGTGGCGGCCATATTAATTTTTTTCTTTTCTTTAACGATTTTGTTAAAAATCGATATCTGAGCATCCGAGAGGTTTCTTAATACGACTCTGAGGTAAAATTTTGAAAAAGTCGCAGCCATATTGATTTTCTTCGTTTCCTTCCCAATTTCGTTCATAATCGATATCTGAGCGTCCGAGAGGTCTCGTAATACGAATCCGAGGTAAAATTTAGAAAAAGTGGCAGCTATATTCATTTTTATCATTTCCGTCACGATTTCGTTTAAAACCGATATCGGAGCGTCCGAGAGAATTTTTAATACGAATCCGAGGTAAAATTTGGAAAAAGTGGCAGCCATATTGATTTTCTTTATTTCCAACCCGATTTCGTTGAAAATCAATATCCGAGCGTCCGACAGGTCCCCTAATACAAATCCGAGGTAAAATTTAGAAAAAGTAGCAGCCATATTGATTTTCTTCATTTCCAAAACGATTTCGTTCAAAATCTATATCTGGGCGTCCGACAGGTCTCGTAATACGAATTAGAGTTAAAATTTGGAAAAAGTGGCGGCCATATTGATTTTCTTCATTTCCGTCCTGATTTCGTTAAAAATCGATATCTGATTGTCCGAGAGGTCTCTTAATACGAATCCCAGGTAAAATTTGTATAAGTGGTGGCCATATTGTTTTTTTTTTAGTCCCGATTTCGTTCAAAATCAAGATCTGAGCGTCCGAGAGGTCTCTTAATACGAATCTGAGGTAAAATTTGGCACTCCATGCATGCCAGGGATTGTAAAAAAAAGTTTAATGTTACTATATAGGCATGTGGGGTATCTATGGATTGGCTTTTAAAAACGACATAGAGTTTTCGATATTTTTTTCATTTAAATCAACCTTAATTTTTTTTTTAATTGTATGGCATTTATTTACGAACCGTGAGATCTTCGGAAAGACAAGTACGGTTGCCAATTTTTTTGTTGCACATTTAGCACCACCCAGGGGTCACGTGTAGGGTAACGGTTGGTACGTATGGACGTAGTGCCACTTCGACCCCCCTTTGTCAAGTGAGTGGGCAACTTGACTGTAAGAAGTTCTCAAGCCGCCCGAAGGCCTCTAATTTGGCTTAACGACTGCTGTCGTAAACAGCAGCCGGGATCAACGGCTTAACGTGCCTTCCAGAGCACGAGAGCGCTCAGTTAGTAACTACTCAAAGCGGTCACCCATCCAAGACCTGACCTGCACCCACATTGCTTAACCTCGCATACCGCACGCGGTAGGCGGGTGCCGCTGAGCCACGAGCGCTCTGAATTCTTGATAGTTTGTGCCAAATTTCAATTCAATCGGTCAAGTAAAAGCAACTCGGTTGTAACAGACGGACTAACAGTAAGGAGTGCGAATGAAAGTGAAGCCAAATTTTCTTTTTGGATGCTCCTTTTAATGAGTCACAATCACCAAACTTCGTATAACGAAACCCCCAGAATGTAACAACTACTATTATGGAAACCGCATCTAAATCGGTTCAGCCAAACGCGAGATAATCGTGGACAAACATACATACATACCTACATACATATATACTGGTCAAACAGTAAACCTCTTTTTTGTAGACGGTTAACAATTACGCTTAGTACGCGGGCGAAGCCGCGGGCAAATGCTAGTCTAAATATATAAAAGAAGAAACTGAGTGACTGACATATCAACGCACAGCCCAAACCGCTGGTCGTAGAGATTCAAAATTTGGCACGTAGGTTTCTTATAAGGTCTAGGGGTGCACTAAGAAAGGATTTTTCAAAATTCAACCCCTAAGGGGGTGAAATGGGGGTCCGAAGTTTGTATGGGGAAACAAGATTAGTTGGACTATTTTATTCGAAACTTCACAGGAGTATTTCTAACGATAAATGAGTAAATATGTGTTTCAGGTTTTTTTTTTAAATCATCCCCTAAAAGGGGGAAATTCGATGACAAATTCTGAAAATCGACATGGGTATTGTTTTTATGATAACGAAAACAACAATGATTTTAAAATATCACGTGGAAGACGTGATATACCATCCCCCCTGTTGGGGTACGAGGGGGATGAAATGTCTAAATATTAATATGGGTGCCGTTTTTATGGATTTTTGGGACGTTCATTACGAAAATGGCATCGGTTTTGAAATTTAATATTGTGGACATGAAATTTTTGAAAGTTTGAGCCAAATTGCAAGAAGGTGACTGACTGCGTGAGTGTCATATCAACGCACAGCGCAAACTGCTGGTTCTAGGGATTCCAAATTTTGAATGGAGGTTCCATGTAAGGTCTTAAGTTGCATTAAGAAAGGATTTTTCAAAATTCAACCCCTAAGAGGGTAAATTGGGGATCCGAAGTTTGTATGGGGAAACAAGATTAAATAGTTGGACTATTTAATCGAAACTTCACATGAGTATTTCTAACGATAAATGAGTAAATACCTGTTTCAGATTTTTTGAGAAATCAACCCAAATGTGGTGAAATATTCTGAAAATCGACATGGGTATCGTTTCTATGGTTTATCCGGTGGCTAATTACGAAAACAACAATGTTTTGAAAATCACATGTTAAGGGCGTGAAATACTATCCCCTGTTGGGGTGCGAGGGGGATGAAATGTCTAAATATTAATATGGGTGTCGTTCTTGTGATTTTTTGGGACGTTAATTACGAAAAATGAGTAAACATGTGTTTCAGGTTTTTTGAGAAATCAACCCCTAAAAGGGGGAAATCTGGTGACAAATTCTGAAAATCGATATGGGTGTAGCAATGCACCGAGGAGAAATTTCATAAGTTGCGAAATTTCTATGGAGAATATTCTCTGGAACTTAAATTTAATAAACAATCTTATCGTGTCAGGACCGACGTAGACACATGCCATTTTAAATATTATGCCTGCCTGGTTTACTAAATGTGGCGTGTAATATTATATAAATATTACACAAAATGTTAAAGTTCTCATGGGAATATTCTCACAGAGAACTTCCTAAGTTGCTTTTATGTAATTTCTCGGAAATTTCCGAGAACATTTCTGCAATTTCTGCAATTTGCACATTGCTATATAGGTGTTGTTTCTATGGTTTATCGGGTCGCTGATTACGAAAACAACAATGATTTTAAAATCCCACGTGAAGGACGTGAAATACCATCCCCTCTGTTGGGGTCCGAGGGGGTTGGAATGTCTAAATATTAATATGGGTGTCATTTTTATGATTTTTTGGGTCGTTAATTTCATAAATGGCATTGATTTAGAAATTTAATATTGCGGACATAAAAACTTTTAAAAGTAGGTGCCAAATTGCAAGAAGAAACTGACTGACTGAGTGAGTGACATATCAACGCACAGCCCAAACTGCTGGTTCGAGAGATACCAAATTCGGCATGTAGGTTCCTTATAAGGTCTAAAGGTGCATCAGGTGCCGTGAGTTTCCTATGAAGATACGACCTTTTCTGATTCAATGTATTGTGAGTGTTATTTTTATACAAGTTAGTTATATACAAGAAGAAACTGACTGACTGAGTGAGTGACATATCAACGCACAGCCCGAACTGCTGGTTCGAGAGATACCAAATTCGGCATGTAGGTTCCTTATAAGGTCTAAAGGTGCATCAGGTGCCGTGAGTTTCCTATGAAGATACGACCTTTTCTGATTCAATGTATTGTAAGTATTATAAGTTTTATTAATCAGTGCCGTCCGATACGATTTCGACATAAATCGATATTTGAGCGTCCTAGAGGTCCCCTAATACGACTCCTAGGTAAAATTTGTTAAAAGTGGAAGCTATATTGCTTTACTCCTTTTACGTCCCGATTTCGTTCAAAATCGATATCTGGGCGTCCGAGAGATCCCCTAATACGACTCCGTGGTAAAATTTGAAAAAAGTCGCAGCCATATTAATTTTCTTTTTTTTCGTCCCGATTTCGTTCAAAATCGATATCTGAGTGTCCGAGAGGTCTCTTAATACGAATCCGAGATAAAATTTGCGAAAGTGGCGGCCATATTGTTTTTCTTTTTTTTCGTCCCGATTTCGTTCAAGATCGATATCTGAGTCTGTTAATACGAATCTGAGGTAAAATTTGGCACTCAATACATGCCTGCATGCAAAAAAGTTTAATGTACTATATAGGCGTGTGGGGTATCTATGGATTTGCTTTTAAAAACGACATAGAGGTTTCGATATCTTTTCCATTTAAATCAACCTTTAGATTTTTTTTTATCGTATGGCATTTATTTACGAACCGTGAGATCTACGAGAAGACGAGTACGGTTGCCAGTTTTTATTGCAATTTTAGCACCACCCAGGGGTCACGTGTTGCAACGGTGGGTACTCCCTACGGACGTGGTGCAACTTCGACCCCCCTTTGTCAAGTGTGTGGGCAACTTGACTGTTAGAAGTTCGCAAGCCGCCCGAAGGCCTCTTACTTGGCTTAACGATTGCTGTCGTAGACAGCAGCCGGGATAAACGGCTTAGCGTGCCTTCCAAAGCACGAGAGCGCTCAGTTAGTAACCACTTAAAGCGGTCACCAATCCAAGAACTGACCTGCGCCCACATTGCTTAACCTCGCATACCGCACGCGGTACGCGGGCGCCGCTGGGCCACGAGCGCTCTAAATTCTTGATAGTTTGTGCCAAATTGCAATTCAATCGGTCCAGTAAAAGCAACTCGGTTGTAACGCACGGACTGACAGTAAGGAGTGCGAATGGAAATGAGGCCGAATTTTCTTTTTGGATGCTCCAATGGGAACTGGCAAAACCTATGTAATAAATTTAATTTCAGGAAATAAAGGGTTACACGTGATATTGAATTAGCCGTATTTCTGTACTTCAAAGGACCAGAGTTTATTATGTTATTGTATTACACCGATACTTTTACTAAGGGCCATTTAAGACATGCTTTTATTTCATCGGCCCTTTCCCCTTCGGCCTCTCGGAAATGTATAATAATAGTTTTCCATCCTTATTTTTGCCAAAATCAAATGAAATTCAACAGTTTGCCGGTTCTCAGAATGTATGCTGACTTTCATCTGTTCATCTGTTAATGAATCACAATCACCAAACTTCGTATATCGAAACCCCCAGATGTAACAACTACTTTTCTGGAGACTGCATCTAAATCGGTTCAGCCAAACACGAGATAATCGTGGACAAACATACGAACGTCTTTTTTGTAGACGGTTAAAAATTACGCTTAGTACGCGGGCGAAGTCGCGGGCAAATGCTAGTAACTATTATATAAGTAATTTAATAGTTTATCATCTTGCATAATTTCGCTTTCAATTGGAATTTTGGTGGGAAATCAAAAATATGACACTTCGTATTTATGGTTTGTTTTGTTTTTAATTTGCTGCACTTGACACGGAACCAAATTGACAGGGGCCTTCCACACGGTTATTATTATCACGCTATATACTCCTATCACGATACGTAGTATCACGTGAATATTGATGAAGATGAATTTTGAATACCGCGATAATTATGAATATGTTTATTAATATTATTAAATAATATAATAAACAACTGTTTGATTTGAAAATTATGAGAATTATTTTGTTTGTTTTTGGTGCCACTGTAAGTAAGAATAATTAGAACCGAAGCCTTACTTTAAAAAAAAGTTCACAGTGCTTTTATGAAAAATGTATGATCTATAAAAGTACGTTAGACAGTGATTTTATACATCAGAGAGCATAGAGTTTTCACCGACTTATTGTTGGTGTCATTGTATGTGAGTCAGAGACTATGTAAATGACAGATAAAAGTACATACATATATACATATAATCACTCCTGTTTACCAGAGGGGTAGGCAGAGATCACGGATTTCCACTTGCTACGATCCTGACATACAGCTTTCGCTTCATGAACTCTAAAAGATAGATAAAGTACAGAAGCACAGATACAGGAGCAGAGATAAGTAATAGTACATAACAGAAGTAGAAAAAATATTTTTATAATATGGTTTAGACAATTTCGATCAGTCTGAATCTGTATAAATATAGGTACTTCAATAAATAAATATAATATGTATAAGATGGTTGTATTCTATGAACCTTTACTCTGCGCTAAATGATTTTAAGGTACAATATACTGGTGTTTTAGTGTACTCGTAGTTTTTGTAAAACAAATCTAACCTTAATTAAGCTTGTTTCTACAGGATATCAATGTCGAAAATAGTTTATGGTTTCCGAGAAAAGGTCTCCGCTGTAATATAAATTGTGCAAAATACCTATCTCAAATTACGCCGAAACGTTAATCGACGACCGATGCGTAAGTTTATCAAAAACATGATCCCTTCGAGAACAGATCTTGTAACTGAAATCAATCAAGCCTATCTGTTTTAAATATCTGGCCCGATAGCGGGAAACCACACAAGGGCTTTGATATCGGCTGGCCCTGATCTACGGAATATCATATTGATCTCAGTAAATCAGTGACATACAGTTAGGCTTTATATTATTTAAGTAGTCTGTACCGTAGTAACTAATTGTTTGGGGTTTCAGCTTTAATACGCCTAAATAACATTCATAAATTATAAGTGAAGATTAATAACAAATAGGTCTTACGAAAAACAATTTCCTGTATGATGAGTAATATAAAATTTATAAATTGGTCAAGTGTATTCTTCGAAAATCGATTTAAATTATCATACTGAGATTGCTCAGAGTCTTTCAAATGCAGTCACGCTACTAAGTTATTCATAAAATGTTATTTTTTTAAATTTAATTTCAATTTAAATTCAATTTATTCAACATTTTAAACAATAAATAAAAATAATAATAATAAAAACAAAATTAAATAATATAAAATATAATGCATACAATTTTCTTGCTTCTTTTGTCAATGTTTTCTTATTTACAATAAAGTGCATACTTATAAATGTATATTGTCGGAGTGTAGTAGTGAATCTACTCAAACAGGTAGTACTAATTAGATCAGCACGTGAACTTTTTCAGGCAACATTATTATATATTTACTCATATACTATAATTAAACTAGTTTTACATTCCTCAAGGCTAAGTAAACTATCATTATTCTTTTACATTTGCAAACTCAAAGGTGAGTACCTTATTTGAATTTTTGCGAAAGGTTAATTAGAGGAACAATGATGGCACAGTAAAACGGTATAAACGATACAGTTATTAAAACTAAATTAAATGAGAGTAAACTAGAGTAACTAATTTTAGTCTTCATATATTGCAAGAGATAAACTTTATTAGCAACAATACACTTGGTGTGATTATTAGATAATTTTATCTCTACAACTCTTACTATGTTGTCCTTGCCGGGGAAGACATTAATAATATCTGCCAGTGGCCACTCCAAGGGAGCGGTATTTTCCTTTATCAAGACTAATTGTCCAGTTTCTAAGTTTTTTACTTGTGATTTCCATTTTGGTTTGTTCTGTAACTGATTTAAATAGCATTTTTGCCATACTTTCCAATAACTCTGAACCAAATGAACGCATTGTTTCCAAAATTTCAGTCTTGATACAGGAATTTCGGCTTCAGGAATTGCCATAATTGGTCTACCTATAAGAAACTGGCTCGGACTGAGGCAACTAAAGTCTTGGCCATCATTAGTCAAGGGTGTTAGCGGCCTCGTGTTCAGTATTCCCTCCACTCCTATAATGATGGTATTAAATTGTTCATAAGTCAGTACTGCCTTGCCTATGACTCTACGGAAATGATATTTCGCACTTTTTACCCCCGCTTCCCACAACCCTCCGAAGGTAGGCGAATAACTCGGGATTGCTGCCGGCTAGCGTCGTCTCATTCGCACTCGCGGCGGCGCGTATGCTCGCGTCCCTTGCACACAGCTGTTTGCATTGATTTTAGCAAGTTATAGCACTGTATTTTCACTAAACCGAAGGATCACTTTTGTAGGAGTGGTTTACTGTAATTAAAACTGCGACTGTAATGAATTTACTATTTATTTGTGATATTAATTCACGGATCGCTTGTGCACCGTGCGAGACGTTTGACAGAAGATAGAGTGTTGCCAGCTCGGGCTGACTATTACATTTTTTTTTTAATTTATTTCTTGACTATTACATTTTAAGCTAATGTTGCCAAAACTATATACATAAAACATACTTCAATTATGCACGTTACTATACCTTTACCTACTGAACCGCATTCTGGGCTAATGCAAGGATTACAGAGAAATAACCAAATGACTGCATATGAGTGGATACTATTTTAAGGAGTTTCGTCAATTTCTCAAGGATCCCGTTTCTTATCTTTATCTTTCTTATGTTTGGTATTTCCACTTCGTCATCAGATCCACTTCAAACATTGATAAGCATTAGTAGCTCACCTCATGAGAATTAGAGAAATATCTCCACATTTTTTATGGCAGGAGTGGTCACCATCATCATCTGATTTATCTAAAATTAGATTTTAGGTATCAAATTTGTGATTTATGATCAAAAAAACTTTAATCAGACAACATAAGCATTTTAAAGCAAAAGTATCCTTGAGTGCTACAGTATACCAATATGCAACAGTATACCACCACACCATAAGTATAACGAGGTATAAAATATACAATCACATTTGGAGTGTAGGGATGGTACCCAAAAAAAGTAAATCGTATAGAGCCGCGGGCGCGCACAGACGGACGGACAGACGAGACAGGACAGACATAGTGGAATTATAATGGTTACATGTTGTATACCGAGTTCTAAAAACTAGAAGTAAGTAAGTACGTAGGTATCCTTTCCCCTATGGAAGCCAATAAAAAACCAAAGCGACATTTTATCTCACAGTTAAAGAATAAATATACCACACAATACGAGAATATCCGCAAATACTTTTATCGTTGAAATGTTTTCACATTGGGAAGAGGAAATTTTCTGCCTTTTCAAAAATGGGACCTTGTTTTTCGTCAGGAATATGGCTATAAAAGTAAATAATAGACGCTGGCGGCCATTTTTATTAGACGACCAATAAAAATGGCCGCCTGTTTTGCCTGTTGACTGTTATATTTATGTGTTTAACGTTCGGCGTTTTGTTAGCATATTGCTTTCCAAACTAAAGGGGTTGTAAAAAATCTGACTATATATTTGCCACCCGTAGGTACTAGCTTAACCAGAGGTTTACTGGGTAATGTAAGTAACGGAACTACTGCGCGTGTATACAGGGTGTTTGGTCCATCTGAAATTTAAAAAAAAATAAGCGATCGAGTCTGCAATTTTTTTTAAATGTACAATGATGTACGGTTCTATCAAAATCAAAATTACTTGCAAGTAACGTCTAGTTTTTTTATTGACCCGCCAAGATTTTTCAAGAGGTAAAATTTCGTCGCAGGTCAACTTTGAAATGCAATAAAAAAATTAAAATTCTTTTAAAAAGTGCTCCTGTCTACCCTCTTTCTAATGATGCACAATAATGCAAAAAAACTTTCAGAAACTTCATTAATTTGTCTACTTTATGACAAATTAGGCGAATATTTGATATGAAACTTTGCCAACCTTTGGCTCAAATTCAGTAAGCAGGTTTTTGTGTCATGACAACAGGTACAACCCAATCCAACCCACTAATTTAGCAATTTGTGGGTAATAATCAAATTTCAATCATTTTAATTGATCACAATCAGTCTGTTGTTTGAAATGACAGAGAAGAAAGAGATTTGCCTAGTTACAGGAGTCGGAGATTTAAAAATCTGCTATGGGAAGCGGAGAGCGAGCGAGAGAAATTTAGAGCCAGAGCTGCTACCGCGAAAAAAAAACGAACGAAGTTCGTGTATCTCCCTTTCTGCCGAATTTGCAAATTCTAGCGACAGAGAGGGAGCACGAACTTTATTTGTTTTCAGGCGTTGTACCTTATGCTTGCGAAAGAGGGAGGGCGGTGTGTTCGCTTCGGCTCGCCCGTCGGACTTTCGGCCCTCGGGCTCGCGTGGAGAACGCGCTTCGGGCCTTCGAGCCTACGCCAAGCTCGGCCTTTGACCCCGCCTACCTCTCCGCTCATCTAAGGACCCTTAGCCCTCAGGTTCGCTTGTGAGACGCTCGGGATGAGTGTTGTTCCAAATGTGAAGAGAAAGAGATTTCTCCTTGTGAGAGGATAAAGACGGTCGTACAAGTGAACCGTTAACCAGCGAATGTCTTACAAGCGAACCATCTGAGGCCTTTAGATTGGTGGCGAGGCACGCAAGATCGAAAGCCGAAGACCCGATGCGTCCCCTAAGAGCGCGCACTCCAGGCGGATACTCATATCCCCCTCGCCCCTCTCACAAGAAAGCCTTACGTATGCAGGGCCTGACGCTCTTCGCTTCTCATAGCAGAAATATCCGACTCCTCTCACAAGGCAGATCTCTTTCTCCTCTGACACCCGAACGACAGAATGATTCTGATTTAGTGATTGAAATTTTGATTGTTACTTACTAATTTAGCGTACCTTCTACAAACCTGCGTACCGAATTTGAGTCTGAAGGTTGGCAAAGTTGCATATCTTTCAAGTAATTTTAATTTTGATAAAACTGTACATAATTGCACATTTTTATAAAAATATTAAATTAGAGACTCTACCGCTTACTTTTTTTCTAAATTTCAGTTTTAACTAGTCATCCTTTCAGATTCTTCAAAAGACTTTTAAATAATTACATAAAAAATTTCGTGGGGAATTTTTTTGGGGGCCGTGGAAGATATCAAATGACCCGACCTATCCGCTTCTCCAAGAAACCAGCCAGTAGTTGGCTCCGGTGGTTCCGACTTCCAACTCCAAATTGTCCCACTCTCAGCTCTTCACCATCCCTCTTGCCCAGTTTGACGTTGAAATCCCCCATAACAACGGTGAAGTAGATTTTGGAACAATGCATGACTTTTGATATATCCTCATACATAGCCTCTTCGTCGTCGGAGTGTGCCGAGGTCGGCGCGTACGTATAGTATAACCGTCAACGAGAATTTCTTGGATACTCTGAGTATAAGGTACACCACCCTGCCCGACACACTCTCGATCTTCACCACGTTGTTCACGAGGGATTTGTGAACGATAAACCCGACACCTTCTTGGGACTGTTGGTCGCCCTCCCGGAAATAAAGCAAATTGCCGGACTTGAGGGTTCTCGTGTCCTCCCCCTCTCTTCGGACTTCAGATAACCCTACGATATCCCAACGCAACTTGCTCAATCCTTCCTCCAGTTCCGCTATCTTTTCGTCGGTCCGCAGTGTTCGTGTGTTGTATGTTGCCAGGGCCAGAAGTCGTCGGTGGTGGTAGCCGGATCTTAACCGGAGATTCTTCGCACCCCTGACCCCGCTAGTATCTTGGCCGCTACCAGGGTACCGGGGGTCGCCGGAACCTCGGGGCCGTGGCCTGTTTGTGTCTGACATTAGGGGGTAATTGCCATAATTGCCACGCTTGGCATGTGGGTTGGCGAACGCAGTGTCTTCACCGCACTCCAGGGATGCTGCTGCCCATCCTCCGGTGGACTTGGTCATAGTTTTAGGACATACCCGGGTCGTCAAAATACTACGTTGTAAATGATACGCCATATCCACGGCGTTGACTCAACAAACCATGTCTGATTTTATTAAAAGCTCTTTATTATTTTCCTAATGATAGAAATAACCGTTGCCATTGACAGAAATAAACTTCAGATTTTTTGGTTGCGCCATATCTAAATATATAAAAGAAGAAACTGACTGACTGACTGACTGACTGACTGACTGACTGACTGACTGACTGACATATCAACGCACAGCCCAAACCGCTGGTCCTAGAGATTCCAAATTTGGCACGTAGGTTCCTTATAAGGTCTAGGGGTGCACTAAGAAAGGATTTTTCAAAATTCAACCCCTAAGGGGGTGAAATGGGGGTCCGATGTTTGTATGGGGAAACAAGATTGGCTGGACTATTTTATTCGAAACTTCACAGAAGTATTTCAAACGATAAATGAGTAAACACGTGTTTCAGGTTTTCTGAAAAATCAACCCCTAAAAGGGGGAAATGTGGTGAAAAATTCTGAAAATCGACATGGGTATTGTTTTTTGGGTTTATCGGGTCGCTGATAACGAAAACAACAATGATTTTGAAATCCCACGTGGAGGACGTGAAATACCATCCCCCCTGTTGGGGTGCGAGGGGGATGAAATGTCTAAATATTAATATGGGTGTCGTTTTTATGGTTTTTTGGAACGTTCATTACGAAAATGGCATCGATTTTGAAATTAAATGTAGTGGACATGAAAACTTATGAAAGTTTGTGCCAAATTGCAAGAAATAACTGACTGACTGAGCAAGTGGCATATCATCGCACAGCCCAAACTGCTGGTTCTAGAGATTCCAAATTTATTATGTAAGTTCCATATAAGGTCTAGAGGTGCATTAAGAAATTACTTTTCAAAATTCAACCCCTAAGGGGGTTAAATGGGGGTCCGAAGTGTTTGTTGGGAATCAAGATTAGTTGGACTATTTTATTCGAAACTTCACAGGAGTATTTCTAACGATAAATGAGTAAACACGTGTTGCAGGTTTTTTGAGAAATCAACCCCTAAAAGGGGTAAATGTGGTGACAAATTCTGAAAATCGACATGGGTATTGTTTTTATAGTTTATCGGGTCGCTGATAACGAAAACAACAATGATTTTAAAATCCCACGTGGAGGACGTGAAATACCATCCCCCCTGTTGGGGTGCGAGGGGGATGAAATGTCTAAATATTAATATGGGTGTCGCTTTTATGGTTTTTTTGGGACGTTCATTACGAAAATGGCATCAATTTTGAAATTTAATGTTGTGGACATGAAAACTTTTAAAAGTTTGTGCCAAATTGCAAGAAATAACTGACTGACTGAGTGAGTGAAATATCATCGCACAGCCCAAACTGCTGGTTCAAGAGATTCTAAATTTAGTATATAGGTTCCATATAAGGTCTAGAGGTGCATTAAGAAAGGACTTTTCAAAACTCAACCCCTAAGGGGGTAAAATAATAATAATAATAATAATATTGGGGGACAATCTTACACAAATGGGGGTCAATTAAAATGGGGGTTCGAAGTGTGTGTGAGGAATCAAGATTAGTTGAACTATTTTATTCGAAACTTCGCAGGAGTATTTATAACGATAAATGAGTAAACATGTGTTTCAGGTTTTATGAGAAATCAAACCCTAAAAGGGGGAAATGTGGTGACAAATTCTGAAAATCGATATGGGTAGGTGTTGTTTCTATGGTTTATCGGATCGCTGATTACGAAAACAACAATGATTTTAAAATCCCACGAGGAGGACGTGAAATACCATTCCCTCTGTTGGGTTCCAAGGGGGTTGGAATGTCTAAATATTAATATGGGTGTCGTTTTTATGGTTTTTTGGGTCGTTAATTTTGAAAATCGCATTGATTTCAAAATTTTATATTACGGACATGAAAACTTTTAAAAGTTTTTGCCAAAGTGCAAGAAGAAACTGAATGACTGAGTGAGTGACAAATCAACGCACAGCCCACACTACTGGCTCGAAAGATACCAAATTTGGCATGTAGGTTCCTTATAAGATCTTAAGGTGCATGAAATGCCGTGAATGCCCTATGAAGAGACGACCTTTTTTGATTCAATAAGTAAGTGGTTTTATTAATCAGTGCCGTCCGATACGATTTCGATAAAAATCGATATTTGAGCGTCCGCGAGGACTCTTAATAGGAATCCGAGGTAAACTTCGAATAAAGTAACGGCCATATTAATTTTCTTCATTTCCGTTGCGATTTCGTTCAAAATTGATATCTGAGCGTCCGAGAGGTTCCCTAATACGACTCCGAGGTACAATTGGAATAAGTGGCAGCCATATTGATTTTCTTAATTTCCGTCCCAATTTCGTTCAAAATAGATATCTGAGCGTCCGAGATGTCTCTTATTACGAATCCAAGGTAAAATTTGAAAATAGTCGCAGCCATATTGATTTTCTTCATTTCCTTCCCGATTTCGTACAAAATCGATATCTGAACGTCCGACAGGTCTCGTAATACGAATGCGAGGTAAAATTTGGAAATAGTGGCGGCCATATTAATTTTCTTCATTTCCGTCCCGATTTCGTTAAAAATCGATATCTTAGCGTCCACAAGGTCTCTTAATACGAATCAGAGGTAAAATTTGGAAAAAGTGGCAGCCATATTGATTTTCTTCATTTCCAAACCGATTTCGTTCAAAATCGATATCTGAGCGTCTGAGAGGCCTCGTAATACGAATCCGAGGTGAAATTTGGAAAAAGTGGCGGCCATATTGATTTTCTTCATTTCCGTCCCGATTTCGTTCACAATCGATATCTGAGCGTCCGAGAGGTCCCCTAATACGACTCCGAGGTAAAATTTAGGAAAAAGTGGCGGCCATATTACTTTTCTTCATTTCCGTCCCGATTTCGTTCAAAATCGATATCTGAGCGTCCGAGGGGTCCCCTAATACGACTCCGAGGTTAAATTTGGGAAAAGTGGCGGCCATATTGCTTTTCTTCATATCCGTCCCGATTTAGTTCAAAATCGATATCTGAGCGTCCGAGAGGTCCCCTAATACGACTCCGAGGTAAAATTTGGAAAAAGTGGCGGCCATATTGATTTTCTTCTTTTCTTTAACGATTTCGTTAAAAATCGATATCTGAGCATCCGAGAGGTTTCTTAATACGACTCTGAGGTAAAATTTTGAAAATGTCGCAGCCATATTGATTTTTTTCGTTTCCTTCCCAATTTCGTTCATAATCGATATCTGAGCGTCCGAGAGGTCCCCTAATACGACTCCGAGGTAAAATTTGGAAAAAGTGGCGGCCATATTGATTTTCTTATTTTCTTTAACGATTTCGTTCAAAATCGATATCGGAGCGTCTGAGAGAATTTTTAATACGAATCCGAGGTAAAATTTGGAAAAAGTAGCAGCCATATTGAATTTCTTTAATTTCAACCCGATTCCGTTGAAAATCAATATCCGAGCGTCCGACAGGTCCCCTAATACAAATCCGAGGTAAAATTTAGAAAAAGTGGCAGCCATATTGATTTTCTTCATTTCCAAAACGATTTCCTTCAAAATCGATATCTGGGCGTCCGACAGGTCTCGTAATACGAATTAGAGGTGAAATTTGGAAAAAGTGGCGGCCATATTGATTTTCTTCAATTCCGTCCTGATTTCGTTAAAAATCGATATCTGATTGTCCGAGAGGTCTCTTAATACGAATCCCAGGTAAAATTTGTATAAGTGGTGGCCATATTGATTTTTTTTTTCGTCCCGATTTCGTTCAAAATCGGGATCTGAGCGTCCGAGAGGTCTCTTAATACGAATCTGAGGTAAAATTTGGCACTCCATGCATGCCAGGGATTGTAAAAAAAAGTTTAATGTTACTATATAGGCATGTGGGGTATCTGTGGATTGGCTTTTAAAAACGACATAGAGTTTTCGATCTTTTTTTCATTTAAATCAACCTTAATTTTTTTTTTATTGTATGGCATTTATTTACGAACCGTGAGATCTTCGGGAAGACAAGTACGGTTGCCAGTTATTGTTGCACTTTTAGCACCACCCAGGGGTCACGTGTAGGGTAACGGGGGGTACTCCCTACGGACGTAGTGCAACTTCGACCCCCCTTTGTCAAGTGAGTGGGCAACTTGACTGTTAGAAGTTCTCTAGCCGCCCGAAGGCCTCTAACTTGGCTTAACGACTGCTGTCGTAAACAGCAGCCGGGATCAACGGCTTAACGTGCCTTCCAAAGCACGAGAGCGCTCAGTTAGTAACTACTCAAAGCGGTCACCCATCCAAGACCTGACCTGCACCCCCATTGCTTAACCTCGCATACCGCACGCGGTAGGCGGGTGCCGCTGGGCCACGAGCGCTCTGAATTCTTGATAGTTTGTGCCAAATTTCAATTCAATCGGTCCAGTAAAAGCAACTCGGTTGTAACAGACGGACTAACAGTAAGGAGTGCGAATGAAAGTGAAGCCAAATTTTCTTTTTGTATGCTCCTTTTAATGAATCACAATCACCAAACATCGTATACCGAAACCCCCAGAATGTAACGACTACTATTATGGAAACCGCATCTAAATCGGTTCAGCCAAACGCGAGATAATCGTGGACAAACATACATACATACCTACATACATATATACTGGTCAAACAGTAAACCTCGTTTTTGTAGACTGTTAACAATTCCGCTTAGTACGCGGGCGAAGCCGCGGGCAAATGCTAGTATTTTATAAAAATACAAACATTTTATATCAACTCGCGTCTGCCCCATAACGGATTACTACTATTACTACGACTACTAAGAAATCAAATCAAAATCAAAATCAAAAATTTTATTCTGCAAATAGGCCACAAGGGCACTTTTACAAGTCAACACATGAATTATACAATTAAATAAATTGACAATGATAATTATAATGTTTTCAAAACAGAATTGCAGAACTAAAAAAAAGTAGACAATAATAATAATGATTTTAAAACTATAGTGATAAACAAACTCACAATATTCAATTAAAATTAACTTATAAGACATTATATAAAAAAAAAATTTTTGTGACCTATATATACGGTCTCTGTCCGAATACACAAAAGTATATACAATAAATTTAATATCTCAGAGATGTATATGGTCTCTGAGCGTCCATTATTCCTAAGTCCTTAGAGATGTACATGGTCTCTAAGCGTCTAAATTAAAATAAGTAGTAAATGAAAATAGCACTTAAGTAATTTAATATTCTCAGAGATGTATAAGGTCTCTAAGCGTCAATAACAATAAAATTAATCCAAAACAGGATGATGTCTCTCGTCAATCTCCAATAAAATAACACTAGTATTAAGGTATTAATCATGCCCTTGCAAGCTTGAACAGACCGGACTCCACAAACAGCACCCGATCACGAGTATGACATTTCTAAGTCCGTCAAATATTTAAAAAAAGACGCCTCTTAAATCTGTGGCACGCAATGACATTGACAGTTCATCATAGGTTGGTCGTATGACAACTGGGATCTGCCTCTCTGTCGCACTAGCGTATTCGGCCAACAGAGAGGAAGATACTTCGTTTCCGGTTCGCGGTAACGGCCCTGTCAATTTCACTGCGTACCACATATTCAAGCAGGTATTTTTTTTAATATTTGACGGACTTAAAAATGTCTTAGTAGTCCGATATGGGGCAGACGCAAGGTAATATAAAATGTTTGTATTTTATATAACACTAGACGTGCCCGCAGCTCCACCGTGCAATTATTTGAATGTATTTGTCACAATTGTATTGTAATGTTTATGAGCCACGGTTAACAATAAACGATACAATATGGAAATAACTAAAATATACATACAGTCGAACATAGAACCTCCTTCTTTTTTGAAGTCGGAAAAAAGAGTATAGGTATATAATCTACATTTATTTAAACTTCAACATGACATGTTATTATTAACACTCTTTTAAAATACACACAATATTTATTCAAACCCATGATGTTGTATCCCGTCACTGAGCTTTGACCACGCCAAAACCTAGTATGTCTCACACTTTTACTATGTTTTGATATTTGATATGTGACTTACTGGGTTTTACAATGGTAAACAGTTGCTAGACATGCTACTTACTAGGTTTCGATTCGAGGCATTGACAATTCTGGTAATTATAACGATTTTTGAGTTGGTGTCTCTGTAACCAGGTGGGGACTTACTAGGTTATTACAATGTTGTACAAATAAGTTAAAAAAGAAAAATCCAAAAACTTGTCCCTTACTAGGTTTTGGTATAAGGCAGCCGCGCGGTCCGGCGCACAACGCACCAAAAAACCACGTGGTATTCTGTAGTGCAGTAGAGCAAAGACGGCGTGTAAAAGTAAAATTTATTTATTCTTCAATTTTAGTAGGTATATTATATGCAATTATGAATGTCAATAAACTACCACCGGTTCCGAAAAATAAACCTCTGCCACGAGAAGAAACGGCATAAGAAACTCGGCGAGGTGTCATTTTATCAAAACTAAACAAGACTACATATTGTCATAGCCTAACTCCGTTACATTGGATACCCTTGTTACCTTGTCTTACTTATCACTTGAAAAATACATTGTCATGGTCAAATAACGCTTTGTACATTTCGTTATTTATTTAACACATAATGAAGCAGCAGTAATCAACCGTCTGTTCAAATCAACAGTTTCGGAATGATCAAAAATGCAATACCGCCTCCGCCCCGCACCGCGCCGCGACCGCTCTGTACGTCTCGAGCTGAAAACGTGTGCTGGTCAGTCAAGCGCAAAACCACATGGCATGCTTGTGAATGTTGTCAAAACATTCATCATCATCATCATCATGTCAGCCGAAAGACGTCCACTGCTGGACATAGGCCTCCCCCAAAGACTTCCACAACGACCGGTCCTGCGCCACCCGCATCCAGCGGACACCCGCGACCCTTACCAGGTCATCAGTCCACCGTGTGGGGGGCCTGCCCACGCTACGCCTTCCGGTACGTGGTCGCCACTCGAGAACCTTCCCGCCCCAACGGCCATCGGTTCTGCGTGCTATGTGCCCCGCCCACTGCCACTTAAGTTTAGCGATTCGAAGGGCTATATCGGTCACTTTGGTCAAAACATTACGTCTTATCTTTCTAGACGCATCCATCTCACAGAAGCAAACGACGCATCAGTGAATACCCAGCTTTACATAAAATCCTATAAATCGAAAATATGATCCCATCAAAAACACAAATGTGGAAATGGGAGCCAAGTTCAATATTAAGAATATGCGATGCTTGGTTGTCATCTTCACCGACAAAAGAATTGAGATCTAAATGGGTGCCAAGTTCCGTAGATTCTCTGAAATGGTGCCAAGTCTGGCACTACATTGTTTACACTAAAAGTAAGTTACTGCGGCTTAATGCATTTTGAGCTTTGAGTTTTTCCCATAGTTATCAGGTAAGAATCTGATCATGATTCTTACCTGATAACTATAGGACCACCCCTGAAGTATACCGTTTCAACAAAAAAAGAATTTTCCAAATCGGTTAATAAATGACGGAGTTCTGAGGTAAGTAGCATAAATAATAATAATAATAAAACTAATAAAAAAAATCACTGTTATTTGTTTTTTTTTCTGGTGTACACACACAATTACCAATCTGCTTGCCATATTTCAGCTTTCTAGGTCACCTGGAAGTGGGTTAGGTTTTTGATTACTAGTCAGTCAGTCAGTCAGTCAGTGGTAAAAATGCCGTTTTTTGGAATTTAATATCTCAATAACTATTAAACCCATATTTATGAAATTCGGGGTTGTAGTTGTTCTAAAGGATCTTAATACATGTAACAAATTTATTTATTTTGTGTTAGATAGATTTGGAGCTATTGGGGGGTCAAAAGTGGCTCCAAACGGTTCGTGTAAAATAACACACGGCTGCTGTCCGCCAGTTCCTGAGGTGAACTTGGCTGGACACGCTGCCGCGTGTCTAGATTCGTAGTTAAGATTGTCATCCAAAACTGACACATTCGTATGATAGTAGCGTGGAAAAATATTAGTAATTTAGATGAGAAAATAATTCGACTACCTACGCTTAGTATTGAACCTTTGAAGCAGTCAAAACATTACGTCTTATTTTTCTGGATGAATTCATCTCACGGAAGCAAACGACGCATCAGTGAATACCCAGCTTTACGAGTACATACAATCCTATAAATCGAAAATATGATTTATAATTAAGTTTGTCGTCTGAAACTGACGCATTTATATGAGTGTAACGTGGAAAAATACTAGCAATTTAGATGAGAAAATAATTTGATTACCTACGCGATTTCATTATCTTGATTATATCAATCACACCCTTATTACCAATATATAATAAGATCCATTAAATGCCATTTAGACTGCAGGTTTACGTGCCAATAATTTCATTAAAATCCCTTTCAAAAATCTCGATATCTCTTTATATGCAAAACTAACTGATCTTCGTCCCATTTTAGAAATCTAGAAGCTTTACATCGTGAATTTTGCTTGAAATTTAAAGATTGGAACACCTCATCTGCGGAGGGCGGTGGTGCGCATCGTCCGAAAAGAAATGGGACAAAAGGTAAGCGGATGTGGGAACAGTGGCAGCGATCGCGTTTCTTATGGCTTGTTCCATGTGCCTGGATCAAAATAAAATAAATATATTTGGGGACATTTTGACACATAACTCAAAGCCCCAAACTAAAGGCGGGTTACACGAACGATTTCAGACCGATTAACGTTAACCACTGCACTGTCCCCAGCATTGGGACCGGCACCCGTCATCACATCACTTTCCATACATTTGGATTTTAACGAACACCACTTACGATTACAGACAATTAAGTACAGCCAACCTAAGCAAAGCTTGTAGTATGGGTGATCACGATATAAATATAATAAATAATCATAGCAAATAAGTCCTTATTGTTTCCTATTTTGGTCCAAGATAGCTTAATTTACCACGAAAGACACGCTCTTAGGCTGCGTTCACGGTCAGGCCGAAACACACGATACGTAATGCTCATGCGCGTCTGTCAGAATCTAAGGAAATCTAATGCGTTTGATAAACGCACGCGGCATGTCGCAAAGCACGAAGAAATATGGCTAACTAGCATTTGCCCGCGGCTTCGCCCGCGTACTAATCGAAATTTTTAACCGTTTGCCAAAAAGGTCTCCAGAAAAGTAGTTGTTACATTCTGGGGGTTTCGGTATACAAAGTTTGGTGATTGTGATTCATTAACAGATGAACAGATGAAAAGTCAGTATACATTCTGAGAACCGGCAAACTGTCGAATTTCATTTGATTTTGGCAAAAATAAGGATCGAAAACTATTATCATACATTTCCGACAGACCGAAGGGGAAAGGGCCGATGAAATAAAAGCATGTCTTAAATGGCCCTTAGTAAAAGTATCTGTGTACTACAGTAACACCAATAGGTCTGATAACGACCAAGCACTGCGCAGCGGTCATAAACTATGGTCCTTTGAAGTACAGAAATACGGCTAATTCAATATCACGTGTAACATTTATTTTTCCTAAAATTAAATTTATTAGGTATGTTTTGCCAGTTCCCATTGGAGCATCAAAAAAGAAAATTTGACCTCACTTCCATTCGCACTCCTTACTGTCAGTCCGTCTGTTACAACCGATTTATCTAAACTATCAAGAATTTAGAGCGCTCGTGGCCCAGCGGCACCCGCCTATTGCGTGCGGTATGCGAGGTTAAGCAATGTGGGCGCAGGTCAGTTCTTGGATGGGTGACCGCTTTGAGTGGTTACTAACTGACTCTCGTGCTTTGGAAGGCACGCTAAGCCGTTGATCCCGGCTGCTGTCTACGACAGCAATCGTTAAGCCAAGTTAGAGGCCTTCGGGCGGCTTGCGAACTTCTAACAGTCAAGTTGCCCACTCATTTGACAAAGGGGGTTCGAAGTTACACCACGTCCGTAGGCAGTACCCACCGTTACCCTACACGTGGGTGGTGCTAAAAGTGCAACAAAAACTGGCAACCGTACTTATCTTCTCGAAGATCTCACGGTTCGTAAATAAATGCCATACGTTTAAAAAAATCTAAAGGTTGATTTAAATGGAAAAAATATCAAAACCTCTATGTCGTTTTTAAAAACAAATCCAATATACCCCACACGCCTATATAGTAACATTAAACTTTTTTGCATGCAGGCATGTATGAATGCCAAATTTTACCTCAGATTCGTATTAAAAGACCTCTCGGACGCTCAGATATCGATTTTGAACGAAATCGGGACGAAAATGAAGATGATTAATATGGCCACTACTTTTTCCAAATTTTACCTCAAATTCGTATTAGGAGACCTCTCGGACGGGAGATATCGATTTTGGACGAAATCGGGTTGAAAATGAAGAAAATCAATATGGCCGGCACTTTTTACAAATTTTACCTCAAATCCGTGTTAGGGGACCTCTCGGACGCTCAGATATCGATTTTGAACGAAATCGGGTTGAAAATGTAGAAAATCAATATGGCCGCCACTTTTTCCAAATTTTACCTCAAATTCGTATTAGGGGACCTCTCGGACGCTCAGATATCGATTTTGAACGATATCGGGTTGAAAATGAAGAAAATCAATATGGCTGCCACTTTTTCCAAATTTTACCTCGGATTCGTGTTAGGGGACCTCTCGGACGCTCAGATATCGATTTTGAACGAAATCGGGACAGAAATGGTAAAAATGAATACTGCCGCCACTTTTTCTAAATTTTACCTCGGATTCGTATTACGAGACCTCTCGGACGCTCAGATATCGATTTTGAACGAAATCGGGACGGAAATGAAGAAAATCAATATGGCCGGCACTTTTTACAAATTTTACCTCAAATTCGTGTTAGGGGACCTCTCGGACGCTCAGATATCGATTTTGAACGAAATCGGGTTGAAAATGTAGAAAATCAATATGGCCGCAACTTTTTTCCAAGTTTTACCTCAGATTCGTATTAGGGGACCTCTCGGACGCTCAGATATCGATTTTGAACGAAATCGGGTTGAAAATGAAGAAAATCAATATGACTGCCACTTTTTCCAAATTTTACCTCGGATTCGTGTTAGGGGACCTCTCGGACGCTCAAATATCGATTTTGAACGAAATCGGGACGGAAATGTAGAAAATAAATATGGCTGTTACTTTATTCAAAGTTTAGGTACCTCGGATTCCTAATAAGAGTCCTCTCGGGCGCTCAAATATCGATTTATGTCGAAATCGTATCGGACGGCACTGATTAATAAAACCACTTACAATACATTGAATCAAAAAAGGTCGTATATTCATAGGAAACTCACGGCACTTCATGCACCTTTAGACCTTATAAGGAACTTACATGCCAAATTTGGTATCTCTCGAACCACCAGTTTAAACTGTGCGTTGATATGTCTCTCACTCAGTCAGTCAGTTATTTCTTGAAATTTGGCACAAACTTTCAAAAGTTTTCATGTCCACAGTATTAAATTGCAAAACCGATGCCATTTTCGTAATTAACGTCCCAGAAAACCATAAAAACGACACCCATATTAATATTTAGACATTTCATCCCCCTCGCACCCCAACATGGGGGATGGTATTTCACGTCCTCCACGTCAGATTTTAAAATCATTGTTGTTTTCGTTATCAGCGACCCGGTATATCATAAAAACAATAACCATGTCGATTTTCAGAATTTGTCACCACCTTTCCCCCTTTTAGGGGTTGATTTCTCAAAAAACCTGAAACACGTATTTACTCATTTATCGTTAGAAATACTCCTGTGAAGTTTCGAATAAAATAGTTCAACTAATCTTGTTTCCCCATACAAACTTCGGACCCCCATTTCACCCCCTTAGGGGTTGAATTTTGAAAAATCCTTTCTTAGTGCACCCCTAGACCTTATAAGGAACCTACGTGCCAAATTTGGAATCTCTAGGACCAGCGGTTTGGGCTGTGCGTTGATATGTCAGTCAGTCAGTCAGTCAGTCAGTCAGTCAGTCAGTCAGTCAGTCAGTCAGTCAGTTTCTTCTTTTATATATTTAGAAGTGCCGCGATTCATGAACACCATTTTTATTCAAATTTGCAACATTAGATTCAAACTAAATTATTTGGACTGAAATAACGAGGAACCAAATAGTAGTCAATATGTAATAGGTTGATTTCAAACATATACTAACATTGTTAACTTTTGTTTCTGGCAGTCTGCCAATAATCGCTGCCAGAATTTGTATTTCACAATCCTGCCATGTCCTGCCATGGCAAATCCTATGAGCTGTGAGCTGTAGAGGTAGTTAAACCTCGCATTTTTTTTCCTAAAATATGATTTTAAATAATAGCACTTGACAAGTAATATCACCGTTACCGCCATGTCACAAATATTCATAACAATCCGTTATTGAATTTCCAAAAAACTAAAGCTATGTATATATGTACGACCGTATCCATGAGAGGAGGTCTGTGCCCAGTAGTAAGACATGTCGACTGGATTATAATGAAAACTACATCACTCACTGACTGTCTGTTGGCGTTTCTCTTTGGATAAAAGGATGGAAAAATAAGAACTCATTCCTTTGTTTTAAACTTGACGTTTATTTATATTTGTCGCTGAGTGAAGCTTAACCTGTGAACAAACTCCAACGAATGAACTTTCGTTATTCAAAAAGCCTTGAGGCTATACCAACTTTTTCATTCCCAACTAAATCTTTAGTTACGACAACGCCAGAACTTGACATGAAATGCAATCGCCCGCAGCAATACATACAGGACTTCAAAAGTTTGGAATAAAATTCGTATTGGGAACATTTCTATTGTGTTGTGAAAGTAAACAATGATATTCGAACAAAAGGTACCGGTGTGCAGGAAAAATCTATAGCTCAACAATAAAAACATGAAAACCCTTCAAACCGTAGCATATGATATTGAGATACAACGAATAACATAATGTCGCGTCAATTTTGTTGGCATCAATCTTCAGAAAATACGCCACAGCAATTTTAGCTACCTGAAGAAAACGTCCAAACAGAACGGGTTCTTTATATCAGGCTGAGGGCCGAAAGTACTTACGCAGCAGAGCGGAGAGGCACGCGAGGTCGAATGCCGAGGTAACCAAAAGAGCGAGGGCTTTTTCTGGATCTGAAAGCCAAAGGCTAGAAGCAGATCAACAAGGCACGCGAGACCGAAGGCCAAGCGTCACAGCAGAGCGAGCCTTCGTGTAAGGCTGAGGCACTAATTAAAACGCGTATGTTACAGATGTACAGTCAGCTGCAGAGAAACGTGACCCCTCCTGCATAGAAGCTTGTATGCAGGAGGGGTCAGGTTTCTCTGCAGCTGACTGCACACGAAAAGTAACAGAGACAAACTTTCGTAATGAACCAGACTCAACCAGACTACAGGAGCGAGACGGCCCTAATGTATTTCGCGCAGTAATAACTCGCCTCACTATTTGTTCCTTTCTACCGTGATAAAAAACCGTAATTGATACCACCTCACCGCGGGGACAGTGCACTGACTAAAAACCCCCCGATGTTTCTCCTCAACTCATTACGGCGGCCTTGGGATCTCCTTCGGAACGCACCAGTGCCTTCCTAGAGTCACACCTCTGTGGATCCCACCAACTATTGTTTTCATTGATGATCGAAGCCCCCAGCTGCGACCGTCTTTGGCCCTGAGGACCCCCTTTTAGTCGCCTTGTATGACAGGCAAAGGACACCGTAGCCATATTCTATGCCCGGGGTACAGAGCTCCACTACCTTGTTCCTAGTAAATACTGACCTCGACATTCGCCATAATTATCCTATAATAACCATTATTCCACCATAATGTACCATAAATTGGTTCGGTGCATAATTCACACGTTGTTTATCCTCATCCTCTATTTGTTTTTAATGAACCCATTTGCTCAAAGGTTAGCTGGAAGAGATCCCTTGAAGGAATAAGCTCGCCTTTGTACGTCTACTTTTTGTTCGTTTCTCATTTTGTCGTGTTTTATGTACAATAAAGCAATACATACATACATACTATGCGTAGTCGGAGTTCAGAGTGATATCGGGTAGTCTGAGTTGATTATCGTGCCGCTCGCGTGTATGATTCACCTTATAATATGTTATGACTTCTCAGTCTTTCCTAAACGAAATAAAATTTCCAACAAACCATCATATATTATTAGCAAAAAAATTAAAAGAAAAAAAATAGGGTACCTCCCATCGTGTGGTTTATCATTAGATAGCTCGTTTATAAATAATGTGAGATATACTAAACTATTTTTTGATTAAGCTATCCATTTGAATGACATTCGTTTTTAAAGTGCAATTGTTTGTAAGAGTCAAGTGTCCCTGTCCTCTGCCAGGTTTGTAACCGATTCCTGCTGGGTATGTGAACAAAATCATGGTAGTAGTAAATGTAATGAAATTAAAAGCAAAACTATCACGGCTAAGTAGACATTACTAGTTAACGAACGATAGCCGAACTTAAGAAATGTACTTGTAAAAGCAAAATTTCGTATATTTTCCATTGATTACTTAGGTATGTTGTTAGTTATGTCAAATATAAGTTTTAGACATTTTAAATCCGCATAATGTTACGGATAGACAACAAGCTACTAACCATACATTGCGCCATTTGCTTTCCAAATACTTAGTCAAGTTACTCATACTATACCTGCCACAAATTAGTAATAACGCTTATATTATGTTCATGAAATCAATATGTTGGTAAAATAAAAATAAAGTGGTGACTAAAACGGAGACAACCATTATGATGAGCACCTCGGGCAAGTTTTACCGCTTGAATTAAGTAGTACGTAATAATATACCTGTCAGGTAGATGTGCATATCGAAACTTGCTGTAAAATGTATAAAAAATCTTATAAGGTGATGAAAATGTTAATTTTAATTTGAATATTGTTAATTTAATTTCTAGTACTATGACCTATAACTTTCATATTTGGCAATATGCTGTGAATGTAAGTTGGTTCAAAATAAATAAATAAATTTGAAGAAAAATTCCAAGTCGTGAATCATGAAAGGGAGGGCATGGTAGGGGGGGGGGGGGGGGCATATGAGGAAAGTCTAGTTAAGGCGAAGGGGTAGGCAAGCTCTTCCCATACAAAGTTTGTGCACGTTTTTCTTCGTTTATGTTAAATAAATAAATAATTAATAAATATTAGGGGACATTTTTTACACAAATCGAACTAGTCCCACAGTAAGCTCAATAAGGCTTGTATTATGGGTACCAGACGACGATATATTTAATAGATATATACATAAATACATAGAAAACATCCAAGTCTCAGGAACAAATGTCTCTGCTCACCACAGAAACAAATGCCCTTACCGGGAATCGAACCCGGGACCTCTAGCTTCGGAGGCAGTGACACTACCAACTAGGCTAAACCGGCCGACAAAATGTTTGCGCAACAGTTATTATTTTTGGTCAATATGCTTATTTTTCTGTTTATTTTTTTATTATTTAATTTAATGTATTTTTCTTTGAAATAAAGTAGATATTCAACATTAGGTTCTGAGTATTTCCAATATGTACAAGTAAAAAATAAAATAAAATAATGTAGTGCCAAAACTAGCGAATAAAACTTGCACAACGTTTGTATGGAGAAGGCCTTGCCCTTCCCTTCGCCTTATTAAGTTGTCTCCAATATGGTCCCCCACAGATGCTTTAATGCCCAATAAAGTCCATAACTCCTCAGATCAGGCACACAATGGAGCCCCGCCGGGAATGGAACCCCGCGCAACGGCCGCCGTTCGTTATTCAGACGGGCGCCGGCAGTCACCTGATTACGCGCTCTGCTGGGTTAGGGAGGGAGTAACTCTAGATATCGATATTTTTTATGGTTCTTAGGTACTACAATCCAGAGCGCAAATTTAGAGTATTTCGAGATTTTAGAGTATTCTAGTGTACAATCACTTGCGTGGTCTTGTCAGGAGTTTCTCCGGGGTCACGCCATCCACTCCGTTCGCTTACGGCCCGGGTAGGTCAAGGCACGCGTAACCCAAGATTTTACTCAACCGGACTGCTTTAGAAAATCTACGACTACGCGTTTGTCGTGGGGTAGTTATTGGTAGTATATTACACTTATTTATTGCTAGTGATGTGCCCGTTACTGGGATTATTCCGGGTAACCGCATATTACTAATTTGTACAGACGCAGAATCTTGCGTGATGGTATTGAAATCGGGAAATAATGTGTGCATGTCAAAATTGTTAATTTAATACAGGTAGATACGTAAGTAGTGTAACATCGAAGGACGGATTCCAAACACAGTTAAATGTTTTTCGTTTTCATTTATTGCTTTCACTATAGGTAGTTTTTGTAAATACACCTATATTGAAATTATTGTGGTACTGAACGCAATTTCAAGCTTCTATTACGACGAGCTACTTCAATGTGGCAAATAGCAGTGACGCAGACAGTTTGGAATCGTCCAAAAACATAAAATGAGCCCTATAAAATTTTATCAAACAATTAGAGGTAGTTAGATCGATTTGTTAGCTTTGGTATCTCAAGGTATAATCTACATATGTACATTAGAAAACTGTATATGTATATACAAATTCAAAATACGTAGGTAATCAAGGAAATGTTTTAGATATAAGTTAGTTTTAATTTTATTTGTATTGTTTCAGTTGTTATGTTTTTAAGTATTCATGTAGGTGTATGTATTGTAGGTAAATAAATTACATACATTTAAAAATGTAGGTGTGTGGGATTTTTTTTAAATGTACTATTTGAACCATAAACTTTTTAAACCTATTTCAAGACAATATCGATATCGATATTTTAAATACCTCAAATCCCTTACTAAGAGCATTCTGGCAGCTTTAAGTGCGCATTTGGTCCGGCGCCGACCTCCAGTTAAGTACACTAACGATTTTGAATATATGAATGAAACTCAAAGGTCTTTCGGTCGATTCGTGATTGGCCGAAACTGAGAGTCCTCATGTGAATAGTGAATGCAGTTGAACTGCTTCAAGCTCCACGTAATAGATTAAAGGTTTTCGTTTAACTTTGATCTCAATTTGCTTATCGAGACTATTATTGGTTGGTGTTATTAGTTGGTTGGTTGGACTATTGGTTGGATTCGAACCAAGCGCTTTGCATCATCTTTTATAATGCGCAATTCTAAGGTTTGAAATTCTCTGCCGGCGTTTGTATTTCCGAGTTCATATAACCTAGACCTTTTTAAGACACGAGTGAGGCATCTTCTGAGTGAGCTCGCTTCATCGTCGGCCGCATCTTTGCCCCCTGGCTAAATGCTGGACAAGAGCGATCCCATTTTTAATAAAAAAAAAAATAGACTATTGGTTCGGTACCTAAGGGTGAATATACAACAATATCAACTTGAGGTTTCAAATGTATGGAAACACATCGTCACACATCTCTGAAGGATAAACCTAAAAATATGGGTACATAACATATACAATTAAATCCTGTCTATGTATAGTGTCCATGCATTGACTACGGCACGGGTATATACTGGAAGACTGTAGAGTGTAAATTTTAATTATACATTTGTCTTATATACATCACATGACCTAGTGGTGTCGCGTTTTAAATCAATTTCATAAAATTACCTACAGTAACAATAGTTATCCATTGATCTAATTTGTCTATGGTTGTACATGCTTTTGCAATTCAGCAGAAGCTTCAGGACAGCCGATTAGAAAAACGGCAAGGTGCTTTGAAGTATGAATAAGCTGCATTATAATTTTTCAGTGTTGATCTCGGATTATACCCATTTAATAAGGTCGTATAAAATTGATGTGAAATGTTTAGTTCTGATGATGGAGGTGACCATAGCAACTACTAAACTACAAGATAAACCTGTTTGTATTTGAGCTCATTAGAACCCTATTAATAAGAAGTTAACTGTGGAAAAATGGTACAGTTGGAAGTTAAAGTTTGCACTTACGAAAATAAAAAGCTTGACTTTTATTGATTGATTTTTATTATGTAACCGGTGGTAAGATAGATACCGGCTCCTGAGACTACTTTATGGGACCCGGGTATCTCCTAAAACTACGACCAAGACCACCGCAGCAGCATCCTTTGAGTGCGGTGGAAATAATGCGATCGCCAACCCGCATGCCAAGCGTGGCGATTATGGCATATGCCCCCCGTGAATTTGGAGGAGGCCTATGTCCAGCAGTGGACGTCGTTTGGCTGATATGGTCGTGGTGGAGACAACTCTATACATTTGATACATATGTACACTGAAACGGGGTTACAAGATATATTTACTCAAACCCGGTTTCCTGCCAAGCCGTTTCCCCCGTGGCTGAAGTTTGCCTTACAATTTAATATTTACATGTTAATTTAACGTGGTAAGTATTTATGAATGCGAAATTAATTAAATTAAATACACGAGTCAGCCGATGTGTTTTTAATTAATCCCAAGATAAACTTACGTTTTTTTTTTTAGTATTTTGTACGTAATCTGCACATATGTTTGTATAAGTACGGAGTAAAATGGCTCCCCAAAGTAATTCACGGTATCGTTGTCATAATGTCGTTATTAGCGTTTATTATCTTGTCACACGATAGCTTAATTGCCTATAAAAACTGGTTCAGGGCTAATTCTCTCGGGACTCTATGAGTAGATATGTAAATTTTCCTCAGTTACGAACGCTGTATACTCGTACCATACCATATCTTCTTATGGCCAAGAGGCAGGAGCAACAGCTTGTTTATCTTGCCTTATAAGGAGTATAATATATTGTCAGTGTAAACGCACTATTTGTGCAGTTGTGTGGATCTGTCGCGCAACTCATTTTTTATCGGGACTCATAGAAAACCAGAAACATGTTTTGAAGATATATAATTGGTTAAGACTAATGAGTTTTGTTTCAGCGTATGTTTTTTTAGTTCAAGTGAGAAAATCATAATGGAACAGGACCTTAATTAATTTATTCTGCGTGGTTTGAATATCCTTTAAATTTGTTCTGGCGGCACTACCCCATATCTCAATAAGATAGTGTAAATGATATTTTACGAGGGAGTTATAAATATTGTAGCGAACCTTATATGGCAGACATTTTACTATGCCACGTAGTGATCCCAAAAGATGAAGAAGATAATTTTGATCTAATTTTATTGACGTGAGACTTCCACATAGTCGATGTTGAAAGCACTGTTTGAAGAATAGCTGGTCAGTTAACGACCCTCTATGCTTTGAATGACACACATATAGGTCAGGTTGACACGACGACAAGAAGCTTCCGACGTCCAGTTTCAGTATTATATTCGCTAGTACTGTCGCGTGGCTTAGGGTAACTCGTTAAGTCAGTATGCACGGTGAAAGATGAGGGGAGATGTAGATTATTTTTTAGTTTCTTTTTTTTTTTTTATTATATCTCTGTAAGTGTAAAAACATCTTTGAGCCCTATTCACAGAATACGAGTCTCGAATCTCAATGCATAAATTTCTTCTCTAGACATTACATTTTTTGCGTGCCATTTGCACTAATAATTGGTATAGATCAAAATCAAACACCGTTTAATGCTAGTAATCACTAAATCAATATTGTTTCATATTGTTTGAAAATATTTTAAGCGGACAGAATAAGAATGTTTTGTCTGTTTACAAACAATTTGTGTCCTAAGTTGTTAGAAAGCGAAACGTCGGTACAGTGATACACTGACCATTCGGTTTGGAGCCCATGAGTGTGGAAATGCAGTAGGATGGAGGAATATGGTTTCGACGATGCTTTTTTTGAAATCCATTTTTACAAGAATTGTAGTATCTAACGACAACTCAGACGAGCGTAAACGAAATATATCTATCGCCTAAGAATGAATATATCATGATTCGGTGTTCCCGTTACTAGTTGATATTCACATGAAATTGTAGATGGGTCTTAATTATTGTCTTAATTATCCCGGCTGCTGTCTATGACAGCAGTCGTTAAGCCAAATTTTAAAGGCCTTCGGGCAGCTTAAGAACTTCTATCGATCAAGTTGTTCAATCACTTGACAAGCCTAATCCCAATAATGTCTTATTTCTTCCTTGGGTAGGAAGGTCAGATGGCAGTCGCTTCCTTAACAACTAGTACCTACGCCAATTCATGTGATTAGGTAGGGTAGGGGATTCCAGATATCCTTCAGGATGCTACTGAACTGGGATAATGGTGACTTAATTTTAGAGGATGATGATGACTTAATTTTAGAAATCTGTTTTGATAGAAAACCCTAATGTAATCCTTTTTGCAAATTCCCCTGAGCGTCAAAAATAGAATATCAAGCTAACATACTCGTAAGCAAACTAACGGGACATAAAATTAAGGCATTACGAGTACACAACTTGCCTTAATTTAGTAAAGCATTCAAAGTAAGTTTAATTTAATTAGTCACTTGATTACTTGGTTTTTGGTTTTTTTTTCTTTTTATATGTAGTATATTATGGAAAGCTGCAATTGAAAATAGTGCATGCTGTGATTGCCTGTAAGGCGACTTCCTGACTTGGCGGGGCGCGATCGATATGTCATAGGTATTTTGCTCTTTTAGCTTACTGATGTGAGATTTCCTCAGTTGACGAAATACTGTCAGTATAAGGTTTGCGCAGTAGTAATACCATGTGCAAAATTGGGGCAGTACTGCATTGATATCGGTTGACACTGACAGCTGACAGTTTTCTCATATCGTACCACCTCCGCATCGACAAGTCAGGAAGGCGCCTAAGTGGGAGATCAGTTATGAATGTTGTTAATGTATAGTTTAATATGAATGTGTATTATATCGACCGTTGGCAATCCTAATAAATAAATAAATAGAGCAAACTCCGCCGTTTACTTTCCAGTAAATTTTCCATTTTAGCGATGACTTGCTACTCGAGGCACAAAGCCGCCTTAACGACAGTGCAGGATATTGTGTCATGTCATAGTGTTCAAAATGCAAAACGTAACCTTACCATTACATCTTTATAAGACACGTTTAAACAACGAAAAAATATGACAATATCATAAAACTTACATGTAATCTAAAAATTACTTATTTATTTTCAGATTAAGTACATATAAGTTTTCAAATATTCTTTAAGAAAACAATTCGAAAAAAGTCTTTTTTAGCCCATTTAGAGGGAGCAAAACTCATTTTGGTCTCTGTTTCTTTATACATTTTTATTTTTGACCTACCGACAGGGAATAAAATACTATTTTAACCCATAGCAAATTACAGGAAGCTAAAACGCTAAATTTAAAGGTGAAAAAAAATAATATACTTTAATACCAGAAAGTAAAAATTTAATTTCAGTGTCTCTGTGCAATATATTGAATTCAGGCTTGAAATAACTGGCTACTCCTCGCAACTTCGTACTTCTGGGAAGATACCAGTCTTTCCAGTCTTCCCTAACCCTAGAGAAGGCGCCTAACAACCTCGTCAGACCACAAGAGCACTTTACTGATAATCCGGACTAAAGCCTTTAGCCACCATTTACGACGGACAGAGAAAACCGAATACCTATTTTGTACCTTAGGTAGACGAACAATAACCACTTAGACCTTTATCGTGCATCTTATTGGTTTAAAAATGCTAACTTACACTTTGATTTCGTTAATCTGTCGTTAAACCCAAACGTCTCTCAAATATAAAATATTATCCACACCTTTTATTAAAGTCCACCCCTGAAAACCATATTTTCTATACCATTATTTAGTAAATTTATCACGTGTAACGCGACGGGGTGGATATTGCACGTACCGTTATTTACTACGCTATCCCCGTTAGACCCCTTTTATTATGTCTCAAGGATGTGGAAGCAAAGATTTTGTCAAGAATTTCCAATACTAGTCGATAATTGCGTAAAAAACATAATCTTAGGACCTAAATAAAGGAACTTTTAGATCTTATTAAGACTGCGAATATAATGGAATTCATAATCAGTTTGACGTAATTGCGTAGGTATATATGGAAGTACTACGAAAGTGTGTAGAGTATTATACTACGTGTAGCCTGGTGGTTTAAGCTTGCGACTATCAAGCGGCAGATTACTGCCCTTAGCCCATTAGGGCTAAAGTCCCGGTCACGCTATTTATTTCCATAGGGATCAGGGTATGTGAAAACCCTGTACCACGAGAGTCGGCAAGTACGTATGCAGCTGAATAGACAACTTGTAACTTGGATCGGTAATCGTTTATTTGCCTCAAAGTCATATTATATAATTTTAGGCAAATAAGAAAAGTGAAACTATGGAAAAAACAACAAATGATATGTCTCCCTCTGTTCATGTTATTCGAATTTGTACACAATCACCTGCCTCGGTAGTGGTATTATTATGTGATGTCTCTTGTTAGGTACTGATTTATCGAAGTATTCGATCTTACGTTCGACAACGTTTCCTTATCACACTATTCCTGATTCCATCACACAGTTCGCACCATTTAAAATGCATATAAGACTTCTCAGATTATGTTTAGAACCCCTACCTCTTTGAGATTTCAGAGTCTAATGTTATCTGGAAAGGACTATAGTACAGTCAGCATCAAAAGTAGCTACGCATTTGAAAAATTCAAGTCTTTATTATAAGGGAATAAGAGCTTTTGACACCTTCACATGCGTAGCTATTTTTGATGCTGACTGTACCTAATAGAAGTGGTAGCGTTATACATGCTGTTGTAATACTATACTCGGTAATCTCTTACTTCAAACATTTGACACATCACAACACCCATAGAACGTAAACACGCATCTCTCATCATAAAATCACGTAATAATATTAAGGGTTTCTAAAGGAAATAAAAATAATCTTCACTTTTCTTAAACATAATTTAACTTATGTTACAATTTTTTAGATAACTGTTGTATATTTTACGATAATAATTCACCACAGAAACAGTTAAGAGTTATGTCGTTTAAAAAAAAAGTGTTGTGACACTATTGTGATCAAGTCTATCGTTTCGATTCAGATGAAATTTCCGTAAATTAATATAATTCGATTTGGTGCGTTTATGTATTATCGATAAATTGTAACCAAAACAAAATATAAATAAAATCAAATCATAAAATACGAAATGAAAAAATATTTAACTAATGAATGGCTAATATACTTAACTTTAGACTATGAACTGACCCCAATGTAAATTTTCATTGTAGTCACCTATAATGTTATATTGTTTTCTAATATTATGTACATAGGTAATGTACAATTATTGTATGTTTATTTATTTATTTTAGAAATTCAATACGACTTTAACGATTTTAATGAAATTTATAATCTGTGTTCGATATAAAGATGCCGAGCAAAGCTCGGTCGCTCAGGTATTGAGAATAAAATGTCTTACACCTAATGGTGTTCCTATGGTTCCTATGGTGTTCCTGTGTTGAGGAACTAGCGGACTACAATTTATCCGACAAGCTATAAGAAGAGAGATCCATATTCCTATATCGTTCTGTCTTGTAGCTTACGAACATGAAGAACTAAATGCGTCATACTCGTAGTTACATCGTCGAATTCGGTCAGTATGATCATTAAGCGTACGTTGCCTTTTAAAAGGACTATTTATCAACATGCGTCGTTTCAGTTGATTGAGACGTAAGCATCTTATATGAGCTAAGCCTTCTTATGATGTGAAATTCTTGCGATTCAATAAAAGAATCCTTCATTACTTGTTTATTTAATCTGAAAATGGCGCCATTTTGATTTGAAGGCACATCGTATCCTTGCAATTGAATACTCAGCGATCAGTAAAGACTTTAATAAACCATTTCACTCCAAATAACTATTATCCACATTTTTTATTGCCTCACCTTATCGCAAATCAGTTTGTGGGGAGTGAAAATACGTAGTCTCTTACTAGTATTGAATTCTGATAGTTGTTACCCTGCCGAAGAACCTTTTCTTATCAATCGGTAGTTTTTATTAATGTTGTTTGAATTTGAACTGTAGTGCATACTAATAATTATGTATTTCTCTGTGTTACAAATTACTTACGACGACCTTTTGAGCTTGTAGGAGCTTATTGTTATGACCGTTTCGTCTTAGCCCGTCGTAAAACTTATAAATATTTTCCTTAGGGGTTAATTGTACTACTTTACACATACAAGGTGGAAGCAAGTATCCCATTGGAATTAGGTATGAATTTCTAAAGTTATAAGGAATAAAAAGAAAACATAAAACTTGGTAATATGTTAGCGAACCTTAATATTGGTTTATGGCATTGTTGATGGTACAAAAAACTTTTATTTCGAGAAAATTTAGTGTCAAGAGTGATTCCTGTCGCTTTGATATTGTGTCACTATGTTGTACTATGGTGACCGACTTGGTAACATTAAGTAGTAGAAATCTCTCAATCGAAAGGGCTTTTTTACCGAGTTATGGTCCAGCCACCGCCGCTGCTTAAAACGCAGTAACGCACTGTAAACGCAGCGACGTGCTTCATGCGTGAAGTTTTTACCTCATAAGTTTCTCCCTCTCGTCACTGCGGTTCTGTGCCATCACCGTACTTTGAACAGCGATGTGGCCAGACATTTACAACTTATAACAGTTTACTACACACGAATCAATAACATGTCAAAAATTACGTCGAATCGGAAACTTTGTATGGCAATTTAGTTTCCAAAAATATTATGGTAATGGATTTAGAGCCCACAGTAACGTGTATACAACAACAATAATATTATTTATGCAGTACGTGAATAAAAAATACCAAAAGTTTTGTACAATATATCCTCTGACGAAAGAAATTTCAATAATGATTTTTTCGTGAGTTGTAGTAACTGAAAATTTAAAATGGCTTGTCTGCTGACGTGACACGTCTGTCCAATAACGTTGCGTTGCCTATTCGTTTCAATGCCGCCCGTCCACGCGCTATTACAGCCGACATTATTTTTGTTCAAAATTGTGCGATCACCTATGTGTCATGTCAACGTGTGTTACTGTAAGTTGTGTTTGCAATACGGCCTAAATTTCTATGAGAAAATAACGGCTATTATAGCATTCTGTTGCCCGGTCATCAAATAGAATTGTACGTTGGTAATTATTTACTACTAGCTGTTGCCCGCGACTTCGCCCCTATTGGTCGCAGCGTGATGTTATATAGCCTAAAGCCTTCCTCGATAAATGGACTATGCAACACAAAAATATTTTTTCAATTCGAACCAGTAGTTTCTGAGATTAGCGCGTTCAAACAAACAAACTCTTCAGCTAAAGCTAATATTAGTATAGATTAAATAGCATTTGCCATTGGGTTTATCCGCGTGGAACACGTTTATAAAATACCTACATGCAAACATCCCCCCCCCCCACATGTCACTCCCTTACGGAATGATTTCGGGGATAAAAAGTATCTTAAATATGTGCTTCCCCAGGAGGCCAACTATCACCATACTAATTTTCATATTCATTGATTCAGTGTTTTATGCGTGAAAAGATAAAAGACAGGTAGACCGGCAGAGATAAGAACATGCGCAATTATAATATTAAATAAATATTTGTGAATAATCTTACACAAATGGACCTAGTCCCAAACTGAGCAAAGTTTCTACTATGGTTACGAGGTAACGACATACATCCTAATTAATAGATAGATAAATACTTAAATAGAAAACATCCAAGACTCAGGAACATATATTCGTGCTCATCACACAAATAAATTCCCTGATCAGGATTCGATCCCTGGACCGCCAGTTTCGTAGGCAGGGTCATGACTAACTAGGCTAAGGTCAAGTGGTTGCCATGGTCTCAAATGAAATACTTACTGTTTTTATAAGACCCACTGTGTTAGTTGCCATTAATCATTTCAGTAATAGACGCAACGAGAAAACTTGTTACACGATTAATCTAAGATGTTTATTGCTTCATGGCGTTAAGTTTAAGTTTAACGCAAGCAAGTTAAATTGACTAAGTTGAATAAACTAGAATGGTAAAAGTTCGATGTCTCTTTACGTTCTTACTCGCTATCTGTAAATTAACTTTTCACATTTCAAGGATGCTTTTATGGATGATTAAAGTAAATATACACATAAGATCAAATAAATCGAATCAACAATACTTTGTATCAAATTTCCGCACGCCGAGCTAAAGCGTCAGGATGACCGAAACATTTTTAAATCAAATTATAATCCAACTAGATGAAAGCCCGGCTTCGCTCGGGTGAAATAAATAAGAAAGAAATAAAGTAAACATTTATTCGTGACAGTTATGCAAACGACCAAAGAAATAGTGTACAAAAATGTATAAAATAAAAACATTACAGCAACGGATTATGATGAAACTTCATATAGAAATAGTCTGTAGTCTGGATTAACATATGGAATAGGGAGTAAAAGATAGGCTAGTATCTTTGCAAGTTAATCCTAAGCATTTTTATAAGGGTAGTATTTAAAGGCACATAAAAAATTTGACACCGTAATCAGTACTGATTTGTATAGCTAAATACTAATCGTTCATTAAAATTCAGTTCAGATGTGCAATTGTTAAATATTGATGTGCCAGTCAGTATTTTTGGTGCGAAGTCAGAGCTGCTAACGCGAACGAAAACAAATGAAGTTCGTGTATCTCACTCTCTGTCGACCTTGCAAAATCGAGCGACACAGAGGGAAATACACGGTGTTCGTTCGTTTTCGTTTCGCGGTAGCAGGTCTCTATTCTCCGCCAAATTCTATTAAGTGGGGCCCTTTACACTCAATATTATCGCGATTTTTAAAATTGTATGGGGTCTGTTAAACGCTTAATATTATCACAATACTGGTGTGTCAATATTATCGTGGTTTTCAAAATCGTATGGATTTTTCTTCAATATTCATTGAACGTGATACGGATCGTGATATGAGTATACCGCGTGATAATAATAACCATGTAACAGGCCCCTATGGATGTTGCTTCAATATTAAGTGTTTCGCGTGATAATAATAACAGTTGGTAATATTTATTTTCTCCAATTAATGGAAGCTATTTAACAACTTGTTCCGTTTTGCCAAAGGTATTTCACATTCCGATACACGCACCATCCAGGAATAGGAGCCGTCAGACCAGAGGGCCTACAGCGATCTGAAAACGAAGTATTTCCCTCTCGGCGCTTGAATATGCAAGTGCGACAGAGAGGCATATATATTTAGTTTTCGGTTGGTAGCACTTTAGTCCGAGCGCGGCGGACGGTTAAAGAACATTCCGTGTGTTGTCTGTCACACATATAATTTTTTAACTTCCCATCGACCTATCTTGAAATTAGGTGATAATGTTTATTATGAAGTATATTTTACCAAAAATATTTTATAAATTTGTTTTTTAGTTGTACGGAACCCTCAGTGTGCGACACCGACGCACTTGGCTGGTTTTTATTACATTTTGAATTTTATTTCTCTTATAGTAAAATACCCTATTCGTTTTAAAGTTGACGCCTGAGGGCCTACCGCGCACCAAAAACGAACTATCTTCCTCTCTGTCGTTCGAATATACATGTGCGAGAGAGAGGCAGATACTTCGTTTTCGGTTCGCGGTAGCGCCTCTAACGTCCGAGCGCGGCGAACGGCATGAGCTGGGGGTCTACTCCGAAATTCAAAATCCTAACTTCGTATGGTTCCGTCCCTTTCACTCTCCTGTCATAGACTATATGAGTGAAAGGGAGGGCACCATACGAAGTTCGGATTTCGAATTTCGGACTAGACCCCCAGTACCACTAAATTATAAGATAGAGCGAGATAGGGATAGAATTTTGCTAGACGTTTAAAAGCCATAAGTCACCTAGTAGTTTGTCACAACAAAATAGAGACGCCGCTTTAAGATGGCGGACAGACTCAGCAAACATTCAAGTGGTGTCCTTTACACGATTAATATTATCACAATACTGGGGTGTCAATATTATCGCAGTTGTCAAATTTGTATGGATTCTGCTTCAATATTCACGTGATACTTATCGTGATATGAATGTATCACGTGATAATAATAATAATAATAAGCCTAGCTTGCACGATAGATTATACAGTTACGTTTTTATGACGTATTAATACATTTCGCCCATATAACGTGACGGTATAAGTTATCGTGCTAGCTAGGCTGATAGGTGTATAGAACGCTTGAAAACTACAAAAACAAAACGCTGCAGACGCGGCTAGCCGAATCCACACAATGGGCAATGATGGCCCATCACCCAGAACGCAGCCCAGCAACCTGGCCAACACACCGGACGCAAACATAGTTTACAATTTCCGAACGTACCTAACCCGACGCTGTCAACCAACGAATTTAATATGGCCGACCTTTTGTCATAAAATTAACACTTTAATGCAAAATACGCGACAATCCGAATTTTGCGCATACATATGTTCAACTCGAAATCGTTATTTTTATACGTTCTTCAATTTGAGACAGGTCTCGTTCGGGTCTACCGTACCCCTGCACGAAATTATTAATATAGATAGTGCGTTTCAGATATGCCCACTAATTGGTAATAAAGTTTAGACTACTTAAGAATTTGTAGGTGCGGAGGAGATATGATATTAGTCAGTTGTCAGCTGTCAGTGTCTACTGTCATTTAAGCCAGTGCTGATCCTTTACTGTACATTTAAAAAGCGCTGTGTTGTTAGTGAGGCACGGTACGGTCGGCCTCACAAGGGGTTTAACACTTTTCTTTTGTCGCTTTAACGTCATGTTTGAACTGTCGTTGTCATAATTGTCATAATTCCAACGGGTGGAAGCGACAAATTTCCTAAGAGACCAGCTACTTATCAGGCCGACTGTACCAGCATTTTTAACTCGCTATCAACACAGCGAATCCTTTAAATGGTCGATAATGCGCTTATTTATCCCCAACAAACGAAACCGTTCATAGCCTACGGTGTCTGCTGCTGCGTTTGAGGTATGAATATTTGTAGCCGCCGGTGCCGATGATGATGGAACTCGACGACTTTTAAATGAAACTTCGATGAAAGTTTACTGTAGATATATAATTCCCATAAAGGTTCTGGTTTACAAGATTGTGCGCCGAAAGAGTATGCAGAAGTGGTGAAAGTGTATGTACAAAGAAGATGGTAGGTAATGCACAAGCAAGATTTTTACTGTTTTTAGTTTAGGTTTTTGTGGTAGGGATAAAGAGCTGCTATTGGTGGCTTTTAGAAGCCGCCATTATACTAACTGTGCCCGATGGGCGCGTTTTGCTACTGCATAAAGAATGGCATGAAGCTATACAAAAATATGCGTTGCGTTCGCAACAATATTCATAAAATAAATGTATTTAGTCCAATCATACTTACATTTAAAGTCCGTTAACTCCTCTTCATAAATCTCACTACTGCCTACTTATCTTAACAAGCTCGTATTAAAATAAAAAGAAGACCTCTTTTGAACCTCAGCTGATCTGAATGAAAATCCTATTCACTGGAATCTTTTCATTAAAATGAAGAACTTACTCCTAACTTTAAGCAAAGCCTAATCGAGACAATTTAGGACTTAAATTACTGTTATAATCCGTACTTACATCCAGTATAATCTCCTAAATGCAATTTTTATTTGCCTAATTGTGAAAGCCAATTAGCTGAAAGTAACTTTATCGCGTTATTTCTTGATCTGGTTTAATCCTTTATGTTATTTACTAGTACTTATTCAAGGTGTATGGTAATAAGTTCATAATATAAATTGGTCATTTAAGGTGCTTTGCAAAAATGTGTGGAAAGAAAATACAGAAACAACAAGATATTACAGGATAACACCTTAGGGATCGATTTATCTAGTGACACTTTTGCTCTCTTTGGTCAGTTTACAGACACTATATTCTCGCAATGCATTATTCCCCAATATTCGCGTATATATAAGAAGGGGCGATCGTGGCCTAGCGGCGCCCGCGTGCCGCGTGAGGTGTGCAACGTCGGCCGGGATCCCGACGCCCGGCTTTAAATGGTTTACTAACTGAGCGCTCCCGTGCTTTCAAAGGCACGCTGAGATGTCGATCCCGGCTGGTCTCTTTGACGGCAGTCATTAAACCGAGTTAGAGACCTTCGGGCGGCTTGAGAACTTCTAGCAGTCAATGTAAATATTTTTACAAGCGGAAACGTCCACTTAGCGGAATTATAATTTCCTATAGAAAATGAAAAATTTAAAAATTGATTACCCCGGGCGGGAATTGAACCCGCGACCTCTGGAATCCGTCCGTCGCTCTTTCCAGCAGCCAAGCAAGCCAAGCAGCAAGCCAAGCAGTCAAGTTGCCCAGTCACTTGGCAAGCCTAATCTCAATAAGGTTGGGTCACTAGTGCACTGACTAGATCGCAAAATGTCCACATCGCATAAGTGCTGCATCGCAAAAGAATTCATCGCAGAAAGCGTAAATCGCTAACTGGATACATCTTAGTATGTCAAAATCGTAAAATGACCACTTCGCGTAGCGGCTACATCGCAAATGTGCTTTGTCGCAGAATATCGGGATTGTCATATGACTACCTCATAATTTGACGAGGTCGCAAAAAGTCAAAATCTCAAAATGCCTTGATCCGCATTATGACGACATCGTATAATGAACAAATTGCTGAAAGTCTAGGTCGAAAAAAGTCTTAGTCGCAAATTTCTACCTAATAATGTACACTCGGTTAGATAAGACTTTAGCAATGTAGTCATTTTGCTATCTAGTCGTGATGCTATCAACAAGGAGTATACACATATGAAGTGTCAAGCTCCGTATAATGAAATGTACCAGTATCCAGACTAACACGTGACGACGTGTTTATTGTTAGACTAGATGAAAGCCCGGCACGCTCGGGTGAAATAAATAAGAAAGAAATAAACAAAACATTTATTCGTGACAGTTATGCAAACGACGAAAGAAATAGTGTACAAAAATGTATAAAATAAAAACATTACAACAACGGATTATGATGAAACTTCGAATCGTATAGAAATATAGTCTGTAGTCTAGATTGGGAATAAAAGTATGGAATGGAATTATATGGAATTGGGAGTAAAAGATTACGCAAACGACGTCACGGGCAAAGGCTAGTATCTTTGCAAGTTAATCCTAAGCATTTTTATAAGGGTAGTATTTAAAGGCACATAAAAAATTTGACACCGTAATCAGCAGTGATTTGTATAGCTAAAATACTAATCGTTCATTAAAATTCAATTCAGATGTGCATTGTTAAATATTGATGTGCCAGTCAGTATTTTTGGTGCGAAGTCAGAGCTGCTAACGCGAAAAACAAATGAAGTTCGTGCCCTCTCTGTCGCACTTGCAAATTCGAGCGATACAGAGGGAAATACACGATGTTCGTTCGTTTTCGTTTCGCGATAGAAGCTCTCTATTCTCCGCCAAATTCTATTCAGTGGGGCCCTTTACACTCAATATTATCGCGATTTTTAAAATTGTATGGGGTCTGTTAAACGCTTAATACTATCACAATACTGGTGTGTCAATATAATCGTGGTTTTCAAAATCATATGGATTTTTCTTCAATATTCATTGCACGTGATACGGATCATGATATGAGTATATCGCGTGATAATAATAACCATGTAACAGGCCCCTATGAATGTTGCTTCAATATTCAGTGTTTCACGTGATAATAATAACAGTTGGTAATATTTTCTCCAATTAATGGAAGCTATTTAACAACTTGTTCCGTTTTGCCAAAGGTATTTCACATTCCGATACGCGCACCATCCAGGAATAGGAGCCGTCAGACCAGAGGGCCTACCACGATCTGAAAACGAAGCATTTCCCTCTCCGCGCTCGAATATGCAAGTGCGACAGAGAGGCATATATATTTAGTTTTCGGTTGGTAGCACCTTAGTCCGAGCGTGGCGGACGGTCGAAGAAAGTCAAAGAACATTCCGTGTGTTGTCTGTCACACATATAATTTTTTAGCTTCCCATCGACCTATGAACTTGAAATTAAGTGATAATGTTTATTATGAAGTATGTTTTACCAAAAATATCAATATATTGATAAATCACATTTGTTTTTTAGTTGTACGGAACCCTCAGTGTGCGACTCCGACGCACTTGGCTGGTTTTTATTACATTTTGAATTTTATTTCTCTTATAGTAAAATACCCTACGCCTGAGGGCCAACCGCGAACCAAAAACGAACTATCTTCCTCTCTGTCGTTCGAATATACATGTGCGAGAGAGGCAGATACTTCGTTTTCGGTTAGCAGTAGCGCCTCTAACGTCCGAGCGCAGCGAACGGCATGAGCTGAGGGTCTACTCCGAAATTCAAAATCCTAACTTCGTATGGTGCCGTCCCTTTCACTCTCCTGTCATAGACTATATGAGTGAAAGGGACGGCACCATAGGAAGTTTGGATTTCTAATTTCGGAGTAGTCCCCCAGTACCACTAAGTTATAAGATAGAGCGAGATAGGGATAGAATTTTGCTAGACGTTTAAAAGCCATAAGTCACCTAGTAGTTTGTCACAAACAAAATAGAGACGCAGCTTTAAGATGGCGGACAGACTCAGCAAACATTCAAGTGGTGTCCTTTACACGATTAATATTATCACAATACTGGGGTGTCAATATTATCGCAGTTTTCAAATTTGTATGGATTCTGCTTTAATATTCACGTGATACTTATCGTGATATGAATCCATGTAACAGGCCCCGTACATTCGCTTTGAAGGCGGTTGTTGTGACAATCAGTCTAGCTAGCACGATAGATTATACCGTTACGTTTTATGTGACGTTTTAATACATTTCGCCCATATAACGTGACGGTATAAGTTATCGTGCTAGCTAGGCTGATAGGTGTATAGAACGCTTGAAAACTACAAAAACAAAACGCTGCAGACGCGGCTAGCCGAATCCACACAATGGGCGATGATGGCCCATCACCCAGAACGCAGCCCAGCAACCTAGCCAACATACCGGACGCAAAAATAGTTCACGATTTTCGAACGTAGCCGACACTGTCAACCAACAAATTTAATATAGCAATATAGTCTGTGGGCAATATGGCCGACGTTTTGTCATCAAATTAACACTTTTAAATACAAAATACGCGACAATCCGAATTTTGCGGATACATGTGTTCAACTCAAAAATCGTTATTTTTATACGTTCTTCAATTTGAGACAGGTCTCGTTCGGGTCTACCGTACCCCTGCACGAAATTATTAATATAGATATTATTTAGTGTAGCTCCATCTGAACTGAACTGCTTAGCCTAGGGCAATCAGTAGATGTTTTAAATAGTTCCGGTAGTTGCCACTAGACTTCAATACCACCGCTTCATTTTATGGAGCTCGATATCTAATATACAGACATAGTGCATAACTATTTTCCCTCATATTTTCACGGAAGTGCACGAACGAGACTTGCTATTTCAATCAACCTCCGTACTTTTTGTACCAAGACTGAACGAAATAGCAAGATACGTTCGTACGTTTCCGTGAAAATACGAAGGAAATTCATTTTGCACTACATCTGTATCTCTCCTTGCTACCACGGACCAGTTAGACCGGATATTGTTATAACTAGCCGGATATTGTTATAACTAGTTAAGGTGCGACCACACCGCAGCTTAAAAAACGGTGACGCTACGGAATCGCGGTGATGCGTCGTATGCGTACCGTTTTAGACGCACGCTCCCCACACCGCCGCGATACGCATCACCGCGATTCCGTAGCGTCACCGTTTTTTAAGCTGCGGTGTGGTCGCACCATTATAAGTATTTATAACAGAGGGGACTTACTTCAACTCACCTCTGTTTCCCCTAATAGGTACATTCAACCAATTTGATTTCTAGGCCATTTCCCTGTGAGCACAGTACCCTGTCACAGTAAGAATACTCTGAGACAACTTATGGCCGTCATACTGTTACTGAAACAAGGTACAAAGTGGGTCAGAAATCAAATTAGTTGACGCATTGAGATATTCTGTTCCAAAAAATCAGACACACTGACAGCACTAAAATGATAAACAAGAAACGTCAATTTCAATTTTCTCGTTTCTTAGAACCGAATATAGCTTATTTTTAATGACATAAGAATAAAACTTCGACGCAGTTTTTAGCAATAGATATTATTTAATTAAATCCAAATTCAACAAAACCTAATCTTCTGAAAACAAAACAGTTATTTCATACTCCTATAGGCTTACGCATTGTAAAAATTACAGAAGGTTGAGCCTGTACTTCAAAAATGAAATGTTTAATAGAAACTCCAAAGTCGACGTTTTTTTTTGTACGAGTTTTTTTTAATTCTCTTGTATACTCTTTATCAAACATTACGTACTTCCTCTTTCTGTTGTCTTTTTTCGTTAACAACCCCTTCACTCTCATGTCTTGGTACTTCGCTTCCTTGTTCAATTTGTGCAAGAAACCAAATAACGTGGTCGTTGAATCCACTCGTACACCGAGACGCCGGTGCCAAGCTTCCATAGCATTGTTAGTCCTGTGCCTTTCTTTACAACACGATATTAATGACGTGTTTTTAAGCCACTGAGGTTCGAAATATTTTGTGAACGCACTCATTCCTGCACAAGTATTCCCATAGTTGGCGATCGAACCCCAGCCGTCCTTAATAAGCGACGATGGTAACAATGGCAAATTACATGCAAGTCGTACAATTCGTTTTCCTTGCTCAGAATTTGTAAACTTCAAATCATCTGCATTAGTCCAGACAGCCTTTGTAAAATGGAAATAGCATCCTGTAACTTTTCCATTTGGGAACACTTTTCGGAACGCATTTATTTGAGCCAATTCGAAGTCGCATTTATAATTAGACATTTCGATTTGTAATAAATCTCGTATCAAGGTAAATAACGCTACGTACGTTTTTTGCATCTTATTTGGGAGTAAAGCGTATAGTATAGGGAAAACGTTCGTATTTCTCTCATCACTCGCCCCATCTACGTGAATCGAAAAGAGCTGGCAGAAAGGGTCGGGCACCAGTTTGAATGTACCATCGCCAAAAAAAACTTTGTTGCGACTACTAGCTGCTTTGGCAAACAATTTGCATGTGGCAGTGCCAAACAAGAAAATCTTATTATCTGAATCTAACTCGTATTCAGCGAGTAAGAAGCTCAGTCTGAAAATCTTTGGTATCTCAACATCAATACTTTTAGAAAATTTTGCTGCACTTACTTCCAGAAAACGTTTTCGTGTTCTATGCAATGTATCGCGCACTGATTCAAAACATGGCATCATTTCAATCATCTCATCATTTTTAACGTGTTTCAGTATAGTTTTTTCATATATTTTCTTCACTGGTGCCATATTTTCACAAACCCTTATTTTCGCCGCATTTACAACAACGTCTCCTACGGCTTTGTAATGATTTTGCATGCAACTGTGAAGACTTCCTCGGACTATTTCAGTTTTATTGGCATTCAACGTAATTGACGCACTACACTCTCCGCGATTTGCACATCGCCAAAATGATTTTCCCGACATATTATCTTTAACCCAATTGTAGCGGAAACCATCGCATAACACTGCCGGTCTATTAAATATAATGAAACGGGTCACTCACGTCTTAAAGGTCGAATATCGCTCGACATGTTGTGTGTGTGTTTCTATATAAAACTGCCGGTCTGTTTTTATTATTAGCAATAATTATAATTTTTTTAGTACTCATCATGCATAAGCACAGAAATATGACGATACAACTCGAAAAATCGAATGATGCATCTTTCGATTGTTACATTTCATTTTCAAATTATCAGTGTTTATTTCAAGTGGCCAGACATTTATCATTATCAAGCAGTATGAAGTATGCAATGAGTATGTAACCTACCTATTTAAAAGAAGTACCTTTTGTAGCATCTATGTAAATATCCTTTGTTGGTGCAACCTCTTTGCAACCTCCGTTCAACATAGATAAATTACTGAGAGCTCAGGATTGCATATGAAGTAATACATACACAACACACACACACACACATAATCAAATTATCTTTTTGTATTTTTTATTTGATTTGTTATTTTTAAAGTAGTAACACTACTATTTTTATAAACTGAAATAGATGCCATATACTTCAGAAAAAGTGACCAAGTCCTCCGGTGTCTGAGGTGGGATTCGAACCCACGTCTCCAGCTTTCGCGGCTGACGTGCTAACCTCTACAGGGTGGAAATAGATTTTGGGTCAGTGAGGGCAGCTACCAGATCCCGTATTGCTAGGCGAAAATAGTATAAGGAGACCTTTCTTTGATTTCAAATTAATGAAGATTGGCGTTTAAAGATTTTTGAAAAAACATACAGGATGCGAGAAAATGGTCACTTTTGACAAACTTTTTTTTGATGTCAACCGACTCCATTCCCGGCAAGGATCAAAAGCTTGTATGGGACCAAAAAACAATTTCCGGCTAGAAAAGCCATAAATCGAGAAAAACTTCCCTCATACAATTTGTTTGAAAATGAAAAAAAAAATTACATGTATTTTTTATGATGTCAATCGATTCCATTTTTATCCGGTATTAATTGTTTCCTTGGGATCAACTTTCGTTAATGTATAAAAAATACACGTATTTTTTTTTCGTTTGGTAGCTGCCCTCACTGACCCAAAATCTAATTCCATCCTGTATACCACCCAGTCACGCACGTCGTCCGGTTAGCACGTCAGCCGCGAAAGCTGGAGATATGGGAGTTTTCAAAAAATACTTCAACTGTTCATTCGTCTATCACCAGTCTGTATCTCATGTCATGAACCATGACAGTAACGTGTAATTTTTTTACAGTTGATGTATTTCTGTTGCGGCTATAACATAAGTACTAAAAAACAAAATATAATACTTGGGTATTGTATAATATATATATACTGAGCATGACTGTCCCGACTTTCGACGATGTAGTCATTTTACGACTTAGCTATTTTTATATTTGCACTTTTTTAAACCTTGACCAAGAGCGATGTGTTAATTCTGCCACTTGGACTTTGTGAGAATTGGACTAGACGAGATAAAGGCAATTCACGATTTTGACATTTTAAAACGTCGACTAGTAGCGAAGTGATCATTATGCGACTCAGACATTATACAATGTTGACCAGATGAGATGAAGTCATTTTACGAGTTTGTCATTATTGGATGTGGACTAAGAGTGATGTGGACATTTTGCGATATAGTCAGTGCACTAGTGACCCGTCTAGTTTCCCCCTTAAGTTGGAAGGTCAGAATATGGTAGTCGCTTCCGTAAAAACTAGTGCCTACGCCAATTCTTGGGATTAGGTAGCTGACCCCGGACATTCTCCAGGGCGCAACTGTAGTAATCATCCTAGTTATCGGATGATGAATGATGATGATTCATGTGTAAACTTTATAGATCAATGTCCAGCTGGTTCATTTAGCGATTCAAAAGTACATAGTCTATAGTCTGTCTATATGAAAAATTACGTTTAGATTCACGTCACATACCTTTGGTTACGTGATCAACAAACAGGACTTAAAATGTACTTACTACAAATAGGTATTTTAACTGCAATTTCATGCCAATGCCATCTGTTTACGAGTGCTTCGCGCTCACAAACGCCATACGCTAATCCAAAACTTGTGCAGAATAGATATATCATCTCAATATGTGGAAAACGCATCGCATAATGGTCTTTGTGCTATCTATTATACACAATATTCGTTGGGAAATCCTCGTAAATCCAGCCATAGTACGCTACCGCTGTAAATGACATAATCTCTAATCAAAACAATCCAGTTGTTATCATCTGAATGCGAAATTTGAGAGTCGGGTTTACACATTTACGTGCGATCGATTCTAACCATTTTGCATGGAAACTGTAAACGTATTAACGGATTTTAACTTTTGTGTCACTAATTTAATAATAATAATATTTTATTTCAAAGTCAAAAGTCAAAAAGTCAAAATATTCTTTATTCAAATAGGCCTAGCAACAAGCACTTTCGAATCGTCAGTTATAACATGTATTAACATATATATTAAAATATTAATTAATTATTTAGAGCAATTTATTGATGCTATTATTATTCTTTAAAATAAATATTGTATTGTTGTAGACATGTCAAACGCGCTACAATACCGCGGGCCTACCCTTATTATATTATTATATCGCAGGGAGTCGAACGTTTTTCGGGTATACTTGGTCCATAGGGTGCTGGTATAGATGGTTTGGCAGAAAGTTTTAAAGAGCGTGATCTTCACGGCTTTTCACATCTCGCAAACGTATAGACCAGCATAATGCACCCCACAGCAAACGCCCTGTGCTCCCTCTCCATGTCAGTATCATCTGTGAGAGCCTCGTTAAGCCACTTAAATTTCGCAACCCTTTTAAGTTGCGACTGGCAGAGCATAATTGGATGGACCAGTTTGGTCGCTTTATTACTAGCTTTAAATTAGTAATTCGCTCTTTGTTGCAAGGACATCCAGGTCTCCACGTAGCTCTCACAAACTATAAGGGAGAGATTGCTTACTGCCAGGCTCAGCAATACCATGTCATCCGCATAACTCATGTCGCCCCATGTTGTTCATACAAAGAGTACCAATTGAACATCCCACCTTGGTATTACTTATTTAGCGAATATTTCCTGTTGTTTTAGTCATAACAAACTCTTTAAGGAAGTAATAAGATTTAAAAAATCCTTATTGATACTAGTTTTTAGTATTTTCCGCTAATTATTTGGACGTCTTTTCCTGTGCCAAACGCCTAATTGAATAAGCCTGCATTTAACCACTAAGGCGAATCATAAATTTGCGGGCAACTGTAGCAGCCGCGGATTAGCGAGACCGTTAAAACTGGGATTATACGGCCAACTGTCACACCGGATGTCAGCGGTGTTACAGCGGGATACAAAAATCCACGTTCGCATGTCTCCCATTCTATTGCCCGAGTGAACAAGGGTGATACAGATATACTATGAGAGGTACACATTCAACGAATGAACTTTTTTGGCTTCAACCCTATGGTGTGGAGTTTTGTTGGATAGGTCTTACAAAATAAATGTAGGTCTTCTTCAAATATTTTCTGATAAAGTGTATATTTTCTGAAATATTCACTCCAACAGAAAAAAAAATTGTACCCACGTCCCATCTAACTTTTGAACTATATGGGTTCAAAAAATAAAAAAAAAAAAACATAAAAGTAAAGCTTAATAAAGACTTTCAATAAAAACTATAGCGAACATTATCAGTTATGCCGTTTTTTGAGTAATCATAAAAAGTCTTCCCTCCTTAGTAGAAGACGTATATAAAACGCTGCAAAAGTATTCCCTTCTGCTTGTTATTGATTTTTTTGAAGTAAGTTCATTGGACAACTACGGAACCCTACATTGAGAATGGCTCGACATGCTCTTGGCTGATATTTATTTCAATTAGCGTAATCATCATTATATGAATCTAAGGAAAATTAAATGTTGGGCAAAAATCTCTTCTTACAATTTTCACTGCAAGTCGTGCGCAACATGCATCCAATGGTTCCCTGTGATCTTACGTCGGACCGTCTCGATAAAGCTTACTCACTGGAAGTTAAGGTTAGTTTACATAAAGTCTAAAATAACACTTTGTCAGTGCAGCCAAAGCATTAAATTATTATTTGTTTTCCAAAGAGGGTGTACATACATGTTTTCTGTCAACAAACTGTCATACAATTTGGCAGATAAGTAAAACTATTCTTGATTAGCTTTTGCCCGCGACTTCGTCCGCGTAGAACTCGTTTTCGCCTTAGGATCATATTTTGTTTTCCCATCCAATCTTTCTCAAGCTCAGATGGTTGGACGGCGTCAAAAAGGACTCCAGGACCTTAGGGGTGATATGTTAGAGAAGTAAAGCCACGAATAAATCGGACTGGAGAGATTTGCTTGACCAGGCTAGGGCCCACCCGCGGCTGTAACGCCTCAGTTGATGATAATGATACAATCTTTCACCCTTCTTTACACCCCTTAAGAAATGATTACATTCAATATCACATTCTTTCGGAATATCAAATGTACCGATTCTAGACGAATGAATGTCGTCAAAAATATTACGTTTACAATGATAAAAGTTAGCTACGCAGTTCAGCCGTAAAACGTTGTCCCAGAAGAGCGAGTTCTTCATGTAAGTATGATGGTCGAAGGCCGGAAGCAGAGCGGCAAGGCCTCATGCGAGAGTAATCACACAGAGCGGGCTTCTTAAGTAAGGCCCGAAGCAGAGAGGCGAGACACGCGAGGCCGAAGAAGCAGACTGTTTATTCCAGTAAACTTAGAGTCTTCATCCGTATTAGATGTTACTACTCGTAGATTGTATTGTTGTTGAAGTTACAACGTAGCCCTGATACGCTACGGTTTGAATGTTTTCATAATTAAGCGGTACGTTTCGCCAACTGAGTAATCGAAGGTTCGGGGGAACAGGTGACGCTATATTGTTTGTTAGCTAATGTGTACATTCGATACAAGTTGTAATAGGTTAAGTTTATAAATACAATATTCATTGCTGTCATGTCATTGGACTGTAATATGCATTTTAATTTCGTTTACTATCGTAAACAATGTTTCATTCACCTTGATTCATAATAGTGGACACCTGAATTGCTTACGTCTGTTGTAATAAATAAATGTTTTATGTTTTTTTGTTTTGGACCAGTATAATTATACAAAGGTTTGCGTTTATAAGTATTTTTTTTCAGCTTTACACTCTGACTAAAAATATATACATATTTGGCTGTTTTAATATTCCTTTCAAATTCATTATATAAAGTACTACCATAAGTTTTTTTCACATACCCAGTAGCAACCGAGGGCACCGAAGGGGGCACTTGACTCCAATAAACATTAACATTGACAAAATTAATATGATGTAAACGAATTCCTGAATTTAAAATACGGTTAAGGTAACCTCACATTTTTTTAAACGAGCTATCTAACGATACGCCACACGATAAGTTACGCTAGAAAAACAATTACATCCCCACTTTACGTGTTCTACCGTTTTGTCGGCGCCACTAATATATATAAACTCGTGTTAAATTACAGCTTTCTAATAGTAATGGTTACTGAGCTTATTGTTGCTGAAATATTTGACACGGAACCATATAAAATGTAATCATTGTTGTGTATCAAAATTAATATTTAAGAGTCCGTAGAGGGGAGACGTCAAAGGGCTGCGAAGCCGGAGAGCCGAGTAGGCATATAGTTATAAGTGTTTTACTAGATATTATGCAGTACTCATATCCATTAAACATTGCTCAGTATTTTATATTTATCATTTTTTCAGTCGAAAAGTTATTGTATATTTTATTCTTATTTTGCGGGTAAATTTCGTTACATTGCGCCATTGATTGGACATTATAGGAAGTGAATTAGGTCACGTGGAAAAGATTTAAGCATATCATCATCAGATAATGTACCCTTCATGCAGATGCGAAAATGTAAAAATACTACTTAATCCTGTTCACGTTAACCCTATGAATCCACTGACACATTTCGCATTGCGCTACCTTTCCCGAAGGTAGGCACCCCACGCGATAAATGGGGGAGATTTAAATCGTTTAACGCGGATTCCGAGCAATGTAAGGAAAAACCTTTCCAGAAATTCTTATTTTCCTGATACATACGGATTGGTACGGGAGCAGGTTGAATTTTAATAGCTTATTTCGTTAAATTAGAAAAGAAAAAAGAAAATATTCTAATTTTCTTTTATAGTAAAACATCTACGCTAAGAGGATAATCCCGCTTGTAAAAATATTTACATACCAAATTTCCAAATCTAAATTAGTTCAGTGGAAAAGGTACAGACAGACAGACTCATAAACAAACAGATAGCTTTTAAAGTCGGTTTAGTACATTCTATAATATTTTTATACTTATAAACATAATACAGGATGAAACATTAGTCATAAACAGAATTGTGTATTTCTTATTGTTTAACTTTAGTTTAAACATGTGCACGTAACAACAGGCAGAAATATGTAAACATTATTTTTTAATTAGTTAAGTTAAAATAATGTTTTAAATTTACTGAGTCTCATAGTCATCCTAATCTGCTACGCTAAATGCCATAAACCCATAGCATGTTACTAAAATTAATCATTCAAGCTCTTTGTATTGTTTAGTAAGAACGTTGAAAAAAGATTAAATTGCCAATGACAAATTCAAAAGTCATAACATTACGCTACAAATTGAAATTGTAAAAAAATATCAAATCGCGTTTAAAATGCCGGCTCCGTATCCTTAAACTTTTATAGAACGTTTCGATATGGTAACATATTACGCTCGAACGAATAGTACAGAACAAACACGAGAAGCGTTCCGAGGACGTTATCCCGAGTCACCAGTGCCGACGCACAACCTGATTCGTAGCATGGTACAAAATCTCCGGGATTATGGACAGTTTTCTGTTCCAGCTCATGCACAGGCGAGAGGAAGGCAGGCTATACACATGATGATCTTGTTTGATATCCTAAGCAGGTACTCGATTTATAAGATAAAATAATTCTACATAACAATAATGAAAAGTGCTACTTTAATCTACACAGCAACTAGCAAATCTTGTCGAATAGGGTGACCATAAGGTTGGTGTTTTTGCTTTTATTAATTATTATTAATAAAGTTTTATTGTTTGCTTCTCGAGTTAATGCAATGAATTTGCCTTAAAATACTGTGATGTACACAAAAATTTCTGTTTACGACTATTGTTTCATCCTGTATATTGATCATATAAAAGCTCCCATGATCGTATGGTGAAGCACGATGAAAGCCACAATTGCGTGTAAAAATCATGACAATCACTGTTGAATTTTGTTCTCTAAATATTCCTCCTAAACCCATGAAAAATCTATTCTTACTTACCATTTCAAATTCCAAGTGTCGAAAAATGAAATCACGAGAGGCATGCCGCCGAAACGGTCACAATTCTAAATGTTTGTGTCCAAAGCAAAGATTTCAAAGAATGATATCATAAATCGCTGAAGTGCCTCCTGTACTTTACAATTTCCTACTTCTCATCACCACTGTAATGCCGAGACTTTTTTCTGGTAGATTGTCAAAACGAGATAATATAATGTTATTCGCTTTTAGGCGTTACTGCTTTGTGATGGTTTATATTTGCTTACACGCGCACGGAAAATTAGGCATTTAATGCAAACAACAGGGAAACGGGAAAAATCCTGAATTCTAACTCATTAAGTGATAGCCTACTATTTCAATAACGAGGCTATAGGATCTTCAACGGACAAGTATTTGCGTTACTAGGGTAGTTAGTGAGCACTTTTAGGTGAAATATAAATAAACTTTGGGAGCTTTAGCTTATACAAGTTGATTTAGCACCACAATTAGTTAGCTCAATCAATGTAAATACTTAGGCTCATTAAGCACATTCATGTGACTGGATCAAATAACATCATACAGATGGATGATCTTTTCAGGCAGGGTCAGGGTTGCGAAGCGGGGCTTCGTCGACTTGCTGGCGAGTCAGTAGGGCCCAACGTCGCAGATGTTTTTTTTTCTAGAAGGTTCGTTCGTTATCCCCTTCGCTCTCATCGATGGCAGATATTTTTTTGTGTCAAGGAATTATAATTATGACAAAAACACTTATGGCTTAGTATCATTCTACATTCATTCGGGGAAATAATATTATTTTTTATAAATATTATGGAAAAATAAACGATATGGATTATAATGTTACGGCAAATGACATTCTGGCAAGTCATCATCATCATCATCATCCTAGTGTTATTCCTAGTACAGTTGCATCCTGAAGGATGCCTCCACTACCTAAGTCGAATAATTTTATCCTATCCTAGTCTACTTGATTGATCTCAACACAAAGTTAATTAGTTAGTTAAGTAGTACAATACCTTCAACTCGACATATTTATTTGAATACATGATAAAGATCTTTGCCCATGACATATATACAAGACTCAGAGATTAAAGTGGGCAGGTAGAAGCTTGTCAATCTGTGTTGCCAATGCACTTTTGGGTAGAAAATATGTTAAAAAATTATATTAAGTAATTAAAGAACATTATGCAAGCGAACTGCGATTAAAGAAGATTTGAAAATTACGTTTTTATGATCGAGTATTGTAATAGTACATTACGATACAAGGGTTGTAAAACAAAGAAAGGCCGATATCGCAGATGTTTGAGGCCCGAGCCGCAGGCGAGGGTCATAAATATGCGAGAGAGGGATTTCTGTTTTACGACCCGTGTTTTGTACAGAAATTTACGTCACCACTTGGCCAAAAAGTGGGTTTTTCCGGACGCGCAGCGTGCGGAAAAACGCGCTTTTTGGCAAGGTGTGGTGTAAAAGTATTTAAGTTTATTTTTGTCGTCTGTAATCGAAAGCGGTGTTCGTTAAAATCTGATAGTATGGAAAGTATGACGAGTTTCTATGGGATGACAGCTGGTGGCGCCATGTTTAAGGTTGATCGGTCTGAATTCGTAAATTGGTGTAACTCGTCCTTAAATTTATATTACCAGCAGACGCGCAAACTTGCTTACGGGGCCAAGGGGAAATAATTCATTTAAAATAAAAACCGGCCAAGTGCCTTTTGGATTACGCACAAAGAAGGGTTCCGTAACGACACCTGCGTGGTTTTAAATGTAGATTGAGTCAAAAAAGGTCGTATCCTCATAGGGAACTAACGGCAATTACACCCTTTTGCCTGGGCAAGACAGTTTTTTAGCAATAACTCAAAAACCGTTGGACCTATCTTGTGCAAACCAAAAATAGTTGAAATTATTTGTTAATGTACATAAACTTGATTTTATCATAATTTTCAACTTTTTAATTTGGAAATTAGAGGGGGGGGGGGGCACACTTTTTATGACTTTGACGGCTAATATCTCACCAACGGTTGACTTAAATGGATTTTTTTAGTATCCTTTTTGTCATTTTTGAATGCCTATCTATAGATACCACACACGCCAATGTGCATTGAAAAAAAATTTTTGGCCTCCCCGTATGGAGTGCTCCCCGAGTTTAATAGTTTTTTTTCATCATAGATCTCTATAACAGTTCATAGAATACACCTTCCTACCAAATTTCATAATTATAGTGGTCATAGTCTCCGAGTAAATTGGTAGTGACATACGGACGCGGACGGCCGGACAGCCATGACGAATCTATAAGGGTTCCGTTTTTGCCATTTTGGCTACGGAATCCTAAAAATCACAATACATTTTTCTTTGTATACACACAATTACCTAGCTTGATTTAAATATTCTGTGTCACCTGGAAGCAGTAAACATTTCGATAAGTGAATCAGTCAGTTAACTGATCATCACTCAGTTAAAACCCTCGGGGACGGTGTGTTGTATTCAGAGATGAGGGGTTCGCAAGGAAACACACTAATCGGGGTACGTAGTATACTCGTATTGTAACACCTTTATACAATGGCTTTCATTCCACTCTTAACATTACAATTTATATTATAAGTTTACGTGCTTTGATAGGAAATACCTTATAGAGTTGGCACACACTATATCTGTAGTTATAATAAATAAATAAATAAATATTGGGGGACAATCTTACACAAATCGACCTAGTCCCAAACTAAGCAAAGCTTGTACTATGGGTACTAGACGACGATATACATACTTATATAGATAAATACATACTTAAATACATAGAAAACATCCAAGACCCAAGAACAAATATCCGTGAAAAATGCACAAATAAATGCCCTGGCCGGGATTCGAACCCGGGACCTCTAGCTTCGGAGGCAGAGTCACTACCAACTAGGCTAAACAGGTCGTCAAGGTCGTTAATCTAATTAATGCTTATTATATTCAAAAGGTAAGGGGTTCCCTCCCCTGAAAAGAATTTTCTCACTACTCGAAGTACAACTTTGTTCTATTCTTATGCACTAAATAATCTTTCCCTTTCTTAACTATTTATAAATTAGGAGCTATAATCTCCTTTATCTTATATGGATTAGATACAAATAATTAAGCTTATTATTAGTTTTCGATCTGAATTAATACTAAATTTGCTACCTTTAGACTTGCAATCATAGTTTAATTTCCAATAAACTTCTGCTTTTACAATGCTTACATCGCATCACATAGTGACCTTCAAATCCAAGGGAGAATAACTAGACCTTATCGATATTAGATTTGTCAAGTGAGTAGACAACTTGAGTGTTAGAAGTTCTCAAACCACTCGAAGACCTCTAGCTTGGCTTAACGTGCCTTCCAAAGTACAGGAGAACTTAGTAGCCACGCAAAGATGTGCGCCGACGTTACTTAACCTCGGGTGCCACAAGTCTACCAGCTCTCCATAAACTAAAATAAAACAAAAGTCCATATTTACAAATATAATAGCGGCTCTACAAATATAATAGTCTGTGTTGTGTAGCAAAGAGATCAGAAAATGGTGGTGATGACGGCATCGGAACGCTGGATAGATAAGGATGGGTATCGATTTAAAATTGTGCAAGCAATATCCTTCATTAATTAAGTTTCAAGGCCGGGGCTAATGTTCAGGAAAAGACACTTTTATCTTTTGTTCATCTTCACTAATTAGAAGATTTTCGAGTTTACTTTAATCTGTCGAGAAAATTGCTTTAGGATAAAAAGAAATGCAAACAAGGTTTCATATTTTTGCCAAGGAAATATTTTGCTACTGTATTTTATATTTTGTTTTTATTTTTCTACTCGATCGAGTAAAAGTGAACTTTGTGATAGATAATTAAGATGAATGTAATTAGGTAGGCATCTACTTAAGCAATACAACAAAAAATTAAATGTTTCATATTGTATTACACCCTCGTTTGTACGCAAAATAGTAGTAGAGTTGATATTATGACTGCGGTTTTCTGTAAGGTACTACTCCAGTTGGGTTGTAATATAAATAATATAAATATAAATATTAGGGGACAATTTTTACACAAATCGAACTAGTCCTATAGTAAGCTCAATAAGGCTTGTGTTATGGGTACTAGACGACGATATATTTAATAGATACATACTTAAATACATAGAAAACATCCAAGTCTCAGGAACAAATGTCTCTGCTCACCACAGAAACAAATGCCCTTACCGGGATTCGAACCCGGGACCTCTAGCTTCGGAGGCAGTGGCACTACCAATTAGGCTAAACAGGCCGACAAACGTAAGGTAAACCGGTAAACATAAAAACGAGCAAGACGGTAGTATACTTAACGCTATCTCTTACATACTCGTTTTCACACGAGCGACGACGAAGGTACGCGAATTTAAATATTAGTCGGCAAGTTTCTGGGATCTATCTCCTACAACTTACAACTCTGGAAGCCATTGTTTAAGTTCACGAGCAAACATCGGACGGAGAAGTTTCAAGAATACAATTTGTTTAACTTGAGCAACTTGGTTTTTGATCAGCGCAACTGTTCCTTTGTTTGGCTTTTAATTTAATAGTTCTTTAGTATCAACTGTTCCTGATTCTGTTCGTGGATAGGTTTGTTTAACAGGTAACTTCTAACAGGATTATTTTGACTTTATGTCAAATAATAGTAGGTTATGTAATTGTTACAATGTTAAGCCTTATGCCAGAGGTGGTAGCGCATGTTTTTATTAAAGAAACTTTAGAGTTTTATTTTGTTTTTTTATTATACTATTCAATATCCTCGCTTATTTCATTCTATTTTTGTAAGAAAAGCGCTATTGGCTATGTGCACGTCTGAAACGTCAAACGTCGAATCTCCCGGGACAATGTCAAACTCAGAGATATCAAATAATGACACATGAATATTTTATTTATGTAAACGAGAAAGACCCCTTACTGGAAATTTTAGTGAAATAAATAAAAAATAAATATAAAAATAAATAAATACAAACGAAACTAATTGTAGAAAACCAATAGGAAACGTGAAAGTAAATTTGTGAAATATCCCCGTTAGCTACACATTTCTTGCCACGGTGTGCGCTGCGATAGCCTAGCTTACCCCACTACTTGGCAAAGTAACATAAAAATAAGAAAATTGACATGCTAATATTAATTGTTTTAATGTTGGTTTTGCCAACGACGGTTTCAGATCGCATTTTAGATATCTTATGATTTTGTGTGGATAAAGGCATTTTAGTGGATAAGGTATGTTTTCTGTAGAAACTGGGTTGAACGCAACTCCAAAAGGCTCTTAAGAGGGCACAGTACGCTCGGTCTGGCTCGGTTCTCCATACAAACGTATTTACCCTCTCATTTTAAAACGCCATGCTAGAATAACATGAAAATTTGTATACACAATGGGATCCGGCATATCTAGGTCGGACCATAGTTTCTGTTGCTAGAAATAGTAAAAGAAAAAAAATACAGCGGCTTTTTGAGTTTTTTACGGCTTGTATGAAAACCTTATTAATCGCTGTATTTTTTCTCCTTTATAATTATAACAACATTTGCAAAAATTTAAAAAATGTTCAGAGACGAGTAGACGAAATTCTGAGGAGACGCCATTTTATTTTTATTTGTCACTTTATTTTGACGTTTGACGTCCATTGGCAGACAAGGCATTAGCCAATGAGAGCTCGGTATGTCGTCAGAATCTTTTTGACACAATGTGGCCGCTATCATACACGTTTCGTTCTACGTAGATAAACAGCCGTGGATGTAATCATTGTAGAACGCTCGCGCCAAACGCATTGGATATAGAAGGAATGTCTTGCTTGTAACCTCGGCATTGATTTGTTTTTGCCTACTATTTAATAAGCATTTATTTTATAGTATGCAAAGTAGTAGTAGTAGTAGTAGTAGGTATTATATGTAAATATGTATGTAGCACTTACCATGAGGTGGGTTTGGCAGCTTGTTTGTCACCGACTTGGTACAAAAAATACTAAATTTCAAATCTGTTATCCTCAAACGATTGAGCTGAAATTTGGTATACTGATGTTTGTGAGTTCAGAGACAATGCAATATTATGGTACCACCAAGCTGAACTGATGATGGAGACAGAAAGTGACCATAGCAACTGCTTAACTGTACAGGAAAAAAACCCGTCGTTCTAAGCTCATTGGAGCCGTCTCAGGAATTATTTAATGAGTGTAGAAAAAAAGGTACAGTCACCGTTTATTTTTCCTATATCAAATATGACATTTTTGACAGAAAATTATAACTGATTTATTTATTACGGAACCTGCGCGTTGTGGAAGGGATTTCACCGGCCCTCTCAACCCTTTCGCAAAATTGATCTACTGGATAAACTGTGGCTGTGCTTTACGCTGCCCAGTGGTCGCTTATATGAAAAACGGGTCATTTACAGTTCATAAAACAAAACTCATCTCTCCTACGGTCAATGGTTACCGTCTTATGTGCTTAAGTTATATCTTTCCTACTCACGGGACAATGGTGTCCCAGACCTTTGGGAGGAATTGCCGGAGTCGAAGTACCGAGGGATGGAAGTAAACGAGTACCACATAGCCAACAAGTAGAGGCCCTTTTGCGTTGAATGAAGTGCAAGAAGTACACCGAGCGGATGCTGTCCCTGCCTGTGTCACAGAGACAGCACCCGCCATAGTGTACAGGGAATATTGGTGATGATGGAATCTATATGAACCGGATTATTGGGTAAACAAGGTGGACTAATGGCTGGACTATTGACTTAGAAAACGGAGGCCTGCCTAATAAAACTGGTTTTCATTTATATTTCCGGCAGACGATGACTCGCCCTCTGCTATTTGGGCCCCTATAAATAGCGACATTAATAAATGGCCTAAGGGCAAAACCAGTCAGAGGGCAAGGTATGTTAGTATGTGTCCGATCAATAGTAAAACTTTCTAGCCTTGACTTTTGATATTACGTCTCCCAAAAAGATGCAAACCTAAATATGTATATAAGCATGTGAACTTAGAGACTTAGAGCTCTTAGGTGTTTGACATTTGAGCTCCCGTCCCCCATTTCAAAACCATTCCATTTCGGATATTTTCCGCCACTAGAGCTCTCAGGCTGACTGCGCCCCTAGGCCATGGCCTTGTAGGCCTAGACAGAAATTCGGTGCTGAGAACAACCCAAATACTAACCTTCAATAAAGTTTTGGATATGTTGGCCAGGAAACCTGACTCCTTTACACCTTCATGTCAATAATTTGATAATTTGTAATCATAGCTGATTGCTCATCATCGAGTTGTGGACAGGAGTTATTAATTAGTACTTAAAACATTTTTTTAGTAATTTCAATCAGTAACACTAGTATTCTAGGATACCGCTCGTATTTATTTACTAACCAATTGATCTGAGTTATCGGTATAAATAATAATAATTATTATTATAACAGACAGAAAACTAACAACATTCTCTGGGTATTCAGATAAATTAGTGATAAACTGAAAGTCGGCAAGCAAGTGAACGAGTGAGTGAAAGAGTGAACGAATGTGAACACTTCCGGGGCTTTAATTAATTAAGACGGTTCGCGAGTCTGGCTGAAACGCTTTGCGGCGGAGCTTACAAAGCTCACAGAACTTACAGCCGGGGTCGTATGCATGACGTTTTAATGACAACTAGAGGTCACATGATTCTCATTACAGTTTTACTTTATTGTGACTATTTCGCACCCTCGCTTTCACGCGAACCACGTAAAGGGCGTGTAAAAAATACAGCGTTATTGTGCGCGCGACCAAGCTAGGAAACAATAAGGGTTTTGAAATGATTTTTGACTGTTATCATTATTCTTTATTTTTCTTGTCTTTATTATTCTTTTTTTAATCATCTTACTAAACAATTAATACACTATGAAAAAACACAATCAAGTTAGTTCAAGCAGTCAATGATGGTACAAAATTTCACTAAGTCAGATATTTATCACAATTTGACCAAAACAGCTATTCCGTTGCATCTCGTTTTGAACTGCGCAGAAGACATATAAACGTGTCTCTTACATGGGAAACGTGATTTACAGAATTACCACCCAACTCCCTTGGCATGTCTCGATCTTAAAAAAAAACAAGCGCGCTTAACACACTGAAGTCCAATTACAATGTGAAACGAAAGTTCTTACAAATTAAATAGGTTCCCCGCCGCGCATTTTAGCAAGTGCGGGAGACAACCGTCATAGGCTGCAGGCTCCGCGACACGCCATGCTACAAACAAGGGCCATAGTTTGCCAACTTTATACTCATCACCTGACAATGATAATTCGATATGCATTTCTGGGTAAGTTAATGCAGTTGTGGATTCAGGGTTTTGGTTTGGGTTTAGGGGGGCGAGCGGAGGCTTCATTTAGCTTGGCATCGTTTGGGAGCTTGGGGCTTGAGCCTCTTAGTCGGACCTGTTAGTGAGTTAATGGTTACTTTATAGCATCTTTACTCACCGAGCCAGCGATGTACCGTAAAATGGGGTGAGTAGGGTTCGCGGGGGGAGTTGTGTTGCGAATCCAGAATTTCATTTTTCAGTAGCTTCTTTAATTTTCGTGCTCAGATTTCTCTCAAAGTAATTTGATTATATTTTTAGACATCTTTTTTCTTCTTTTCGCAACACTAAGCTACCAAAAAATACAATTTTGAAACACAAATTAACTGTCAAAGTTGATGCTAGTAAGCGGCGGATTTTTAGTTGAATATTTTTTTTATGTGATGTTTGCCAAAGTAAGTGTTCATCCACCTTTCGGATACCGTTTATTGATTGGTAATACATGGCTTATTGGAAACAGAAAAACATAAGTTATATTTTCGTTATTTATAATGGTTTTAACATAGATAACGATTCAACTGCATTTGAAGATTTTTATGGGGAGAGCAGGGATGTACTGAAGGGTGAGTTGGGTCGACAACGGGGACAGTTGGGTCATGAATGGGGAGAGTTGGTGTTATAATCGGGGTATACCGGGATGATAGAGGGGGAGTTGGTGTTCGTAGTTCAGGGTTGTCGATTTAAATTGTTTGTTTGTCGTGTCGTAGTGTCAAATTACATATAAAAATACGTGCCTCATTGCTACACTGCGTTGACAGACGTGAAATTATATCGACATATTTGGCCACGCTTAAATATCAACGAGCAATGTGCTGTGCTGATCATGCATTTGCATACCTGAATACGACACTACGTCGAAAGACGTCCCTTCTGACGACGCAGTGTCATGCTAGTCATATGTTCGCACACATAATTGTGACACTAAGTCGATAGACGTTTCTATCTGTTGACGTGTCATAGTGTGTCATGCAGATCGTTAATTTCATATTAATGTTTTGATGGGATTCACCTTACTTATTCAATAAAGATCAAAGTATTTTTTTAATTGATCTAAAAAACTATTTATACGTCATAATAATAAGGGTCACAATTTACGGAAAACATTAAACCGGTTTAAGTAGGAGCATAAATGAAACATAATTTTGCTACATTCATAAAAAAATTCTCGTGACAAGTCAAGCTATTGTCTTAATCCGAAAGTGTCAACCCTAGCTATTTTCCCATCCCACCCCACTGCTAGCCCTTATAACCCCAACTACGGGGTGAGCTGGGTTTGCCTACTATTATGTATTTTTCCTTAAAACTATGCAATGAAGCAACAAATGATCATTGACAAACTAAAATTCATACCTCCGGAACACTTTTTTGTATATAAATCATTGTGCCACATATAAAAATAAACTTTTATCCTGGTTTGAACTTCGATTTCGACCAAATTCACCCCATTTTATGGTATGTCAAATTGTCGTCAATAAGTGACAATTATAAAATTCAAAATATGGTTATTTCATGTTGTATGATTCAGGAGGTGTAGAACTTCAACGAAATACGCCAATGGTTGTGGAGATCGCTCCAATAAGTACAAATTTCTATAGAATAAGTTTTTTTCCCTTTCTCAGGTTTCCAAGCTCTGTAAAGCTCTTAAATAACGCGAGTCGGGCGTTTCCGGCATAAATTTGTGGCGTTTCCGGTCTGTGCCTCTATTCCTGCGGGCACTCACTAATATTTCAGCCTGACGTCACGTCCGGAGTTTACGCAAATGTGAATGTTAGTAAGTTACTAAGATTATATTACGCAGGGTACTCGCATATTTCTGAGCATTTTCCGCGTGTACTTGCCTATTAGGATTTTTTTCTGTAAAGCAACGTTTAATGTTTAAAAGTTGTGTTCTGTCTGTCTGCTGATATAATATAAATTATTTAATTATCTTTCTTGAATGTTTAGTTTTAGTAAATTTAGTTTGGCTTTAATTCATTTTACTTTTACAGGTTGTTATGGGTTGTGAGGTGATAAAAGTAAACTAACACAATTGTGTTAACTAAATTTAGTTAACACCGACATATATTTAAAACTACCTACTACTATTTATTCTATTATAACTATCCATTCTAAGTACTGTTGGACGCCAGGAGGGATTTTGCTGTTATTCATAGGAACCCTGCCTATCCTTAACTGCCACCGGCTAGCTATTCTTGGTGCAGCTTAATCTGGAACTCCACTTAAAGGGCAGTTCCGTAGGCTAAAAATGAACATTACATTGTCTTATTAATCACACAACTAATTGAAATGAATATACACATAGCGGACTAAACTAATAGCTAAACTTACCCCTTTAACGGCTAATTCACGCACAAAGAAATACGGCCAAAAACTCCCACGTGTCACATAAATTTATTTGGTATTTGTTTAAATTAATTTCGGTATATTCAGACAATACTCGAATAAATGGCTCCGCTCCCATTGCGGTACCAGAACGGAGTGATTTGAATTTGCGAGGGTGGTCGAAGAACGAAACTCGTTCAAGCTGTCCTGTACCTTAAAGCCACTTAAGTAAGTTAAACTAACAAGTGTATTCATTTAGAAAACGAAAAAAGTGTGTCGCTGTGCCAGATTCGAACCCTGGCCCACACAGCGTTGCACAGACGCATAGTCGACGGGCGAAGCCACTCGGCCACGCAAACATTAAGATCCTCAGCAAATATAAAGGGAGTAGTAGAAAGTAATATAAAGGGAGAGGGCGCTGCAGAGCCACGGTCAAGATCGGCTCCGTGTTATTAAATAGTTTATATAATTCAATATGTGTTTTCTTAAACGGAGAGGCAAAAAGATGAGACTTTGATCTCGCATGACTCGCATAAAAGTGAAGTGCTCAACTAAAATCAACGAATAGTGCGAAAAAAATGAACGAAAGCAATTCCACAACAGTGACCACCAATTGCAAGAAACAGTTTTTTGTGCAGTGAAACCACCCAGAATGTGTGACGAATAACTCAGTTTCGTCAAACTTTGAGAAAACTGACTTTTAAAATCTGTTAAAGTGATAACAAGTGATAGTAAATAAACATTCGTTATAACCTATAAATTTAATAAAATAGATAACAAGATTTCAACGGTAATCCAATTTGGCGGCGCCATCTAGTGAGGAATAGAAAACTGAAAAACCACTCTGCTTTACCAACATCTCCCAAGCAGTTTTTCGCTATTCGCCGCAAATGTCGCTACTATCAACGTGATACAAATTAGTTCCTCTACCTGCCGCAAGGTTGACCTCTGCAACTGACAGCACGCAGCTCTGCTTTACCGACATTAGATAAACAGTTCCTCTACTCGGCGCTTACAGCGCCACTATCTGTCAGATTAAACCTGCTGTGACACTTTACACTAAGATGAATTGCCTCGCATGTAATGAGCATATTATCGATCAATTAGAAATATTAAAATGTGCCGCGTGCAAGGACCCGTATCATTACAGGTGTCTAGGCATGTCAACATCTTATTTTATGTCTAATGGCCAAAATCTTGAGCGGGAATGGCATTGTCCGTCATGTATAAATGTCACAAAACGGCCAAAGAAAGACAATACACCTATAAGAAAACAATTTTATACGACGACTCTGGATGATTCTAACATATCAGTCAAAAACCTTTCCCCGGGAGAAGCGCGGCGAAATTTTGATAACTCCAATATTTCTCAGCCCTGCCGAGAACAAGCAGTTACGATTGAACAGATCGGCGCTTTGTTGGACTTGAAACTTACTAACAATAACAACACAATAATGAATGATATGAAGACTTTAATCCAGTCAGAAATAAACGCAGCTATTGACAAGCTCAAAACTGACTTAACAGAAAAAAATAATACTCTCTTTACTCAACAACAATCAATGTCAAAGGAACTCGAACAAACAAATATGCTAGTAAGAAAATTACAACACGAAAATGAAAAAAATAAAATAGAACTACATGACCTACAAGCTCAGTTCAGCAAAATCCCAAACCCAACCACCAGTCAAAATGAAAAAAAGTTTATACTCTATGGATTAGATGAATATCATGGTGAAACTGAAAGTGACCTTTTCCATAGAATTAATAATATGTACTGCGATCTATTAAATGTAAATATTAATGGTTATATTGAAACAATAAGACGCTTAGGAAAAAATGGCAGTCGCCGCCCGCTTATAATCGAACTCATTAGCCGGCGAATGAAAAAATATGTACTGGAGAATGCGCACTGTTTTTATAACTCCGGATATGCCGTCTCTGAGGTTCTAGATAGTACCGCATTATCAATTAGGTCACATATGAGAAAATATTTAATAGATGCTCGAAAAAATGGCAAGCATGCTGTCATACGTAACAATCGTTTATATATAAACGGTCAAGAGTATGTCCTCCCGGAAACAGAGTTACAACAGCCAATACTGCCTGGGCAGCTCTCACTGCAGGCACAGGCAGAGCAGCCTGCCCAGTCTACACAGTCTCCACCACCCGCGAAAGCTGCTGAGTCCGCGCACCCCGCGCGGCCCTCGCGGCCGCCTCCGCAGCACGCATCGCCTGCGAGGCCTGCACGATTTACACATCCTGCACAGCCTGTACAGCACAGGTCCCAAACTCAACAACGCACCGCTACAGGCAGTATACCAAAGACACCAAACTCAGATTTTTTTCGTGTCTAATAAATTTTGTGTATTACATCAAAATATAGCCGGTATTCTTGCTAAAAGAGACGAAATAGAAATAACACTTGATGAATTAAGTAACGGAGGCATCAACCCAACTGTTTTGTGTTTTTCAGAAACATTTTTGAGTTCTGGTACCGAAATTAATCTTTTTATTAACCACTATCAATTAGCTTCTTTTTTCTCACGCAAAACTAAAAAACGTGGGGGAGTCGCGTTGATGGTTCAGAAAAATACATACTATAATGACCTCGTAGCTCTAAAAAAATTTGCAATAGAAAAAGAATTTGAATGCTGCGGCATAGAAATTGTAAATAATAATCTTATTGTTGTATGTCTGTATAGAACTCCAGATACAAATGCAAAGAAATTCTTGGAATGTTTACATAACCTTCTAAGCTTCCTTCGATCTAAGCACAACAAAAAGATTATTATATGTGGAGACATAAATATAAATACTTTATCGAACAATAATATCACTAAGGAATACCAGAGCCTACTTGATAACTATAACATACGCAATCATATCAATACACCTACTCGCAAAAATAATTGTATTGATCACATCCTTAGTAATATTTCTCAAGCAAAAGGTAAAACCCACCCACTAGGCTTATCTGACCATGATACAGCGCAAACATTAACATTTAATTGTAGAACAAAAAAAGTGGCTCCCTACAGGTACGTACAAAAGCGTGATTACTGTGACGAAAATATAAAAAAAAATCCAAGAATGTATTAACAACTTATCATTTTCAGAAATCTATGAAGTGAAATGTCCAGATAAATCTTTTGAAATATTTCACGAATTATTGATACTGTTTCATAATCTTTGCTTTCCATTGATTAGATTTAAACTAACAACCAATCAAAATAGGAAAAAGAAATGGTTAACCGATTCTTTAAGGAAATGTTGTCTAAAGAAGCGAAAACTTTATTACCAGTATCATAAGAACCATACTACGAGTAAAAAAGAATTTCAGACTTATACGAGCATACTAAGAAAATGTATCGCACACTCACAACAAATATACAATACAACATTTATAAAAAAATCCCGCAACAAGTGCCGCGCAGCATGGAGTGTAATAAAACGTAACTTTGCTCAACCAGTCGTCAACGAGATACTTAGCATTACATGTAGATGTAAAAATAAATTACAGTCACCGCAAGACATAGCTCAGGAATTTAATGACTATTTTACAAATATAAACAAAATTAAGACAACTGACTCAGTTCAAAAGTATCCAAACAAGTTACCAACTTGCCAACGAAGTATTTTTCTGTCGCCTACCATACCTCACGAAATACACAAAATAATACACTCACTCAAAAACACACAGTCTACCGGTTATGACAAAATACCTACTAGTATACTAAAAGAAGTCTCATTCCCACTTTCATTCCATATCTCACACTTGATTAATATATCATTTGAAAAAGGCATATTTCCCAACAGATTGAAAAAGACCATTTTAAAGCCCATTTTTAAGAAAGAAGATAAGTCTGAATTATGTAATTATAGACCGATAGCTTTGATTCCCATTTTATCAAAAATATACGAAAAAGCCATGTATTCGCGAATAGAAACTTACATAGAACAAAATAACATACTAAAATCCGAACAAAATGGGTTTAGGAAAAAAAAGTCTACCGCGTTAGCTTGTTTTCAACTAAACGATAGAATCACCAAATGCATTGACAAAAGCATTCCAGTTGGCGTACTATTTCTGGATATGTCGAAAGCATTTGACACGGTTTGTCACAAGCTCCTTTTAGACAAAATATACAAGTATGGAATAAGAGGACCAGCCTACTCCTGGATCGAAAGTTATGTATCAGATAGAGAGCAATGCACGCAAATCAATAGAACTATCGATAGCACAATAACCACATTCAGCTCTAGCTATAAAACTACCGCATACGGCGTCCCCCAAGGAAGTATATTAGGACCTCTCTTGTTTTTGTTATACATAAATGATTTACCAGATTCGATTAAACATGACTGCGTCCTGTTCGCTGACGATACCACAATAATAATCGAAGGTGAACATATAGACGACTTTGAAAATGATATTAACGGGACACTAAAAGATGTTATCCACTGGCTTAACTTTAACCACCTTGAAATTAACCTCGGTAAGACTAAATTCATGCAATTTTATTCATATAGGACTAAGCCCAAACAACTCAAAATTAAACATAACTCTGACGAAATCGAAGAAGTAAATAAAACAGTTTTCCTAGGTGTGACATTAGATACACACTGCAACTGGAAGGACCATGTAGAAATAGTCTGCAAGAAGGTGGATAAACTTATTTTTGCGCTGTGGCGCCTTAAAAAAACGGTCTCATTACAAAGTGCCTTATTGACATACCACGGCTATATCATGTCAGTTTTAAGATACGGAATTATTATGTGGAGAAATTCCGTTGACGCCGATCGTGCATTCATTGCTCAAAAAAGATGCATAAGAACATTATGTGGCGTTAATCGTCGGGAATCCTGCAAACCACTATTCAAAAAACTTAATTTACTATCGCTACCTTGCCTTTATATTTTCGAAGTAGCAAATTTTGTTCAAGCTAATTCAGAATTTTTTACCATCATTGACAAAGAAACAACTAGGCCACAAAGAAAATATCGTCTAGCACTACCGGAAAACAGCAGACTCGTCCTTAGGAACAAAAGCGCGTACAACATGTGCGTGAAAATCTATAATAAAATACCGTCATCATTAAAGACATTATCAGGTCATGAGTTTAAGAAAAAAGTTTTTAAAATATTACTGTAAACGAATTTCTGGGACATACATTTTGACATCTGCTAAATATATAATTAATTAATTTAGTGATATCAATTTGACTTTTGTATTGACATAATTTATTCTTTAATTAATCCTGATTGACTTTTGTATTGAATTGTATCTTGTTAAATATTACGCCTAACTTTATGACATCAAATATTATAATTATGAATTTATTATGACATGGATAGATATGAATTTTTACTTAACTAATGTAATTTTTAGTTAAATTAAGAACCTATTTTAATTTTCACATGCCTGAAATGGCTGAATGTACCGGACTGGAACTGCAATATTATTATGTACCTAACACCTATTGTACACTGTATGTTCTTGTGAATAAACATTTCATTTCATTTCCTTTCATTTCATTTCATTTCATTTCAAAATATGCCTAATGGTTTGGAGCAATATCTTCCGCGCTTCTGGAATAGACCTTAATACATTTATAATAAGGCACATTTTCATTTACGCTGAATTCGTGTTTCACGGGTGCGCATTGCATAATATAACAAGGTACCCATATCATTTGTTCGTAATGTTAATTATTATTATGTGTATGATTTGACTAAAATTTTTGAGTATGGTACGAAAACTGGAATTTAGAACGTTTATCGGTGACTCACTGAGGAAAGCCAGTATAAATCTAACTTCCATTTAGACATAGTTCGTCACAAGATCGCCCCAAGTTAAACTAGGAACAGCTGGTAAGGGAGCCGAAGCAAATTATGAATTGCATCTGCCTTGTGTTGGCTGGCAGCCAGCAAAATCTGTTTTTTACCGAACTGATAAAAAAGTATGCATAATTGCGAATGCATAAATGAGAGCCAAATACTAAGACTACTTTCTGAGTTGGTGGAGCCGGTATCTGTATGCGGTATTTTGTACTTTACCGAAATCTGGACGCTGGATCTGGAATCTGGATAGAGTACAGCGTTTGTAGCGCCTTGCTTCTGAGTTGTCCTCGTCAATAAGGCAGCACTCATTTAAATGTAGAGTCGCAGTAAAGAAAGAATCTGTAATGACTCGAAAAATGTCTTAATGATACCGCACCGACAAAAGCAAAAGTAGTCTTCCGGTAATGAAAATGTTTGATAGTACCTTTTTCATTGCTATACTCGTACAGAAGGAAGTACGGAAATCACAAAAAATCAGAGCTGGATCCCACTTGTCGGCTGTTCCAGTGGCAAAACATTTTATATGAAGCTATTCACACTTGCCTCACACCGAACCGCCATGAACCAGCTCTAAGAGATAAAAACAGTTGTACGTGGAAACGTGACAACGAGAACCTGAGAACTAGTAAATAAGTCGATTTTAGAAGATATTAAAAGCTATCTTGGAATTCTTTTTAAAACACCCACACTGACGAAAATCGATCGACATGCTATAATAAACTCCCTCTCCAGCTGACTTATGTAATTACTTACCCTGCATAATGTCTTAGAAGTAGCTAAACTCATTCGGTGCCGCAAACCTCCAAGTTCCGTTTTAACATATTTAAATCTCTTTTGCCAAAAGACGGTTCGTCTTTCAGCTGTATCTTGCAGTGTAAGTTACGGAAAACTAGCGACCAGTTAACGTCTTCGAATAATTTTGTGATAAAACTTTCCACCAACCGCTATACTCCAAGTCTTAACACGTTAAAACTAGTTGACCTCGGTATACATAAGAGAAACTTCCCAATATGGAAGGAAACGTACATTTCTAATATTTAGCTTCTATTATTTTGTACCTCTATTGTTATGAATTATGATCAAAAGTGTCAAGTATCTACTCGTATTAGGAGAGTGTCTATGTGTAACAGACGGCCAGTTTAGTTTAGAGGTTAGTGATCCACCTTGCTGGCGTTCCTAGGATCCGATCTCGGTAAGGGATTTTTTTTCATCATCAACATGTTCATATGTCTTGGATGTCATGAATTAAAGTATTTATATCTGTTAAATAAATATGTCGTCGTCTACGCTAAGATTGTCGCCTAATATTTATTTATTTTTATAGTTTTCGGCCGGTGTGATGACTGGTATGTTTTCGATAATCATTAAAATTGAGTTTCTGCTAATAAAACTTAAAAAAATATATTTGCATCAAGAGCTGCCTATGAATCAAATTTACGAAAAAGATTTTCATCGGCCTTCAATGTGCTTGCGTATATTCAATCAAAATGTGTTGTTATTGTGATTAGCTACTAAAAATAATTAAAAATAAGGAACTAATATGTTTTCTACCGGTTGCCCATGGAGGTTGTAGATTGGATTGCATTAAACAATACCTACTTATACTTTGGTACCTACTTACATATTGTTTAACAAAGAAAATTTGGAAAGCAATTTCAGTCGAATTTTTCGCTATTAAACTTAGTAAGATTTCATTCAAAAAAGTTGAGATTAGTTTTTAAACTTCCAACTCATCCCTTCCACCATCCCACTCTCACCAACTTTACGAAATCGGGAGCCATCGTTAATCACAGATGTGACGTCGGGTCATGTTTCCCTCCGTGATTAAGGCGTGAAAGCGTTCGCAAAAGATAAGATAAGATGTGGTTGGGATGTGCTTTGGAGAGTTTAATTAGAAACACTATATCTCCGTTTGTTGGTGACTTTAATCGAGCTTTTTGATGTAGTTCGTGGCATTTGGTAAATAAATGTGTAATTTTGTTGTTCGATAATAAAATATGTGTAGTGCCGGATTCGACATTCAAAATGTGTCACGTCCTAGGGATATCAAAGTGATGTACTGACATTCATGTTTCTGTTTTCATGATCAGAATAACAGAGAGATTAGATAATATCCACTTCTGTCATAAACCTAGAGCTGTTGTCAGAAGAGAAATTGAGACCTAGTTGACGTAATCACAGTATAATATTAGCAGTAACCAATCTCCGGCACTTTAGGAGCGCGCGTTGCCTACTTTGCCTGGGCGCACAGGGTTGTCGCACAAATTTGTTGGATAAAAATATGGTAACAATTATTACTTATACTAATTTTGAATGTCAGGTGTTATTAAACATAAACAATATGTAGTTGAAATTAAGTAACATGCTAGTAATAGTCGATAGGTATCATATCAGTCAGTACATAAACGAATTATTATACTTAACGTACCTACTTCATTGAATTGATACTCTATACACTTGAATACGATTATTTAAATTTTTGCTATACGGAACTATACGTGCTACGTAAATTGGAGTGTTATGTATCTCTTACCACATGCGGCATCCTTTGATATTGCGGCGCGCGGCAGGATACCTTACACGAGGCGGCATCTTTACTAAGAGTAAGAACTCCATATAGACCAGGAAAGCACTAACATTATAACGACTTTGTACAAATTGTGTATTGTGTTATCTTTTTTATACACTTATACGATAAACTTGTATACGGGTATGTTCAGAGAACAGAAACACGCGCCTCCCAAGGCGCCCTCGATGGCGACATCGACCTAGTATTAAGTAAATCTTAAGATTCCGCATAATTAGCATAACAAGTCTAAAGAGCAATATATAGTTAACTCTTCATTTTTCCTAATGTCACATCTTGCACTTTACACCTACAGCATACAAAGAAATTTGCGTAGCAGTGTGCTGTAGGTAAACATTGTATAAATAGAATAAGAAATATGTATTAAAGCTCAGTTACCAATTGTCCGTTGGTGTTTTATTACCTAAACCCTACGCTCTCTCCGGGAGTGTAGGGTCTTCCTTCCTTCTACGTGTAATCCTCTCACAGTGGCGAAGACACCTTCAAGCCCTCAATCGATCAAAAGAGCCTGCTTGATCGGCTGTGAGAAAATCACCTTCCGCTACCCAATTTCCTCCCCGTAGGAATCCACTTGTTGCCTTAGGTCTCATGGTAACAGGTATCCCTGTGTACTTCAAGGTCGTAAGTTGAGGATAGGTTAGGGACTTAGGGATTTAGGGCGTTAGGCTCCCTTGCTGAAACCCACCCCTCAATTCTACGCAGTCTGTGCAGCCGCACGCTGGATAAGTTAAATCCCGAACCTAGGGATACTTCTAATTACTTCCATTCTCCCCATCCTGGGGTAATTTACCAACCCGTCCTGGGTACCTTATACCACTTACTTGCCACCCCGCCCAGGGGTGCGTTATCCAGCTTGTGACTGTACAGGTATATAGTTGTATGATAAAGTTGATATACATATATGTAATTGAAAATAATATATTTATGGACAAAACATTTTACACAACACTTACAAATTAGCTACACTAAAGTATTTCCGTCTATTTCTTGATGTACGGAACTCCTGGTTATTATTCTTTAGCGTAAAATAGATCCGCATCCTTATATATAATAAAAAAAAAATATTGTTTAGGAAAACAAGGGCAGGGTAATGTAAGGTCATTCACACAGATGTCATTTTTGTCGTTTCGAGCGACAATGCTCCAAACACAGCGACGGCGCAGCCCGGACTGATTCACGCAATTTCAGGCCGCTCCGTTTCCATGTGACGCGGGCCGGGCGCGTACGTGCACGGCACGCACACAAACAAACCGCGCGATGTACCTTTGTTCGATGTTTACCTACTGTCTATATACTGTGACGTAATTCACAAATAATAAGAAAACTCTTTGTACACAATCCATTTACACAACACTGAACACTGACGGTTTCTCTAATATTTCACATTTTGGTGGTGGCATGTAGTCGTAGTACACATTTGTTAGCTCTTTGAACAGTATTTTGGTTCGGGAAATATCTTTTTTTTTTTATATAAAGAACGTGTAAAAGCAAACGACAGAAACATATACACGAATCCTAAATAACTATGTATACAATACTATTGGCGATGTTTGCCTATAACATTTTATTTTGTAAATGGATAGTTTTATATGAAATCTGCATACCTATCTATCGTAATGTATTTCCACCTGCTATTGAAATTGCAAACTTGCAAATAGGTATTATCTTTTTGTGTATTGCATGTTATTAATGTTAAGATTAATATTTTTGCGGTTGGTGCGGTCATTCAGTAATCGATACCGGGCGATAATTGTTACCAGTTAGACATTAATGAAATTCTTCAGCACAATCTGCTTTTCCTCAAATCCGCTGAAAATTCGACTTTGTGTAAATTCGGTGTTAGCTCGAAACGCGCATAACAAAAATGTCATTCAATGCTGTCGCCCCAGTTGAAACAATTTACTTCCTCGGATAAAGCAAAGTGGAGACAATAATACAAGAACATTTCAACACTATTGTCTGAATCTAACTCATGTTTTTGGCTGAAATACAGGGTTTCGTGGCTTAGGCACGTGTAGGTTATTAGAGGATTCTAATAGTAAGCTCGTAGCTTACATTATTACTGATTTATAACATGTTTTAAATATCATCCTTGGTCGATACACATCCCACGGCTGGCACAAGCCTCCTCTATATATGAAAGGGAATGGGCGTTTTTCCCCGCTCAGAATGAATACTGATTGAACTTTCCAGTAAACTTACCTAAGTTTCTTATCAATATTTGATACTTTTCTGATTTCTTCTTTTGTATATATACAACTAGCCACCTTGACGATAAATTTCAATTTCTAAGTCGTCTGGAAGTGGGTTCGGTGTTTGACATATAATATTAAGTGAGTGTAATTCATAAAAATATCAATAGTTGTTTGAGCTACTATAGCATACCTTGTATCCATATAAGCACCTTCTCGCTCTCGCTTGCAGGTTGTAGCGATGCGCCTTCTCAGGATAAGCTTCCTAATCCTTATTATAACTGCTTTCACTAATCATTTCACGTAAGCGCTGTAACTATAGGAAAATATTTGTGTGCATAAATACGTAAATGTAAATATTTTCTACATTATCCACGTATGGGACACAAGCTAAGATACGCCCGTAACTTGCCTTATCATCTGATGTAGCTCCAGATTTTTGTCGTTTCTTCTTAATTTTTGTAGATTAATGCTGTAAAATTAGGAGTAGATTTATTTTTCCTAACTTTAATATTTTGTCAATGTTTATTTATCGATCGTCTTAGCAACGAAATTGACAAACTCACTTTTGGAAAAGTATCATTTTGGTAACGAAAATGTGTACTGGTATCATACTATTTCGTAATCATAAATTTGCAATTATGAACTTCTGGAACGACGAATTGGAAAAATAAAAGCCGATCATCCCTTAGAACATTGAGTTTTCTCACCAACTTAGAAACTGTCAAGTCGTAATTAATAAGTCTTGTGCAGGGCCTGGCGCAAGCTGGCTTAAGAAGACCTCGCGCATTCCTGCACTTCAGAAAGATCTCGCGCAATCCTGCACTTCAAGAATAGCTCGTGCAATATAACCTTCTGCGATATCTTATCTAACGCAAGCGCAAGCTTAATGGCTACTTTTGTTGACGCTTCAAAAATCCCAATTCTAATCCAGCAGCAAGTAGCAAAAAGCACCATTCTTTATTAAAATATTTTTTAAGCTAAATTGCCTAAGTAGTATTTATTACTTCTTGCGCTTCTTTTTCTAAATATTATAGTCGATTATTTATTTTTCTTATGTTTCTATTAAAATTGTATATGAAGGTATTTTATGTAATATACTATACATATTTGTTTGGCGTTCTGTGAGTCACCGACGGTACTGGCTGAAAAACAGCGCTGTAGGTGTCCGGCACCTCAGCATAATCCTGAATTCCTGAGCTAGTGTCCGTTTCACTGCAGCTCGCACATCATAATATACGTACGCTTATCTGACAGTATTATAACACAGATTAACTTTCCTGTTTTTTTCCTCGTGTGTTACCCTATGTAGGAACCCCAAACATCTGAAATATTGAGTGTAAATGCTGTGCAATCGTTATAACTATAATGTATGATTATTTAGTCAAGTACCGCGTTTAGACCACGAGTTTTGCCACTTGGCCTTGACTTAGACCACTTGGTTAAAAGCAAAAGCAAAGCTAATTATATAACAATTGCATACAATACTTTTTCTACGAGTCAACCGAAGCAATTTAAAACCGAAATAAGTAAACAAACTAGTCCTGCGGAAACGAAGTGCTCGGTCACGTTCGTTAGTGTTTACTGGTGCAGGAGCGCCTTCCACGGCGACACGTCATTGGTCGATTTCGTTGTAGTTCACTAACGTTAGTACATGATTGGTCAATTACGTCATAGTTGACTAAAGTGTTGTCTTATGAGTACCATGACATTAGAAAAAGTATGTGATTATTGTTTAGTTTACGAAGTCTTAATTCAAACATTAAAGTCGACAAGTAGAATTTTTTTATTTCTTTATTTATTATTTATTATCCACACTTACAACTACTTTTACAGGACTAAGCCTAAGACAATAGTGTAACTACCTATATACTATAATTATTTTCCTATTTTATTACGCTTACACGAGTAACATAACACAAACAATGCTGTCTTTGTGAATTCATTCAGAGAACACGAAAATAAATCAATGTTTTCCGCTATCTCATTGAGGGTGCGCACAGCACACGTCATCGGCGCCCTGTCGAGCAGGTTTGTGCGCCCGCGCGACTCGGCCAGCAGCCGCGGCCGGAGTCTACGCCACACGTACCTATCGGGAGCATACAAACTTACACAACGCAACACCTGGCTGTTGTATATTTTACCCCTAAGTAATTTGAAAATGTATCCTGCCAGACATAGCTCTCTACGCACCCGCAGCTCGTTGTACCCCACCATGCCAAGTACAAACAGAGTTGGATACATTAGTGGGTAAAATGGATATACCCCGTACTTCCTCCAATACAGAAATCGTACGAATTTATTTTGGATACGCTCCACCATAAGGTGATATTTGGTTTCATGCGGAGCCCAGACGGCTGCATTACCCTCGAGATTACTTCGGACCAATGCATTGTATATGGCGACAATCGCTGCAATATTAGTAAAGCCATGGGAACGACGAAGAACAAATCCCAGAATTCTATAAGCTTTTTTACAAACGTTGACGATATGATCCCGAAATCTCAGATCGGATGTGAACTTTACTCCCAAATCTTTAACTTCTGACACCCTCTTTAATTTCATGTCGTTAATTTCGTAGTCCTGGATAATGGGGTTGTGCGATCGAGTAAATGAAATAGTCACACATTTAGATGCATTGAAAAATAGCTTATTAGCCCTGCTCCATGAAACCACTGTATCTATTTCGCTTTGAAAGGTTACACAGTCTGCAGTATTATTTATAGGCAAATACAGTTTGAGGTCGTCGGCAAATAATAAACAACCCGATTTTTTTACAACCTGCGGTAAATCGTTGACCATAATTATGAATTGCAACGGGCCAAGGTTGCTCCCCTGACTTACTCCTGATCTTACGAAATATGGTTCCGATCGATAACCCGCATAATCAACAAACTGCCGTCTGTCACACATGTAACTTGCAAAGAACTTTAATAGATGAGGGGTAAAGCCGACGCCGGCTAGTTTTCTGAGCAAGATATCGTTATCAACGACATCAAATGCTTTCCGAAAATCAAAATAAGCGGCGTCGACCTGCCCCCCACCATCCACTTCCGAAATAATCTGGGTAACATAACTAAGCAAATTACTGGTTGTACTACAACCCGGTCGAAAACCATGCTGTGCATCTGACAACTGAGACCGTAATTGATTGTATATAATATTTTGCAACGCTGATTCGAACGTTTTAGCCGGGGTAGACAACACTGCGACCGGCCTGTATCCCTCGACACCTTCACCCCCTCCTTTCGGGACTGGGACTACCCGGGTCATTTTCCACAAGTCCGGAAACACTTCATTCTCCAAGCACCTATTGTAAATGTGCAATAGCGGCTCGGCCAACACAAATCGACAGTCTCTAAATATTATAAAATATCCACTGTCTAACAATTCCGATGTTTGACAGCAAATTATGGCTTATAGCGCACGTGTTTGCCACATACCACGTACACTTTCGTTTCTAGCAAATCGGATATATCAACTCCTTCGAGGTGAGCTACAGTCAAGTTTAGCCTAAGCGGCAAAACAAACAGTCCATTTTCACATCTAAATCGCATTTTTAACAGACTTCAAAACAAGGAGGAGGTTCTCAATTCGTCGGAATATTTTTTTTTTTCATTTACATAATTGCGTCACCGTTCTGACATATTACTTAGAATTGCAAGGAGGCTATCATGATCATTAACATTAGAATATCGGGAACTTCACAAATATAATATACATGGTAAATACCCCGTTCTAAAAAGTAATTCTAAAATGGATATTATTAACCTCCTGGATCCCCCGGTCCTCACTTGAGGACATAAGATAAAAAAAATCTCCTGGCAAATGATAAAGTGACTTAACAAATTTGCACGCATATAACGTTTCCGAATAGAACTGTCAACCTAATAAAATAAACACCGAGTCTCAGATGGCCAATCAGCGATCAGTGCGGCTTAGACATCTGACACTACCGGCCACATCATGCCCCGCGGTAAGATAATCCAAATTTATCACACTGAAAGTTTAATTATATATTTTTGTTTGGTTTTGAATAGTAATTATATAATGTATTTTTACCCTCACTAGCTCGGAAAGCCGTATTTTGTCCTTTGAAACAAGCGGGTAAAATCGCATTTTATCCACAAGTGGGGAAAGTAATTTGACCTTGGAGCGTGTTTGAGTAGCTTTTGACAGATAACAAAACGTAAAACGCTCATAATAATGGTTCGTTTGATATCAATTATCATTAAATAAATGGTTTGAGAATATAACAAAAAATACTAAATTTAGCTTTGTTTAATGATTTAAGTCAAACTCTATAAGTAACATTTGTTTTATAATGATATTGAGTATAATTGTAAACGCACAAGTTGAGTCGATGCAATTTCAAAACGCATCGTAAGAAATGTCATCATTGTCAATGTCAACTAAAATATACACAACTTGTCACGGACTCCGACTCACGTAAATATTATACACAACTTCCAGAGTTTTCTGTTATAATATCGTAAAAAAATCGGTGATTCCAGTGATGAAAATCATGCCTGCTGTGGAGTGGAAGTGTGTTTTTTTGCAGGTTGCACTTTCCTCGCTATAGTGAGGAGAAAAGTTTTGTGTTACACACGGGTGCAAAGTTGTATTTTACTTCTCGTGTGTTGAAACACTCGCTACGCTCAGGATTCTATTTTAGAACCACTCGCTTCGCTCGTGGTTCAACTATAGACTCCTTTCGCTGGCTCGTGTTTCAATTCCACACTCACGGGTAAAATACAACTTTGCACCCTTGTATAACAAATAACTATTGTATGTTAGTAAGTAGATTTCATGCGTAAAATTTAAAAACTTTAGTTTTAAATAGCTTTGAAGTTTATGTACTCGTGCGAGTACAAGCGGACTCAAACAAGTAGATAGTTTATGTTCTCAGACGAGTACAACAGGTCTCAATGCTGTAAGTTTTTTTTTATGTTAAAGTTAACTAAGTTTTATAACCGATTTTCAGGCTCAAAGTACTGTGAAATAGAGGGATACCTAACTTAACTTCGACGAATCCGACAGCCTTTCCGAAGGCCAAGATGTTTATATATCAGAAGTAATCTGGAATGTAATGGTTCTGGTACATCTGTATCGAAAAGTGATGACGAGATAGCGATATTTTTGAAAATATTATGCGAACTATGCGTGTATCGGAACGTTACAAACAAACTTTTAGGCTAATCACTATTCTAAATTTTGAATAACATTTTCCATATTCCTCGTGACACTACGCAGCCATTTTCCAGCAGTTCAGTTCGATCTTGGATTTCGATTCATCTTGCAGCATACTTACAGCTGTTCATTTATAAAAAAATCATATATCCCCAATTTTTTACAGATCATAACCCAAATTTTTTTACAGTTCTCGTTTTAGTAATATTTTGTGCAGTACAGTTGTTAAGTGGAGTTATTGTTTTCAGTTCACTTCACACTATACATTCTGCCAAGACACATTTTATTGTGCCTTATCTTTTTACCTAAATAAAATACCCTCTGTCCTGGTGTCCTGCTTTTTTCTTCAAGCACACCCCATCCTGTTGAGGGTACCCCGTAAACCCTCACACCAGTCACACACCAGTGTGAGGGTTCACGGGGTACCCTCAACAGGATGGGGAGTATGGATGGTTGAATCAACCACCTTGCATGTAAAATGCAAGAAGGTTGGTTGATTCATGAGGATTGCGGTTTATTTGAGACTGAATTTATATATTTGTCCTATAATACGTACAAATAAGTAATGTTTGTAAGTTTATATGTAAGTAAAGGTAATTATTGTAGTATTTTGTTTTATTTGATACTGGTACCTCGAGCAAGGACAAGGTCCCCATGTACTCGCCTGAGAACATAAGGAAAAATCGAAACGAAAACGCTATGATTTTTTTAAATAATTTTCGGACATCATGGGTTACTTACTTATTCGATATTTTGCAAAATTTATCAGTTTTGCCAGAATCGGTACCTCCAGGATCCAGGAGGTTAAATAGTTGGCATTTGTTTTAACGCGCGTTCAAAAATTACGCGATTAATCTGCTGGCCACGTCCGTACCTTCCCTGAACCTTGCACCTTCTGGATTCTATTAGCATAAGCAAAAGTATGTGGCAATTGGAATTAAGTGAACTAACAAAAGCTCACAGCTACAAAAATGATCGATCACTGTATTACTCGTATGATTGTATTCGATTTTACTCTGTCACGATCATAAACGTGTAAGGTCGAAAAATGTATACATGTTTATGAAGCTGACTATTCATACAGTCGGTTGGCAAAAGTATCAATTTATATTGCGCTTCACGAGCCATAGTGGCGCGCCTTTTTGGTTTGAAAATAAATAAGGACCAAAGTGAAAGGCCATAATGGCTCCGCAAGATTACCTACAAACTTTAGTCGTGAATTGAGTTGGAAGAGCTCTCACTTTCTCGTCCGTGGAGGTACTTTCGGGCAGTCTGTACGCAGTTTGAATTGGAACTGATAACCTTAGCAATCTTGAAAGAGAGCGATCGCGATTTGTTTGTGAGTGGTACTAGTAGGTGGTTAGCTATTAATTCAGAATGTACGCTGACAGCGTAATCATGACTAAATAATACGCTTTATTCTTTGTAGATTAATTAAAGCTTTACTTTTCTAAAATCACTTCTCCAAACGACACAGTAAAATTTAAAACCCTATGCTCTATTACCTCTCTTCCTTCTCCGCACATATCATATTTCACTTTTACCCCTGACGCAAATGAAGAAATCAGCTCAATCATTATATAAGTATGTATTAAATCATATGCTGTTAGCCATGACAATGTAAGTCGAATAATGGTTCACAATATTCTTCAGTAACCACTTATTTTTTGACTAAAACATGGAACAAATAGGTAATTTTCTAACAATATACATAATAAAACTACATTAAAATTCTAAGAATCAATGTCATTAAAATATTCTTCAATGGAATAATAGGCCTTAGATGCTAAAAAATTATCTAATCCAGTTTTCAATTCTTTAGCACTTCCTTGACTGTGTACTGCATCGTGTGTTGCACCTCATATCGTGAATATTTATTTACTTACTGGGATGTTTTCCTCGTATTCGCGTAAAACCTTTATTATCCCACTTCCTAAAATTAGCAATCCCAGTTCTCGCAGCTCAAAGCTGTGGTTCATAAACAGATTTCAAATTTCGTTCACTGCAACTGCAACAATCTTCTTTTCTGGTCTGGCTTCCGATCGGGATATGGCATCATCACCACTCTTCTGAATGTGAGAAAAGGTCCTCTGTCACATTCTACAAGGAAAAAGATCAAGTCAAAGGATCTTGGACCTGTAAAGTTACGGTATTGGTGCTAGTTTTTTCGAATGCTTTTAACGTTGTAGACCTTGATCTATTTCGTGCAACGCTTACTTATTGGCGGGTGTTCAAATAGAAATAGCGACAGAGTGATTCATGTTCTATCCTTTCCGATCGTATCCAAGTAGTTCGTGTTAACCGCTCACTGTCTGACAGGTGTGAACTAAGCACCGGTGTGCCACGGATTTATTAGGTGGTATTCTTTCTCCTTTCATATTCTCAATATTTATTAATCTGATTACTGCTAAGATTCAAAGCTATTAATTGTCATTTGTATGCAGTCCAGTTGTCTGCAGATATACGCTCAAGCTGACGTGAATAATATCCACTGTGCCTTGTCCCTTATTAACGTAGACCTGAATCGTATCGCGGAATGGTCAACTAGTTTTGGAATTTGTACCAACTGCCTGCTTAAAAAAGAATTTGACTAGAATCCACCCTTCGAATTATAGTTTGTATTAAATATGCCGTAATATAGACACTGACACTGCGAAACTACCTACGCTAACGCGCATCAATTACGGTTAAAATGGCAAATCATAAATGCTCTAAGTGCCAAAAATTTGTAAACAAGAAGTCTCCGGGGCTAATGTGCTCTAAGTGTAATAAGTGGTTCCATGCATCGTGCATGGCTATGTCTACGGAACAACTGAGTGCCTTACAGTCAACGGACTCCGTGGATTGGAAATGCCGAACCTGCGCGGGGGCCGCAAAACCAAAGCGGCTGTCGTGCATCCTACCAGAAGATGAGGACGAAAACACCGATACCGAGGTCATAACGCAAAGCGTAGCAAAAAACATCCTTAAAGATTTACGGCGTGAAGTGCGTGACACAATACGCATAGAATTGCAGTCGTCACTGCAATTTTTTTCCGACAAAATAGACGACTATGAAATCAAATTAAAATCAATGCAAGATAAAGCGAGCTTATTGGAAAAACAATGTTATGATTTGCGAAATTCATATAAAAATGTCAAGACACAAAACGAGGCTCTAGAACAGAGATTAGCTGCCATCGAACAGTCTCAGCTAGCGGAATGTGTCGAGATATGTGGTGTGAAAGAAGTGGAAAATGAGGATATCACAAAAGTATGCAAAAATATCTGCATTGCGTTCCAAGTTCGGCCTGAGGCGATAATAAAAGCCTACCGCAAGCAAAAAAAAGGCAGCGCGAAAAACAATATGTCATCTACTATTGTGGCCAAGCTATCTGAAGGTCACCGAGAAAAATGGCTCTCGGCTTCAAAGAACTCCCACGTAACGGGTAAAGATATCGGCTCTGATGAGGAGGACGCCAAACTGTACATCCGTGAGCTACTTTCGCCTCACATATCGTACCTTCTGTGGAAGGCCAGGTCGAGCCTGAAGGACACGGAACTCTATAAATATGTATGGTACACTAACGGGAAGGTATTAGTGAGGCAAACAGAAAATGGAAAAGTGCAAACTGTTAAATGTGAAAACGACATTAAGGACCTCGTTTTTCAAGCGGGGAACAAGGTGGAGCCTTAAGAAACCTCTACCTACATTAGTAGCATTGAAATTTTATAACCACCATAATAAATAATAAGTGGATTCTTTAGTTATAGAAAATACGTATGATGACTGGAATTCATTCACAGACGACATTGAACTAAAAAACCACAACCATCTATGTGTACTACATGTAAATATACGATCCATGATAAAAAACTTCGCCAGCCTAGAATACATAGTGTCTACCTGCCAACATACAATACATGTTATCGTAATGACGGAAGTCAACATAAGGGACGAATGTAAAAACCTTTTCCAAGTACCAAACTACGACATGCATACAGAACTCCGAGCCCACAGACAAGGGGGCGGCGTAATAGTATACATTCATAAAAGCCTATGCTTCACGAGACACACGATACCTACTACCTACTTCGAGTGCATCTTAGGCGAAATCGAGACATCATACAAGACTAAAATGGGCCTTTACGCGGTGTATAGGCCGCCTAACCTTAATAAACCGGCATTTATTCAAGAAATTACGCGTGTCGTCGGACTTTATACAAGTAAGAATCCCTATATACTTTTAGGTGATATAAACATTAACATATGCGAGCGCAGCACAATCCGCAACCAATACCTAGATTCTATGAGTGAGCTAGGACTCGAATGTGGTATAACACAATACACGCGTGTTGAAAACAAAGGAGATATAGTAACTAAAACATGTATAGATCATATTTTTTTGCGCGCGACTACCCACAGGGAAATGTATACGGCAGTCACAAACAACGCGATCGCTGACCACTACATAACAGGTTCTATTATAGTGCACAACACCAAGACAAGAGAATCCGGGTATAAAATTAAAAATCAGTTAGATAATAAGCAATTAGAATGTGAGCTACGTAAAATAGACTGGAACCCTGCCTTAGATCTTGTTTACCCACACGATATACTTAAATACATTACAGATAATTTTTGCGAAGTTTATAATAAATGTATGAAAAAATGTAAAATAAAGGAAGGAAAACGCCAGGAATGTAAATGGATTAATAACCGCATTATTAACATGAGTAGAAAAAAAATAGAACTGTTGAAGATTTGTAACCAAGACCAAAGAAATAAAACAAATAGATTACTATATAATAAATATAGAAATCTAACGAATAAATACATACAAAAAACTAAAAATAATTATATTAAAAACGATATAATAAATAATTTTAATAATCAAAAGAGAGTATGGCAAATAATAAACAATATCTGCGGCAGGGTTTGTAAATCGATTGACGACATAATAAATAAGCACTTTAAGTCCGATACACAATCAATATGTAATACTTTTGCCTACGGCTTTGATGAAAATGTAAAAAACATATGTTCAGCCTGTGATGTCAATCTGCTACACAGTGGGTCGCACCACCAAGAACCTATTGTATCCATGAGGTTAAAAAAGGCAACTAATGATGTAATTTTGAAAATCATAAAACAGATGAACAAAAAAAAAGTCCGGGTATTGATAACATACGTGTAAGGGATTTGTTATATATTAGCACGGAGATAACGCCAGTTATCACGCATCTCGTTAACGCGTGCATTTCCACGTCCTTATACCCCGATCAATTAAAAATAGGTATAATTAGGCCCATCCATAAAAAAGGTACATATTGTGACATAAATAACTACAGACCAATTACCATTTTGCCCAGTATCGATAAGATAGTTGAGAGGTATATCGGCGATGAAATAGGGAGCTTTCTATCAAAAAATCACATAATTAACGACAAACAGTACGGGTTCCAGAAGGGTCGAAATACCTCACAGCTACTATCAACATTTGTAAATGAGGTCAACCAGCAACTGAACAACAGAAACCAGGTGCTGGTTGTCTTCATTGACTTCAGTAAAGCTTTCGATACATTAAGTTATCCCAAGCTTTTCTCGAAACTCGAACAGGTTGGTATACAGGGGCCTCTACTGGAGTGGTTCCGTAACTACCACACAAACCGAAACACCATCGTACGCGTCAACAGCCGAGAAAGTGACCCTATTCCTACTCAAAGAGGCACAGCACAAGGATCAATTTTGGCCCCAACTGAATACCTAACATACGTTAACGACATGTGTAACCTCTTCACTGAGGGCTCTGTATACCAATTTGCCGATGATACATGCTTAGTCACCTATGGTAAAAAAATTCATGAGGCACAGGAGACGATGCAATCTAATTTTGATACGCTGTGTAAATGGGCTCATGATATGGGCTTAGTTATCAACGCAAATAAAACAAAACTACTGTATATACGTTCCCCTTACGTCAAAAGTGTCAAACCTACAATTATTGCTCATTCACACAGCTGCTGGCACGGCCCGCCTGCGCACGCGTCGTGTGCCTGCGGGCCGCTCCAGCTGGTGGACCAGCATACCTACCTGGGCCTTGTGATCGACAAAAACCTGAACTGGAAACCCCATATTGATTACGTTTGTAATAAATTACGATCACTGCGTTCTCAAATAAATATTCTCAAATATAAGTTACCGTATAATACATTAAGATTGATATATATCTCGCTGGCAGACTCGGTAATAAGCTATGGTTTAAGTAGCTATGGGCGAACGTACAAAACACACATAGAATCTGTCTATAAACTCCAACTTAGTATACTTAAAACTATAATACCTCGACACTTAAATAAATTCGAAAATGAATCAGATATCTTTAAGCACTGTAAAGTAATGGCTATCTATGATAAAGTAAATATGTCTATAGTTCTTGACGAGTATAGTAAAATAAACCTGTTAGTTAAAAAATGTAGGCATAAGAACTTACGTGACTCAGTACTTCAACCTAGGTATAGCCTGCCGAGGTATGTAAATGTTTATGGCAAAAGGACGTGGGAGTACATGCTACCTAACATATTAAACAAATTACCAGATGACCTGTATACAAACATTTTCAAAAATAAAAAGTTGTGTAAACACGTATTTAAGAAATTCTATATACACTCGAAATCAACGAAAAACGAGTCAAGTTGCACAGGCACAGGAGCGAACGGAGATGTATGATAACGGGTAGGTGTTAAATTCTATGTCATCTGTATACTCGTAGCTATAAATAAACAATAACGATGTGAGCGGTCTTACCATTTGCGCCACGCATAAACCTCTAACAGGTTTCCTGTGGTGCATCTTAGTTTAAGTTTTGTCTGTATGTTTCTTTAATATGAATAAATTAAAAAAAAAAATATATATATATATTCTTGTATGTATCTAATTTACCTACGTTTTGTATTGATGTGTGTATATATGTAGTTTATAATACATTTTTTTTGTCTTCTTCATTATGTTCTTGTCTTCGCGTTTTCTTAATAGATATTATTTTATGCCCCTTTTATAAATATCTGTTTTGCCCAATAATTGGCTAATAGAGAATGACATTGGGCATTAAGCCTGCCATTTGTACATATCTGTTTCGTACAATGCTTAAGCTTAGATAATAAATTAACCTGGGAAAATCAAATTGACACTTTATGTTAGAAACTAAATAAATATTCATATGCTCTGTATCATCTTAGTAAAAAAGTTAACCAATCTGCAGTATTGATTGAGTGGGTGGGGTGAGTGAGTGAGTGGTTGACTGGTAGAGAATGCCCTTTGGCATTAAGTCCGCCATTTGTACATTTGTTTTTTGTGGAATAAAGCTTAAATAAATAAATAAATATTGACATCTTATCATGCCTATGTCACATCTACACTAAGATACGGAATAATATTTTGGGGCAACTCTAAAAATAGAGACCTAGTCTTCAAAGGTCAAAATAAATGTATCAGATCCGTTTGCGGCCTAAACCCCTACAAATCATGTAAACCCTATTTTATTAAATTAAATATCTTGACATTTCCATCACTTTATATTTTTGAAACAGCAATGTATTTTAAATACAACAGTAACCAGTTCTCGAGCTTTAATAGTGTTCGTATGCGGGGTAAGAAAAACTATGGACAATACAAAACTGCCCTACTTTCAAAAAGTATATTTGGAATGGCGCCTTGAATTTTTAACAAATTGCCAACAGCCATCTTAAAACTCCATGACCCTCATTTATTTAAAAGAGCATTGTTTAAATTTCTAGCTACCAAAGCATACAAGAATATTTAAATGATCCTAACATAACATAGGCGACTAGTACAATAATTAACAATTTTATATTAAGCCTGTAAGTATGCATGCTGCATGCTATTTTGTGGCTATTTGTATGCCTTAACAGGCAAGACATAGTGATACAATCTATAAACAAAAACACCGATGTACATACCTATGTTTAACAAATAAAATATTTTGTATTTGTATATGTACAATAAAGTGAAAATACATAATAATTAATATACATACAAAGAAAGCAATAGATACCTAATCATTGGTATATTTTCATGTCGAATATAGAGTTTTCTGTTACTAGTGAACAAAAAGCGATATATTAGGGATATACCCTTCAACGAACAAAAACTGTCAAAATACCCGTATCGGGTTCTTGACTGTTGTAATTATTCTTTTCGGTGTGACCTAATCCATGATTTAGGAAATTAAAGAGTTAACCTACTGTAGTTCTAGTCCACTATGAGCAAACACAGAGTGACGGACAGCAATTCATTACTTTTTTTCTCCCACTCGTTCTCTCCGAGTCAATTTGTTAGGATTTTAGCTTAAAATCTTTACACAGGCCGAACGATTTATTGTATGGCCTCTGCATTTGTGCTGTCATTTAATACTGGATTACTTGCATTGAAAGCTTCCAACTAGATTTGTTTCAGCTAGACCAATTAAATAAACCAACATGCAATGCAATGTGTGACTCGTATCTACATTGCAAAGTTTTTTTGTTATGAAAACTACTACTGTGTTTTTGTAGTAAGGATTACAAAGTTCATTTTGTGCACTTTTATGTTATGATGAGGAGAAAATTTATTGGCGAAGAGAGTCATTCCTAAGTTATATCTTTTAATGTCGATACAAATTTAATCGGAACTAACTAAACGAAGTCAAGCAAAAACTTTCAGCACTTGTTTAATTTCGAATTCTGAGCTACTTTGGCCACGTTATGCGTAAAAAATATCACGGCGAGGCTTGTTGTCCAGGGTAGAGTGAATGGCTCAAGGTATAGAAAATGCTCTCTTTTGTGATAGACGGATCAAGTTAGAGCCCTCACGGAATGACCCCTAAATCTGTGCGTGCGTAATGCCACGAAGAGGGAAAGATATCGGGAGACAGTGAAAAGGGCCGTTAGATACAAAGACCCTCGTGAACACGACTACTCTGTCAAGACATGACTAAGAAGAAGAACGTTGCAGCGAAGTCACACCGTCGCCTCGATTTAATTAATGATATTTAATGTCTTTTTAACATTAATATTTTGTATGTTAGGCTGCAAGGCGTATTGTATGGTCCTTTGTCACCTAATTAAAATTAATTCATTTATTAACTTCTCTGTCTGTGTCATTCCAGCGTTGGACGACAGAGACAAGCAAATAATTTGAGCCCGTCTAGACTAGTCCCCAGCTTTTATAAAAAATAAATAAATATTGGGTGACAATCTTACACAAATCAACCTAGTCCCAAACTAAGCAAAGCTTGTACTATGGACACTAGACTGCAATATACATACTAATATAGATAAATACATACTTAAATACATCGAAAACATCCAAGACCCAGGAACAAATATCCGTGCTGAATGCACAAATAATGCCCTGGCCGGGATTGGAACCGGCTATCACGATTACAATACCTTTTAGAATAAAATATAATAGAATATCTTTATTAACATACTTCGCATTTAGCACGTCATTCAATGACAGCATATTAAATATATTTCAATACTTACTTTGTCTGATCCTTAATTATTATTTTTTTACATTAAATTATAAAATTATTTTAAAGAGTACAGCGGATTCCTTTCCAAAATACATTTAATTTTGAGTTTAAAGTTCTTCAGTGGTAAACAAGTTATTTCAGTTGGAAATAAGTTGTACAATTCGATTTTAATACGAATACACCGTTAGAAAAATGTTTACGTTCTTTACTTTGACATACAAAGCTTTTATTTATTTTTGGTATTGTAATTATGATCGCCTTTTTTTTGTTTTTATTGTGTGTATTTCAAAAAAACTGTTATATATAAATAGTGAAAACACTGTCATTATTTAATCTCTTTTAAAATATGTTTTCGTCGATTGGCGCTTACTCAAGCTATTCATTAATCTAATTGATCTCTTTTGTAATTTAAACACTCATTGTACTCGTCCTCTGTTACCCCAACCGAAACTGCATAGCTTATAATATATTTGAATATTTATACGTAATAATCATATGTGACCGTCCACGGCAAAAAGTACCTTATGGCGGTTTTTAGTTTCAGAGATATTAAATGTTTCGTAAAAATGGGTAAAAATGCTGTTTATATTTTTAATAGCTTATCAAGAAATATAACATGCAAGAATTCTTTACCTGTTTTTATTTTCCGTATAAATGAGTTTAAAGTCACTTAATTATGGTTTTCAAGTTTAGTAGAAAAGGTACTTTATGGCGATTATAAGTTTAAAATTATGCTTAGCTCTTGTATTTTGTATTCCTACCGACGCCGACGTCTGTATAGGTATACTTTGAGTTCGCCGCCATGCATCTGTACTACTCGCACTAAAACTTTACTCATCGTCCCTTCTCTGTCACCGCCGTGCCTCGCATGTCGGTCGGTCGGTCGAGGCGGCTAGGGAGGATCAGTGTTCGTCAGTTCTTGCGTTCACCCGGTTGTTTTCTACGCGTGTTTATTATAGTTCAGTTAAAAAAAATTCCGAAAAGCTCAAGTAAGTACGGTAAAAGACGTCTGTGAAGCAGCTGTAACTGCATGTCGAAAAACCAATTCGATTATTTCTGTGATGGTCGGGAACGAGTCTGGTGATACTATACATGTAAAAACCTATGACTGGGTAATTTTTTTTAAATCAAGGAGTCCATCTACTGTGCCAAAATTATTGTCATACAGTCATTTTAAAACGGACCAAATGTCAATTGGACAAGTTTTATGTAAAAAGTCTTCCGCTACTGAAACTTGTGCTCAGCACGTTGTCTTTAACGATACATTTGTGAATGATGAAATGCCTGAAGTTATTCAACCGCAAGGCCTTTCCTACGAGAGACAAAAGTATCTATTTCAAAAAATTTGGCAATTCGTACCATCTGAATCCCAAGACATACTTTGCCCAACTCCCCAGCTAGCAGTATCTAAAGATAATGATCCCTTAGAAAGCCTTCTCGAATTACTACCTAGTCAGCCTCAGCCTAGTACCAGTAGTATTCAGCAGTTGCCAATCATAAAACGCAAAAAGCCTACATGCTCATATTGTGGTGAAGAGGGTCACAGAAACCAAGTTCGCGGGGGTGTATTTTTCTGTAAAAAAAGGCGTTTAGAGCAAGCCGATCACTAAAATTACTAAACTTAGCCATAAGGCACCTTTTCTTTACATAAGACCAAATTTTAGTTTTAAGTAGATTACGAAAAAGAACTGATCTTAATTATTTGTGATAATTTAGTATAAGAAAATAATAAAAGTAAACATGAATGAAAAGGGTTTCTAGGATGTAAATTATCTTAATTTATCTAATATATGTATTGATGTGTTTCCATAAGGTACCTTTTCATAAATGTATGGAACGAAGACTATTATTGTGATGTAACTTTAAGTGACTTAAAAAGATAGGATTAATGATTGATAACGAAGTTAATAGTTATATTTGATGTTAATGAACAGATTTTGTTGATTTATGCAAAAAAAAATGTTTCATTGTTACATTAGAACTCAATTATGTTATGTTTGTGATTTTGCATGAAAATCAAAAATAAAAGAACTTTGACTACTAATTTTCGTTTTTCTTGTTTATATTTTGTTAATAACTTGTCTTATAATAGATACATATAAAATATTGACTATCTACACCTAACATTGAGAAAATATAACACAACATCATATCCTTGAAATAAATCATCAGTCATATTTTATTGTCCGATTGTACAAGATTCAATTTGCAATTCTAAGACTTGCGGTATATATTTTGATGGACAGAAGCCCAATTAACCAGATTTCCTAGTCCACTATGTAACTTACATCAGTAACATAGTTTTTTAGAGACCTAAACTTAAACAGTCAGTTTCCAAAACTTTGCATATTTACAGTACATTTTTCAAAAAATCATATCTCCGTAACTATAATTCTTAGGGCAATAATCTATTTTGATATCGATAGCTTAACAATTGCAGATTATTAAATTGCCCGTAACTCCATACTGACCATAAAGTACTTTTTACCGTGGACTGTCACATATGCATAATAATATGTGTAATGAATTTTTATTTAATGAAAATGATTTACTATATTTAACTACTACAAGCAAACTGTAAAAAGAATATAAAATTAAAAGTATGTTGCTGAGGCTGCTCAGGACAGGATCGGGAGTAGTGGTGGATGCTCAGCAGCAGTGTGGATTTCGAGCTTGGGCGAGATCATCAAGTTGGCGCCTGTGTGAGGTTTCAGATGGCCCTGCACAGGATGGGTTCGGATGGTAAAGGAAACAGGACACCAAGGCAGAGGGTATTTATTTAAATACCCTCTGCCCTGTATAAATTTCAAGATGAACTGAGCTGCTTGGAAATGGCTGTGCAGTGTCACGTGGGACTTGGCCTGTAGTATTTTTTTAAGTGACGGCTAGATAGTTTGTGTGTAACGTTCCGATACACGTATCGTTACACTAATAAATATTCTCATTATCAAATTAAAAAGAAAAAAATTGATTTTTTTTTATGCTCCGTGCAAAATTCAAATCAAACCTGCGGCGTCCTGTACAATCGTTCTAGCCAACAAAGCTATCGGAACGCCCCCGCGTAGACACACTGCTGGCTTCCAACACATTGCTACAGAGAACTTTGTTGATCAACATACCAACCCCGCCTTGCGACGTCCTATCACCCTCCCGATAGTAGAGTAAGTGACCGGATTCTAGGATTATCATGTTCTCCTCCTGTCTTCGGACTTGTGATAAACCTAGAATATGCCCGTTAATGTGACCTAACTCTGACTCGAGCTCAGCAATATGGACGTCTTCCCTCAGCGAACGGGCATTGTACGTGGCCAAATGTAGTTTTTGCTGTTTGTAGTAACCGTAACCCTCCCGGGGATTCTTCGCACCCTCTACCCCGCCGTGACTACGACCGTCACCACGATGGTCGGGAATAGCAGGGCCACCGGGAACTGAGGGCCGTTGTAAAATGATACTCATTTTAGGGAGGTTTGTCCGTACTCGCCACGCTGGGCAAAGGCGTATTGTCGAGCGCAGTACCAAGCTCTCTTTTCACCAGCGTCACAAGCTAGAATTTAAAGCCTGGGTGTTTGGATGGTTATACCGCCATCATTCGGTCGTCAGAGCCTCGTTAGTTAAACAGCAGGGTGCACCACGAGAAGGTGAGTGTTGGGTCGTGGCGGAGGCTGGGGTGTCTTGAGGAAAAAAATAAGAAGAGCCGTGTGCGTTTTGTATCGCGTCTAATTTAAAAGTGAAATTTAATATATTTCTTCACACATATCTTAACTAATAACAGCGCCCCCTATTAGCTGTACAAAAGCGGCGCTGTAGACTATTTAACGTACTAGCTACATAGATGGCGCTGTTCTGCAAGTGAACAGTGAGGTTGACAGTTTTTGGAGGCACTAGGATCTTATAGCCCCCTACACCCCAACAAATGTTTTTGCTCACCACAAAAACAAATGCCCTAACCGGGATTTGAAACCGGGACCTCTAGATTCCTAAGCAGTGTCCACCAACTAGGCTAAACATGCTGTCGAAACACAACTAACATTGACACCGAAAGAAGTATAAATGCTTTTTATATACATAAAACAATGTTATTAATTTTAACACGAGGAAACTACCGATTGGCAACACATTCACGCCTAATACATTCAATAAACACCCCCAGAAAAACGCATATTATTTGTAATAAGAGAGTGCAGCAACTGCGTCGTCGGTGGCCCGCTTGTCCCTAAAGACGGCCTGGCATGCCATCCGAAGTTGATTCAAAATGTAGTAAATTTTACCAATAGACTTCGGCAAGGTTCGGTTTTGGCGACAAATATACTGTCAGCTACAAGAGTGAGTGCGATAGCGATAGAAAGCTGAGGTCTATTGGTAAAATAGACAGACTGTACCTCGTTTTAGCAGCGTGATAGATATGTACCATTTTTTTTTTCGGGTGGAAAATCCATTATGGGCACCACCGCACCGTGCGGGGACAGTGCGGAGGCTATGTCAGACTTGCACCGACTAAAAACCCCCCGATCGTCCTCCTCAACTCATTTCGGACGGCTCTCGGAACTCCGTCGGACCACACCAGTGCCGCCCTAGAGTCACACCTATGTCAGTCCCACCATCTGGTTTCATAGACGATCGCAGCCCCTAACTGCTTCCGTCTTCGACCCCAAGGACCCCCTTTTAGTTGCCTTTTACGACAAGCAGAGGATACCGAAGCCGTATTCGTGTGTGTGGCTACAGGGCACACAAGATATTACAATTAAATTCTAGTAGTAACGGTTACGGAGCTAAGCCGCTGAGGGGCAAACAGACGGACATATGTAGTGATTCCCGCCTGTTCCCAAAGACGGGCTGGTTTGCCGTCTGAAGTAGAAATTAAAAATGGAGTGCTACATTAGTGCCATGGACAAGGTTAATAAGAGGAAGATGATGTACCTAAACGAATTATAAGATAAGTATAGAAATTTTATCTCACTCACGACTTTCGTTTCGTTTGCTTGGCAAGCCAAAGCTATAAATCGGTCATCAGTGTAAGTTTTGCATACCCCTTGCCAATACATAAACATGTCGCCTAACATTACAAGTTCAAGAACTAAGTTTATAATAAAAAATCGATGTCATACTTGAGATCTGTTACTTAAATTGAAACAGAGATATGATATCTTACCTCCAAACAAGTTGTCAAAGTAGAAAATATAAGAAAAACAAGGAAATATGACCTTATATTGATAAAAACAATACGACATTAACCAGAGCCCGAAAAGCCGCCAGTATCTCAGCTAAATCTCAACTTATGATGCCCCCATACAATTTAATATCGCTAAATAAGGACTGCCTACCCTTCCGAGATTGTGGCCATTTGTTACTGAAGTTTTATTTTTATTAAGGTCGGCCCTTTTGATATATATCTGCGGGTCCAAGCTATGTGTGGCTTCTTGGCCTAAAAGTTTTTGAAAAGTTACCGAAAAAACATTTTAATTTTAATGTATGGATGAATGATTGTAGACGAAGTCTAAAAAACCGTAATGATCCATTAACTAGCCATACTTCATCCAATCCAATCCCAATGATCCAATAACTAGCCAGCAATAATAATGAATATGTTATATTGTTGTGTATCACTGTAAAAAAAATAACCAGAATGTATTTATAAAGTCCCCACGGGTGACAACGATTACATGGGAAATTGCAAAAATATTTTACAGTTATAACATATGGTACATGAGATATATCTCAAATTTATTCAAATATATAACATGTTATATTTACAAACATCTATATACAGCGAGGAAATGCTGCCAGGGTTTTTGGCACGATGCCGCGGGGTGACCCCTTATTTAAAATTATTTCTTTTTTGTAAGTTTTTGATAAGTATAGGTTATTTTATTATCTTTAGTCAGTAAGGAATTTATGTTAGATTGTATTATGTATATCGAATATCCAGTAATAAAAATATCCACTAGATCATTATTCACTTATAATAATAGCATCATCTAATAATTAAACCTATTTCATGAGCAAAAAACAATGCATACCTACGTTAAATTATTTCAATATTTCCATCTATCGCAAAAATAAGCCGCTGCTTTTTTGTCATAAACATAACGTGCCAATTAAAAGAACAAGTTTTAATTGCCCTAATGGACCTTGTTATTGTAAAGGTTTAAAAATTTGCAGGGACTTCAGTTATTAGAAATAACGTTCCTTTATTTCAGGAAATTGAAATGGTACAAAATTTCACAAGCTAATCCTTACGAGTTGGAATGCTCAGACGACAAATTGAACCAAATTTTAATCAAACATTCGCTTTTCATCAATTAATTTACAATATTAATTAACTAAGTAATGCTAGTAGAAGGTGTCAAATAAATAAAAATAACCGTCGGGTGATTTTTGGGTTCCGTAGTAAACAAGGAACCATGCCAGCGTCTTAGCTCAGTAACCATTACTATTAGAATGCTGTAATTTGGTATGGGTGTACATATCAAACGCCGCGCCAACAAAACGGCATATTAAAATTTTGTAAATATAATAACAATTTTAAAGTGCTAACTTTTGTTAGAGTAAAGTACGAGTAGTAGCATTCATCCTCACACCTTAGAACCTAAATGGTCGCATACAGTACTTTTTCATCGGAATTTCCTCCCTCGGACGCTCCGATTGTGGAATGAACTCCGTGCCGAGGTTTTGCCGAGGGACTACAGTATGGAGTTCTTCAAGAAAGGATTGTAAACATTTTTAAAGGGTCGGCAATGCGCATGGACACCCCTGGAGTTGCGGGCGTTCATAGACTGCGGTGACCGCTTACCATCAAGCAGGCCGTACGTTTGTTTGCCACTGGGGTGGTATAAAGAAAAATATGTTTTCAATTATAAGTTCTTTTTTCAAAAGTAATTTTTAAAATTGCTGTTTATCATGAGAAATGACCTCTCGCACTCGTTGATAATTTTATACCCATCCCAATTATGTTTATTAAAAGAACTCACATCACACACTACTGGGCCACTTTTATTAGTTGTTCTACGATATTTCAGGCTAAGTGTTCTAATATATTTTTATCTTTTAACAAATTTCAGCTTACTTCTATGACTGTTGCGGCAATCCACGCACTAAATGTATTTTTTGATTCTAACGTTAGATCAGATCACCGTCGCCTCAAACCTCAAGAATTAAAACAAGACAATTTTATTCGGATGAGTTTATTTTATTTTTCAGTATACAGATGTTTTAATCGTAAGTACATATTATCAAGTCATATACGCAAGTAAAGTTTTTTATCCCTCTATCTATACTATCCTATGAGTATACACTTGTTGGCCCGGTCAATTTTTTATAACCCCTCATAAACAAAAGGTTTTATCTTTAGTCTCTAAATCAGGTGTTCCCAAACTTTTTTTTCTCATAGACCACTTTCAAAAGTTAACTGGTTCTGGTAGACCCCCTACACCACATTTCTACCATATTCCCAAACCCCCCATTTTTTTGTCACGCCAACGTAGACCCCCGTCGAGTCTCCTGTGGACCCCTGGGGGTCCACCTGTACCACTTTGGGAACCCCTGCTCTAAATGCTCCTGAAGAAGATGAATGCAGCAAAAACTCAACCCTTCATTGTCAGAAAGTCGCTTTTACCAAAGATCTTTTTTTAGATTGGGAAACAAAATATTAATAGAATTCATTTATTCACAAACTACAAAAATAACTACTAGGGGTTAACTCTGGACTATTTATACGGTAGGTGGTTAATAGTTCAAATGCCAAATTCAAGATAAGCAGCCTTGACAATATAAGCGTATGCGCTGGGGCGTCGTTGTTATAAAGAAGCAGAACACCCCTGGGTGCCCCTGGTGAATTTTGCTCTCCACTTGTCTTCGATTGCTCCCCTTAATTGTTCTGTAATATTAACAGCCTTTTCTTTATAATGGATAAAATGGTAAATCCTTCGCAATCACAGAAAATTGTTGCCATGACCTTGCCCGCTGAGGAGATGACTGAATGAATTTCTTCAGACGACAAAAAGGTCGAATGAACGCTCGCGCAACTTGAAGAAAATCCACTCACTTGCTTCTTTATTTCAATGTCATCGTTTGTGTGACATTACTAAGGACTGTGTACATACATATTATTGGCCGGTCGGCACGTAGTTGTTTAAAGGAAAATTTAAAAGAACTGTTCGTGTGGAGGCCAGCGCTGTAGCCCATTGTATGATGAGTACATTTGCATGGTCTTCTTATTGACTCTTATTGATTGAGTCATTGTTGATCCGTTATTTACCGGCGAATATATCCTATATTTGACACAGAGTGGCGATTGACAATGCATCATCTAAAACCGCGTAATTTGCTACATATACATACCGCAGCTCCTGTAATACTTTAAAGGAAGCGAAATACTTGACGTCTCTTGATCTTTCTGACCAATTCCTAAAAGTGATAGCGCGCAAAATAAGATGGAATTTAATATTACTTGCAGAGGGCTTTACAAGTTTAAAGTAATGCCCTGAAGAGCCTACAGCGGCTCGTGTATCTACAAAAGGAAGCATGGTATTGAACGGACCTTTAAGATTATATTTGTTATACTTAAAGATACGAGTATCATGCTGCTCTATGTATGATTTGATATTTTCAGTAAAGCCATTTTAAGCTCATTAGGAGTGACAATTGAAGTTCCGTTTACCAATAATAATAAATAAACTCGCCTAAATTCATTCATTTTTGTACCTATCATGTAGATGATCATGTCGTATCTAGATACAAAGAAGGCATTAAGATGCCTATTCAAAACTCGCCTAAATTCGTGTATATTCCTTCATAACTACTTCACTTAAATGTTTAACATTTTTGTGCCTATGATGTGGATGATTATGTTGCCAGTAGCCGATAATTATTCTATATAAATAATACGTACTTTGAATTTTAATCACGAATGCCTACAGAAAATGTTTCCACGACAACCATTCTTGGAAATCAAACTTATTAATAAATACAGTCATAGATTTCGATATTTATGGTTTTTGTTTAATCTGAAGTGTGTTCTCGTCTCAAATAACGCGCTAGTAGATTTATGCTTGTACTTGAAAAAATTATAAACAAAAGAGCTTAAATTAACTGTAATAATATACCACTTGCGTTTATTAGCTATATCATTCAATACGTAGGTAATTTTTGAACCAAAATGACGTAAGTTCCTATTAATTAAAGACAAATTGCTTCATTTGAGAATGCGTTTAAATTCATGTGAGATATTGTTTTAAAATTGGTGGATTAGTCAGGGTTTGTGTCTCCTAGCAAAAGGTCGACAGTAGTTCCAAACAAATCCCTTTTGAATTAACACGTTATAAGTGATTTGGATAAGAATAATTAGGGAAAATAGTGACAGTAAAGGCTATAAGTTATTTGATTTTATTTGTAACTAATTATAAGTGTAAAATGTTATTTATAATTTGAGTCAGCGTAATCAGAAGTACAATATAATGTCTATGTTTATTAAGATTATAAGTATTCTGATTTATTTCTTTATTTCCATAAGTATCTCGTCGGTTCGGGTGGTTTGCTAGCTAGTACTGTGTTTCCTAGGTATACAGCTATAAAATATATGCTGATAGTTTATGTTTAAATTCATTATATAAATATAGTACTTATAGGTACTACCATGAAATTTTCAGTACACCTAGAAGCAACATTAAAACTTTATATCCCACAAACCGTATTCCTGAATCAAAATATGGGTTTGATAAACCCACAATATTTTTGAACTACCTACGTATCCAACGATACGTAGGTATGACGATTTATGTAAGAAACAAATACATTCACACTTTACGTGAGGAAAGTGTGAATGTATGTTCCCCGAAAAAATATTTTTCATTATTTGATTGTACAATTTTGTTAATTAATATGTATAATAATGCCAAATTATATCTTACTTGAATTTAATCTTTCGTAAGTCACAATTAAAACTATATCATTTAAACGGTTTAATTACATGTGTCTAGTAGTAACGGTTACTGAGTTAAGCCACGGAGGGACATACGGACATGGCGAAACTACGAGGATTCCTTGTTTACTACGGAATCCTAAAATTGGTAATATCATCACTAATTGTTTTGTTTCACTGTGAATAAGCCGTGGCCCTGATGGCTCACTATTTTATTAACGTAAAGGCACTGCTGAAATAAATAAAATATGTAAAAAAAATCTAGTCTTAAAGCGATTCGAATCAACGTTTTAAACGTGCCTATAGACTCCTTTTAATTACAGTATGTGTATATACTTATATGGAACTGGTTTAAGGGTTGCCTATATTAAATGCTAAACCCAACTTAAAAGCAACACTAAACCTGAGTAGGGACGTCGTGGTGGTGCGTCATTGTGCTGCACAAGCATGAAAGGGTACCATTAATATTCCTTTATTTCAGAGATAAATTGGCTAAGGATAATTTGTTATGCTTCAGCTTGCGTTTGGGGCTTGACAGATAGCCATTAGATGATAAAACCCGGGACAATAGTTTCTGGTTCGATTAATCTGTATATACGAGTACAGCGTGTAGGTAAGTAACATAGTAGTACTGAAAACTTTTACTCTTGTTTGAGATGATTTTCCTCAGCAGATAAACATTAAAAAAAACATCTCATAAATATGTTTAAAAGTAAAACAGTTATATACACAATGTTAAGTATATATTATGTATATTATACATGTATGTATATTAAACATGTGTACAGTGTTCACATATGTTATGTTTTTTCTCTTTAGTTGATAGATGCACCGCCAATTCTGTTTTGCCTTCTTATTATCTAGACACGCGGCAGCGTGTCCAGCCAAGTTCACCCCAGAAAGTGGCGGACAGCAGTCCTGTGTTATTTTACACGAAACGTTTGGACCACTTTTGACCCCTCAATAACTCCAAATCCATTTAACGCAAAAAAATGAAATTTGGTACATGTATTAAGATCCTTTAGATTTTAGAACCACTAGAACCCCAAATTTTATAAATATAGTTGAAATTGTTAATGAGATATTAAAGTCCAAAAAATGGCATTTTTCTGACTAGTAATCAAAAACTTAACCCACTTCCAGGTGACCTAGAAAGCTGAAATTTGGCATGCAGCTTGGTAATTGTGTTTGTACACCAAAAAAAGTCAGAAAATGCGTTTTTTTAGTTTTACTATTATAAATATTAATAGTTATGCTAGTTACCTCAGAACTCCGTCATTTATTAACCGATTTGAGAAATTCTTTTTTTTTGTTTGAAACGGTATACATCATCATCATTCATTATCATCACATCATCATTCATCATTCATTCATTGGTTGGTTGGTGGTTGGTGGTGTTGGTTGGTTGTGGTCTCATAGTTATCAGTTAAGAATCTGATCATAGGGTCCTGAAAAAATAGAGGGAACTCTTCAAATATTTGAGGTGCACCTATAGCGATTTGGGTATTTTGTATAGTAACTCGTGCATTCGCTCTTAAAAAGCACAATTTTGCGAAGATTGACAAAAAGTAATGATATCCCATCAAAAACATAAATGTGAAAATGGGAGCCAAGTTCAATATAAAGAATATACGAGTCTTGGTTGTCGTCTTCACCAACAAAAGAATTGAGATCTTAATGGGTGCCAAGTTCCGTAGATTTTCTGAAAAGGTGCCAAGTCCGGCACTACATCGTTTACAGTGAAACTAATTTACTGCGGCTTAATGCATTTTGAGCCTTAACTTGGCAGTTTTATATGCAGTATGATATAATACCATGAAAGTTGTTGGATATTCTAATTAGATTTTCAGTAATTTCCGTATGTTACATTCATATCGTTTTCGAATATGAATGAGTAAAAAATTTAAAGGAGCTGTTCAAAATAAAGGAGGAAGGGGAACATCATGCAAAGATGCAAAAGAGCTAATTTATTAGTACGAATGTAAAAGGTATATTTGCATGAGCATGCAATATTCTAAGCCTTTCAGGACTCTTACAAAGAAAAGATCAAATAAACACAAGTTCCAAAGCAATGAATGCTTTCATATAGAGAGATTGCTTAAACATCCGAGATCAAAGAAACGTAATCATTAAAATACTTGTTCAGTGTTTCCGAGAACATATTTTTGTGAAATGAAAATACCTTCTGTGTATAATAGTCATGTTTTCTTACGGAGAAAAAATAAAATTGTGAGGTCCATTATTTTTCATATGAATTCATTTTTATGGTTCCGTAGTAAATAAGGAACCCTTATAGTTTCACCCTATGTCTGCCCGTTACCTAAACACGATACCTAAACAAAAGAATAAAATCTTTAAAACCTTTTTTTAGGTTACATCGCATACACGTAAAGTGAGGATGTTTTTTTTTGAAAAACCATTTTTAATTCGTTTGCGTCATATTAAACTATAAAGTGCTCATTTTTGTCGGAATTAAAAACATAAACAAGCCCGGTGCGTAAATAGTGTTTTAAAGGACGTCAATTAATATTTTTACAATAAAGAATCTTTTTTAGTTTGAACAAGATAGGTTAAATGGTTTTTGAGTTATTGCTGAAAAACTGTCTTGCCAAAACAAAAGGGCGTAAGTGTCATAAGTTTCCTATGAAGATACTATCGTTTGTGATTAAATGTATTATATTGTGGTTTAAATGTAGATTAGGAGGTGTCGGTACGGAACCCTTAATGTGCGTGGTTCGACACGCACTTGGCCGCTTTCATCATTTCGGGACACGATTTTTTCTTTAAGCCCGACCGACGATTACGTCTACGGTAAACCTCACATCGTTTCAATTCCAAAACTTTAATGGACTTTTGTCAAAGTTGGTCTTAATGACCGAGCGAGCGAACGGAGCGAAGCGTCTCCGTTTCAGGTTTCGACAAAAATTCTTTTGTATGTCTGTCTGTCTGTCCGGATATACAAAATATACAAAATTTTATCGAATGTATGTTCGAATGTTCTTCTCTACAGGTCGCATTTCTCGGTCAAAATTTTGACATTTAGAAAAAATAATGCGAGGTCTACAGCTCACGGAGCCACTAATATAAGTTGCTTTGAAGCTTATAGTAGAGAGGCCCATTTGAAAAAAGTCGTCAAATAACAAAGTTCGTATGACTGAACAGGTGCATACCAACAAGTGGTATCGTTGGATTCAGTCATATCTCCCGAGTATGAAAAGTGTGGTTATCGCTCTTTAAAGTGGTGGAGGGGATAACTATGACGTCACAAAGATGGCGGCATATGGTATTAATTTTTTTCAAATAACTCAATAATTACTCATTCGATTTTAACAAATCAGGTGTCATTTGAAAGCTGTTTAAATAACAAACAAAATGTATGTACAAATTATATGGCAAATTATATACATTTTATCTTTATTTGAGAAAAAACAAAAAAAAAAAAATTGACTTTTTTTGAAGTTTAAAATAAGCAGTGAAATAACCGATTTACTCCAAAAATACTTCGTATAAAAGAGATAGCTACACTTCTGAATTACCATGCACACACAATACACTAACACTACTAAATTATTATAACGTAATTAATTTAAATAACGTAATTAATAATAAATCCAATTAGAATAAGATTACCACAGCATAATTATTGTACACAGTGTTTTGAGTGGGCATTTACGAGTAGTCTGCCGGACAGGTACAGCAATTTATTGAAAATGCCTCTATAATAATATTTACTAAGATTGTAGGTATTCTAAATTCATAATTATCTCTTCGATTTGGCTAGTGTGTTTATTTTAAACATACACATTTTTTACAATTTACAAGTCTTAAGGTTTAATGAATAATCTGTGATCCTAGCAGTAATCCCGGTTGCACTTTGTGCAATCTTCAACATCCTCTTCATAAACTGAGTCCATTGGCTCACATGTCATCCATGACGACGTCAAGCCACCATCTCCAGGTTCTTCTATCGGGCCCTGCGGGTCGATTGCGTAACGATTTGTATGTACGTTAGGTAGATCTATATATGTAATACTATATAAATTCTCTTTGTTATACACCTCAAAATTACAAATAGATCCGAAACAGCATACCTAGTGAAAAACAAGCAAAGGTTAACAACACGCGTTTTTATCGCTAAAAAGCGATATCTCCCAGACCACCTTTTGAAACGGTAAAAAAATAATCAAACATAACTAGACAGTGGGTCTGTGGATCAGGGTGATGACAAGTGGGTGGGTGGATCTATGTGAAAAATTACAGCTAATAATTGTTCTACGAGTATGTTACGCAATTACTATTGACACTGTGACATTGTTTGTGCCCCTCAGAGCTTGTCTAAGCAGTGTGAAGAAGCCCCCATCAAGCCATTGGATGAGGGTGGCGCACGACAGGTGATTTTGGAGATCCTTGATGGAGACTTGTCCAGCTTTTGTTTAAAGTGATTTACTTAAGCTTCTTGAACAATATTTCTTTGCTATTCCGCTAAAAAACGTGTAGGTCTATTAGTGTTAATTTATCCACTTGCGTATTTTTGCAGGAGGTTAATGCTCTCACTCTCCCTCCGCTCGCACAAACATGCAAATAAATACAAAAAACAACCACACAGAAACACAAAACCTCGGCACGTGTTTCGCTTCTCTACGAGGCATCATCAGGAGATGCTGGCAGGAGATGTTGCTTGCGCCACGTCCACCGAGCAAAAAATTTACTTGTTTTTCAAAAAACGTAAACTGCTCTCCTGTAGTAACGGGTACGGGAATTTTAATGCGATCCTTTCGCATTACTCCACGTCACTACCGAAGCATGTTCATATCTGAGACATGAAGCTGCAGGATCGGCCTCATGACGGATATGAAAATGATACAGACATATGACCAACTAGAAACGAAAGTCATTGCAAATCGCGTTTTAGTCCAGAGCTATAGCTCCAACTGAAACCAAAGTAAATATATATTACCTTGGTTTCAACATTCATAACAACCGAGACTAATAGGAAAACAGCAATAAGATCAGCGACAGGAAAGATCACTAAGTTTTGGAATAACCGAAGAAGATATCACACCTTCTCCTATGCTTGTGTACTTGTGGCATGTAGTGTTAGTTGCTATAAATTCGGTCTTAGTCATTCGGTCTTCCGCTCTTAAGCATCTCCTTGTGTTGGACATGACATTTTTTACCACACTTCTCTAAACAACCGCGAATATTATAACACAATTTTCATTACCTAGAGCCGGTGCAGAATAAACAATTTACGAGTTACAGGTTTTATAAAGTCTACTACGAGGGCTTATCGCGGTGAAAGCATCGATGAGTCTATATTTGAGGCCTCTCTACCAGCTTTAGGATTATTCTGCAGCTGAAGAGTAGGAGATCGGTCAGCTGCACATCTTTATAATGCTCCTAACTTCCCTCTCGTATGGTGTGTGCAGACAACGTGCTAATAGTCGAAGTTTTCCGTTCTCTTTTCTAAATATAGACATGGTATGCTATGTTAATACAATCTTTTTACTATTATGGTGTTCTTGAGAGATAATAGTCTGTGAGCCTGCATCTACAAGTATTAATTAAAAGGACGAATGTTAGGACTTTTATGATATATCTACTGCCATAACAATTTGAGGACTACCATTATTGACAATCCTGGATCATGGAATCATATTCCAGTAATGTGTGGCTCGAACTTGGGAGTTAATTTATTTTATTTAAAGTTGGACTCTCATCATTTTACGTACTTGTAGACTCGATTGTGAAATATACTCGTATGCTTAAGTTCAAGTCAATGGTTCCTATGGAGGTATTTTTTTTTAATGCCTACTTAAAACACTGTGTACAATAATTATGCTGTGTTGATCTAATTCTACTCAGATTTATTATTTAATATATTATTAATTAAAATAGTATAGTTGTTTTAACCGCATGGTACTTCATTCGGAATAAATGTATATGAACATACTTAGGTGCGTAATGTATGTATGAAGATGAACACAAGTACGAGCGTAAAAATGATCATAACTTATGTAATTTGTGTATCATCTTCAAAAATTCTAAATGTATATTAATAAAATGTAAAAGTTTTTTTTTTATTAATTTTGTCCCTTAAAACATTGTACATATACTTGTTCTTTTGAATGTTTTGTAAATAACGTATTGATATAGGATATACACTTCTTATTTTTAAAATGATTTGTTTAGCATCAAAATACCTTTAATATGATACCTCGTATGTTAAAATCGGATAAGTAGTTATTGAGGTATCACTACAAACGTGACAACGTGTGCGCCTACTAGCGCGCAAAAGCGCCCCGCGCGGCGCGCCCTCGACGGATAAAAACCAACGTCGTTTCGTTATTTATGATCCGATTTCTAAAATTCAAAAAGTAATATGTAGATAAAAAGTGTAGCTATCTCTTTTATATGAAGTATTTTTGGAGTAAATCGGTTATTTCACTGCTTATTTTAAACTTCAAAAAAAGACAATTTTATTTTTTTGTTTATTTTTCAAAAAAGAAAGAATGTAAATGATTTGCCATATAATTTGTACATACATTTTGTTTGCAATTTAATCAGCTTTCATATGACACCTCATTTGTTAAAATCGTATGAGTAGTTATTGAGTTAATCGAAAAAAATTAATACCATATGCCGCCATCTTTGTGACGTCATAGTTATCCCCTCCACCACTTTAAAGAGCGACAACCGCACTTTTCATACTCGGGAGATATTACTGAATCCAACGATACCACTTGTTGGTATGCACCTGTTCAGTCAAGCAGAAGTTTGATTTTAGCCTCTTGGCCTCCCTACTATTACCCGTGTTAAATGCTACGACAGCAGCGTGATAACAAGCCGAGAATGATTTATTCAAAGAAAAAATTATACGTTTGCAACTTACATAACACCTAGGCAGTATAAACATAATAATAATAATATTGGGGGACAATCTTACACAAATAATTTGCGTTCGTTTCAAATAATTTGCGTTTATTGCCCATTTCTGAAATAAGTTTCTGTGAACAATGTAATTTTTATTAAAATATTTTATTGCTGACCACTTTTTTCGACAATCGTCAACTACTTGTTGAGACGGTCCGAATAAGTTCAAACACGACGTGTTTATCTTATGTAGTTTAGGAGTTGCCATGGCCACCTTCTGTCTACATCATCAGATCAGCTCGGTGGTACCATGATAATGTTGTTATCTAACTTACATAAGTATTCCAAATTTAAGCATAATCCGATACTGATGGCAAGTAGCTGAAAAAATGATTTGCAAATTTTGATGGAAATTTATTTATTTATATACTTACTTACATAAGAACAGAACAAGTTAAATAAAAGCTTTAGTCCATTAAGAAAATATAAAATAAATAAACTTACTTAGCATGTAATATTACTTACCAAGTATCAATATGTAGTGTACGCACTAAAGCTCAGGCGCGTGTCGGGTACCCTCGGTCATCGACCTTTAGGCAGCGACGAGAGCGATACGTCCGTTCTTTGGAAAGGCCCGGCGCGTAATGGATCAAACAACTTTTTTTTTTACTGTGGCTTTATAGGCCGAGCCCATTAAAGCGATAGGAATACGCGGTGGGAGAGTTGCCTGGGGAAAATCCAGGGGAAAACCTCCGACACGACCGCGTGGGCGGTTTAAACACTGGAATACTCTAAGAGTTTGCGCTCCAGTGAGATTGGTTGAACGGTTTCAACCAAATCTGGGGTGTGAGTGGAATCGAGCTACTGGGAGTTTTGTCGCTGGTTCACTAAACCTAGCCTAGCTGAGAAGAGTCCAGCAAGAAACTCAGCTAGGCCCGACCTGCGTCGGACTGACTCTACCCGGTATGCGGCGGTACCGGGACGAATAGGGACTATATGTGTCTGTGTTGTCGCGATCGCGTGGTGGACGTCCCCGCCGGCGGGAAAGCCTAAGTGTACGCGTCGTGTCTGAGTTGGACGCCGTAAGCGCAGCGTTCCACCTTTCGATGGACGCTGTGATTACGTCGTCCGGGTCCGTGAGTGTGTGCCTAGGACGCCGGACCGTGCGGCCCCTAATCAGTGATCGCCGAGTTACGACAGAGGGGGGAGGGATGGGAACGTAGTCGACAGCCTTCCTAACTAACGGATTCCTATGATGGGGAGCGTTGTCAAAATAACGCCTGGCAGTCTGCTTAAAGAAACCATACATGGTGCTAATCCCCATGTCGTGGTGCAGGCTGAGGTTCGACTGGTACCACGGGGCACCAGTCGCCCTGCGGAGAAAACGATTTTGAATGACCTGAAGCGGCTTGAGCGATGTCATAGGCACGTGAGCAAAAGCTACACTTGCATAAGACATGATTGGACGAACACAAGTTTTGTAAAGTGTCAGCTTATTTCTAAGTGACATTTTACTAAACTTGTTGATCATCGGCCCAAGCCTTCCTAGCACGAACAACGCACGGTTGCGTACCCTACGGATGTGGCTGCGGAAAGTCAGTTTCCTGTCGAGGGTCACTCCAAGATATTTGACCTCGTTGGCCCAGGGGATAGGCCGGTCAAACTTTTGGATCGGAGCCACCCGCCTTTCTGTGCTAACGCAGTCAGAAGGGTGGAAGACTATTGCAGTGCTTTTTTCCGGATTGACTTCGATACGCCAAAGATTAAACCAACGACCAAGGTCGGTGATTGCCTCCTGGAGATATCGCCGGATAAAAGCGTACTTACAATGAGTCGTAAAGAGCGCGGTGTCGTCCGCGAACAACCCCAGATGCACTTTAGGGTGCCTGGGAATGTCATTCGTGAATAACGAGTACAGAGTGGGAGAGAGCACGGAGCCTTGCGGGACTCCGGCTCGGATGGGGTGTGGGTCCGAGTACGTTCCCTCTAGTCTGTAACGAAAGCTTCGATCCCTGAGAAAATCTCGTATTGTGAGTACGAGTCTGTCCGGCATGCCGAGCAGATATAACTTGTATATCAACCCGTTATGCCAAACTTTGTCGAAGGCTTTCGCCACGTCGAGAAAGATCGCACCGGTCTTGAGCCCCTGGAAACGAGAGAAACCGTCCAGCACGTGCTCCGTGACGCGGTGCACTTGTTGGACACACGAGTGCCCGGATCTAAAGCCGAACTGCTCGTCGATGATGACGTTATTCTCAGCCGTAAATCTGAGAATTCTAGTGAGTAGGATCCGCTCATATAGCTTTCCAAGGGAGCTAAGCAAACTGATCGGCCTGTAAGAGGCAGGCGAAGTCCGGGGTTTGCCGGGCTTCGCTATCCCTATGACCGATGCACCTTTCCACGCGGCTGGGAAGTGAGCATTGGTCAGCGCGGCATTGAAGATGCCAACCAAAATGAGGAGGAGGGTTTCGGGGAGAAGTTTCAGGATACGATTGGATACACCATCCGCACCCGGAGCCTTCCTAACACGAAGACGCCTGACGAGGTCACTGACTTCCTTAACCGACACCGGTAAAACGGGTGAAGTTACGGGGAGACGCGATCTCCTGTCCACCTCGGAATCGACCCATCTAATATGGGCTTCGTCGGTGTGTAGGAGACTAGGCGAACATTGGGACTCTAAGCTACTCGCAAGGCATTCGGCTTTCTCACTATCCTCGAACGCAGGGGTAGGGTGATCCGGACGATCCAAGGGGGGTATAGTCCAACAGGTGTCTGATTTGAGAGATCTCGCTAGTTTCCAGTAAGCCAGATGACTAGGCGCGATCTCACCCATCAGATCCCTGAACGAGTTCTCCCGAAACTCGGCAATTCTCTGTTTGGACTCGTTGCACAAGTCCCTCAGGATTTGACGGTTTTCGGCAGAAGGGTGATTAGAGTAGGTCCTGATGGCACGATTTTTCCTAGTCACTAACTCTCTCAATTCCCTAGGTAGGGGTCGGTTTTGGATATCCTCCGCCGATACCTCCCTTGAGGCCTCACTTCGAACAGTGTTGAGGTAGTTAGTGAAGGAATCGATCGCTTGGTCGGTCTGTTCAGTAGTGGTTATATTGTCGGGGATGTCTCTAAGCAGGGGAGGATCTGTCCGTAGGAGACCTGATTGTACCTTGTCCCAGTCCACGAGTGTTCTGGTACGAGGTGTACTATTGGGGTGAGGTCCTAGTCTCAAAAGGACTGGCCTATGGTCCGAGTCAAGTTCGTGTATCACTTCTATAGAACGCAGAGTTAACGCTACGTTCTTTAGAAGTGCAATGTCGAGTATGTCAGGTCGGTGATCTACGTTATGAGGGAAATGAGTCGGTTCTAGGGGAGCGAGGAGATCGAAAGGGAGGCTGTCGATCAAAAGGTGATGAAGCCGATTGCCGTTGGGATTGGTTGCAGTGCAACCCCAGTTAATGTGCTTACTGTTTAGGTCCCCGGCCACGATGACCGAAGGACCTAGGGAGGCTAGCGAGTCGAGGTCGGTCTTAAGTAAGTCACGTTGAGGTGAAAGGTAGGTTGACGCAATCGATATCGGGGGGTGGCCCTCCATCGATATGCGGCAAACTGACACTTCCATATTTGTCAGGGGTGGGGGAGTAAGACTTATGCAATGTAAGCTACGTTTATAGAAAATGAGCGTGCCCCCGAATGGCCTACCATCTTGCCTATCATCTCTAATCTGATTGAATCCAGGGACGCGAAAGGCTCTAGTACCGGATCTGTAAAAGGTCTCTTGGACCAGGAATATATCTACTGAGTGATCGCGAAGGAAGTTTATCACCTCGTCCTTCATACCCCTCAAGCCATTGGCATTATAAATACCAATGGTAAGCGAAGTAGGTTTAAGCTTTAGGGCCGTACGATCCATACTAATAAGCACCGAGACCCTGACTGCCAAACTGAGCGGCGAAGTATTTCTGTGTCGCAGCACTTAGGTAGGCACTCAGACCGCTCGCCGCCTCCGCGGGGAGCATCTGAAGAACCTATACGCGGCGGTACCGGGACGAATAGGGACTATATGTGTCTATGTTGTCGCGATCGCGCGGTGGACGTCTCCGCCGGCGGGAAAGCCTAAGTGTACGCGTCGTGTCTGAGTTGGACGCCGTAAGCGCAGCGTTCCGCCTTTCGATGGACGCTGTGATTACGTCGTCCGGGTCCGTGAGTGTGTGCCTAGGACGCCGGACCGTGCGGCCCCTAATCAGTGATCGCCGAGTTACGACAGAGGGGGGAGGGATGGGAACGTAGTCGACAGCCTTCCTAACTAACGGATTCCTATGATGGGTGGATCAAACAACGTTCTCGCGCGCGGTTATATAGTGGTTTTTAAAAAATGGACTAAAATAAATGGCTAATCTATGAGCGTTGAAAAAAATATAAAAAATAAAACAATTCCTGTAGTTTTATAATAAAATATAAAATATCAATAACGTGAAAAAAAAATGTTTAATCAAACCAAATTAGACATTCTGTACTATTTTTTTTTAATAGTAAAAACGCATGTATTAGAACTATTGCGATTGCTATGTACTAAAAAACTATATATCCTATTGAAAAAAGTAAACATTAGAAAATTTAAAAAAGTTTAAAAGGGAAATATCCTAAATAAAAGATAGCTCTGACGCGTGTTTTGGGAAAACACGTCGACAAAAACCTGGTTGTTTTTAATAACCGTTTATAGAAATAGAATTATAGCATTGCTATGGTCTAGAATAAGAGTTTATCTATACAAAACAGTAATTTACGTTAACAATGTAAGCATTTGAACAAAAATATGGCCTTTGAAAAAACCTAAAGTTTGCTAAAACACCAACTTTTCGTTCGTACCCTCTTAATAGTAGGAGATTTCAACAATGACTTACTAAAAAACTCCCATTCTAAAAAAAACTGCTAGATCTTATGAACTGCTCAAATCTTAATCCTATAGTCATGTGCCCAACTAGATATCACGGATCAGGTCAATCAAGATCACGCGTCTTCGGACATTGATCAAATTGAATTTGCTGTAGAAAAAAGTAGACTCTCTGATCATTACGGGCAGATAATGACTATCAATTACCAGGCACAAGATAATAAGTACTCTGATATATTGAACAGAGGCGTATCACTCCTCTGAAATTAAATTATTTTTATGACTATATTGATATTTATAACTGGGGTAATATTATAAAGTCTGGTAAAAATCCTGACCAAATCCTAGACTCTGTAATCAATGTCTTTATACATGCCTTCCAGCAAGTATTTCCAAAAAGTAAGTATCCCAAAAAAGTTTTTATTGGATGACATCAGAAGCTTATGCAATGTATTTCCAGAAAACATTCAACTACATAACTTTAAAGACAAATTTGAGGATCTATATAAGAAATTATTAATATGTAAACGTAGTGACTTTTATAAAAGTGAAATATTATAATAAATATTATAATTGTTGGTAGCCCTAGACCAACAAATCAAAGGCAGTGTGGAATGTAATTCAATTTGAAACAAATGTAACAAAGAAAAAAGAACCACCTTTTGAGACCTCCCGACCGGATGAATTGGCGAATGACCTTATTAACTTTTTTATCAACTCTGTAAGACTGGCGCAAAGACAACCGGACATACAGTTGTCGCTCCACCTACTTGAATCATACACTCCTGCGGCAATGAATTGCGCAGTATTAGAACCATTCTCAATTGGGGAGGTTTACCAACTATTAAGAAAAATCAAACCTAAGTCCACGAAGGACATATACGAAATTCCTACGAACATTTTGCGTCAGCTTCCACCGACGTTTGTGGATGTACTGTGTTACACAATGAACTTATGCCTTAAAAATGGAACTTATCCTCGAACTTAGAAAAAAATTAAAGTCGTACCTATCTATAAAGGCAAAGGATCAAAATCGGATTTTAAAAACTACCTACCAATATCGATCATACCAGCATTGTCTAAGATTTTTGAGTTGGGTCTTGCAAATAGGCTTATAAGTCATTTGACAAGTAAAGGTATATTAGCTAAGGAACAACATGTGTCATCAATCTCACAAGTCGACAGTAGATGCAACGCGAGAAGTAATAAACGTGATTGTAAATAAGCAACAATTGGGATATAAGGTTGCGGTAGTGCTATGTGATCTGTCAAAAGCCTTTGACTTGGTAGACCACAAACTCATTCTTAGAAAGCTGCACCACTATGGTATCCGAGGGACTTTCCTGGGAATATTTGAGTCGTTTTTAGAAAACAGGGAACAATTTTGTGAAGTAAATATTAATTGCAATAAGGGAAAATCAAAGTACCAGTCACTCGATTCCACATCAGTTCCTCAAGGATCCGTAATCGGAAATTATTTATTTATTACTCTTGTAAACGTTCTATCCGCATGTACATTGCATGGTGATCTAGTTGCCTATGCTGATGATAGTGCTTTTGTTGTCTCTGGCGCTAACTTCACGGAACTTGAATGCAAAGTAAACAATCTTCTTTTGGATGTAAAAAATTGGTTTACTGCTAACGGTATGAAACTGAACCTGGAAAAAACAAATGTGATCCACGTTAGTCTTAGAGGATTGCCACCAAACGCACTTAACATTGAATTGGATAGCATCAAGGTTCCTTTAGTAGAGAAAGCAAAGTATTTGGGCTTCACTGTGGATTCTGGACTAAAATGGAGTGGTCACATTGAGGAACTCAGTAAGAGGTTGGGAAAGGCATGTTTTGCAATTTCGCGCTTAGCCAAAATGCTGGATGACCAGTGAGTGAGAAATGCTTATTTTGCCTATTTCCAATCGATTATTATCTACGGTATCGATATGTGGGGACAAACAGCAGATAGGCAGAGAATATTTCTGTTACAGAAGCGGGTGATCAGGGTAATGGCTGGGGTACCATGGAATACGCCTGCGCGCAACTTATTCCGAAAACTAAAAATTATTACGGTTCCGGGCCTATACAAGTACATATTAGAGGTGGCTAAAATTGTTCGTAGGAATCTGGAATTTTTTAAAAAATACGATCCCAATAGTCGAAGCATAGATAAGCTCTTTCCAAATAGGCATAGGTTAAAAAAATCAGAGCAGTGCATATGGTACATAGGCCCTAAAATATACAATAAGCTTCCAACCGACTTAAGAAAACCGGATATCTCGGATAAAATGTTTATAAGTCAGCTAAAAGACTACCTCACTGATAGAGCTTTTTACACTGTACAAGAGTTTTAGAAAAGAAATAAATTAAACATTTATAATTATTGTAATACCTAGTTATTGACATAATGTAACTTTTTATTTTATACCTAAGATATTAATTTGAGTAATAAAAAATTGTAAATCATGAATTGTGAAAATGTAAAATGACTTGTAACTAATGTTATCAATAAATAATTCAATTCAATTCAATTCAATTAAGTCAGTATCCCTCCATCCCGCCCACCCCTTCCTCGCACTACATAACGGTTGTTATCTGAATATGTGAATTTAAAAGGACATAATACAAGAGCCAAGTAGACATTACTGTTTAATGAGTAATAGCCGAACTTAAGAAATATACCGAAAAAAGCCTTTCATACAATTTTCTTTGTATTCCATTAATTACTTAGATAGGTAATGTTTTAAATTGTATCAACCAGATACTTAGTAAATATAAGTTTAGTGAGCTTTTACGTATAAGTCCTCATTATGTAACGGATGGATAACTATATACAAGGAAGAATATACAGGGAGGAATAATACCACGAACTTTCCTGAAAGGATGTTGTCATTTAAATGATGTAAAATCGACTTGTAATCATTAGAAACTTGTGTTCGAGAGAAAAAAAATCATTAAAATAATGGCCTTTAATATTAGTAACAACACGTATTGCTTTAACATTACCAATTAAGTACTTATATTTTGAAGTGCCACATGTCACTAGCTTTCTTATAAGATATGGTTGAAACATGCTGTTTTTTTTTAATTGATGTTAAAAAAGCTACATATAACTCGAAAACGGTTACAAATATTAATATAGTTTATTTGGCAAAAGTATAGTACCAAGGCTAACCTATTCCCTGTTTAGAGGAAAGTCCATCGTTCTGTTCCACCCGGTATAATAATAAATAAATAATAATTAGGGGACATTTTTTACACAAATCTTACTAGTTCCTTAGTACTCAATAAGGCTTGTGTAATGGTTACTAGACGACGATATATTTAATAGATATAATAATGGAACAAATGTTTCTGCTTACCACAGGAATAAATGCCCTTACCGGTATTCGATCCCGTGGCCTCTCGCTTCGGAGGCAATGTCACTACCAAATGGGCTAAACAGGCCGACGAAACTATAGAAACTATGGAATCCTACATTGCGCCTGGCCCGACACGCACATTGCAGGTTTTTTTAGTTTGTACATAGATGTATTATGGGTATGGGATGATAACATGGAATAACAGTTGGCCTTGATTCGTTTCATTGTAAGTAGGTATACATTCGCATCCCAAATTATCACATTAATAAAGTTTATATATATACATACATAAAACGAGTTACGCAATAGGATCATATCGTGTATCATCATTATCATTATACAAGGTGGCCCATTCAAATCGGTCAGTATGGGAAAGTCTGAAACTATAAGACATACGAAGATTTGTTCTTAGGAACCATGTCACCGATTTTGATAAAAATAAAAACTGCATTCATACATTTGAAAAAAAACACTGTACCCAGCTAGGGAATCGAACCCGGTTGTTTTGAAAAAATAAACTTACACTATTTCTATTCAGATATCGTTTGTGTAGGTCTTAAGCAGTAAATGTCTCTAAGAAACATAATGTCTAAAATGAATAAAATGCATTTTTTTCACATACTTTAATTTATCATAGTAGGTGTTCAAAGTGACCACCGTTACAATATTCAACAAGTTCAGGCATGTAAAATTGTCTCTATGGTTGTTTGTACCTCTCTACTTGTAAAATCGGTGACATGGTTCCTAAGAACAAATCTTCGTATGTCTTATAGTTTTAGACTTTCCCATACTGACCGATTTGAATGGGCCACCCTGTATATCAACCGAAAGATGTCCAATGGTAGGCGTAGGTAGTCTCTATAATTCGTTAATTATGAGTGGATATATTAATATAAGTCTGGTTCGAAGGACGATACAGTTAACATGTGATGTTTTGTTTTAAATAAAATCACATCAATTTAAAGCAGTAGGTAAGTATTTTTACATTTAAATTGGTCAATATTCAGAAAATCATGATATCATCGAAAGTTGGGTACAGATTAATTTATTTTCATTATTATAATACCGTACAACGCTTATCGTTTTGAAATGTAGCGTCATTTCAATAATCGTCAATGGAATGATAACATTTTTAAATCAGTAGCTTTTGTCATCTGTTTTTAAATAGTTTGATGCTGGTTAGTGGTAGTAGTAGTAAATTGTTGTGTTCACCCCCTCGAGGGTGACCGCCTTGCCGGGGCGGGGGGGCTTAGTAACCGTGGACTGGGTCATCCAGGGTGAAGCTAAGAGGCACCCAGGGCCGGCCTGTTTGGGCTGCTGGCTGGCTCCAGAAGGGCGCTCCCAGCGGGCTTGGGTAGCCCGCTGAGGATGCGTTGACGTGGCGCCACAGAAGGAGTGCTGGTATTGCGGTACGCCGTTCTCCCTATCTTCTGTGGCCGAGGCAGGATAGCAGGGGGAGAGGCGTGTTGGTATTTCGGTGCGCCACTCTCCCTACCCCCTGCGAACTTGGCGGGGCCTTTCCACGGAAACGGCGTTGGTGGAGTCGCAGAGGAAGAGAAATGCTTTCCCTATCTTCTGCGGCCGAAGGTATGGTTCGTGGCGGAACCACCGACCTGCTCCGCCACCGGGTTCCGGAAGTTTTTCGGCACCCATGACCTTCGTGTAGCGGACTTAGGGGGTCCTCTACCGTACAAGATGGAGGTCGAGGAGGAAGGCACGCCGCAATATCTGGCGTGCCTGACATGGAGGGCCTCCGGGCATCCGCGAGGGAGCCGTTTGGGAGAGGCTGTCGTCAGCAGGGTCGCGGATGTGTGCGCAAGCGTTCCCGTGACACCTCACCACAAGGTGGTGAGGCGGCAGATGGGGGGTTTTTAGGGGGTACACCGTGGTTCTCATCAGCCTATACTGGAGTCCCACATAACCTTAGTTTGGGACAAGCTCGATTTGTGTAAGATTGTCCCCCAGTATTTTTATTACTTATTTATTTATGTGTACATAAATAAGTAATAAATATTGGGGGACAATCTTCAGACATGTATTTTTTCCAAAACTCAACATCATTCTTCCCTTAATTCAAACATATTTTCAATTCTTTCTAATAGTGTCTTGAAATAACGAATATTTGAACCGTGCCAATAAACTTTTTCATTTCTTGCTGGCCTGCAATATTTTTCATTAAGTAACTGGTAGATTTCGAGGGTTCCGATCGGTATCCGGTTACCAAGTGAATCAGTTTTTAATGAAATTTCTGCCTCCTCCCTTCGGGCCATTTTGCATTTTACTATTTTACAAAGAAGACTAAGTGGTGTTAAAAATCGAGTATTTTTAGGGTTTTGTACCAGAAATGTCCGACGGTCATTCTCCAGAACGATGTTATAATTCTAATTAACGCGTCGCTTTTTTTCCTCTTACTTTTCAATGAGTTTTATCTTAAATATAGTATCTTTTTGATCATTAAAACTTAAATCCTTATTGGGCACATTAAATATATTGACGGTTAATTAGTTAAAAATAATTTAAAATTTCTGTGGCGCGTGAATTAGAAAAACGACGTGTTATTTAGAATATTACACTTTTCCATGACGTGTGAATTATAAAAACGACGTTTTAATTAGAATATGTTATTTTTGCTGGATGCAAAACATACAAAACGGACCCGGAAAAATAATTAGGTATAAATAAAAATCTTTTTTAAATTAAAACAAAAACGTTAGTGAGCAGTCTTTTTATTACAAAAGGCAATATGGAAATAAAATAGAATTAAAACATTTTGAAAATTCTTAATAAAACATCCATTACGACAAACATAAGTAAAAATCTCTCCAAAATCGTTTTAAAATCAACACACTACAAGATAAAAGATAGTCTTCCAATTTGGCACTAAACATAAAAACAAATATTCTTTAAGGACGCAAGAAAAAATCTGTGGACGTGTTGAGGTCCTACTTGACCTACATCATGGTAGGAATACAATTACCATATAATTCACTTAAGAAAACAAATCGACTTTTTTTTTAAATACTTACACATGATAGAACTAAAACAATCCGACAATAGAACTTTCTTATTATAATCATGAGCATTCCATGAAAACATCAAGTTTGTGTCCCTTACGAAACGCTATGGCAGCTACCCAAATAAAAAGTATTAGATCTAGATATCTAGGCTGCTTAGAAACAACATCAATCTTAAAGCCGTAATTTAATGTAATGTAACATTTAACGGCTTTAAGATTGATGTTAGATGTAAATGTAACATTACAATGCTGATAATTAGCTTTCTAAGTATACTTCTCGGATATATTATAATAGTGTCCCTTACGAAATAGTTTCATGAAATGCTCCATAAAAACAAAATCTCAAACCAAATCAAATTATATATTTGCTCTTAGTTGGTAACAATTACTAAAATAACAGTCTTCTTGGCGACTAGAGATACTTATTTAATATTCTCATAGTTAACTTTGTTTTCAACTTAAATTATATCTCAGTACCGTTAAAACATCTTATATCGAAAAGAACTTGTACATATTCTAAATCATATTAAGCAAGTTCTATTTTCACGATTAATTTTTGTCATGCTCGATTTTTGATGATGGGATCCATTAGGAATCGAGAGAACTCCTCAAATGTGAAAGGCACACAAATAGTGATTTTAGTATTTTCATGAACTAATCAAGCATTTTTATTCATAAAAGTGACATTTGATGAAGTGGAACTGCTGATGATGATCAGAACGGAACTCTTCAACGACGCGTAGTTCACGTTTGGCGATTGGTTCTCTTCGTTTTGTTTGTCAAGCAAGCAAGGTTTTTTCATGATTCCATGAGGAATTGAGGGTACTTAGTCTTCTACCATTATAAACATACATTATAGCCAATTTTATTTTATTGTATATCTATCTAAGAGTGCACCATCTAAGTATAATAATCTTCAGCAGGCAAGGCTTATGTTCAGCAGTGGACGTCTTGTGGCTGAGGTGATGATGATGATGATGGTGATGATAATGTAACTATGCATGTAGGTCAATTCTTACGGTAAGTAATTATTATTCTGAATTTAAACTATAATATAACTATACATATGACGATATTTTTCTACAAATTCTAATTAACGCGTTGATTTTCGACGCGTTAATTAGACGCGTGAATTAGGGATTCTTGAAAAACACAAAATAACTTTTTAAAGGTACATGTAATAAATCACAGAATCTAGTATCTATTAAATATTGCGACCTTTAATGTATTCTGTAACTCTCATAGCAATAAAGTTGCTGGTTGATTTTTAAAATGTAAGCTTGTTAATTAGAAATTTCTTAAACCAAAACGCGTGAATTAGATACTTACGTGCGTAATCTGCGGCCTGGACACAACTGACATTACCATCCCGCACGGGGCTTTGGGCGCGACTGACTGCTTGACCGAAATGCGGTAGCGAGATCCGTGCCTACATTCAGACCACTGGTGTGGTCAAAAACGATCGCGACGCGTGATTTAGGATACGTTTCGAGACAAAGTAATTATAATTGAATTTTTTGTGGTTTATGACTGTATTGACAAGATTTTTTTTGTACAGTGAAAATATATATTCTTTTGTGAAATAAACTTGTTTTCATCGGGTTTTCTTCATGTATATCATCAGGAAAAATTGGAACGTAAGTAGTTTTGGTAGTGGGACGCGACGTGTTTATTAGGAGAATGGGACTTTTAGATTTTTTTTCCACCCGAAGCCTTTTAACTATCTCTTTGAAAATTCATGTACAGCTCAATACAAATACCTTCTACGATAAAAAAATATAAACCATGATAAAATCTATGATTTTATATGGTTAAAGAGTGAAGATAAGCAAAAATGTACGTCTGGAGAATGACCGCCGAATGAATTACTGACACTGATGTGTCCCAATGTGTGTAGGTATATGTTAGTTGTCTGCCACGCAGATTATACAGACAAAATAAAACTTGTTACGTATGTATGAGTTATCATATCCTTATGAAAAAACATTTAGAGGTTCCAAATCTGTATAAGTACAACCAACGTGAAGAAATTATGCTAATATCAAAGCGTCTAATGTAATTATGAATTTAACCGCCGTAAATCCACATTATAACTTCAGAACAAACATTCGCATCCCTAAAAAGGACCGTTACAAAACTCCACAAATAAACAATAAGTTTAAACAATAAACAATAGGATGGAACCCTTTGGCTTCATTTAAATAAAAGTTGTGGCATAAATTAAAAACTGTCCGCGTTGGGCTCATTGCGAAATACGCTGCTGGCGTGGACTGTCCAGATGCAAATGTATTAGGTGGTCTGACCTCAAATGCAGCTAACTTTATTTTCTGGTCGTAATCTATGAAACTTATGCTTTGTAATAGATGAATTAGCACAGTAGCTCGTAGTACGGCGTACAGTAGGTCGCAGGGGGGGGGGGTCCGCTGGATGCGGGTAGCGCAGGATCGGTCATTGTAGCACTCTTTGGGGGAGACCTATGTCCAGCAGTGAATATCCTTCGGCTGCATTGATATGGTGATGATGATACGAAATTAATTAACATTATTTAGAGGTTTTTACAGTTTCTTCAAGAAATAAGTATAATATTTTACCCTTGTTATAACAATGCGTTATTTTTTAAAGATTTCTGGAGTAGCATGCAAATACCATTAGTTTGACACTTTTTAGGGCGGGTTGCACCAACTTACGATTACAGACCGATCAACGTTAAATATGGCGCCTGCAGCTGTCATCGCACAGACACATGACAAACTTTTCATACTTACATTCAGATTTTAACGTACACCGCGTAAAATGTCAGTGATATGAATTTTGTAACTTATTATTATTATACATTGCGTGCTACATTATTCTTTGATATAAAAAAACATACTTTTAATAACACTTTCAGCTATTAAAATAAAAGTTTGCTTGAAACACACATTATTATACTGTCTATACAGAGTATTCGATAATTAAGTAGTATAGTATAAATTATCCTTAAGAATTAAACAATGTTCACTTTTTAAATTCTGTAATGGCATAAAGTTCTTATTTTTTAAGTGGCCAGCTACATTAACAAAGGTTAAGTGCTCATCTAATATCTTACTAATTATACACCTTCTTACACGAAACTTTTCTAATACATTTGGTTGACATATCGTTTAAAACCTAAGAACGTCAAGGTGACAAATTAGGACCATTACCACGAACCAAAAATGAAGTATCTCCCTCTGTGGCAAGATGTTTGCTTTTGTAGTTTATGCGATAATTGGGTATTTTCACAAAAAATGAAATCACGAAACGATGGAAACTGAAAAAGGCTATATGCTGCAGTCACTGACCTTGATGCGGAACAGACTGGAGTTGGTTCCTCTGGCTGACTCCAAGGTACCAGGGTACGCGATGGCTGCTCAGTGCTTCGTCGTTCCACTACGTATTTTGTTTATTGTCAATGCCAACCGGCTCAGCAAGTTTACACTGCGATGGTTAATTTTGACACCAGAAATGAAATATTACGACATAAAGTTTGACGTTAGCCCGTTGATGGTTCAAACTGGAGTCGCAGAACATACCATTTCTTCGGCGCGCACCGTCTCGCTCGGGCAATATGAGCGCAGCTATCTAGCATCTCTTTCGCGTGACTGCAGGGGCAAGCGAAGATGCTTACTTTAACCAATCAGAACGCATCGTGTATGAATCTAGTGGCGCGAAAATAAAAACCTACTATTTCAAACGCGAACAACACCCTCTCTGTCGGCCGAATACGCTAGTGCGACAGAGAGGCAGATATGTAATTATCGTTTTGCGGTAGTACCCCTGTGTACCTGTCATAACGCATAACGTACGTGCGTGCGTGTGTGCGTGCGTGCGTGCATGCATGTGTGCGTGCGTGAGTACGTGTGTGTGTGGTTTTATTGACGTGCGTGTGTCATTCCAATTTCGAATATAAATATGTTTTTCTTGAATTTTGAAAAGCTAAATAAGCTACGTCGTTTTTAATGGGTATCGTTACACGTCTGTATGCTTGAAGGAACGGAAATCAATAAAAACTTCCTGTATATACTTAATTGATACAAAAACAAAACAATCCAATACAATTTGTAGCCCAACTTACTCGTGTACTAAAGCAGTGCAATTATTTAAATGAATCCTAATCAGGGTAAAGATGTAGCAATAGACCTTGCGTTATATAAATTATGTTAATACCTACCTACATTATACATGGTGAATTACGCCGACGAACGTATCGCGGCCGTAACATCGCTGCCTTAAGGTCGCCTCATGTGCTAGGGATGTTCGATGTATGACAGAAGAATAAAGATACTCAGTATACGTTTGAAAACCGCCAGCAATGTTGATACGTACGTAATAACCGGATAACTATCTAGGGGCACGGCAGAGTCCCCGCCAAGTCAAGCAAAGCAAGCAACTGAGGACACGGCCGTATCATCTTTTCTCCCCCTAGAACTTTGTTATGGCTGCTGCTTTTTTGATCTAGATGTAGATTGTAGATTTTTGATTTCCGTTCCGTTTCGTTCGTTAGTACCTATTTTAAAATTCAAGAAAAAATATTGTTTACATTTTCACACTCAATAATTATTTATATCACCAACCATTTTTATTTATATATTATAGTATACAATATACATGGTAAATACCACGTTCTGAACGGTAATTCTAACCTATAACCTAACCAAACAAGAATATAACCAATTGAATCTTCTTTTCATCACGACCCATATGAGTCGTTTAAAAGTAAGTTAGTCGGGACCTGAGTTGTCTCTTGATATCATAAGCACTAATTACGGCTGCTAGCTGATACCATGGCCACCCATCTCATACAACGTATAATTAATACTTAAAAAAATCTCATAGATGGCGCTACAGGTATCACTTGAAATTATATTTCACGTAATCTTGAGAAAATAATGATTTTTACACCCCAATAAATTCACATAGCATATTTTAGTCTCAAACATTATTCTACACATGAAATAGATACTAAATTTTGAATTTTACTAAATACAATAAAATTTATGCCTTACGTGTGAGCTTCCAAGCTTGCCACGTATTATTAAGTTTTGTCACTAGATGGTGCTATAACAGCGCTATGTCTATTTGTCTCTGTCACACGCGCACAGTAATAGTGCCCTCACGCTCGCACGACGACCGACGATAACCTTGATTGCCAGCTGCAGAGATTGTAAACCTTAGGTTCGCAGGTATACGGACGGGATCTTACGCACGTGTTATTTTGCTTGCAATGTTATTGGTCCCATGATCATAAGCTGTAATATTTTAAAGCGGTATTCTATAGTGGGATGAGTTTGTGGGCACATAGTTCTCGGACTCGTTACTTGTTAAATCGCTGTTTAAGTTACGTTTGTTGTGTTTGTTATCTTTTTTGTTACTATTCGTTGAGTTTATTTGCGTTGTTAAATTTTTGTTATTAAAAGCTGGTGTTATTAAAAACATGGAACCGACTCCTTCTACCCCAAGTGCCTCACGCCCCTTCAAGGTGTTTGTGTCACCACGGAAGAAACGGAAAATGTCTCATTTAAGTGAAATTTTGTATAATCCATATAATACGTGATAATCTAGTGATCTTAGCGTTTTATTTCTTCCACTTTACCTATATATATTTATTAAAATGTCTAGAAATCTTTAAATTGTTAATTGAAAAATTACCTACCTTTCCAATTTTTTTGACGTAATTAAGTTTTTTATTGTGTTTGGTTCTTCACCGTATATACATATTGGCTATATTTATTTTAGTAAACGAGAAAGACCCCTTACTGGAAATTTTACTGAAATAAATAAGAAAATAAATAAATAAATACAACCGAAACGAATCGTAGGAAACCGTTAAGAAACCAATAGAAATCGTGAAAGTAAATTTGACAGATGTCCCAGGTAAGAACACATTTCTGCAATGGTGTGCGTTGCGATCGACTAGCTTACCTCCACCACCTACTCCGCACATAGCCAATAGGTACCTTAATTAGTTAGAATGGCAATGAGAACAATAAAATTCAACGGAAACAAGTAAAATGCCCTCTTTAAATGTAATAGATATTATTTTGAATTAATTACACATCCTTGCCATAATTCATTGAACACAATATAAAAATGTTGTTGACCACTGCACTGGTTGTAGATGCAACGGTCAAGGTCGTTCAGCGTTCGATATTCACTGCTCGGCGACCGGCCTTATGTAATGTATGGCCTACGCGCTTACGCGCTTCGTTTTTGAATGTTCTTATGTGATGTGTAATATGGTCTCAAAAATATTACTTGTATATTATAAGTATGAAATAGAGTATTAGGTAAAATAATGTGTTCCAAAACATAAAACACATAACACCGTTTTGTCTTCGTGTAAGTATTAAAATCTAAGCTCAAATAAGTAACGTAACGAACAACGTATTATCTTTAATAATGCAATGGAAGTAACAAACCTCACAGACGGTTTGTGTACAAACATTGATGCGTAGTTTTGCGTGTAGCTTCGTTTCGTTGGATTCCAAATAAGTTATAAGCGCTTTTTTAGTTTTTTACTCGACTGCGCCAGAAGGATGGTTATGTTTTTTGGAGAGTATGTACGTATAAATGTATGTATTTATGACGTATGTATGTATAATTGTTGGCACGCTCTGCAGCCTGAACAGCTTAATGGATTATTTTAGCTTGAAAGGTGCCGTTAGATTAGTATTTACTGTGAGAGTGACACTAGATATATCAAAAAAAAAAAGCGGATTTTTGGCGCCAAATTGTAAATTACACTGGAATCCTTAAAGATTCGTCATCTCTGTCCGTCCGTCCGTCCGTATGTCACAGCCGATTTACTCGGAGACTATGACCACTACAATTATGAAATTGTGTGTGTGAAGGTGTATGGTTATGAACCGCTATAGAAATATGATGTTAAATTATAAAAAATAAATATTAAACTAGGGGGGCAACCCATGCATGTAATAGGGGAGTATTTTTTTTCCAATGCACATAGGCGTGTAGGGTGTCTAAGGATAGGCCTTCAAAAATGGCATAGAGGTTTCTAGATAACTTTTCCATTTAAGTCAACTGTTGGTGAGATATTAGCTGTCAAAGTCGTAAAATGTGTGTCCCCCTCTAATTTTCAAAAAATGAAGTTTAAAATTGTGAAAAAATCAGGATGTTGTACATTAATAAATCCTTTTAACGATTTTTAGTTTGAGTAAAATAGGTTTAATGCTTTTTGAGTTATTGATGAAAAACTGTCTCGCCAAAACAAAAGAGCGTAAGTGCCGTAAGTTTCCTATGAAGATACGACCTTTTTTACCCGACAGCGCCAGAAGGAGGGTTATGTTTTTCGAGAGTATGTATGTATGCATAATTGTTTGGCACGCTCAGGGGCCTAAACGGCTCGAGGGATTTTAGCTTAAGAGGTGTCGTTAGATTCGTATTTACTGTGAGAGTGACACTGTGTACTTATATAAAAATAAAAACAAAACGGCGGATTTTTGGCGCCAAATTACAAAGGGGCGCAGTCAGGTTTTTTAGTTTTTTTAATTAATTAGTCTTGTTTATTAAATGTATTGTATAGTGGTTTTAAATGTAGATTATGAGAGGTGTCGGTAAGGAACCCTTCTTTGTGCATGGTCCGACACGCACTTGGCCGGATTTTTTTGTTTTTTATTTGATTAGTCTTGTTTCTAATAACGACGCCCAGGCCTTCTAAATGGATATTGTGATTTGTGTTCTTCATCATTCGCGACTGTTTATGTGTACGGATTCGGACGAATACAGCACTTACGACGACTTAGCACTGACTTCGGACCCTGGCAGAAAATCTACGCATGACGACGTGGCTTTTGAAGATTATAGAGTTACAATAATAATGTCTTGTTCAGTGGAAAAGATTACAAACAAATTATTATAAGTAGACGGAATTAATGGATTGTAATTAAATATATTCACCTTTTTTTAGGTTTACCCGACGTTTCGGATGTGTCACAACACAACATTCTTAATCGAGAGCTGACTGGAATGGGCATAAAATAAAACCCGTGCGGCTAGATGTTGATATCCGCTCACGCGAGTCACGTTCGTAACCAAGCTTGAAGTGACACATCCGAAACGCCGGGTGATTCTCAAAAAGGTAAGTAAATTTTAATGGTCGCGATTAAGTCTCATTTACCTACTAACGTAAAGGAGTGAAATCTTGCCAGTTTAGTAGTACCTAGTAGCACTTCAGCAAACGATTTGTACTAAGACAAACGAATATAAGTCTACGAAAGAAACTGCATTAACACACTACAAAAAACTATTGAAGGGAGGCGCATTCCAATGCCTCAAAATTGGTTTTATTGTAAAGCCAACCGCCTTCCGTAAGTAAAAGTTTTAAACACGTAGTACTACGATTAAATATCGAACTGTAAAGCAAATAGTGACTCAGGAGAAGCGAGCGCTCCCGAGCTTACGCATACAAGTATGATGAACCCGGTTTCGTATTTAAAAGTTTCAGAACCTAAAAACACGCTGCTGTCAATATATAATCAGCTGTCAGGCAACCAGTGACTCAGGACAGGCGAGCGGTCCCGAGGTTACGCATACAAGTATAATCAACCCGGTTTCGTATCTAAAAGTTTCAGAACCTAAAAACACGCTGCCCTCAATATATAACCTACTGTAAGGCAACCAGTGACTCAGGACAGGCGAGCGCTCCCGAGATTACTCATACAAGTATAGTGAACCCGTTTTTGCAACCAAAAGTTTTATAACCCAAAAAATTCGCCACCATTAATATAGAACAAACTGTAAGGCAACCAGTGACTCAGGAGAGGCGAGCGCTCCCGAGCTTACGCATACAAGTATGGCGAACCAAGTTTCATAACCAAAAGTTTAAAACCTAAAAAAATACGCCGCCATCAATATATAACGAACTGTAAGGCAACCAGTGACTCAGGAGAGGCGAGCGCTCCCGAGCTTACGCATACAAGTATGGCGAATCCAGTTTTGTAACCAACAGTTTTAGAACCTAAAAAATACGTCGCCATTAATATATAACAAACTGTAAGGCAACCAGTGACTCAGGAGAGGCAAGCGCTCCCGAGCTTACGCATACAAGTATACTTAACCCGGTTTTGTATCAAAAAGTTTCAGACACTAAAAACACGCTAACGTCAACATATACCTAACGACAACATATGTAAGGCATTAATCAGTGACTCAGGAGAGGCGAGCGCTCCCGAGCTTACGCATGAAAGTATGGTGAACCCGGTTTCGTAACTAAAAGTTTTAGAACCTAAAAATACGCCGCCATCAATATATAATGAACTGTAAGGCGACCAGTGACTCAGGAGAGGCGAGCGCTCCCGAATTACGCATACAAGTATGGCGAACCCGGTGTCGTAAACAAAAGTTTTAGAACCTAAAAATACGCCGCCATTAACACATAACGAACTGTAAGGCAACCTGTGACTCAGGAGAGGCGAGCGCTCCCGACCTTACGAATACAAGTATGGCGAACCCGGTTTCGTAAACAAAAGTTTTAGAACCTAAAAATACGCCGGCATCGATACATAACGAACTGTAAGGCAACTAGTGACTCAGGAGAGGCAAGCGCTCCCGAGCTTACGCATACAAGTATGTAAACCAGGTTTTGTATCTAAAAGTTTCAGAACCTAAAAACACGCTGCCGTCAATATATAACCAACTGTAAGGCAACCAGTGACTCAGGAGAGGCGAGCGCTCCCGAGCTTTTGCATACAAGTATGAGGAACCAAGTTTCATAACCAAAAGTTTTATAACCTAAAAAAATACAGCGCCATCAATATATAATGAACTGCAAGGCAACCAGTGACTCAGGAGAGGCGAGCGCTCCCGAGCTTACGCATACAAGTATGGCGAATCCAGTTTTGTAACCAACAGTTGTAGAACCTAAAAAATACGCCACCATTAATATATAACAAACTGTAAGGCAACCAGTGACTCAGGAGAGGCAAGCGCTCCCGAGCTTACGCATAAAAGTATACTCAACCCGGTTTTGTATCAAAAAGTTTCAGAAACTAAAAACACGCTAACGTCAACATATAACGAACTGTAAGGCTACCAATGACTCAGGAGAGGCGAGCGCTCCCGAGCTTACGCATAAAAGTATGGTGAACCCGGTTTCGTAAACAAAAGTTTTAGAACCTAAAAAATACGCCGCCATCAATACATAACGAACTGTAAGGCAACCAGTGACTCAGGAGAGGCAAGCGCTCCCGAGCTTACTCATACAAGTATGTAAACCCGGTTTCGTATCGAAAAGTTTCAGAACCTAAAAACACGCTGCCGTCAATATATAACCAACTGTAAGGCAACCAGTGACTCAGGAGAGGCGAGCGCTCCCGAGATTACGCATACAAGTATGGCGAACACGGTTTCGTAACTAAAAGTTTTAAAACCTAAATAAATACGCCGCCATCAATATAATAATGAACTGTAAGGCAATCAGTGACTCAGTAGAGGCGAGCGCTCCCGAGCTTACGCATACAAGTATGGCGAATCCAGTTTTGTAACCAACAGTTTTAGAACCTAAAAAATACGTCGCCATTAATATATAACAAACTGTAAGGCAACCAGTGACTCAGGAGAGGCAAGCGCTCCCGAGCTTACGCATACAAGTATACTTAACCCGGTTTTGTATCAAAAAGTTTCAGACACTAAAAACACGCTAACGTCAACATATACCTAACGACAACATATGTAAGGCATTAATCAGTGACTCAGGAGAGGCGAGCGCTCCCGAGCTTACGCATGAAAGTATGGTGAACCCGGTTTCGTAACTAAAAGTTTTAGAACCTAAAAATACGCCGCCATCAATATATAATGAACTGTAAGGCGACCAGTGACTCAGGAGAGGCGAGCGCTCCCGAATTACGCATACAAGTATGGCGAACCCGGTGTCGTAAACAAAAGTTTTAGAACCTAAAAATACGCCGCCATTAACACATAACGAACTGTAAGGCAACCTGTGACTCAGGAGAGGCGAGCGCTCCCGACCTTACGAATACAAGTATGGCGAACCCGGTTTCGTAAACAAAAGTTTTAGAACCTAAAAATACGCCGGCATCGATACATAACGAACTGTAAGGCAACTAGTGACTCAGGAGAGGCAAGCGCTCCCGAGCTTACGCATACAAGTATGTAAACCAGGTTTTGTATCTAAAAGTTTCAGAACCTAAAAACACGCTGCCGTCAATATATAACCAACTGTAAGGCAACCAGTGACTCAGGAGAGGCGAGCGCTCCCGAGCTTTTGCATACAAGTATGAGGAACCAAGTTTCATAACCAAAAGTTTTATAACCTAAAAAAATACAGCGCCATCAATATATAATGAACTGCAAGGCAACCAGTGACTCAGGAGAGGCGAGCGCTCCCGAGCTTACGCATACAAGTATGGTGAATCCAGTTTTGTAACCAACAGTTGTAGAACCTAAAAAATACGCCACCATTAATATATAACAAACTGTAAGGCAACCAGTGACTCAGGAGAGGCAAGCGCTCCCGAGCTTACGCATAAAAGTATACTCAACCCGGTTTCGTATCAAAAAGTTTCAGAAACTAAAAACACGCTAACGTCAACATATAACGAACTGTAAGGCTACCAATGACTCAGGAGAGGCGAGCGCTCCCGAGCTTACGCATACAAGTATGGTGAACCCGGTTTCGTAAACAAAAGTTTTAGAACCTAAAAAATACGCCGCCATCAATACATAACGAACTGTAAGGCAACCAGTGACTCAGGAGAGGCAAGCGCTCCCGAGCTTACTCATACAAGTATGTAAACCCGGTTTCGTATCGAAAAGTTTCAGAACCTAAAAACACGCTGCCGTCAATATATAACCAACTGTAAGGCAACCAGTGACTCAGGAGAGGGGAGCGCTCCCGAGCTTACGCATACAAGTATGTAAACCCGGTTTCGTATCTAAAAGTTTCAGAACCTAAAAACACGCTGCCGTCAATATATAACCAACTGTAAGGCAACCAGTGACTCAGGAGAGGCGAGCGCTCCCGAGATTACGCATACAAGTATGGTGAACCCGGTTTCGTAAACAAAAGTTTAAGAACCTAAAAAATACGCCGCCATCAATACATAACGAACTGTAAGGCAACCAGTGACTCAGGAGAGGCAAGCGCTCCCGAGCTTACTCATACAAGTATGTAAACCCGGTTTCGTATCGAAAAGTTTCAGAACCTAAAAACACGCTGCCGTCAATATATAACCAACTGTAAGGCAACCAGTGACTCAGGAGAGGGGAGCGCTCCCGAGCTTACGCATACAAGTATGTAAACCCGGTTTCGTATCTAAAAGTTTCAGAACCTAAAAACACGCTGCCGTCAATATATAACCAACTGTAAGGCAACCAGTGACTCAGGAGAGGCGAGCGCTCCCGAGATTACGCATACAAGTATGGCGAACACGGTTTCGTAACTAAAAGTTTTAAAACCTAAATAAATACGCCGCCATCAATATAATAATGAACTGTAAGGCAATCAGTGACTCAGTAGAGGCGAGCGCTCCCGAGCTTACGCATACAAGTATGGCGAACCCGGTTTCGTAACCAAAAGTTTTAGAACCTAAAAATACGCCGCCATCAATATATAACGAACTGTAAGGCAACCAGTGACTCAGGAGAGGCAAGCGCTCCCGAGCTTACGCATACAAGTATACTCAACTCGGTTTCGTATCAAAAAGTTTCAGAAACTAAAAACACGCTAACGTCAATATATAACAAACTGTAAGGCTACCAATGACTCAGGAGAGGCGAGCGCTCCCGAGCTTACGCATACAAGTATGGCCAACCCGGTTACGTAACTGAAAGTTTTAGAACTTACACACGCATAACTATGACATACATAAAAAAAATGAGACGAACTGAGAACCTACTTTCTTCTATTGAAGTCGGTTAAAAGGTTAATATATTTATACAATTTCTAAAACAATTAATAATTTATACCCAAAAAAACCTGACTCCAATTTTGTACTTTGCATATTCTTCCCACTTCACCACCTGTACTGCTTTCCGATAGCAAAGGAGGTGGTTACTACAGATCCCAACCAAGTCACTTTATATGGGCCGATGATATTTGAGGAGTTCCGTCGATTCCTCAGGGAACCCATACTGACGTTCAGTTACTCATCATAAGTTCCACTTTAAAATGTGTATTTTGACGAGAATTAGTGGCTACGTCAACGAAATTTTATCGTAATCTGTGAAATGCCTAGATCATTGAGCAGTTCCATAAGTGTCATCTGTGGTCATCATCACTAGTTCCGCTTCACCAAAGTTGAGGTTTCAGAGAGGCAATGCTTGATTAATTACAGAAAATACCGAAATCGGCATAAGCGTATCAAATCAATTCGAGGAGTTCCCTCGATTCCTCCTAGATCCCATCGTCAGACCTTCACCAAATTTATATGGAACCCCGTTGAGGGTACCTACTTTGATACAAAAAAAGAATTATGAAAATCGCCTAATGTGATCAGGGAACATATCAATGCCAATACAAGAAATAAACGTGTTATATAAGTAGGTATTAAACATTTGGAATCGCACAACGATGAAGGAATAAACCGAATGAATGCTTTAGGTATATTATTCGTTTTGAATAAACACAACCTTAAAGAACCCCTGGACGTCGCGCGTCTCCACTCGCTGCCAGAGAAGTCACGCCATCTAGTGACATCTTAATACATTACTAAACTACTAGCCACGGCGACAGCGTCACAGTCGTGTTAACCCAGTTACTGCATCTAGTGTTGGAACTATGGAAATAAAAATTGCCTACCGAATAGCCTACCTTAGGAAGGCACGCTTTTTCTCTATGGGATTGGGTATCTGTACTAGTATTCTTTGATCTGTGCTGATACTCACTTCGGTCATGTCAACTTCGTTTACATGAGCTAAGTGACGCAAACACAGTGACAGTTAACACTCAATCATCGTCGGACAGCAGCAACGATGTAGGTATTCTTACCACGATGTTAAATAGAAAATGATTTCACGACTGCCGACTGCCAAGTTCTTATTTATATTGTTTTCTGAACTAAGATTACCTGGTATGTGTACTTGGTACGGAGACAAACCCCTTCCCAACAAGATTACGCAAATGGCATTTTAATGAGCACGAATTAGTTTAGCTTTACGTACGAGCGCTTTCGGTTACTTAAATGAGATTAAATTTTAAGTAAACGTACGGGCCAAAATACGGGGTTTATAAATATTCCAAGGGAGACACAATACGCGCTCATTAGATAAAACACCGTGTTTGTTTATTCCACATATTTTTTTTGTTAAGTGGTGGTGTAAGTGGTGTAAAAGCGGTAGTCTTTGTTTTCCCCAAAAAAATAGAAAGTCTAAGGCTAAAACATATAGTTTAAAGTGGACGTCAGTTGATAGAGAACCTAAATAGTTTGCTGCTATTTTGATGACTAAAGCAATCTTGTCAAAAAATGTACTAAAATGAATTAGAAAATTACGTGTACGAGTAGGTATTGTTACATTTATTCTTAAGATATATATCGGGTCCCTTTCTGGGGGTCCATTTACTTGAGGTCCGTGCATAGTGGTAACCACAAAATAAGAAGCGGTAATTGTAGTTCAGGTGTGTATTTTCGATGGACAATATCAATCACTTCAAAAACTTAAACGATTACAAGGATGTAATTGGATTAGATTACTTAAGGTTAGAAACGTGGTGTGTTCGTCGCAGAACTAGTTTAACGTCCATCTCGATTCAACACTCCATCAAGACTGTGGGCATGGCCCCCATCGGCGCCATCCCTACTTCTCCCCCACCCACCTTCCTATCGTAAGGTGAACTGTCACTTTTGACAATCAAGTTAGCCAACTTCCGGTACGAGTTCTGCGCCGACCGCACTCAAGCCAATCGCTTGACGTTTCTAAGACTCACATCACAACATCAAAAATCACAACAATAATCAATCGCTACATACACATTGAAAATACATGGTGCTGACGCAACTACAATTCCAAAATTTGCCACGAGCTCCTCTGTTGACTCCCTGCGACATATTAGATAACACAGTAAAGTAAAGACATAAGTACGGATGATTTAGACTTTTCCAAACTACATTAATGGTAATAATAAAAACCCGCGGGGGCAGCATGTGGCGAGCTGACAATGAGTGGAGACACCGCGGACCCCTATTCCGGAGGGCCCGTTTATCCGGCCCTGGGACCGCCTGTACTTGCCTTCAACGGCCTGCCAGAATGGAGTCGCAAGAGCGGAACCTTTGCTCTAGGTTGGAAGTGTAAAATAGCATAACGCCGGCGGCCTGCTGAACGGATTACCGGAATCTGTCTACCGCAGACTCACCTCTCGACAACCTCATAGCCGCTCAGGGAGATGTTGCCCCATTGTCGCACTGCGCATACGACTGTTTTGTGGGCCGCACTCAGCGAGCAGGCAAGTCACCGCCTGCCTTTTTACAATTCTGAAACTAATTGTCACGGCCTGCCTGCCCATTCATTATCGTCTGATTGGATTCGATTGTGACATTTACCTATGGGTTGACAGCAGCAATGATGTACCTAGGTATTCTTTCCACGTTGTTCAATAGATAATGATTTCTCTCCTCCGCGCTTTCAATATTGTAAAATACTATTGCAGTAAAGCTTAAAATTTATGTTTACTTTAATTTATATTCATAAAAAAATTAAACTAAAGAAAAACAACAGGTGGTCTAATCGCTAAGCTTCCTGTGAACCTTTGGGTCATATTCATTCAAGACAAGGCTACTTTCCTGAGTTGGTGGACCCAAACCACCTCAAGGTCTGTACCTTGGTAGTGTACATAATTTAATACTCTGGTTATTATGCCAAACAGAGTTTAAAACAGTTCTTGGCCGAGAAGTTACGTTGAAATGCCGAGATAAATTACATTAATTCCGAAGTTATGAGTTGAATTGTACATTGCCCTGCTACATGCGGGCCATGCTCACTTTCAAGTACAGTCTAATATCGGCTCAAGTATTACATATTATTTTTCAAGTTAAAGTAATATTGTGCTTGTGTGACAAGTAGTTACTCTGGTGCAAAGTTCCTATAAAATGTTATATTTATACTTCAGCAAAGTTCAAACATGCTATGGTTTATTAAACAGTTCAACTCAATTACAACGTTCCACGGTGGTGTGTATTTACACATTCAGCGAACAACTGGCAATTGACTAAATGGAATATATAATAAGATGTAAATAAATGAAAATGGCCACTTTTCGTAAATAAATTCTACTTATTACTCGTATATTCATATTTGTACTGGTAAACAGACAAGAAGAGTGCAATATTTATAGACGCGTCCTAAGGAGAAAGACATTACTCGTATTTCATACCTACCAACTGAAATTTAGTGAGTATTTTTGTTAATCTCACTTTGATTATGTGTACTGAAACTAGGTACTAATTTTTAAATGCCTCGCTTATGGATGATCGTTACCTAGGGAATTACGTTGACCTTAATTTTGGGCCTATTTCTCTAGATATGAAGATGGGGATACTGGCTACGTCTGTCTCCCTATAGCATGCAATACTGGTCGGAGGCATTCAGTTTACAACTTCACCTGGCTCTGAGACGCGTGTACTATACAAGTGTGTATAGTACACACGGATACAGTATAGGGTTCCGTACCCCCAAAGGAAAAAACGGAACCTTTATAGGATCACTTTGTTTTCCGTCCGTCCATCCGTCTGTCTGTCTGTCAAGACCCTTTTTCTCACGAACGCGTGAAGGTATCAAGCTGGAATTTATATCAAATACTCAGGTCTACTGTCTCTTAAAGCTGTAAAAAAATAAAACTTCTAAGCCAACGCAATCAACAGATACAGCCATTTATGCCATAAATATCCGCAAATTTTCGACACTCGCAAGGGAATCAAAACCTACAGGGTACGAAGCAACGTCTTATAGCACAAATAAAGGAAAAATTGCGAAAACCGTATTTTTTTAGTTACATCATGTAATAAAAATATTTTTACGGAACCCTCGGTGCGCGAGTCCGGCTCACACTTCTCCAGTTTTTTTTTTCCAATATTACCATTGCTATGATTACAACTGTCGGCAAGATAGCCAGGAACCTACTTTAATTGGTTACTTGGCGTCGCACGGAAAAAACGAAGAAAATGAGACTAAATCTACCAATGTAAATTTACAAGCGGAAACTCCACTTAGCGGAATTATAATTTCCAATCGAAAATGAAAAATTGATCACCCCGGGCGGGATTTGAACCCCAGCAAGAGATTTCATAGATAGAAAGGGATTTTCAGTTGGAAAGAGCGATGGACGGATTCCAGAGGTCGCGGGTTCAAATCCCGCCCGGGGTGATCAATTTTTCAATTTTTCATTTTGGATTGGTAATTAAATCTACCAATGTTTGGATATCATGTTCTTTCATACGACGTATGTGGTCAAGTCAGACAAACTAGTGGAAATGTTCCGGCCAGGCTCTCTTATATAATTCTTGCCACAGGAGCAGATAACGAGCTAATGGAGCTGCCGCCGCGATAAGTACCCATGATAAAGGACCGCGAACGAATCTGAAACATGTCGTGCGATATACGACCTTAAATAACCATATCTTATTAGATAAGCTGTACAATGACTTCATATCTACCCTTACAGATGCCGCGATAAACACCTATATAAGCAAATGCAGAACGAAGGGTGGATATATTGCTGGATGGAACAAGTTTGTTGCGGGTCCTCACGGGGAAGCCAGGCTACGCTTCAAGCTTTGGGAAAATGCGGGGAAGCCGCGTCAAGGCCATTTGTTTGAGCAGATGAACAGCAGCAGGAGGGAGTTCAAGGCCAAGTCCAAGGCTTAAGTGGTGCCAAGACCGGCAGAACCAGTTGAGCATGGACAGACTCGCTCTCGCCCATAGCGGTAACAAATTTAACGAGTTCTGGAAGTTGACAAAACGCATGAATGTGGCGCCCGGTTTCCCTGTGAGTGTCGGTAACAAGAGTGAACATGGGGACATCGCGGAGATATTCAGACAGCATTTTACTGTAAAGTCTTTGATACAGGACACGTCGTCAAGGGTACCGGAGGTGACTAGTACTGGGGCCATCGTCAAGCCCAGGAGGACTTTACTTACAGCAAAAATAATGCTAATGTAATTCGAAAAATGCTGAGGGGGAAGTCGCCTGGTCACGATGGCCTCAGTATTGAACACTATAGGTATGCTGGCGTACATCTGCCTAAGGTGCTTTCCATGTTCCTCAATCTGTGTATGGGTCATTCATACTTACCTGCAGCCCTAATGAAGACCATTGTTGTCTCCATTATTAAAAATTAAACAGGTTGTAACGTGCAACCGTGTATGATAGCAAGCTGTGACGGTTGTCAGTCACTTGAGTGTGAGAGCGACTTGACGGGCTCGTAAGAGTCGTCCACACTTGATGTCATGCACCGCACTAGCTAGATTAGGTAGAGAGTCTCAGGAGGTAGGTACTTTCAGGTTTTCAGCTGTCACCATATAGTGCTAATAGAAGAGGGCGCCACATAGTTTATCACTCAAAACTATGAAAGAGTTTATATAGGAATTACTTACAGGTGAGAAAAATGTAAACAAGTTTAGTGTTCAAACCAAACGGTATGTATAATCAGTACACACATTCTCGGCTTGTACAAAGAAATAAAGTACCTTAATGTAGGCTTAATGCTAGCATGCAAGTCACAATGTTTTAGGCAGGGCTTTCTACCTAGAGATTTACACTATGTCTCTGACCGAGGACGGATAAGGATTAACTTTGAGTTTAAAAATAAAATATCAGATGAGGCCGGCTTAGCGCCTTAGTTTAATCTAACGTGAATTGTGTTTGTGTGAAGCTTGTTATGACTAATAACACTACCAATATAGTTCGTAACACTACGTTGACACGTGGCATGTTCAAGAGAACGGAACAAAAGTTACGGATGGATATCACCTTAAAAGATTTGCGGCGCCAGCATGCAGACCCTCTGCCTGTCTCTCCTCGGTCCACGAAGCCTCAAGAAGTGACTTCGCGTCGCGGTGACTTTGGTGGGCCATGCAGAGACGTCAGCAAAGTCTCGCGCCACGCCCTTCGACCGCTCAATTGCCTATGTTGGCCCGCCGGTAGCGGCCAGCACAACAATCACTGGCAAGAATTCAAGTCTAGGCTTGGTGACGGTCCACACGCGACCACGATGTCCTCACTTCATTTCGTCAAAATGTTAAAATTAGGCTTTTGTTCACTGTGTCGTTGGAGTTATTTTCAACGAGATGCGTTTGGGTCTAAGCACCCATTTCTAAATTATAAAAATGGCCGAAGCCTTAGCGAGTGCCCTCAGAAATCCGTGTGCACTTCTCACGGCATCCTGACAGAGAGTGACAGGACTCACCGCTCTTTCTCCAGATGTCAAAATCAGAACGGATGCGTTCTGACGCGTTCCACTTCAAGACCATTACAGAGTATGGGCCATTTACACCAAATGCGCTCACCGCATGAAGACAAAAATTATTCTCCAATTTTACCACGATAACTTTTAACAAAGTAATAAACTGTGTAGGCTTAAAATACCTATAATGTACTAGAAAACACATTAATTATTCACCGTACCAACATTACAACCGAACGCAGCTTTAGGGCAAACCAGAAATTGACGTTATGTCACTGCTCGCCATACTCCGCCGGTAGATGGCGCTGTGAGTCTCAGACGAGATATGTAGGAATGAAATTAACGCGTAACATTACCGCTTCAGTTAGACAAAAAAAAATTGTATAATTTTTTTTTTTTTTTTTAAAACAAAGTCCTAAAAACAATCAGAGACAGTGAAGTAATCAAACTCCATACAAAGCCACCACTCGGAGAAAGCATATTGCCCCTAGTCAACCCATTGACATTTGACCTTTTTTTTTTTTTTTTTTTTCACTCAGAGAAATGCGTTACGCATACCAATACGTAATATGAGGCCTGCGGGGACAAGCCAGATATTACGCATTAGTTATGTGGGACTCTCCGGTCCAAACGAGGACCAGCCTACCCACTAAAACTCTGGGATGCTGCCTCCACCGTGCCCGAGTGGTGATGCCATGGGATCGCGAACATTTCACCACGACATCACCGGCACCATCGCCCTAAGGCGAACCCTCACCAAAAAGGCACACTGTAGCATGACCAGTGTGCCTTCCCGCACCGACCTCCCTACACCCCGGGAAGGTTAGGGACCAGCACCGACACACGGTGATCTGGTCCCACCCGCGCCACGGCACCGGGAGGACAAACGCCCCTACCCCGCAGCCCTCCGCAGCCGAAGCCGCCGGCCCCCCAGTGGGCCGTGTAATTTTTTATAGAGATTTTCTTCCTCGCGACTGCAAGCCTACCGCAAGCGGGGTCTTCACAGTCCCCGGTCCGGACTCATCGGCCCTCTGCCTAGTCGGGATTACGGGGCCGTTATATTTGACGAGGCAAACTGTCGGTGCCTCGAACCGCACTACGCCGCCGAAGCGGCACACCTTCGTCGGACCTGGGGATTTCTCCGTGGAGAAGTCCTTGGTCCGATACCCTCCTCCCCCCCTGACAGGTTATTGGTAGCCCGACAAGTGATCAATTAGGGTCCACTAAATGATCACTTGCCGTGCCTCCAGGACGCACCGGCCAAGACTCTACCCTTACCTGCGGATCAACCGGATCAACAGGTACTGGTAGAGCCCGGACACTCGAGGAGGTTACCTGTCTCGCGCCCCATTGACATTTGACCTAACATGACCCCATGTGAGGTCATCGACCCTTGACTTACATATGAGTTCATACTCAAAAAAAATTACGATGAATGAGGTATTGGGACAGGTGTCATCGCAACACAACAATAAGCTTACGCTAGACTTCCACAAGTTTCGGAAAAGAGTTCCATAACGAAATAAATTTTCCGCCGACTGTACATGAGGTTATACACGTTGACACAATGTCCTGAAATATCACAACTTCAATTAGCACGATAAAACAACATGAGTCATGGAAATAGAACTTTAAAAGAGATTCTGTCTATGATTAAAACCAGCGCTTGTATATGTTAAGAAAACACATACCTGTGATAGAATACCTATTCACTTCAATGCACAAAGCAGAAATCCGACAGAATCGACAAAGACACCTTTTCCTCCCAGGAATCCTTAAATAACGACTATCAAAATAAACAAAGACAGATATGTCTACATGACAAGAGCAGAGATAAGAAGACCGACAATTTTATTTAGTAGCAGAATGAGATATAGATGGATCTCTAAGTTCCAAGCAGCTTAACTTAAGGTCGACAGTTACCTACTTAAACTAACGCGTTTTCCTAATCTATTTCTTATTGACATGTCCGTGAGCGTCCCCACGTCCATGATCTTGACTACGAGTCCAGTTATATTCCTACCTATATATTTACCTAACGAACTACAGTTAGCGCATACACTTATCCGTTTAAAATTTAACCCTATGCAATTTTAACTAACATTTTCGATTGGCCATTTCGAAGATGTATCCTAATATTGAGGTCGACTGTACAGTCCGGGAATCTACGTTTGAGTGCATAATAATTACTCGAAAGCAATTACCTAGGAAAGGCTACGTTCCTATATACGACTCATTTAAGAACGTTTCTTTATTTATATGAAATCCATGTTAGGCTTCACATTGACAAACGCAATGTGTACATAACGGTTCGTTTATTACCTAAATACCTACTTGGATTATTTGTTAATCAGCAGTTGTCAAATTATGCTTTATCAAAGTGCAACAGATAAACATCGGTCATCCGTCAATCATAATATAAAATAAAAGTTCATATTGACACATTGAGTTAGCTAGAAATGTTATTGTTAAAGTTTTAATTGCAAAAAAAAATATTTCTGCAAATACCTAATAGCTATTCATCAGCTGTGCAAAAAGGCTTTATCTTAACACGACTGTTTAGTCTGGCTGAGATTTTATTATATCTTTGACATGCCAAATACCTACAGACTTTTGACTATTAAAATCGCGAAGCTCATAAGTTACTGGAGATATTTTTCTAAGTACAACACATTTCTTAAACTTGGAAGCTAGTTTCTGAGCGAAGAATTTGCTTGCGTCGGAGAGAGGAAGTTCTCTTTTCCAAACCACTTGACCCGCGTCATATTCTAAGCGTCTCCTACCCCTGTTATAGTACACTCGGCTACGTTGATAAGATTTTTGTAAACAGTCATTTACTTTCTCAAAAATAGGCTTAAGATGCGACAGCAAAGAGGAATATAAGTTCCTATTAGTAAACTGTAAATCATCACCACTAGGAGGTCCTGAGGGATACCATTCGCCAGAAAGAATGGCCTCTCGTCCACTATTTAGAAAATAAGGGCTAAAACCAGTGACCTCGTGAACAGCTGTGTTTATAGCAAACTCAATCGCATTGACCTGTTGGTCCCTGGTGCGATGATCTGTACCCACATAAGATGCGTTAGCCGTACCTATGACTTTCAGGCTTCTTTCAGCAGGGTTATTCTGTGGCGTGAAACGACAATTGAAAAAGAATTTAGGTATCTTGTATTTTTCCTTCAATGACTGCATGTGTTTAGACACATACTGTGGACCGTTGTCCATAATAATGCACTGAGGAACACACATAATTTGGAAAAAGGCAGACTTCAAATCTAAAGAGCTCATATATTTAGCATTGTTGAGAGAATCCAATATTTCTTGAACTCTAGGCATAGGATATGTATCCACTTTAGTTATGCTATTTAATTTTCGGCTATCTAAGCACATTCTAAGTTCACCGTTCGCCTTCGGCACTAACAAAATTGGACTATTCCAGGCTGAATTACTTTTTTCTATGATGCCCATTCGTAACATATCGTCAATTTCTTTTCGAACATATTCCCGGTGGTGAAACGGAATTGGATAATATTTCTGTTTTACAGGTAGATGATCGCCTGTATCTATGACATGTTCTTCTAACGGGGTATAGCCCAACCGATCTTTAGTACCCGCGATGCACTCAAATTCAGATACAACTCTATTCAACTGAGCCTTTTGCTGGTCAGTGAGATCCTCTAGATCATGCAAATGTACACCAGAGTCTTTCAACAAGTTTATATCAGAGGACGCCATACAAGAGCGTTTAGTTTCCAAAATATCAGAACAAAGGTTGAATTTGGCCAGAAAATCTACGCCTAATATGAGAGGTTTATTTACATCTCTGCATACAAAGAAAGTGATATAGTGTAAGTCATGTTTGTAAGAGATAGGTATTTCTATTTTTCCCAAGACCGTTAAGCGTGCACCGTTTCCTACAGCTAAGTCTTTCACACATGCGTGTAAAGGAAATTGCAAGCCTTCATTTTGCAATAGCAAGTAAGCGGATTCACTTATCAGAGATCGTGGCGCCAGAGTCAGCCAACGCGTTACACTCTAAGCCTAAAATACCTACAGACAGAAATGGCCTAGGATCACCTGGATTTTCCTTAAATAGAGGACGGTGAGAACTCTGTTTTAACGAGTCAGACATACATACTTGTGTTTGTGTAGATTGGTCAGAGACACGAGTGACTCTAAAATTATTATTATTATTATTGTTAGAAGTCTCTGACCTACTACCTAGTTTTTTTGAACTAGGACAATTTCTAGTGAGGACTCCGGGCCTCTTACACCTAAAACAGATAGTTGTAGGATATGTGTCACAATGAGAGTGATGATGATTGCCACCGCATTTTCCACAAGACACAGTAGCCCTATCTTGTCCCTGGCTAACGATACGAGGTCTAGCATTAGAAGTTGAGGGAATGTGGCTTGAGATCCCACTACAAAAATTAGGAATGACTAGCTCTCTACCAGTGTTCAAAAATCCGCGGTTTTCACATTTAAACTTTGACACTTCTAAACGCGCACAAATATTCTTAAGTTCCCGCACGGTACGTACTTCAGTTAAAGCTAGACGCAAAATGAAATAAGGGTTCATGTTGGTCATTATAATATCTAGTTGCTCCGCATCTGTGATAGGTACTGACAAACGCAAAAACAAACTTTCCATGATGTTGATATAAGACCTAATCAACTCACTCTTGTCCTGCAACCTAGCCCTAATCTGGTTCAATAGACACCGTTCATATTCTACCGGTTGGAATTCATCTTTGAGCGACTCTACAAGATCTTGAAAAGTGTTAAAGTGTTACTTATTCGTGCGAAACCACATCAAAGCTTCCCCAGAAAAAAGGTGAACCGCATTCCTCAACAGTTCAGAGTCTGAAACCTCAGATGAGTACTTAAGCTCTTGCAAACGGAAAATAAAGTCATGAGCCGGTACCCTACCATCATACACAAGTCCCCATTTGAGCACCTGAGAAGTGTGCCTTTGACACACTACAGACGGAATAGACTCAACAACATTCGTGCCAGTGCCTTGAGAAGATGAGCCAGGTGTTTGATTACACTTTAAAGTTTCAATGGCATTGAACGCCTTAGACACAAGCGCTATCTTCCTAAGCCGCTGTTCAGAATTTATTAAAACCAATTTCTCTAACCTCAGAATGACATGAGACAGCTTCGACAGACACCTCCTTCGACACGACGACGATGAGTGATCAGCCATTAACACTGCATCCAGTTTTCCCTCGCAGACCTGAAATTCGTCATCGATGGACAAGCCTGAGATGAAAGTGTTCGCTTTTGTGTTATCCAGAGAAGTGCCTTTGGCAGATTTAAATTGTTGTTTAAGTTCATCTACTGTATTATTAGAATTTACTTCTAGGCCTCTCGCTTGTAATTCAAATAATAATTCGTCCTTAGTCAGATTATCCACTTCAATTTGTAAAGCCATGTTTGACAAGATATAGTAGTGTTCAACACTCAGTAAGAAAATAAAACAGATAAGTAAAAACAGCTGATTACAATATTCACACTTATCTTTTCTATTTAGAAATATACAATAGGTCTGATACCTACTTAATTATGTTAAGTGAGTTTCATATACAAGTCTGATAAAAATATATTTTAAGTCGGGTCCAGAAAATTAAAGTGTCAAGTTTGACAGTTATTGTACTAACATACAGTACATATATTGTGTCCAGTTGGAGCACTAACACATGCTTTACTCTACTAAGTAAAGGTAAAAGAAATGACACAACTCGTTGATACTAATACTAAATATTTCACACAGTACGGTAAATGTTTTGGACACAATGAACAGTAGATATCAATATATGATACAGATTATATAGTAAGAGTTTTGTTTCAGTAACAAAAGATAAGCCTCACACAAACCAAATCCAATTTCATCTGATATAGATATAAAAATAGTACCAAAAAAAAACACTATACAGTGAAAACCGTTCAAATTTTAACCTGGAAGCCCCACGTTGGGCGCCAGAATGTAACGTGCAACCGTGTATGATAGCAAGCTGTGACGGTTGTCAGTCACTTGAGTGTGAGAGCGACTTGACGGGCTCGTAAGAGTCGTCCACACTTGATGTCATGCACCGCACTAGCTAGATTAGGTAGAGAGTCTCAGGAGGTAGGTACTTTCAGGTTTTCAGCTGTCACCATATAGTGCTAATAGAAGAGGGCGCCACATAGTTTATCACTCAAAACTATGAAAGAGTTTATATAGGAATTACTTACAGGTGAGAAAAATGTAAACAAGTTTAGTGTTCAAACCAAACGGTATGTATAATCAGTACACACATTCTCGGCTTGTACAAAGAAATAAAGTACCTTAATGTAGGCTTAATGCTAGCATGCAAGTCACAATGTTTTAGGCAGGGCTTTCTACCTAGAGATTTACACTATGTCTCTGACCGAGGACGGATAAGGATTAACTTTGAGTTTAAAAATAAAATATCAGATGAGGCCGGCTTAGCGCCTTAGTTTAATCTAACGTGAATTGTGTTTGTGTGAAGCTTGTTATGACTAATAACACTACCAATATAGTTCGTAACACTACGTTGACACGTGGCATGTTCAAGAGAACGGAACAAAAGTTACGGATGGATATCACCTTAAAAGATTTGCGGCGCCAGCATGCAGACCCTCTGCCTGTCTCTCCTCGGTCCACGAAGCCTCAAGAAGTGACTTCGCGTCGCGGTGACTTTGGTGGGCCATGCAGAGACGTCAGCAAAGTCTCGCGCCACGCCCTTCGACCGCTCAATTGCCTATGTTGGCCCGCCGGTAGCGGCCAGCACAACAATCACTGGCAAGAATTCAAGTCTAGGCTTGGTGACGGTCCACACGCGACCACGATGTCCTCACTTCATTTCGTCAAAATGTTAAAATTAGGCTTTTGTTCACTGTGTCGTTGGAGTTATTTTCAACGAGATGCGTTTGGGTCTAAGCACCCATTTCTAAATTATAAAAATGGCCGAAGCCTTAGCGAGTGCCCTCAGAAATCCGTGTGCACTTCTCACGGCATCCTGACAGAGAGTGACAGGACTCACCGCTCTTTCTCCAGATGTCAAAATCAGAACGGATGCGTTCCGACGCGTTCCACTTCAAGACCATTACAGAGTATGGGCCATTTACACCAAATGCGCTCACCGCATGAAGACAAAAATTATTCTCCAATTTTACCACGATAACTTTTAACAAAGTAATAAACTGTGTAGGCTTAAAATACCTATAATGTACTAGAAAACACATTAATTATTCACCGTACCAACATTACAACCGAACGCAGCTTTAGGGCAAACCAGAAATTGACGTTATGTCACTGCTCGCCATACTCCGCCGGTAGATGGCGCTGTGAGTCTCAGACGAGATATCTAGGAATGAAATTAACGCGTAACAAGGTGATCTTTCAGACAAAGGGAACTATAGGCCAATTTCTCTTGCCACCACTGCCGCGAAAGTGCTCGACAGTGTGCTAAACTCAACACTTGATAAACACATAGATATACACGACGCTCAGTTTGGTTTCAGAACTGGGCTGTCAACAGAGAGTGCTATCATGTGTATGAAGCATACTGTTGGGTACTACACGGACAGAAAAACACCGATCTATGCCTGCTTCTTGGACCTATCCAAGGCGTTTGACAGAGTCAACTACAATATCCTTTGGAAGAAAATCAAAGAATCAGGCATTCCGGATGACTGTACAGATTTGTTAAAATACTGGCACCAAAATCAGACCAACCAGATAAGGTGGGCAAAGGCTCTGTCAGCCGAGTATAAACTAGAATGTGGAGTAAGGCAGGGAGGCCTGACTTCTCCAAAACTGTTTAACTTTTACATGAATGACCTGATAGGTGAACTCAGCAGCATGCATGCCGGATGCTTCATTGAAAACACTTGTGTGAACAACATAAGCTATGCGGACGACATGGTGCTGATGAGTCCATCTATCGGGGCACTTAGGCAGTTAGTAGCCAAGTGCGAAGAATACGCCTCCGCGCATGGGCTCCTGTACAACGCCACCAAGAGTGAAGTTATGGTGTTAAAAGCGGGTAAAGTTAGGCCGTATTTTGTGCCTCCAGTGTCTCTTGGTGGGGTTTTACTTAAAGTGGTTGACCGTTTCAGGTACCTGGGCCACATTATAACAGATGACTTGTGTGATGACTGCGACATTGAGAGAGAGCGTAGGGCGTTGTCGGTGAGGAGTAATATGCTGGTCCGCAGATTCGCTAGATGCTCCGTGGAAGTAAAAATAACCTTATTTAAGGCATATTGTCAATCTTTTTACTCTAGCGGTCTGTGGATCCGGTATACCAAACGAGCCTACAGCGCCCTTCGCGTTCAATACAACAACGCCTTCAGAATGCTGTTAAGACTTCCGAAATGGTGCAGTGCATCGCAAATGTTCGCCAAATCTCACACAAATGGCTTTCCAGCGACAATGCGAAATAAAATCACATCACTGATGGGTCGCGTTAGGGAAAGTCAGAACAGCATTCTGAAGGTGATTGCAGGGCGTTTTGACTGTCCCATATTGTGGCACTGGGTACATGAGGTCAGAACTACTATGACATATGTTAAGTAGTTCTTAGAATAAGTTAATTTTAAGTACTAACATAGATTTTAAGTAACATTGTAACTAACAATATATGGATCCCAAGATCTGAATTAAAATATTTGAATTTGAATTAAATACGTGAGGGACCCGTTTCATTATAGATCTTAATATGTCTGAAAGTCACGGTTGTTTTCTATTTAAAACAACCTTTGAATTAAAACATATAATCAATCATACGTACTCTACGTTTCACAGTCTGAAATTCACAGCAGACTGTACAAGCTGCGAACAAGATGTTACACAGGCTTGCGGTCGCAGCAATTAGGAATACCGTTGAAAGCATTTGTGTGTTTGTCTGTACGCCCGCAGCTGGCTGTAGACGGGATTTGCATTGAAAACATACAATGCCGTAAGATGAACTGAATACTAGCTGTTATTGTTCAGTTAAGAGTTGTGAATTGCTATTATGAAAAGCCCGAATTGTAGAAACTTTGGTCAATTAATTATAAGTTAGGCACACTTTGAATAGTGATCAATTCTTATAATATATGGTGATTGAGCTGCTATTCCAGTATTTATAGATGATATGGGGACATACCCAGGACATTGCTTTTATTTCATAGCTGCTACATTTTGATTTTGAAAGTCAGAGATATCATAGTGGAGATATTTGTAAGTTGAATACTGGCTCTAGATGTATTAACTGGGCCTCGATTCGAGATGTGAAAATGTCAAGACCTGGCATTTAAGACTGAATTAACAAATAGGAAAAATCCGTTTTATACTTGCCTCTTGGCAAGAATTAATTAAATATCATTGTCATTAGACCCACCACCACCATATGCCATAATCACCACGCTTGGCATGCGGGTTGGCGATCGCAGTATGTCCACCGCACTACAGGGATTATGCTACCCATCTTTCGGTGGTCTTGCTCGTAGTTTTAGCATATACCTGGGGGTGCCCCGGGTGCGAATCCACGTAATACGGTAGTTGACTACTTGTTACGGTGCCATTCGAACCAGTTTTTACAAACAATCAAATATCTGTACGGCACTACCTAAAATTAGAGCACGATAAAGGGCAAAAATTAGGGGTACACCTAAATCAAAGGTAGCGGCCCTCAAAAAGGCTCCTACACATTGACAGTCACTTATTTTAATTTTATAGCAAAGTTATCAAACCACCGTTGTATGGTAAAAATAGTACGTGGTTGAAAGGGGTTGTCGGCCGAAGACATAGACCACCGAGCGCAGCGAGGCCAGATAGGTCTGAGGAGGGCAACCCCATATTTCCCGCCGAGGTATGTACTATCGAACCAATTGAATCATGACCCACCATAAGCTCATTTTGCCAAACCATCAAAATGCAAGTAGGTCGAAAGTCGCCTGAAGATAGGTTTCCTTGGTAACGAACTTGTTATCATTTTATTAGACACTGACATTTACCGAGTACACTGTTAAAAAGATCGGACAATGTCGACTATACTGGTTTGTGAATAAGGAGAAATGCTATTACTGTCTCTGTCTTTATTGAGTAGGTATAATATTATATAGGAAGAAAGTATTCTCTGAGTATAAACTATTAGTATAGTAATTGACAACACGTTTCAACCACGCCATTCTCGTATAATAAGGACAGAAATATGGCATTATTGGACTCACAAGCTCGTTACCAAAGCAATAAAATAAAACTAGTTAGTAATGTGAATAAATAAAACAATAATAACTTTATTTAGTTTTAATTTCAACTTGTCTTAAATTTAAATTGATACCTAAAACCAATAAAGTAGGAGTATGAGTAATATACACAACATATTATCTAAAACCGAGTGTGGGCATCACCGTTTCCTATAACATCCAATAATCGGTCACACATTGATCCGATTAAACGACTGCACATGTCGGTTTCTCTCATGTAATCCCAAATTTCGTTACAATACTGGTCAATTGCTTCCTTTGTTCTCGTTTCTGTTATCCCACATTTGGACCATTAAACCCCACAAATTTTCTATAGGGTTGAGGTCAGGAAGGCGAGGCCTTGGAATCAAAGTAACTTCATTATCATGCTGATCAAACCAATCCGAGACTAGTCTAGCCGTATGCACTCGACAGTTATCTTGAACCTAGAAAAATACCGGCACTTCTTCCCGCGGGTAAACTGTTCGCACCGTTGGTAACATAGATTCTTCTAATACATCAACATAGTTCATTGCGTTTTGCCGAGAAGAAGTCTGGACAAGCTTGCCTACTCCTCCGACACCCATCCAGGCCTACATATTCGCTGAAATTATTAATTAATGTGCCGCAAAATATCGGTTGGGAGTAAAAGGATGTTCCTCGTATAGTGGTGTCCATTCTTTGTTGGTTCGTGAGTCGGTGAACGCCATAATTATTATCGTCGTCTGTCATAAGGATGCCCTCTTCAGCGTGTCGTCTGATGCAAGTTCTCACTGTGTTCCGAGATATATTCAATTCTCGTAATATTTCTCGTATGCCATAGTCTTCCTCACTGAGCACTATAGTCCGGGCTCTTTGTTCTGCTAAATGGGCCATTTTACGAAATTATTAAGTATTTAATTTTTAGTTTATATTCTTTCACATTGACTGACAACTTTGACACCTGACACACGTAGAACATTAGATTGTTGACTTTTAATATTTTTTCTATCATAAAAAAGTTAGGATTATGCGAGAGCTAACTAATGGCTGGTTTATATCTAAAATGTGTTTCTATTGCAATGATAACAAAGGTCAAAATTGCATAGATCTCTGACCCGTATTGACGCAATTTTGTGAGTATTTAAAAGGTTCTAAGTGTAACATACACGATAGACCTTACAAGATTGACAGTTTTAAACGAATTATCAGCAAAGTGGGTCATGATTCAGTTGGTTCGATTGTACAGTGCTTTTCTCAAACAACAAAAAAATCAAAGTTCTATTTTTAATACGCATAGTGGCAGAATGTCATGACGCCTGTGCCACAAATTTATGTGGAATGAAAATTAAAAAAGAGGACTTTGCCGGCCTAGATCTGCAATATTTGTATGAAATTCCATTAACGACTTCTTGTCCTAGCCGCACCTGAAACGTCATACTTCGCAGCCTACGAGTATATGGAACATAACATCAATATTTCATTGCATGTCTGAGAAAAGTATAGTGCTGTTTTAGTTGTGAAATACTGCGTTTAGGTATATTATAAATGTCATAAATTATTTTTTATCCACAAGGATTTTATGTCTGTTTGTACCTTTTATCTGACTTTTGGGCGATAACGAAAAAAACACGATTATCCGGATTTTTGAAGTTCTGAAACTTTTGATGATTTCGGTAATATTTTGTAACTATTTACAATTTATTATGATATTTTGATTAAATTAAAACTTGATGTACTTTGATAAAGTTTACAAGGTATGTAAATTAATACTCGATGTATAGGTAAAAAATTTAGAAAATGACCTGTTATATGTAGTTGTAACGTGTTCGAATAGACATTACATATTTAAAATGTGCAACACACACAAAATAAATGTCTATGCAAAGACGACACAACAACATATAACAGGTCATTTTCTTAAGTTTTTTGTGACATAAACAATACTTACTCGTACAGATCGAATTAAATAATCGCTTATAAAACGTATATTGATAATGATTCGTTATTTGATATAGAGAATTAAATATAAAGACAAAATGAACCAAATTTTCCACAGAGCCTAAAATTAGAATCGAACTCACTCTATGGTTTTTTCGATTTGTTACGTTGTCATAGCGAATCTAAAAAAATATGTCTGAAAATAAAATAAATTATAGTTAATACTGTTTCTCAAACACACATTTTGTAATTTTAATGAGTATTACAATTAGACAGCGATTAAAGGAGGCAGCATGGTATTTCAGATTTCTGCTACCGTAAAATGACAATGGCGTCCAGTAAAGTAATTCGTGTTACGTAGGCGTTGCGAAAAAAAAATATTTTATCACGTATGAAATCATTATTGGTTTGAGAATATGAATGTTAATAATTTAATATATTAATTTAATAATTGTCGATTTGATTGAAACCGGGGACCCGATTAATTTCCTCACAATAATGTTTTAATTACCAATTTATAATATCTAAATATATAAAAGAAGAAACTGACTGACTGACTGACTGACATATCAACGCACAGCCCAAACCGCTGGTCCTAGAGATTCCAAATTCGGCACGTAGGTTCCTTATAAGGTCTAGGGGTGCACTAAGAAAACTAACTAATTAGGCTGGCACGACGACCCAAAATTAGTCCTGGCCTCCGCCACTTTTCTCGGTCCTGCGCCATTTCTCGCCAGCTTGCACCGGCTCCGAGCTCACGCAGGTCCGCGTCCACCATATCCTTCCAGCGATACTTGGGGTGATCCACAGGACGCCGTCCGGTCGGTCGGCCCAAGTATGCTCTCTTCACCTGTCGATCTTCTCCCATCCTCTCGAGGTGGCCAAGCCAGCGAAAACGATGCGCTTTGGTTTCACCAATAATATTTGGTTCGGCCACCAGCTCTTCTATTTCTGCATTTTTACGGATCCTCCAACTCCCATCGTCTCTTTTCACTGGTTCCAGGATTTTTCGAAGCACCTTACGTTCTGCTACTAACAGGCCGCGCTCCTCCTTAAGTGTTAGCGTCCAGGCGTCACACCCATACATCAAGATGGGGCGGATTACGGTCTTATATATCCGAAGTTTAGAACGTTTACTGAGGAGCTTGGACGCCAACACTTTGTGCAGGGCAGCACTGCAACGCAAGGTGTTCTGGATACGGGTGTTAATTTCCTCCTCTCTAGCATGCGTATCAGTGACAGTGCATCCGAGGTATGAGCACTAAGAAAGGATTCTTCTAAAATGGGGGTCCGAAGTTTGTATGGGGAAACAAGTTAAGTTGGGCTATTTTATTCGAAACGTCGCAGGAGTATTTCTAACGATAAATTAGTAAATACGTGGTTCAGGTTTTTTGAGAAATCAAGGAAAAGGTGGTGACAAATTCTGAAAATCGACATGGGTATTGTTTTTATGATATACCGGGTCCCTGATAACGAAAACAACAATGATTTTTAAATCTCACGTGGAGGTCGTGAAATACCATCCCCCCTGTGGGGGTGCGAGGGGGATGAAATGTCTAAATATTAATATGGGTGTCGTTTTTATGGTGTTTTGGGACGATAATTACGAAAATGGTATCGATTTTGAAATTTAATATTGTGGACATGAAAACTTTTGAAAGTTTGTGCCAAATTTCAAGGAATAACTGACTGACTGAGTTAGTGACATATCAACGCACAGCCGAAACTGCTGGTTCTAGAGATTCCAAATTTAGTATGTAGGTTCCATTTAAGGTCTTGAGGTGCATTAAGAAAGGATTTTTCAAAATTCAACGCCTAAGGGGGTCCGTAGTTTGTATGGGGAATCAAGATTAGATGGATTACTTTATTCGAAACTTCACAGGAGTATTTCTAACGATAAATGAGTAAACATGTGTTTCAGGTTTTTTGAGAAATTAACCCCTAAAAGGGGGTAATGTGGTGACCAATTCTGAAAATCGATATGGGTGTTGTTTCTATGGTTTATCGGGTTGCTGATTACGAAAAAAACAATAATTTTAAAATCCCACGTGGAGGACGTGAAATACCATCCCCTCTGTTGGGGTTCGAGGGGGTTGGAATGTCTAAATATTAATATGGGTGTCATTTTTATGGTTTTTTGGGTCGCATTGATTTTGAAATTTAATATTGCGGTCATGAAAACTTTAAAAAGTTGGTGACAAATTGCAGGAAGAAACTGAATGACTGAGTAAGTGACATATCAACGCACAGCCCAAACTTCTGGTTCGAGAGATACCAAATTTGGCATGTAGGTTCCTTATAACGTCTAAAGGTGCACGAAGTGCAGTGAGTTCCCTATGAAGATACGACCTTTTTTGATTCAATGTATTGAAAGTTGTTTTATTAATCACTAATCAGTGCCGTCCGATACGATTATAAATCGATATTTGAGCGTCCGAGAGAACTCTTAATAGGAATCCGAGGTAAACTTTGAGTAAAGTAACGGCCATATTGCTTTTATTCATTTCCGTCCCGATTTCATTCAAAATCGATATTTGAGCGTCTGAGAGGTCCAAGGTACGAATCCAAGGTAAAATTTGTGAAAGTGGCAGGCATATTGATTTTTTTTTCCATTTAAATCAACCTTTAGATTTTTTTAATCGTATGGCATTTATTTACGAACCGTGAGATCTTGGAGAAGACAAGTACGGTTGCCAGTTTTTGTTGCACTCTTAGCAGCACCCAGGGGTCACGTGTAGGGTAACGGTGGGTACTCCCTACGGACGTGGTGCAACTTCGACCCCCCTTTGTCAAGTGAGTGGGCAACTTGACTGTTAGAAGTTCTTCAGCCGCCCGAAGGCCTCTAACTTGGGATCAACGGCTTAACGTGCCTTCCAAAGCACGAGAGCGAGTAACCACTCAAAGCGCTCACCCATCCAAGAACTGACCTGCGCCCACATTGCTTAACCTCGCATACCGCACGTGGTAGGCGGGTGCCCCTGGGCCACGAGCGCTCTAAATTATTGATAGTTTGTGCCAAATTGCAATTCAATCGGTCCAGTAAAAGCAACTTGGGTGTAACAGACCGACTGACAGTAAGGAGTGCGAATGGAATTGAGGCCAAATTTTCTTTTTGTATGTTCCAATGGGAACTGTCAAAACCTACCTAATCAATTTAATTTTGGAAAAATAAGGGTTACACGTGATATTGAATTAGCCGTATTTCTGTACTTCAAAGGATCAGAGTTTATGACCGCTGTGCGCTGCTTGGTCGTTGTCAGACCTATTGGTGTTACTGTAGTACACAGATACTTTTACTAAGGGCCATTTAAGACATGCTTTTATTTCATCGGCACTTTCCCCTTCGGTCTCTCGGAAATGTATGATAATAGTTTTCGATCCTTATTTTTGCCAAATCAAATGAAATTCAACAGTTTGCCGGTTCTAAGAATGTATACAGACTTTTCATCTGTTCATCTGTTAATGAATCACAATCAGCAAACTTCGTATACCGAAACCCCCAGAATATAACAACTACTTTTCTGGAAACCGCATCTAAATCGGTTCAGCCAAACGCGAGATAATCGTGGACAAACATGCATACATACATACATACGGGTCAAACAGAGAACCTCTTTTTTGTAGACGGTTAAAAATTACGCTTAGTACGCGGGCGAAGCCGCGGGCAAATGCTAGTAATATCATAATATTTCCTTCTTACCGACGAGCTACGAGTATAAATGCCGCTCAATAACATCAAGCGATTTAACAACGGAATACAGTGGTCTGAAAGTCGGTGATAGATTCAATATTACAGTACAGTTTACAAAATTCACAAAAAAGTCCTGTAACATTACGTATACCTTGTCTGAAATGAACTTCTCTTTTTAAATTTGCACCATGTGATAGACAATTAATTGGGGTATGTCCTAAAAGGACCCGATCATCTCTGGAGTTCGGTGGAGCTACTGCACTCGCCAACTCGCATGCCAAGCGTGGTGATCATGGCATTTACCCCCCGTGAAATTGGGGGAGGCCTTTGTCCAGCAGTGGAAGTCCCTCGGCTGATATGGTGGTGTTAGTGGATAGTCAGTTACTAGTCGACTATACTGTTACATCTCATTGAAAAAATATGTCTTTACTTATGATTTGTTTCCCTTAACTACCCGGTGGTACCACCTCCTGCCTTATATGAATCCCACAGAAACTATGCACCCACTCTGCACACGCGCTGTTTTTCTTTATTTCCTCTGTATTTATTCAACGGGATACTTCTTAAGTATAAAACAAAATTAAAAAATTTGAAAAACCCACGACGGATTAACCTAATTCAAAAATTATAAAATAAAGTAAATCTGAATCCCCCGACTGGGTATTTACGAAGTAAGTACATAGAGATAATAAATAGATTTCAAAAACGGTTGTATGGTCGCGAGGTATAGTTACAAAGCCAGAAAAATCCGTCGGGGGCTGCCATTGCCTGCCCTGAAATGAAGTAAGATTACGAAGTCCGTGTTATAGTTACTTCAATTTAAGTTGCTGTATGTAATGTACCTCGAGCTTGACTATTATTAATATTTTAATGAAATTGGGAACAGACATGGCAATGGCAGCCCCCGACGGATTTATCTGGCTTTGTAACTATACCTCGCGACCATACAACCGTTTTTGAAATCTATTTATTATATCTATGTACTTACTTCATAAATACCCAGTCGTGGGATTCAGATTTACTTTACTTTATAATTTTTGAATTAGGTTAATCCGTCATGGGTTTTTCAAATTTTTTAATTTTGTTTTATTTTACTATTTTTAGAGAGCAATGTCTATACGTTCCTCACTCAAACGTTCCAGTTGTAGAATGAGCTCCCTCCCGAGGTTTTCCCAAGGGATTATATTATAGTATAGGGCTATTCTAGAAAAGAGTGTATACATGTTTAAAGAGTCAGCAACGCGCATTAAAATCCCTGGAGTTGCAAACGTCCATAGGCTGCGATAACCGCTAACCATCAAGCGGACTTTATGCTTGTATGCCACCGACGTGGTAGAAAAACAATGGTTGTTTCTCACTTAACCCTTTATTTGACAAAAAATATAAATTCCCCTTATTCAAGCCTCGGTGCACTAGTTAGGCCAAACAATTTCAATCAGAGAAAAAAAATAAAATGATGGTCAAATAGTTTGTATATCCTGACATACATTGCCAAATAAAGGGTTAACGCTATATATTCCGGAAACAAGCACGGTAGGCCGAAGGCAGAGCTCAGCGTAGGGACAAATGCCCAAAGTGCCCCATTAGAAAGCACTCTCGACGCCAGCCCGAGGCCTAAAGGGCAAGCCCAAGTAGATCCTTCCTATCGAGTGTTTTACAAGAGAACCTGGAAGACGAAGGCTTGGAGCGTCCTTTGAGAGAGTTCTCTCCGCAAGCCAGAGGGCCGAAGACCCAAAGGGCGAGCCACCACTATCCACCTGTGTCTTTACAATTACATTTGAGGGCCAAAAGCGTAAAGGTGAGTGGCAAGGCACGCGAGACCAAAAGCTGAGCTCCGCGCAGGTGAGAAGGCCCGAAGTGCCTAAAAGCCTCACCGTGAAGGATCACGCTCTGTACGCGAGCCTACACGGGACGCTTGTGCACTATCCTATCGATAAATATTCAAATTAGAGCCGATCAGAGTTCTGCGTGGGGCCGAAGGTCCTAAGCTTCTCTTCAGACCGCGCACTACGAGTATATGCGAGCCCACGTAGACACTCACATCCTCCTTCCTCTATCACAAGCACATCAAATTTAATATCACTTACTTGGATCATTTCATTCTAAATTTCGACGAACTTTAACTTTTTAACCGACTTCAAGATTTCAAAAGAGGAGGTTATCAATTCGGTTGTATGTTTTTTTTTTTTTAATGTTTGTTACTCCATAACTCCTTCATTTCTTAACCGATTTAAAAAATTCTTTTTTTGATTGTATGTATATATATCCAAGTTGGTCCCGTTTTTGTCAAAAGGCAGTTCTGATGATGGGATCCATGAGGAATTGAGGGAACTCCTCAAATCTTTAAGGCAAATATATAGTGATTTTTGTGTTTTTATCAACAAGTCAAGTATTTGCATCCAAAAATGTGACATTGGATGAAGTGGAACTGCTGATGATGATCAGAACAGAACTCTTCAACGACGAAAAGTTCACGTTTGGCGATTTGTCCTCCTAGCTGTGTTTGTTAAGCAAGTTCTTTTTTCACGATTAATTTTTGTCATGCTCGAGTTCTGATGATGGGATCCATGAGGAATTGAGGGAACTCCTCAAATCTTAAAGGCAAACAATTAGTGATTTTTGTGTTTTTATCAACAAATCGAGCATTATCATACAAAAATGTGACATTTGATGAAGTGGAACTGCTGATGATGATCAGAACAGAACTCTTCAACGACGAAAAGTTCACGTTTGGCGATTTGTCCTTCTAGCTGTGTTTGTTAAGCAAGTTCTATTTTCACGATTGATTTTTGTCATGCTCGAGTTCTGATGATGAAATCCATTAGGAATCGAGGAAACTCCTCAAATGTGAAAGGCACACAAATAGTGATTTTAGTATTTTCATGAACTAATCAAGCATTTTCATTCATAAAAGTGACATTTGATGAAGTGGAACTGCTGATGATGATCAGAACGGAACTCTTCAACGACGCGTTGTTCACGTTTGGCGATTTGTTCTCTTCGTTTTGTTTGTCAAGCAAGCAAGGTTTTTCCATGATTTCATAAGGAATTGAGGGTACTTAGTCTTCTACCATTATAAACATACTTATAGCCATTTTTGTATTTTATTGTATGGAATCTAAGAGTGCACCATCTAAGATTAATAATCTTTCACCGGACTCCCCCATTGAAGTCGGTTTTTTTTTCTTAAAAATTATTTACAAATATATTGCAAAAAATCTTAATCGGTTTAGCCGATTTGGAGAATCTGCGCCTATTGCCCTTAATTCACCCTAAATGTTTATACCTTATCCTTTCCGTCATGGGTAACCAACCACCATATTAATGCGCTCTGCTCTGTATATAATTTAGTGAACCCGTTTTGGAATAAATGTGCAAAATCCCTTTTTCAGAGTTCTGTACCCCCGAAACAACGTAATCGGGTCTGGTCGGGTCGTTTAGTAATAGGATCCCGTTTTAACAACGTGTAAAAGCGGGACCCTAATATTACTAAGACTTCGCTGTCTGTCACCAGGCTGTATCTCAAGAACCGCGATAGTTAGACAGTTGAAATTTTCACAGATTATGTATTTCTGTTGCCGCTATAACAAAAAACATTAAAAATATATGGAAAATGGTACGGAACCCTTCGTGCGCGACGGTCCGTCTCGCACTAAGCCAGTTTTATAACATAACACGATAGTTTTATCCATGCGTAGTGTGTCCCATGGCATATTCACGTCGTGTATCGCCGTTAAGTTCTAATTACACAATAATTCCTACTTTTACCGAAACCATAATATTTAGATAAGCAGACCTGTTTGGGGGACATATGACTTACGCCTACTCTTCCGTGGCGGGTATATAGAGCAAAAATTCTGCTCTTAGCAGTTCATGAGTAGTTATAGGTAGAGAAGTTACTCAGTCATCACTTTTTAAAGAACTATATCACGGTATTCTATCCATGAGGTTTCACAAAGTTCCTTACCATGTTATTCTGTTTCATCATACCTACAGCTCTCAGCAGTTTATACACATAAGCTACTCAGAAAACACTATCAAAAGAAACACGACACGTTAATGCATATATATATATATATATGTGCTCTCGCAAACTTCCCTATGGTGCTGTTTTGCTCCATCATCAGACCTTCAGCAGTTCATGTGAAGAGGTTTCTCAATTTATACTAGCCAAACAATCGAAACACGGTTCTCTAAATGGTCAGCTTAATAAGATTCCCTGCAATATTGTTCTGATCCATCATCAGACCCTTAACATACCATGTACAGAAACTACTCAGCAAACACAATGAAAAGAGCCCAAACACGGCCAAATACCTATATGCCTTCGAAAGGTTCTGTATGATGTTATTTTACTCCATCATCAGACCCTCGGAAGTTCATTTACAATCGCTGCTAAGCAATCATAAACAAAAGGGCCCAAAAACGAACAGTAAGTAATCGAACGCCTGTACAGTTCCCTACTATATTTTTTGCTCCATCATCTGATCCTCAGAGTTCAAGTACATGTACTATTTACCCAGCACTATAGAAATCATCCACGGTGGTGAAGTTGTTCCGGAGAAAAAGCGCTCAAACCAGCTCAAACGCACTTTCAAGCAAAAAACTTTTACTGCAGCGCCCCCTGGCGAGTTATGGTCGTAACAATTTTTATGGGGTTCGTCCCGAATGAACCACGAACCCATTGCAGAAAACCGTATCCAAATCGGTCAAGCTGTTTTGGAGATATTAAGGTGCACACACGAACAAACAAACAAACAAACAAACAACCTCTCACCCTAAACGCATATACCTTCTCCGTTCCGTCGTGGGTAAAAACACAAAAAATTTCTAAGACACTGGTATTCTACGCGTAATTTACTTTATTTTTAAGACATTTGACAGACTTAGCGGGACGGATGCGGTATGTGATAGGTATTTTGCTCTTTGATGTCAGTTTACTGATCTGAGATTTCCTCACATGACGAAATACTATTAGCATTACGTTTGCGCAGTAGTAATACCATGCGCAGAAGTCAGGCAGTACTGCATTCGTATCGGTTGACACGACACAGCTGTCAGTTTTCTCATATCGTACCGCCTCGTAGAAAGAGGATAACTATAGAAGGAGCCTTAGCGTATCAAGGAAAGGACTGGGAGATAATTTGACAGTTTTTTTGGGGATACCACATGAAGAATATTGTCCCCATTTTTTTACTGACAGGTGGTGTAGTTCCAAATTTTAAAATAAACTCCAGATAAATATGAGGGGACAATGGAAAATCCTCAGACCAAGAAGAACAGATAGACGTAGCATTACAATCTAGTGACGCCTGTTCTAAAAACGTGCCCAGCGTCAGTGTGCATGGTCGAGCTTGTGCTTTTTTATTAATAATTGTTATAAATCGGGTTGACTAGGTTTGTGATAATGCTCCTTCTTTCTTTATATTCTTCAAGGAACGGAAATCAATAACAACACCGTGTATTTACAAGGAAAGAACATTAATTCAATTCAATACATTCAATATACTTATACAGATTTAACAACGTGTTAGTAATTTAGTAATTAAAATTGCAATAACGTCAATTAGTGCAAAACCTTTTTAAAAACTTTACAAACATCAATTATTTACCTTTTAACGCTCTGTCAAATACAAAAGCTGGCACTCACACGAAATGTCAAACACGAAGTTGAACCCTGTTGAAAACCATGTAGGATGATAATGATGATATGTATCGCACTGCACGCCTCGACCGATATATCAGGCGTCGGCGTTAAACTGATGGTGCGGATATATGCGTAGTAGGCGTCCAAAAGATCTTTATTAAAATTATCGCGAATAAATGATTATTTTGTAATTTATAACGTTCGGGCTGGATTACCTAAAATTATGGGTAAAATGTATTTTTATTCGCTGGGCACCCTGGAGTTATGATAACTTGACTAAATTGAGAAGTATCAGGTGACTGATAACTACTTTAACACGCCTATGATATTCCATCCTTAGTCGTGTTATACATGGTGGCGGTTCATCGATGACAGTCCGGTGACAAATAAAAAAAGCCTGTACGCGATGAGGGGCAGGTGATGTGACATTGTATCTCGCTTCCACGTGTGATATTTTCTATGCTTACAGCTCTTTCACAAATCTTTGCATGTGTGTATCGCGGGCTCCAATCTTATTCTTACTTCATGTACCGCCTCCGCATCGACAAATCAGGAAGGTGCCTTAGATTACTCTTTTTATTGGTGCAACTTGTCCTCAACGTGGCTGTCAGTCAGAGTTAATTATAAAGCCCGTTTTACATTGTGCAGTGATGTAATAATTAATCGTTTTATACGCAAAGTTACAATAGTACATTACGATACAAGTGCAGAGACCAGGAAATTCGCAACGAGTGGTGATAAATTAAAACACGACCGAAGGGAGTGTTTTAAATCGACACGAGTTGCGAATTACCCATTCGCACGTGTATCGTACAACGTTTTACAGTACATATGGCTCTTTAAAGTTTTGACATATGCACGTAATCTGCTGATTACCGCACTCGTGCGGTAAAGTAGCACCATATGTACTGTAAATAATATTTATTTAATTATTTTGGTCAACAATGGTATTGTGTCCCTGTGAATGTCCAAGGTATTATTCCGAAATTATTGGAATTCTACAAATACAAGATATAAGTTACCTAGTAGTTAAGTTACACTTTTATGGTTCAAACATAATTGTGGCGTAATCTCCACACTGTTTGCCGAATGTTTATTATTCTCGGGCCCTTGATTAATGGAGTGCCATGTTCGTGGAGGGAGGTAAATTGTTTGTTCTTATAATTAAGGGCGGCGACGTGAATACAAAGCACTAAGAACATTCGCGGGTACACTTTCTACCTGCAAAAGGACGTAACTTATATTTATAATACATCCAAATTCGTCATTATATAAGGTTGCGATTGAATATTCAATGAAGTTTAATCAATCTAAACCTATTTGGTTACCAGGACAACTAGGATGCTTAATACGGTATTTCACTGATAGTCAAATCAGCAACTTTTAACGAAACGTCAAACATGCTCGGTTAGTATGAAGTTTGTAGGGAATTGTGCCTAATGACGTCACAATTTTCTATGGTCAAAATGCGACATTGCTTTCATGTTTATGTGTTTATAAATCTTTGAAATTGCATAAATAATGTAAGTTTGATTTTCCCAAGTATTTTCGTATGATTTGTTTTAAAATAAATATTTGTGGTGTTGCGAATTTTTTTTTAGCAGTGGACTTTAAAATTAATGTGTTTCGATATCATAATATTTTTGCTCTCTCTTACCCCAGATAGCCCAGAAGAAGTTGCTCATTAGCGATATTATTTTCTGTTTCATTTGTGTTCCTATTATGTTGTATACTTCGTTTTCATCATATAATCATTTTAATTAAATTAGTGTTGAAATGTGTTAACTACGGACAAGGTATCAAATGATCTTTCTTGGCACTTCGTCTTGGTAGGCAGAATTATTTCACTTTTTTATCATGTTAATTATAATATATATAAGCCTTTATTAACAATCTTGTATCTAGTTACACATATTACACGTATATATTTACTAACAGTTTTTGTTTTAAGTAGGTATTACGTATATCATGCATACGTATACATTGGTTTGTACTTAAGATTGTTTTGCTTTCGCATAGGCCTCCCCCAATCATGTTATTGTTGTTTTAAAAATAACCTAGATACAAGAGGGCCTTAAGTTGTTTAATGTATTTCTCACTTCAACCGCATTTCATCATATGTTACACGCATTCTTTCTGACACATGAGTTTCCCGTGATGATCTACGCAAACGTTATGAACAAATTGCATGAAATAGTGGCTAAGAAGTGGGACACACAAAAACGACAACCAAAATGATGTTTTTGATGTTAAGCTTTCTGCCCTTTCCAGTTATTTAACTCCTATCTCGTCTTCCGAATATAAATAGTAGTCGGTCTATCATCCCGAGGGATGGAAAAAAGGGCGACTCTCATTAATTACAAGGGAAATTGAACGCGTTTCAGTTTCAACAGTTAGTTGAACGTTTTGTTGAATAAAGTTTCCTGATGCGGTTAAATTGCTCTGCTTGCGGAATTGCTCTTTATCTATACCTACAGTATTTGCTCTCATATTTGTTTTTTTTTACGACAAATATACCTATATCGTATATTTATTTACATACTCTTATTTTCAGAACTTTATTCAAATAATATAATTTTTTTACGTCGGAATTTCAATCTTCAATTGTTTTAGATTCTAGATACAAACACAAACCAATATTTTCTCTGATTTGTAAAAACTTTAGAAGTTTCGATGTCAATTGCTTTCAACGAGCGGATTTCTAATAGCGAAAATCAAACGTCAAGCCAGATCGAACATTAAATTTTATCGAGTATCGATAACTAATTCACATGTATCATCGTTTTCATAATTACAATCTAGATCTTCACAAATAGATAAAATGAAAAAATAGAATAATATCATGTATAAGATTTCAATTCCGATTTTATATGAAGCTTAGTTTACTCTAGAGTATAGGTACAAATATATTTTTGTAATTTCCGGTCTCACTTTTTGATATCAATAAAATTATTAATTTGTGGTACCTAGATTATTTTGCTAATGAAAAAAATCCAATTTAGTTATATGAAGGTATAAAAACCGGCCAAGTGCGAGTCGGACTCGCGCACCGAGGGTTCCGTATTTTTTATTATTATTATTTAAGGTCTACATTGTTCACATCGATAAATACAAAACTTACGAACTACTACAATTTTGGATTGGTGTCACAATCATTTACAGGTAAACACCACAAGCATTAAAAATTATGAAATAAACAATGTTAAAAAAAAAGATTAAAAGACAACTTATACTAATATTACAGAAGCAGGACTATCTGTTTACAGCAAACTTTTATTATATGATGTAACTAAAAATTTTAGGTTTTCGCAATTTTTCATTTATCTGTGTTATTTTTCAAATTTCAAGATTCTGAGTTCACGGAAAGTACCCTGTAGGTTTTGATTCCCTTGCGAGTGTCGAAAATTTGCATTTGCGGCATAAACGGCTGTATCTTTTGATTGCGTTGGCTTAGAAGTTTGATTTTTGCACAGCTCCAAGGGACTGTAGAATTATATCAAATACTCAGGGTATTGTATTTGATATAAATTCCAGCTGGAGACCTCCACGCGTTCTGAGAAAAAGGGTCTTGACAGACAGACAAACGGACGGATAACAAAGTGATCCTATAAGGGTTCCGTTTTTTCCTTTCGAGGTACGGAACCCTAAAAAAGTGCTACTTATGTGAAAATTACTTCTTGTCGTTAGTCGATAAACTACTATTTTCAATCCCTCTTGACGTTTTTTTTTTTGCTATGACAATTCTGCTTCTTGTTAATTATGTTTAATTAAATAATTGCGCAAAATGTGTGTCTAGGTTCTATACGTCACATCCACATTAAAAAAAGAATCTCTGCAGCGCGCTCCGCGGCATTAAGCCTCTCACAGACAGGCGCGGCCTGGCCGCGGCGGTAAATAGTAAACTTGTCATTAGCTGTCAAATTTACCATTGACCGCCAACGCAGGCCGCGCCAGTGTGATTCAGGCCTTAAGCCTGCGCCGCGATTCTGGTGGCTTTAGTGATATAAGGATATCCGTAGGATATCAGTATCAATTTTCTCTTATGTCTACACACACTTCCTTATAGATATGCCGGGAACACATTTTGGAGCGCTAGTCGACGATCAATCTTTCTGTTGCGAGTAGGTATTTGTGTATGTCAGGTCTTGGGTAGGTATGTACATGTCATGAATAGAGGATCGCGCCGTATCTTATACACACATAAATGTATTATTTAGATGTCGCATGTCACTACTTGCAAGCAATAAAATTTGTTATCCTTTAAGGGACAAAGTATTCGCCACGTCATGTCGTTGTCGTATCGACGAAAGTCCATAATAGCGAATAAGAGAAGTGTACTCTATTAAAGCACTATTAATATCTGCAGACAGGTAAACTGCAGGCGCATTTATTAGTGAAATGCGTATACTGTCTTATCCTAGAAAATAAAAGTCAATAATCTTCTGTCGTGCCATGTACATGGTCGATCAATGCCTAAATTAAATTTATTCGACTGGAAACTGTGCGGAAACTGCGGAAGGTTTCTTAAATTCATTTTCACTGCCATTTACGTGCGTTATTCTTCACTCTCTTGCTCTCAGTAAATAATTATACGTTTGAAAGAGATAAGATTGCGTACGAAGTACAGTGAACGCTCTAATTACAGAAGCCGCGTAAGTGATAAATATTTCCAGTAAGTACAAGTGGAAATGAAAAGTTATGAATAGAAAAGCTTCTTTATTCTATGATTTTAGTTATTGAGAATTTTTGCTTCCCAATTTACTACACAGCTTATTTATTGTTATAGAAGATTTATTCTTAAGAATCTCATATTTTCAGTCTTGTACGGTAAGTACACTTGTTATTATTATCTCATGCTGCATAATTACAATATAACAAATAAGAGAAGAAAGATTTTATTTCTGACATCAGCTTAATGGCATTTAAAATGTGGCAAATTAATTTAAAAAATATATTAAACGCCATTAGTCACGGATGGACTTTTTGGCGTATCTAGACACGCGGCAGCGTGTCCAGCCAAGTTCACTCCAGGAACTGGCGGACAGCACCCGTGTGTTATTTTACACGAACCGTTTGGAGACACTTTTGACCCCTCAATAAATCCAAATCTACTCAACATAAAAAATGAATCCTTTAGAACAACTAGAACCCCAAATTTCATAAATATAGGTGAAATAGTTATTGAGATATTAAAGTCCAAAAAACGGAATTTTTACCACTGACTGACTGACTGAATAAAGTAGTAATCAAAAACCTAACCCTGGAAGTGGGTTGCCAAGTCTGGCACTAGATTGTTTACAGTGAAACTAATTTATTGCGGCTTAATGCATTTTGATCCTTAATTTGGCAGTTTTCCATGCAGTATATTATAATATAATACTATGAAAGCTGTTAGATATTTAGGAAAACTGCCAAGCTAAAGCTCAAAATGCATTAAGCCGCAATCAATTAGTTTTACTGTAAACAATATAGTGCCAGACTTGGCAACTTTTCAGATAATCTACGGAACTTTGCACCCATTTAGATCTCAATTCTTTTGTCGGTGAAGAGGATAATCACGCATCGCATATTGAACTTGGCTGGCATTTTTACATTTATGTTTTTGATTGGATTAGACCAACTTGATGGTGTTAAATTATTGCATTGCTCTAGGACTAGATGAAAGTGAATGTAAGTTACAGGTGGTAGTAATATTAAACATATACAGTAAGGTTGATGACACGGGATAACTTATAATTCGAGACAAAAAAGAAGCGACTATGATACTTAAAGTGACATATTAATTAAGAATTAAGTACAAGCCTATCTCGGTACGTTGGCTTTACAATATAATAGAAAATAATTATCTAAATTAAGCCTACTGTACCTTTTTCTGGCACGACAGAGCAAGAGGATTATTCCCATAAAATCGTCTACAAGTTAAACATTGAGTTTGCTAATTCGTAAGTCGAAAGCGGTTCCCAAACTTGAAACATTTCCTGTATTCGAATTTAACGCTTTTCATTTACAACTACGCTTACAGACGAAAGATTAATTGTCGAGTTATGAGTCAAGTTTAGCTTGCTACCTCCTGGAAAAGGTATTAAGATTTCATTAAATAGTACTGAGACCTCTTTTCTTAATTAAGGATTAAGTGTAAACTTAGGATTTATTAATAACAAATACTATTTTGATTCACGCAAGGAATAAGCGTTGATAACAAAGCATTACGATATACATATAGGTAAAGTCAAAGGTGTAAATAAGTATACATTTTTGGACTTTATTTCAATGGTTTAAGGTGAAAATATGTATACATATAGGTGCCCTTCATTGCACAATAGAATCAATATAATGGTTAAATTTAATTGGTAATGGTTGACATATTACTTCTATTTAAAAAACCTGTTTTCTTATCTGAAACAATTTAGGTATTGGAAAACTCAGCATTGGAGAATACTTAATAGTACTTACTTACTTTATCGGCGCAAAGATCCAAAGAGAATCTTGGCCTCCAAAACGAGAGCACGCCACTTTTCCCGATCCTGCGCAGCCTCCTGCCAGTCTTCGACCCGAAGCTGCCGCAGATCCGCCTCCACACTGTCTTCCCAGCGATACCTGGGTCGGCCAACCGGGCGGCGCCCACTCAGTCGCCCCAAGTATGCTTTCTTGACGGCTCGATCCTCTCCCAATCTCAGTAAGTGGCCGAACCAGCGAAGTCTGTGCGCTTTAGTTTCGCCGATGATATTTGGTTCGGCCACCAATTCTTCGATCTCGGCATTTCTCCTGATCCTCCAAGAGCCGTCATCGTTCTTGACAGGTCCCAGGATCTTCCGCAGAACTTTCCTTTCTGTTACCAGGAGTTGATTTTCTTCTTTTTGGGTTAGTGTCCAGGCTTCGCAGCCGTACATGAGGATAGGCCTTATGACGGTTTTATATATCCTCACCTTCGTACCTCTGCTTAGAAGCCTGGACACCAAGACTTTGTGGAGGGCTGCACTGCATCGTAGAGTGTTCTGGATGCGGATTCTTATCTCCTCCTCTCTCGTATTTGTATCAGTGACAGTGCAGCCCAAGTACCGAAACTTATAAACGCCCTGGTAAATGGTACCCTCAACATGAAGACAGTCTAAAATTACAAAATACTTGCTCGTGTCCGCGACTTTTTTTTTGTTGTTTTTGTGTTTGTGTGATTGTATACCTACTCTTTAATCGCCCGAGGGGACTAAAACGATGACTGTACTAAATTTCATAGCAAATTTACTGTAAGACACAGGCGCATAATTGAATATTGTACTCCCACAGAAACTGAATGGAAGACAGAGTTACTTTCACAGTATGGATATTTGTAATTTTATTTACAGATATTGAGTATCTCAGTCCTTCCATAAACTGAGGAACAAACAAAGGGATTACTCAAGTATCGGGCTACTTCGATGTCGGCCTTAATGTGCGCGCAACTTTGCTTAATTTCGGCTTTTGGCCATTTTCTCATATAGCAGGATTAAACCGAACTGACGATATTGAAAAAATGCTATCTGATTCTTTCTGGAAAAACACTCGGTACGGTATTTTAGAATTCGGAGGGCTTGAGCTCGCTACATGTAAAGCTACTTCCTTATTTGAAAGTGCGGTATCGGTTGGGTACCATTAGGTTGTGCCGAGCTTAGATTTTGTTTCATTGGCGCGACTTGCTTGTGCCAGTGCCTCGATTCTGTAAACCACGCCCCCGTGTAAGAGACACGATTATGTCTTCCACGCACGAGAAAACGAAATGCAACACTTCGTTTGAAATGACGGTTATGTACTAATTTTATAAATATCTGATTTTGTGAAGTTTTATTTGTAACTTTTTTTGGTTTTGTATGGGGATCTCTGTCAAATTTTCCCAATTCACCATACAAAACAAAATATATTGAGTCGAAAGAATATAATTATGTATATGAATATATGTATGATGGCTATATGTAAACCGTCAAGAAAGGAATTCTGTATGATTATTATAGAATATTAGTATATGCGATTAATAAGTAGAATAATTAGTACATAGTGGGCCATGAACTCGTTAGGTCGGCGCTTGTTTCGTAGGCGCTTTCCGCTACATACGGTTTTTCGCATAATATTATCGGCTACGTACGTACAAAATCGTTGGCAGTGAAAGTGTTTAACATATTTTTCATAATTTTTTGTTGAATAATTTTAGAGTAGTAATAAACACCCTTTTACACACCCACATGGAGAATACGCCTTAAACCGACCGATAAGATCGCCAGTTGCCATTTCACGAATTTAATTTGGTCATATTTTCCTTTGTGTACTATTTTTGGTGAGTGAACGATCTTCCTTGCGTGAAAGACCGAAAAGCGTGCCAAATTCAAAGAAACAACGTATTTCCTGATAATGTTCATTTGGTCCTCAACGCTGTTGTTGTTTACGAAAATACGTAAACATTTCAATCACTTTTCATCTCGTCGACTCTAGCATTGAAGATCGAAGCGAAACGAACAAGAGTACTTGATGCGATATATAGGAATAGTTAGGTATTGTTACTGGCAAACACAAGATGGGTATAAACGGATCTACCTGGCACGGAGGATCAGCATTGCTATTCAACCTGGCAATGCTGTCAGCCTTCTAAGCACGCTGCCCTCATTTGGGGCAATTTTTTTAAGTTAGTTTTTGAAGTGAAACGCAAGATGCTTGGTCAAACACTGATTTATTCGAAGTTACCCTCGTATGTAAATATGATAAGGTTAACAAACAACTACCTACATAATTACACATAGTGAATCTACAACATCTTTCTCCTCATAGAAATGAGTTTCGATAAATGTTAAAAGTTTTACATTACTACATACACATGCATACCTAAGTCCTAGATGTACCTGTACCTACATAAGTGGCTTACTGTAGTAATAATTACCACCATCTTCCCTTATCCTATAATTAACAATGTATGGTTTTTGTTTAATAAAACTTGAAACAGCAAAATTATATACTATAGTTGTTATTATTAAGAACTAGGGCTATAAATCGAATTATTGTAAACATATTTTTAACAATGCAATTGCATTTGGTATGAGTAGGTACAAATGTAACCAACGGAAGCAGCTTGAAATGAACGATTATGATCCTTATGGCCACGCAGTGAATAAAAAAAATAAAAAATAAATAAAAATGAACGGCTATTCTTATTAGCCAAACTAAAGTGCCCGTTATGGCCGTTATAATGTCATAAGGACGTATATGACGTGCACATAGTTACATAAAAGTATTCTACGTCTTCAAAATTAAAGTTTACAACATTAAGTCATTGCTACATATGTTTCGTACCAGCTGTTTACTTGTAAACACTGATGAACGATTCTATACTTGTGGAATAGATACATCATGTGTACTACATTCATATGCAGTGAAAAATAGTGTTTCAATACAAACACTTATTGCACTAAACCTGCTAACATATAGGTTTTTTTATGTCTAATCTTTTTCAGTGTACTTAAGTCTAGGGAGTAGGGTTCACAATGGTTTGCATATTGTAAAGTATATAGGACAATTTAATTTAATGAAATTCAGGTATTGCCACCTGCATTTTCTTAGCCATACTCCTAGTTGTAGGGCCAGTAGGTATCTCAGTATGCTAAGAATCTGTCGGGATACTTACCGCAGGGGTCAGTACCACCATCGGGAGCGGCGGTGGAGCGGGTACCACGCTAGCTAGCGGTTCATGCGTGCTACTGCTCGCGCTTGTGCTAGGCTGTGGCACATCACCGCCAGCAACGCCTTGCGCGTTGCCGGTGGGAGTGCGAGGGCTCTGCCGTCGAATGAGATGACGGCGGTTTCGCCTATATTCACGTCCAAGACTGTCTCTTAAAATATATATATCTGCAGCTGATCCCCACAAGATAAGACCATAATTAATTATACTATTAAAATAAGCAAGGTAAACTAACCGTGCCGTTGCCACATTGGTAAGCTGCCTTATTCTCCTGACTGCAAACGCAGCAGAGCTCAACCTACTTCCTATCGCTGTTATATGGGAACCCCACTGCAATTTTGAGTCCAATGTAATACCTAAGAATACAGTTGACGTAACAAATTCTAATGTTTGGCCATTAAGTTTAATATTTGTATCTAAGTTTCTATTTGATGAGTTCGCTAGAGAGAATTTCATACATTTAGTTTTTTTCGGATTCAACACTAAGTTATTGGCAGCAAACCAGTCAGATATCATGGACAGGGTATTATTTGGTTCAATGAGTTCAGTATCTTTCCTATTTACCTTGAACAGTAATGAGGTATCGTCTGCGAACATTACAATGCCTGATCTTCGGCTTACCATAAACGGTAGATCATTTACATAAACAAGGAACAGGAAAGCCTAGAATAGACCCCTGAGGTACTCCCATCTCTACCACTGTCTCTGACGAAAGGGCTTTATTACATGATGTATTATATTATAAACGCCGCTACCTACTCGGTAGTTATGTATTCAAATCTCTAAAACAGTTTTTTATTATTATTGTGTAACACGTTGAATTACGTAATTCAACATGTGGCACATCAATCAGGTCATTGGAAACAAATGTAAATTAATATATTCGTAGATAATCGCCCTGAAAGTCACAATAATTGTACCCTCCCCTCTCGATCTTCAAAAATTTCGATCGTGCAATCAATAACATAGTGACTATTGAATACTTACACCGAAGAATTATAGATCCAATAGGTTAAGGTTATTATGTTATCGCTGATAAACTGCAACCTCTAATTTCGCCTAAACAAAAGGTGAGTGCCGTGAGTTACCATTTTTAAATCACAGTATAGTATGGTGATTCTAAATTCGGGTACGGACCCTTTAATATATCGCCGCTTTTTATGTGATGTTTTATTCATTACATTTCGGGCATAAAACGTGACGATAAAAGCTATCATGCTGGTTCTATCTTATAGCATCCTACCGTCATGCCTGGTCAAGCCGTCCTCTTCGTTGGATAGTGGGATCCGTGCCCGCTCGAAGCGGAGAGTGCAGCGGGGCGGCAGCGTTTCGCATGTGTTGAGAGATTGAGATGGACGCCGCAAGCCCCGTCCCGCTGCACGCGAAACTCGAGGTCGAGCGGGTGCTCATGGCGTGCATGAAGTTCCTTAGACCCCGTTCGGTCACTCCATAAACAGAAACACGTAATCGCAAAATACCTACTTGTAAATGCATGCTACATGCAAAGTAGAGAGTAAGATGCGTCGCTCTGAAATAGTCATTGTAGTTACTGGTTAGCTATTAAACCTAATTTTGTGTGATTTATAACGTTAACGCTATGGCTATGTACCAAGGAAGGTATTTTTATCCCTAAAAACGTCCCTCAGAGGGTTGAAGACGAGCATGTAAGTGTACCCATGCTATGCGGAAGTTCGAACTTCACCCGAACTAAGTCGCGGGCAAATGGTACAGTACCTATTAGTAGGTCGATATATTTTAGGTTAAAACTATCAAGTACCAACATAAAGAAACTGCTAACCTAACTGTGACGTATGATAGGTAAAATCTGCGTCTAAAGTCCCACAGTAGGTAATACATTCGACACGAGCCAAATAAGGTTAAATTTAAGAAAGCGCTGAAAAAGTACCTACTGCTGACACTTGAGTGACAATTGCTAATAGGCAAATGTCACTTAAGTGTTTAGCAGATTCTTTTGGCTTCCGTACTTTTGCAATAATTACTTGTTGTTAGTAAGTTCTTATAGAGACTCGTACCTGCAGGCAAACTGTTAATACAGTTTTGCAGGAAAATGTATTAAATTAAGTGTACTGTACTTTGATTAATAATAAATAAATAAATAAATAAACAATAAATGAGCAAAGTTCAAATTAGGTACTTAATGCCATACAAGACCATTTTTTTAAACACTACGACGGTAGTAGCATTTAAGACCCCCATAAGAATAACAAGCGCATTGTCAACCCTTTATTTATTTGAGCATTTGTTGTGCATATGTTAACACAGTTCATCGGGAGCTCTGGCGCTATACTCCCCATCAGGAACACAAAATCACATAGTTAGTCAATAAGTAATCACATACAGAGCAATATACTTAATGTCCATGTGACCATTTTTTTTCACGCTAACGGAGTCGCGGGTACAGCTAGTCCATACTATTTATACTTAATATTATAAATGCGAAAGTCACCCGTCTGTCTGTCTGTCTGTTACCTCTTCACGCTTAAACCGCTAAACCGATTTCGATGAAGTTTTGTATAGAGATAGTTTGAGTCCCGGGATCAACACAACCCTGCAAGGGCATTGCAATAGTAAATTACCTATTACAATTTTTCCTATAATATTGTTTGATAAGAGTGTAAACCCGCTAAATCCATTTCTTAAAAAAAATCCGTTTTACCCACCATTATGTAGCAAAAAAATATGCATCGCCTGAGAAAAACAGTTACTGCCAGATGTTTTAACAAATTACTTAAATCACGTATAGATTAAAAGAGTACGAGTTTAAAACTTATCTCACTTATCGGTTACCTCCAATATACCCGCCACGCCATTTTTGTAACAATTTCGATCGCCTAGATGTGTGTTCTCGCATAAGATATCATTGTTTCATGTTTTTGGTGTACGAAGAAGTATAACATGGCAAATGTATGTACTATTATTGTTTGTTATTAATATTTCGTGGCTTTTGAGCTGTAAATCCAATAAAATCACTGTTTTGGAGTTGGGTTAACCTCTTATCAAAATTAATGGGAGTTTTTATTATTCTTACTATCGCGATAAACGTAGTTAGCAGGTATTTCTCATATTCTCAAAAGAATTTTGTTACCGTGTTTCAAGACGAGAGTCTTTGCCCAGTGTGTATTGCCAGTGATGACATAATGGGCACTGAAACGTGATCGCTTACTATGGGCCTCATAAAAGGGCTAATAGTGACCAAAAGAGCAATGTAGGTAGAAGGCTATGCTGGGAGTATCTCAGCGTGATCGCATCAGAAATGAGGTACGTATAATTATCGGGTATGTTTGGACCCGGGACACCCGGGTATGTCCTAAAACTACGACTGAGACCACCGGGGGATGGGCATCAGCATCCCTGCAGTACTGTGGAGATACTGCGATAGCCAAACCGCACGCCAAGCGTGGCGATTATGGGCAACTACCCCCTAACGAGAGACACAAACAAGTGAAAGTCTTCGGGGAGGCCTATGTCCAGCAGTGGAGGTCTTTCGGCTTACATGATGATGATGATGATGATCTGACATCCTTCCGAATCGTTAAACTTACGTGGCAGTGGACGGGGCACATTGCACGTAGAACCGATGGCCGTTAGGGCGGAAAGGTTCTTGAGGGGCGACTACTTACCGGAAGGCGCAGCGTGGGTAGGCTCCACACAAGGTGGACTGATGACCTGGTAAAAGTCGCTGTAGTCCGCTGGATGTGGGTGGCGCAGGACCGGGCATTGTGGCCCTCTTTAATAGGGGAGGCCTACGTCCAGCAGTTGGATGTCCTTCGGCTGATATGATGATGATGAATATTTTCGCACAACACTCAATATATATACATATGTATACATATACCTTAGGAGTTTAGGTACTTACATTTTCTTACCATTATGTAAAATTTACATGAAGATCTATTTACATTCTTTTTCTCGATAAACTGCTATATCCATAATTTAAACGTTATTTGATTGCAAAATACAGTTAAGTTATAAAAATTATCGTAAAAAATAGATAATCAAATCGATTTACATGTCTTTTATTTTGGAATTCGGAGAAAAAATAAATAAATAACCCATTGATATTTTTCCCGTTTTTCGGATTTCAATATTTTAATCTCAATCATTTTTTTTATCTCTCCTGTAAACTTCCATAATATGACGTTAGCAGGTTTACACTATTAGCCGCAATGATATTTTAAGTATAGATACGTTACCCGCGTACCTAAAGTGTGCCGCTATAAAGACGCTAAACATCGCCTATTAGCTTCAGTCGCTCCCGGGCAAGCGAGAGAGGCGAATGTTGACACGAGTTCCCGCCAACGACGTAAGTGACCTTAAAAATGCCGTCATGCGTGTTGCGAAAGTGCACTAATTATACATCCAAACGTACTAAGGCAACAGGCGTCACATACCACAAGTAAGTAAGCTGAAATTATGTTATTTTTTCCATTTTATCCTTCAATTTACCAAATATGACGCCATGAAGACGCTGTCGCAGAGAAAGAGACTACCTAGTGTCGTTTGCAATGAGAGTGATAAAGACAAACAGACTGCGAACATAGATTAATGTAACAGATGCGTCATACTAAATCACATTCAATTCTAGATTATATGGGTTACATAGTCAACTTCAACTTACTGCCCTTTTTATTTCTTCGGGTTTATTTAGAAGATAATAATGCTGTAACTATTAAATGTTAATTTTTAAACTATATCTCTGAGTACCAGTGACGAAAAGTGAAGAAGTGTCCTTTCTTGTATCCTACACGAGGTCGGTCTGTAAGAAGTTTTTGTTGCTTGATAGAAATATAATCGATTGACATCAACAGGCATGAAACATTTTTTGACAAGATTAGTTTTGCTGTCTGTACATTTATTCAAAAATCCGTGTCCGAGTCAATTATTTTGTAATTCTTTGACGTGCCTGCTACGCAAACGACAACCCGATAGCGGTATTACCATTACTTACATTTTCGCTATCATCCGTCGATTAATAGGTAGAAACAGTTTGCACCTTCTGCCTAGTGTTAGTTTCTTTAATCTGTGTCAAACGTGCGGTGATTGGTGTGCCGGGTGAAGGCTGTCTCTTTCTTATGTATTATTTTGATAAAGCTATCTCTTTTACGCTTTCGATGAAGTGTGCGTATTGTAAACAATAAAACAAAATGCGAATGTGTGATGCCGCGATGTTGGAAGCACTTTTTGCGCTTGTAATGTTCGAGCATAACCTATCTATACTTAAAATATCATTGATTAGCCGACGATATAACGAGTTGCACGCGGACGGAGTCGCGGGAAAAAGCTAGTATTATATAAGTATGTATATTTCGTAACTTCGAGTCAGTATTCGTATGTAGCGAACTCCGAATTCACCAACCTCTATAATATTGGTCATGATGTCTACGCAGATAAGTAATTTGTTGGCCTGTTTAGCCCAGTTGGTAGTGACACTGCCTATGAAGCTAGACGTCCCGGGTTCGAATCCCGGTGAGAGCATTGGTTTTTGTGTTGGGTAGAAACTTTTGTTCCTGAGACTTGATGTTTTCTTTGTATTTAAGTAAATATCCATTAAATTATCGTCCTCTAGTATCCATAACACAAGCCTCATTGAGCTTACTATGGGAGTAATTAGATTTGTGGAATAAATTGTCCCCTAATATTTATTTATTATTTACTTTTTTTAAGTAATGGTTGGATGGTACCAATTTGAATTAACACAGTACGCTGTGTAGACTTTTCAGGCATATGAAGGGTAAGAAGGATTGCCTTCTAGATTACATTATTATTGAGTAACTGAAGATGGTTATATTGATTATTTATACTTCACAATGTAATGCTACATACCGTTTGCCAAGATTTTAATGAAGGTAGAGCAACTAAAGCAGTTTTGGATTAGAATGGAAGTAAGGCATTGCTTGCAGTCTTGAACTTGGGCCAGCTATTTGTTACACGGACTTGATCGATAGGCGTACAAATGATACCAACTTGACAACAAATGGTGGGTCAGTCATGAATGTGTGCCAAGAGTTAGAAACAAACGCACTTAAAGGCATCTTCAATAGAAAATAGAGTACAGCCTTTTTTATATCAAAGAAATATATGTATAAGTATACATTGAAACTTTATATGATACTAATACCATATACTAAGTACTAAATTAGTAAGATAACGGTTTAAGCTTAATTATATGCCAAAAAGTAATACTATTACGTAAGTCCTTGACGAACTAGCAAAAAAAACACGTTTTTTAAGGGTTTCTGTTGCTTTCCTTTTTGTATCCGTTCCATAAGCAAAATGAGCATATTCATCCAATCAACCAATCGGCGCAAAACAAAACGCTATCAGCCGTGAGCGATTAGAAATCAATAAGAGAATGCACGTCATCCGTCGTGATTAGCGCTGCCGAGTTGTTGGCAACTCGTTTACAGAACCATATGCGGTACGACATACGGAGACAACAGATAAGCAGCAAATCGATGTATGGAAGCGAGGAATTGTTGATAATAGGCAATATGGAGCCAGGCATATGACGAGGCGAGACTCAACAAACGACATGTAGGTAGGTTTCATGCTAGGCTCAGGCGTCAGAATGCATCAGAGAATCAGGTCAGATAGTACGAGTCTTGCTTGATTAGGTGTAAAACCACGGTCACGGTCGGTTGCTACAATCAAAAGATCCATTAGCTAATAAAAAGTAAACTGGCCGCTTCATGTTTTTCTTTTCTTGATAGTCTTTAACCTCATTCTCATAATAGTCTTTAACAGAGTGATTATTCAGAAACACTATGTAGTGAGTGTGGGTGTGTGTGTCTGTTGTCCCTTGGACACTTTCAATCCTCAATTGCTCATTGTATTCATCATCGAACTTGTATGCATACCAAGCGTGGCGATTATGGCATTTACCCCCTATGAAATTGGGGGAGTGTATGTCCAGCAGTCGACGTCCTTCGGCTGATATGGTGGTGGTGGTGTATGCAAAAATATAGACATACACGAACGAGCGTAATTAGCATTAAATGGTAACCGCTTTATTTATTTTGAATTATATTTTTATTGCATTACTTATTTTACTCTGTTTGCATAAGTTGGCAGCATATCTGTTTTAGGATTGCGTGTTTTTGAAACACTAACGCAATGCCATGAAATATATTTTAACGATTGCGTAGCGGTCAATACGAGTTTTCTATTATAACTATTTACGAAGATCCTCGAGTTTCAATCATCTTCTTGCTCCTATACGGAACACGAGTATTTAGGCCCCTGGAAGGCGAATTATGCATTGAGTAGGTACAGTCAAGAACTCAAAGGACCATGGGCAACTATGTATGGAAGGTGGACCAAAAATCAACAGAGCTAAGCTAAGCCTAAGAGGATGTCATTAAATAGGTATTTACGTGTACATTATTTCTTTCTATGGGCACCCAGTTCAGTTCCATTGCAGAACTGAGATATTCATATTTTAGTCAAAGTGAATACGATGCTAATTTGCTAATAGTAGATTTAAAGATCTATTTATTGACCCGATTCTCAGCTTTGTTGCTTTTAGGACCATTTTGATGCAATTTATCCTTTAGTCAGAGTGAATACGAGCTAATAGTAGATTTTTTGTGGATTTTGGCAGTGGTCTTTTTTTTTCAGAAACGCTAGTAGACTTTGACTTGTAAAAGTGCCATTGCGGCCTACTTGTAGAAAAAAGTTCATTTATTTATTAATTTAAAAACCTATTTAATGACCTAACTTTCAGCTTTGTTGGTTTTTGGTCCATTTTGACGCATGGTCGTTTGTGATCCACTTTAGGTTAAGTTGACAGGCCTGAGGTGGGTGTAGGTAAGGTAGGTGTGTAAGTTTGGAATTATTGAAAATAAGATAGATTATTGTAATAATATTTGCCATAATATTTGGCAGTTACTGGTAGAGTAATAGGATGTGAGTGACGAGATGACGGGGGCGATAGAGAGTTATGGAAGAAAAAAACATGCTGCGCCGACCCCAAGTAAATGGGAAAAGGGCACGCGAATGATGCATGGTAGAGTAATAGCTAAGTATAAAAAAATAAAAAATAAAGTATTTTTAATGACTGGATGAAATTGGGCTGGGGTTAATTCTTGACATAAGTTTAGCACTTTAACCCCAGCTGATAATGACAATTTAACTCCACTAAATATAATAGACACCATTTTTCATAGACTGTGAATAATATATATAGAAAATATTTTAAATTAAATACGGCAACCTACACAAAGCGTAATTAGCCGTTTTTCCCCACAATTACTCCTTTTACAATTTATCATGGACACGCGGTTGTTAAGACTGCAACGCTTTTTGTTATAATGTGGTACAGTGACATCCTCAGTTTTTAATAAACAGTCGAGCTCTTTAATGTATAACCTATTTCACAAACGTTTTCTTCATACAGTACAAACAAACTATATGGGTGTGGATGAAATACTAGTGGAGACCCAGTGAGCAGTTGCAACGACGAGGTACCTTGGAGCAGCGCGGACAGCGCGGCGGGAGTGGGACAAAACGAGGCATGCGTATCTCCCAAATAAGCTTACTGACACAGTGGTTGTACCACTGGTCAAAAATAAGACTGGCGATTTATCTGAACCAGGAAACTACCGGCCCATCTCGCTAGCGACTGTACTTGCCAAAGTACTTGATAGCCTGCTTAATGCACAGCTTTGCAAGCATATTACGTTGCATGATGCGCAATTCGGATTTAGACCCGGATTATCAACGGAGTCAGCAATACTGTGCTTTAAGCGGGCTGTCGGATACTACAAGGAGAGGAACACGCCGGTATATGCGTGCTTCCTGGACCTATCCAAAGCATTTGACCTGGTTGTGTATGACATACTTTGGGATAAACTAGCGAAAACAGGTGTGCCAAAAGAATGTACTGTATTGCTAAGGTATTGGTACAACAGCCAGGTCAATAGGGTGAGATGGGCTGGAGAAGACTCCGAAGAATACAGGTTAAAATGTGGGGTCAGACAGGGGGGACTCACGTCCCCTATCCTGTTTAACCTGTATATGAATGAGTTGATTGAGGGACTCTGCAGTACACATGTCGGGTGTCATATTGAAGGAACTAGTTTTAATAACATAAGCTACGCAGATGACATGGTACTGCTGGGTCCATCAAGGGACTCAATAAGGAGGTTGATTACAGTCTGTGAGGGGTACGCTGAGCAGCATGGTCTCAGATACAATACGACCAAAAGTGTACTTGTAATTTTTAAAGCTCGCAAATACAACCCAACTGAGGTGTCGAGCATCATGCTGTGCGGCGTCCCCCTCAAAAGGGTAGACAGATTTAAATATCTGGGACATGTTGTCACAGAGGACCTGCAGGATGACCTGGACCTGGAAAGAGAGCGACGAGCAATGGCTGTGAGAGGTAATATGCTTGCCCGCAGATTTGCACGGTGTAATGAACAAGTTAAACTAACCCTTTTTAAAGCTTACTGTCAGACATTCTACACCGGCAGTCTGTGGGTAAGATTTACACAAAAAGCCTACAACTCGTTGCGGATCCAATACAACAATATCCTGAGGATGCTGTTGATGCTGCCGAAGCACTGTAGTGCGTCCAACATGTTTGCCGTAGCGCGCACTGATGATTTTTTCGCAGTCAGGCGCAAAAGAATAGGCTCACTGTTGAGGAGAGTGAGAGGCAGCAGCAACAGCCTCCTGAGGGTGTTGGCAGAGCGGTTTGATTGCCCGGTCACTAAATATTGGGTGGAAGTGGCAATCGGCAGGGCCAAATAGATGTTAAGTACTTAAATTTACACTAATATCGACTAACATATTTAGTATTAAGACACTTTTGTTACTAACCTGCTATGGATCAAAATGGTCTGAAATAAATGATTTTTATTTTATTTTATTTATTTTAAAACGGTCATTTCCATCTCAAAAATCTGCAACTTTTTTGTTTATTGAGATTTATTGCTGAAATTTGGCTTAGGTAATATTGAATGCGCTTATATAATGAATGCCATTATATAATCAAAATGCCTTTATTATAAAACTTATATTTATTGAGTAATATAGAGTTGAAAATAAAATTTTACAATTTTTCATACAAAAATTTAAAATAACATTTTTATTGTTTTTTTTTGTACATATAACTAAGTATTAAAGGATAAGTATTCACTAATAATTATAATAAACTTGATTTAAGTAGGTAGATATAGGTATATTTTTAATTTTCTTTTTTTTTTCAAATTTTATTTTATAATAAGTTAAATATATAAAAAAAATATAATAAAAAAAAGTGTAGTAATTAGGTTAAAAAGGCAGAGATTGAGTGTCTTAATTGATAATGCAACTTACAACTACCTAGCAACAAAAAAAATCAAGCAGTATCACTTGTCACCAGAAGTTCTTTCGCTTCATTCAACAATTCTTTTGTTAATTAATAGGAAATTTGCACTATTTATACTGGATATGTAGGGATCCGATGTATACAGCAAGGTGTGAAAAACGTCTTCCATTGTAGCTGACCGCGAACACTTCCGGGCGTGATTTAATCTATATTTATTATAGTCTTTGTTACGAGCTTCCTGAGCATCTTCAGATAATTGCCCTATGGGCAAAATGGCAAAATGCTCTATTATTTACGCGCCATGTATAAGAATTTTGTGAACTGAAGACGGCATATAGTACCAGTTATAGTTGTTCACGTATAACCGTGCAGTTCCCAGCGCATATTCACCAAATTTGATCGCATTTACAGGAAACCCAGATGACATAGTTTGCAGTATTATGTATAATCTCTTAATCAACTCTTCATCGACACCCGTAATTTCTGCAGAACACTCATAGTTTTGGAAGAACCTCCTTGCCGTATTTCCATCATTACTATTTCCTGATCCTTGACGAGGTTTATCAATGTGTAAACCAAGGTCTTCCCGGAATCGAGCTTGGACAAATCTTTTTTTCTTCTTCTTTTAGTTTTTTGTTCTCAGGAGTCGAGGCTGCCCATTTTTTAAATGCAAGATTGTAAGAAATATGCAGAATCATTTCCATACATCTTATCCACGCATGTAAGGTCGAGAGTCCGTATTTAAATGCATCTTCATTCTCAACTCTCGCAGTTACTTTCATCAGGTCATTCATTTGCTTAGGGGTTGCTCCACAAATAGTGCACTTAGCGCTCGATAATGTCTCTGTTAAAACCTGAGCAACTCTCCCGTCTATCATTGTCAGGAACAACTGATGTTTTACTTCCACAACATTCCCTTTTAGTGCTGCAAGCGTTGGAGTTAATTCGTCGATTTTGGTCTCAAGTTTTTATTTAACACCAAACCGCCGTAACAAATAATCCAAAGAATCAAAAAAACCTGCGTCATTATAGCGCCTTTTTGAGCTAGAACCTAAAATGTCAGCAAAGGACCAAACTCATTATTTTTATTATACCTATTTATGGAACTTTTTTACATCATATACGTTATTGTAGTTATATTAGTGAGATTTACCGTTGTTTTTATTCATATTTGATAAAATAGGTTTATTTGGCTATCTTTTAGAGTATCTAATTTTATCACAATTTTGATAACAATACCTATCATCACACCTTTATCTATTGTGGTAATTATAAACAGTATTGGTTAAATATCTCTGTGAGAACTTTCTTTATCAGTTGACACGTTTTGTACAAGTTATTATAAAGTGCTATAAATACTCAATTAGCAATTTATAACTTGGGGTCGCGTGATTCATTAAGAGAATTTTTCAAAGAAATAGATATTCTAACCCTGCCGTCCCTATACATATTTGAAATAATAATGTATGTTAGGAAGAATTTGGGCAATTTTCCAACGAACGCTGATAAACCAATAGCCACGAGAAATACTGGGAAACTTAAAATAACCTTCTATAGACTAGTAAAGGCGAAAAAGTCGTTCTTGGGAAATTGTATCAAATTCTACAATAAAATTCCTAAACACATTACTGAACTTAGCAATTCTAAATTCAAATCTGTAGTAAAACAAACACTTATTTCAAGAGCATATTATAAGATAAACGATTACATCATGGATAGGGATGTTTGGCAGTGATAGCGTCCTGCACGGGTAATCTATCGCGAAAATATATTTTCTACTGTAGCATTGTTATTTAAGTAATTTTGTAGTAGCTGACACTGTAATTTTATATTTAACTATACAATGTATATTGTTTTGAAAAAATGACACCTCGCCGAGTTTCTTACGCCGGTTCTTCTCGTGGCAGAGGTATATTTTTCCGAACCGGTGGTAGTTTATTGACGTTCATAGGTGCATGTAATATGCCTAACTTGAAGAATAAACTACTTTTACTTTTACTTTTTTTTACTTTACTCGAGGTTTCCAACATTTGTATCAAACTGTCGGGATACCTACGCAAAGTAACTATTTATTTGTCAAAAAATTAGTGAATTCGTTTGTGTTCGACGTGATATATGTGCTCAAATAATAGCCGGTAAAAGTACCTCAGATATGGAAAGATATTTATTAGAAAATTTTCAATTTTCACCATCAGATGTAAATATTGTCATTCTTAATATCCAAAAAAACTTGGTATCGAGTTGCAACTCTAAATGGGTGAAAGCTCAAAGAAAAACTGATCGTTTTGAAAGTCAAAACATAAATTGGTTGAATGGCGAATTTAAGGTATCTTTGAATTCGTGCAATGCCTCAACATCTGAAGATACTGGCTTAAATACATCTGGAGATCGTGGTAGACCAACAAAACCATATGAAGCGTGTTCTGAAAATACGAAAAAACGTAAAAACATGGAATTGATGCAAGAGTACGGAATTGGGCGTGTGCATAATGCATACATACAAGGATTACGATCTATAGGTGAAAATGACGAATCCTCGATTGTAAGTATTTTGAGAAATACGGACAGACAAAAGAAGAATAACATTCTGAGAGGAATCTTCAATATTTTGAGAGGACTGGATGCTGCAGCTTCTTTAAGCAATGACGAAGCACTGAGTATATATATTGAAACAGATTTAACCAAAACTCAATATAGATACCTGAGGTACATGCTAAATGAAAAGGGACATTCTGTATTTCTGTCATACCAATCTTTGGGTGAAGTAAAGAAGAATTGCTGTCCACTTACATCAAGCATAACTGTTACGAACATCAGTGCTAAGGTGAACCTTCAGGATCTTTTGGATCATACTGCCTGCCGTATTATGAAGATACATACGATAACAGAAAATTTCAACAAACTTAAGCTGAACAGTAAGTGGGGTTGCGATGGATCTTCGGGGCAAAGCGAGTATAAACAAGTGTTACCTGAAGAAAGGGAACAAATATCGGATGCAAATTTGTTTATAGTTTCACTTGTACCACTGAGATTAGTTGACGAAGAAAGTAAAACAGTTATATGGCAAAATCCGACATGCTCTTCTGTTCGTTATTGCAGGCCTATTTCTCTGGAACTTGCAAAAGAAACTAAAGATAAAACCACATCTGTTGTGAATGAACTTGAGACCAAAATCAACGAATTAACTCCAACGCTTGCAGCACTAAAAGGGAATGTTGTGGAAGTAAAACATCAGTTGTTCCTGACAATGATAGACGGAAAAGTTGCTCAGGTTTTAACAGAGACATCATCGAGCGCTAAGTGCACTATTTGTGGAGCAACCCCTAAGCAAATGAATGACCTGATGAAAGTAACTGCGAGAGTTGAGAATGGAGATGCATTTAAATACGGACTCTCGACCTTACATGCGTGGATAAGATGTATGGAAATGATTCTGCATATTTCTTACAATCTTGCATTTAAAAATGGGCAGCCTCGACTCCTGAGAACAAAAAACTAAAAGAAGAAGAAAAAAAGATTTGTCCAAGCTCGATTCCGGGAAGACCTTGGTTTACACATTGATAAACCTCGTCAAGGATCAGGAAATAGTAATGATGGAAATACGGCAAGGAGGTTCTTCCAAAACTATGAGTGTTCTGCAGAAATTACGGGTGTCGATGAAGAGTTGATTAAGAGATTATACATAATACTGCAAACTATGTCATCTGGGTTTCCTGTAAATGCGATCAAATTTGGTGAATATGCGCTGGGAACTGCACGGTTATACGTGAACAACTATAACTGGTACTATATGCCGTCTTCAGTTCACAAAATTCTTATACATGGCGCGTAAATAATAGAGCATTTTGCCATTTGCCCATAGGGCAATTATCTGAAGATGCTCAGGAAGCTCGTAACAAAGACTATAATAAATATAGATTAAATCACGCCCGGAAGTGTTCGCGGTCAGCTACAATGGAAGACGTTTTTCACACCTTGCTGTATACATCGGATCCCTACATATCCAGTATAAATAGTGCAAATGTCCTATTAATTAACAAAAGAATTGTTGAATGAAGCGAAAGAACTTCTGGTGACAAGTGATACTGCTTGATTTTTTTGTTGCTAGGTAGTTGTAAGTTGCATTATCAATTAAGACACTTAATCTCTGCCTTTTTAACCTAATTACTACACTTTTTTTTATTATATTTTTTTTTATATATTTAACTTATTATAAATAAAATTTGAAAAAAAAAGAAAATTAAAAATATACCTATATCTACCTACTTAAATCAAGTTTATTATAATTATTAGTGAATACTTATCCTTTAATACTTAGTTATATGTACAAAAAAAAACAATAAAAATGTTATTTTAAATTTTTGTATGAAAAATTGTGAAATTTTATTTTCAACTCTATATTACTCAATAAATATAAGTTTTATAATAAAGGCATTTTGATTATATAAAGGCATTCATTATATAAGCGCATTCAAAATTACCTAAGCCAAATTTCAGCAATAAATCTCAATAAACAAAAAAGTTACAGATTTTTGAGATGGAAATGACCGTTTTGTCCCACTCCCGCCGCGCTGTCCGCGCTGCTCCAAGGTACCTCGTCGTTGCAACTGCTCACTGGGTCTCCACTAGTATTTCATCCACACCCATATAGTTTGTTTGTACTGTATGAAGAAAACGTTTGTGAAATAGGTTATACATTAAAGAGCTCGACTGTTTATTAAAAACTGTGGATGTCACTGTACCACATTATAACAAAAAGCGTTGCAGTCTTAACAGCCGCGTGTCCATGATAAATTGGAAAAGGAGTAATTGTGGGGAAAAACGGCTAATTACGCTTTGTGTAGGTTGCCGTATTTAATTTAAAATATTTTCGATATATATTATTCACAGTCTATGAAAAATGGTGTCTATTATATTTCCCAATTCCATCCAGTCATTAAAAATCCTTTTTTAACCGACTTCAAGATTTCAAAAGAGGAGGTTATAAATTCGGTTGTATGTTTTTTTTTTTTTTTGTTTGTTACTCCATAACTCCGTCATTTCTTAACCGATTTGAAAAATTCTTTTTTTGATTGTATGTATATATATCCAAGTTGGTCCCGTTTTTGTCAAAAGGCAGTTCTGATGATGGGATCCATGAGGAATTGAAGGAACTCCTCAAATCTTTAAGGCAAGCATATAGTGATTTTTGTGTTTTTATCAACAAATCAAGCATTTGCATCCAAAAATGTGACATTGGATGAAGTGGAACTGCTGATGATGATCAGAACAGAACTCTTCAACGACGAAAAGTTCACGTTTGGCGATTTGTCCTCCTAGCTGTATTTGTTAAGCAAGTTCTATTTTCACGATTAATTTTTGTCATGCTCGAGTTCTGATGATGGGATCCATGAGGAATTGAGGGAACTCCTCAAATCTCAAAGGCAAACATATAGTGATTTTTGTGTTTTTATCAACAAATCGAGCATTATCATACAAAAATGTGACATTTGATGAAGTCGAACTGCTGATGATGATCAGAACAGAACTCTTCAACGACGAAAAGTTCACGTTTGGCGATTTGTCCTTCTAGCGGTGTTTGTTAAGCAAGTTCTATTTTCACGATTGATTTTTGTCATGCTCGAGTTCTGATGATGGGATCCATTAGGAATCGAGGAAACTCCTCAAATGTGAAAGGCACACAAATAGTGATTTTAGTATTTTCATGAACTAATCAAGCATTTTCATTCATAAAAGTGACATTTGATGAAGTGGAACTGCTGATGATGATCAGAACGGAACTCTTCAACGACGCGTAGTTCACGTTTGGCGATTTGTTCTCTTCGTTTTGTTTGTCAAACAAGCAAGGTTTTTCCATGATTTCATGAGGAATTGAGTCTTCTACCATTATAAACATACTTATAGCCATTTTTGTATTTTATTGTATGGAATCTAAGAGTGCACCATCTAAGATTAATAATCTTTCACCGGACTCCCCCATTGAAGTCGGTTTTTTTTTCTAAAAAATTTTTTTACTTTGGTTTTACTCTACCAGTAACTGCCAAATATTATGGCAAATATTATTACAATAATCTATCTTATTTTCAATAATTCAAAATAACAAACGTTATTGTAAGTTTCTAGGGGTAATCTTCGAAATTATTTATCCCTTTTCGAAGATTTTGTCATCAGAATTATATTTTAATTTATATTTACATTACCAAGGGGCTTGCAATGGGTGGAGCGCGCCGCTTTAATAACCTAACGCTCTAAAACCCTGACTCTAGCTGTCAGTCGCGGGCCGCCACCGTCCGAGCATGTACGTACATGTCGTTTAGTGATTCGCTGCCGCGCGCCGCCGACTTGATCGCGACGAACCGCGCGTTACTAGGTTTCGAGATGAGGGGGGGATTGGTAATTTTTTAGCTATTATCTTAAATAATTTCTAAAATAATTATTTTAAAATTACAAAAAATATCTTTAAGATGTACACAATGAGCTCTTTCATTTTCAATGTAACACGATATATGTAGTTTGAAGGTACTTCCCCTACACGTAAAATGAGGATGCATTTTCTTTCTTGCAAAACCCACCATGTCGTTAAAAAACATATGAGATTTATTATTCTTGTGAAGTAACATGTACTTAATTAATATCGGTTCACTGTACTTAAGCGACATCTCGTGAGGTAGAACATTTTTTTGCATCATTGAAGTATTTTTGGCGTGACAACCCTAGGGCTACACGTGCCACGCGTGAATGAATACAAGTTATGCGATAGACAGAGATGCAGAGAGTAGGCACGTTTCTTATGCCTAAACGCCGTTTTTGTTAGGAAGTGAAATTTCTGTACTTGTACTATTCCTTATTCTGTGACATTACAGAATAAATCTTTACGAGACAATTTAGAAACGTGACACACTCGTTTCTTACTTTAAAGTCTTTTTTTATAATAAGTTTACAATCAATGAGTACAAATAGCACAGAATAAGTAATAGTACAACAAATAGTTCATAATGATGTCAGGTGATAACAAAGTGCTGTTTCAAAATATATATCACCTTCACTTCACTTTATTCCACGATTTTCACCGAAAGTTAATACCTAATTTTCACCAGAGATTTATTATTAAATACTAAAAGGTTTCAGAAAAGTCTTAAGATATTAAGATATCGAAAACGCCGCTGTGTACAATCGATTTTGGATTAAACTCAAACAACGTTACGGATCCATTTATGAAAAAATTGTATTATCCTTATACGTACAGGATTACGATTGAAAATCGTTTGTATTTCTAAGGGACCGAGTTTGAGGTATATTTTGTTATCGTAAAGGATATTTTGAGAGCAGTTTATGGCATAGATAAGTTGCTTGGTAAAAAAATGACGGACCTTTTCCTTCGGATTGAGTGATGGAAGAATATGATACGCTATATTGTTAACCTAAGGGATTTTGTGTTATGTTAAAATAATGTATCAATATAGTGAAACCACGTGGCCAATAGTTTGTTGAGTTAACGGTTAACAATGACCACTTGAATAAAACTGCAATTTTGTTGTACAATATATAGCATGAGTCTTCGACCAGTATATGTTGCCTACCTGACCTACCTACCTACATGACCTACGGCTCTGAAACGTGGACGCTCACTACGAGTATAGGCCTCATAAAGAGGCTCAAAGTCTCTTAAAGAGCGATGGAGAGAGCTATGCTGGGAGTATCTCTGCGTGATCGCATCAGAAATGAGGCCATCTACAGTAAAACCAAAGTAATCGATGTAGCCCTCCGAATTAACTGACAGTGGGCGGGGCACATAGCACGTAGAACCGGATGGCCGTTGGGGCAGAAAGGTTCTCGAGTGGCGACCACGTACCGGAAGGCGAAGCGTGGGTAAGCCTCCCACAAGGTAGACCGATGACCTGGTAAAGGTCGCAGGAGTCCGCTGGATACGGGTGGCGCAGGATCGGTCAATGTGGCACTCTTTGGGGGAGGCCTATGTCCGGCAGTGGACGTCCTTCGGCTGATGTGATGATGATGAGTAACGGCTAGTGAGCTATGCCACTGACAGACTGGCGGACGGACGGACGGATCCACTGTTGTGCCATCGTAAAACAAAGCGGATAATAGAATCAGTACTTTTGTCATTTGTTTTACCGTTATAATTTGTCACTCTGGCCCAACAGTGGCGTAAAATATGGCCATGAGTAAATAACATGAGTACACTCTATATCGAATTTTCTTACAGACTGACCTATCTGAGTGTATTTTCAATGTGATGCCTTGTTTCCTCTATGCATGGATGTACATATTAAACAGTTACCTTCATATCTTCCATTAACTCTCGTTGGCTACCCATTCCCTGTTGTCGGCAATTTTAAACATCCTTATAATACCAACTGTTTGTCTTTCGTGTATATTTAGGATGACCGAGCCTTTCCTGTTGAAGCGATGTTTTTGTTAAGGAAAATCCTTAAAGTATTTAAAATGCTACTTTAAAAAGGTGTTTTCTAATTTTCTAACCCATATTTTGGATTTCATGGTTTCGTGCTAAAACAAAGAACCTTTTAAAGGATATAATCTATCTCGTTCCCCTCTTTAAGGTTCCGTACGGAAAAGGTCCAGGGGGACCATAAGCGACTCTGACTAGCTCAGCTTTTGCCCGCGTAGAATTTCAGTATGGCGTTTCAGTGTGGGTAAGAAAATTGTGTGATTTCGGTGCGTCTCAGTTGCGCATTAGCATAGTGAGGCTAATTTGTATTCTAATATTTAATTTACTTAATATCTATAAACGAAATTAATATTATAAGGTGCTTCCAAATAAGAAGCCAATACTTTAATAGATGTTATCTTATATCAAAATAATTTACTTTAAATAGGAATTAAGAAAACTTTTTATATGATATTTTGTTTTTATTTTCCGAACAAACAAATTAAATTAACATTTTGCCCAAACATTATCATTTACTTGACAAGGTGGTTATCACTTTTTGTCACAAGTGAGCTACATACACATTGGATGTTAGTTGAAGTGGCCAGTTTTTAATAAACAGTAAAGAGGTTTCATACGATAGTCAAAGAAATCTTAATCATTGAATACTGATTATCTCATTAAAGGCTGTTATTACGTGGCAAAGATGTTTTCCTAATTTTCTCCAAAAACTAACATAAACTTTAAATTAGTTTTAAACTTAAGTCTACTTCTAAGGACAAGTACTATCAGCTCTGAAAGTATTAACATCTAATTTGGAAGCACACTATACAGGGTGATTCGGGAGACGTGAGCAAGATCAACACTACGGATTCAGTAGGTCATAAGCTACTACTTCGTGCCACTATTAGTCAAATTAACGTTCATTTATGTTTGGTGTTGAAAACAAAATGTTTTTAATTATTTAAGAAATTCATGGTCACTCTGCAATCAGAATACTTCAGTCAAGTCATACGTGTGAAATTGAATGTCATCGGAGTCCGATTACTTTTGAAATATCGTCCCTCACTCAATGTGACAATTTACTTTTTTCGTAATCAAAGTGCTGTCAAAACAGTTAGAGGTTTAATATTTATAAACAAGTTGTTGTAGGGTGACCATGATTGTAGAGAATTAAACATTAAGTTAACAAAAATTAAAATACAGGAAAAATATATGGGTGTTTCACTTAAATATAATGGTGAACGATTCATTACCAGTCACTATGTATGTAGTGTTGGTCCTGCTCACGTCTCCTGAATCACCCTATATAGTAATCGACCACGTTTCAGTGCCATATCTCATCACTGGCAACACTGGTCAAAGATTCTCGACTTGAGCCACTGCGGAATTTTGGACGAAAAGAGGTGCCGTAGCTTTCTGAACGCTGCCCAGCCGAGTCGGATTCGACGATTAACCTCTTACTCAAAGTTGGACCTACCTAACTGGACAGTCTGTCCTAGGTATATATAATCGGCTACAACTTCGCGTGTACAATGTCCGATTGTAACGCGAGTTTGGCATAAAGAAGAGTGTAATGGGAGTTCGTGTTACATGGGCATTGAACATGATCTTCGTCTTGTCCATGTTCATCTTTAGACCAATTCACCCGGAGACTGTACTGAGGTCTTCGAGGATTGTACTTAAATCCTCCAATTCCTTCATGGTGTCAGCCAAAACTACGATATCGTCGGCAAACAAGAGGTGAGTGATGTACTCACCGTTTATGTTGATGCCTAGTCTTCTCTAGTATACAACTTAATCACGCCGGCAAAATGGTAGAATATTCCTGAAAACATTTTTTTAAGGTTCCCTATTTAGGTACGAGTACTTATTCAGTCATAAGTACTTCACAATATATAAATAAGATCAGTGAGACGAGCGTCTTCAAAGTTCTTTACGCTCGTTTTGACACGAGAACGCCATTCTGGCCGCAAACCAGCATACTCCTCCCATTTGTCAGGTGGTATACCGCAGGCAGTGAGGTGGCTCTTAAGGACGTCCTTGTAACGTAGGTGCTGCCCACGAAACGTCAGATACGTAAATCCCGGCCGAAACCCTCCTATAATATATCTGGTCAGCTTTACTGCCCCACCTGCGATAGAATTTTTAAAAGCAAGTTCGGCTTTGCAAGCCACATCCGCGCTCGGTCGCCGTTGCCGGTCACGGCATGGATAGCTATATATATATATATATATATATATATATATATATATATATATATATATAATGTATAAAAATATTCGCCATTATTCGTGTGGTGAGCACGAATTTTCGTTCAGGAACAGTCTTGGATGTTTTCTATGTCTTTAAGTATTTATTTATCTATATACTCGTAAGTATGTATATTGCCGTCTAGTAGCTATGGCTGTGGTATGGTACTATGGTACAAGCTTAGCTTAGCTTGGTACTACGTCAGTTTGTGTAAGATTGTCCCCTAGTAAAAAAACATGTATCAAAATTCACGTTACGTGGTTTAATAAAGTTACGTAGGTAATAATAGAATTCAACAAAATTATCGATCAGGTAATTGTGAGAAATGGCACAATTTTAACAGCCGCTTCAATAGACAACTCTATCCAGCTCATGTGGTTGCTACTCCGTCATAGTACATTAGACCCCATAGTGTACAGAATAAGATTCACGTTCCAAGCCGATGAAAAATTCAGTTGTGAAGTTTAGGAAGGAAGAAAGTAAAAGGGATACTAGTAATGGGTTTCTCAGAATACCAGTAGCGTGCTAAGGAAGAGGTGCGCTCAGCGATTATGTATTTGTTATTCGATTTGTAAATCAATGCCGTAAGCTGACGTAATTATGAAAAGCAGGTCATTCCCAGTACGTGTTCCTATATTACCTTGGAATATCTAACTATCTCGATTTATGAAAGGTTTTCAACACTCGTGTTTTAATGGAGTATTATGGCTTTATCCTCCGATTAATATAAATTTACATCTCAGGACAAGGCATATGTATGAAGGCGGCGCATTCCTAAACTACCGGAATGTTCAATTTTTTTCGGTAAATGGATTTTAACTAGCAATATTAAAATCGTTTTCTAAAGTAACAAAGTACCTTTACTTGTCTTAATATGATATAGAAAAACATCATTACTTTTTTTATATCAGTTAACATGAATATTTGTACAGAGATTATTTAAAGATTTAAGTAATAAAAAACATATAGGAACATCTCACTTTGCCTATGCATTTAACTATCCTTCGCTAGCTTGGCTTCTAAAAGTGCCAAACAACTTATTTTGAAGCCTTGCATCAATTAACTATTTTACACCACACCTTGCCAAAAAGCGCGTTTCCGCACGCTGCGCGTATGGAAAAACTCAGTTTTTGGCCAGGTGGTGACGTAAAATTGTGTACAAAACACGGGTCGTAAAAAAGAAAGCCCTCTCTCGCATATTTATGACCCTCGTCTGCGGTTCGGGCCTCAAACATCTGCGGAATCGGCCTTTCTTTATTTTACAACCCTTGTATCGTAAATAGCTATTCTCAATGTGCTGGAAATTTCTTATGACCCTCGTCTGCGGCTCGGGCCTCAAACATCTGCGGAATCGGCCTTTCTTTATTTTACAACCCTTGTATCGTAAATAGCTATTCTCAATGTGCTGGAAATTTCTTATGAAACAAGTAAGTTTTGAACCCTCGGCTCCCCTCATTTCCAACTCGAGTGTAATTATGAACACAATACACTTATTTTACAATGTGCTATTGTAAAAAACTTGTGCATATTTATGTAAATTTATCCTTTCCTGAAATGGAACTCATAACGATCAATTTTATTAACGAGAACAATAATACCTAGCTTACTTATTACGAGTATCACACGAAATGACTAATAAGCTAGTAGCGAATAGTGTAGGAAATCTAAAAATACGCTTTCTTACTACTGTACCCTACATTCATAATGTTTTTATTTCCAGTGTCGCTTGTAGGAAAAACAAAAAGGCGTCTACGCTTTCTCCATTTGGCAAAATAACTATATTTTCGCAAATGTACGCGAGAAGGAAGGACGCAATATAATTGAGGAAGATATATATTCGTTCCTTACAGTATGTTGTTTGTTCTGGCCACTTAGATGGTAAACTGGTGTAGGGAATGGATATAATTTAATTTGTCTTACCATGACAAGAGTTACCGTTTTAATCGGAGAACTTGTAATGTAAACTGTCTGTGAAGTCTGAATAACGGCCACGAAGCTGTTATTTTTAAAGATGGTTAATGGCATTATACTCCTGTATCATAAGAAGTACGAAGTCGCAAACAGTAACAAGTACTTATAAAACACCTTTTTATACTTTAAAATTGTTCCTATTAAAATTAAAGCACAGAATCTATGCATATAATAAAGCTGAAGAGGGTCGAAAGTCTGTACATGGAAGATATTCGAAAAACAGTTGGCTGGGGATACTTAGAATCGATAACAGAACACGTTCCAACAGTTTTTAGAATTTTTGTCTGTTTATCTGTTTGTCTGTTTATATGAACGCGCATCACGTGAAAACGGCTGAACGGATTTTGATGAAAACTTTACTAATCTGTCGAGTAAATACCCGGTCAAGTTTTAGGCAATAAAAATTGTGCAGATTTGGGTTAGAAGGGGGTAAAAGGAGGGGTTGAATTTTGTAAGGGAACTCCTACAATCCATGAATTACAGGTATGAAAATTGGTAAGAATATACTTGACGACAAAGGAAAAATACCCTCATTCAAAATTTGTGAAATCTTAAGATAGAAATTGAAAAAAAAAAAAAAGTAAACGCAAGTGCTGCGCCGCGGCGCTGCCCAGTGTGCGCGCCAGCCACCACGGTCTCTTCAAATTTTAAACACTATTATGATTTATTCTATTAATTAACTGTGACTCATAACCCAAATTTCAGTCCCGTTTTCTAGATTCAAAAACTACATAGGTATATAACTTTGTAACCTCAATAATATTATAAATGTGCAAGTTTAGATGTTTGTTACTCAATCACGCAAAAACGGCTGAACAGATCAAGGTGTTTTTTTTGTATACTAAACAGTATATAATCTGGATTCACTTATAGTATTATATACTTTTTGTCCCGATAATCACCCTCAAAGGGATGAAATCGGGAGTGCAAATATGGTCTATGAAACTGGTGTTTTAAATCCTCATACGCCATTCTAAGCTTTAAGTTTCAGCCAATTGGGAGTATAACGGCGTGTCAATAAATTTAACTTAAGCCATAGCAGAGTTTGCCGTATTGCAAACAAGCTGACGTTTCGATATGTCAAAGCCGAAATATCATAATTCCTTCTGATTGATGACGCTATTTTTGAGCATAACCTTTTAGCAATTAGGACTACTATTGCGTGTAAATCAAAATAAAGTTGCGATACTTTGGAATTGTTTGTCTTCATATGCTTAAATACAAAAACAGCTGCTTCAATGCAGTCTTTGTATCGTTGGTGTACAATTTAATTTTGTCGTGTATTATTTTTTACGTAATTGGTGACCCTTTACACTATAATAATTGTTTGATATAAGAGATCACTTGGGCTGGGCAGCCCAATCGTCAACATTGACGGTTGAAGCACCTTAGATCTATGCACAAAGTACAATATATATATATTATAAAGGTAAAGGAGAGATTTGCATTAATAAAAATAAAATGAAGCAAGAAAACCGTTTTATTTCAAAACAAACTACTTGATAGTGTTTAAACATAAGCCAAAACACACTTAATTGATTGTCGAAGATCACAAAATTAACTAACGCGACGATTGCTTATTTTTAATCACTTAAATAGGCAAAAGATATGGCTCACATGACCTTTCGACAGAAAAAGATTCTGGGGACGTCCGCTCGCCACCAACGCCACGAAGTCAATGCCGAGGGGCGATGGCTGTGCGCTTAGCGCGACCGGTTCTATAGCTACCTAGCTACGTATAGGAACGTCGATAGTGGGGGTTAATAATGGCGAAAAACTAGTTCTCCTTATACGGCTTCTCCTGACTAGGTGTCGTCCTCGACATATGCTCTTCAAGTGGTGTCACTGTGATCCGCTGAGCTCGACGTAGCTGCCCTTACGCCCTGAGATGAACTCTCTGGTGACATGGGTGGACCGGCAGCTGTAGTAGAGGGCGTTGACTGTGTAGCCTCATCATCTTCGAAGTCTTCATCTGAAAACAACGCCGGATTAGAAATAGTTCGACCGTCCTATCCATAAAACACTCCAGCTATCAAAACTTGCACTCATTCATCATTCAATTAATTCACTCATCAACCTTATCAAGTCCCACACACGTTCATCATTCTAAAAGTAAACAGAGACGTCTCTTTTTAAAATATCGAACCCAGCTGATGATTTGGTGCCAAGAGAAACTCCGCCAGGAGAAACTGCTGGTGTCCCTGGCCGTCGAGTGTTCAGCCTCGACCTGAAACATGCTTGGCGCAGACCGTATTCGTACGCCAAGCAGCTTGACACGTAGATCGTATTCATACGTGCAAACTCGCTCGACATGCAGACCGTATTCATACATGTGAGCTCCCATTACGCTGACCGTATTCGAACGTGTGGGCCGTTCAACGCTTGACGCAGACCGTATTCATACGTCAAGCTACTTGTTACGCAGACCGTATTCGTACGTGCAAGTCAACCCAGCACGCAGACCGTATTCGTACGTGCGGGGCAATTGTAACGTCATATCTGACCTAGTGCAGACTAGTTATGCCTCTATGATCAGCTGACCTACAAAGCCGGTATCTGTACGTGTAGATTGCACGTGCGCAGTCCGTGTCACGTGTGACTCGTTCTCCACTTGAAGTTGGTGAAGTTAATCAGCTTGCCAACAGGCGTGCTGCCTAGTGTCAAGAGCCCAAAGATTAACATGTCATAGAGAAATTACTTACGTTCGAAAAAGGCAGCACACGTATCGGGACACCACTCGCCTCGCCACGGCACCATATGTTGAGCCGCAGCCTGCGTGGTCTTGCCATAACCACCGCTAAGCAAGCGAAGTGTGTAGCGTGCGCTCGGTAGTACCTCGACCACCTGGTAAGGGCCACGCATTCCGGAATCAAGCTTTCCTGTCGACTGAGAAAACTTTATGACAAACACTAAGTCGTTGAGGTTGAATTGGCGAGGTAGATGACGTTGCTGGTTTACTTGCTCGTCTTGCTTCGTTTGATTCCTTTTCAACAGATGTCGAGCCCTGCTTCTGGTAATTTCACGTAGAGCCTCTCTGTTGGGAGAGCCGCCTTCAATTGCCACGTCACGCACCAAGGCGCGAATGGCGGGCGTAGTTGCTTCTGTACCTATTAGGAGGTTTAACGGAGAAGCTTGCGTTGTTTTCTGTTTGGTAATATTTAGTACCAGCTGTAGTTTCCACAGCGTATCTGACCAGGAGACATTTTTGTAATTTGCTTGTATGCGTAACATGTTAAGGACAGTTCGCATATAGCGTTCGGCTTGGCCGTTAGCGCGATGCATCTCCGGTGTAATATAGTGGAGGTTACAACCGAGTTCTTTTACCCATGTTACAAAATCGTTAGACTCAAACATACGACCTTTGTCTGTAACCATAAGCTTAGGCACTCCAAATATAGAAATAGCTTGGGTCACAACGCGTTTGAGTTCAGCAGCGTCTTGTTTGTAAATGGGGTACAAAAGAGTGAACTTTGTGAACGAGTCTACCATAAGGAGAATGAATTTGTAGCCGTCCGATACTGGCAAGGGACCTAAGGCATCGGCGTGAACGGTATGAAACGGAGTGTCAGGTTTCTCCCAAGAAGTGATATTCTGTAAAGGAGCACGGGGGACTCGTTTTTGAGAAATACATACGAGGCAATGAGCCACATATTTACTGACAAATTGCTTAAGACCTGGGAACCAGAAGTGCCTTAAGATAAGATCTACAGTTTTGTCTGTACCAATGTGCTCATGCTCATCATGAAAGACTCTCAACAGACTGAGTCGATGACCCTTGGGTATGTAGCAAAGCAAACGTGGTTGCCCGCCTACTGGAACGTACTTGTAATACAAGATGTCGTTTTGGACTGAGTATCGATTGGCATCTAGATTACCATCTTGAAGGTTTTGCAAAAGGTCTTGTGTTTCGTTATCGGCTAACTGTGCTATTTGGGCCCAATTACGTGGTTTATTAATATGGCTGACATGAGCTACGGGATTTCGACTAAGGTAATCTGCATGCGACATCATAACCCCTTTGCGATATTCGATTGAGAAATCAAAATCTTGAAGGTAAACCCACCATCGGGCGACACGAGGCAACAAGTCCTTTTTACGTTCAGTAGATTTTAGGGCATTGCAGTCTGTGACAACGACAAATGTCGAGCCAACAAGATAGTGTCGGAAATTCTGGAGAGCTTTAACGACAGCGAGAGTTTCAAGCTCGTAAGAATGATATTTACTTTCAGCTGCATGAGTCGACCTACTGAAATACGCTACAACGTGTTTTTTTGCGTCCGGGTGAATTTGTAAAAGAATAGCCCCATAACCGATGCTGCTCGCATCTGTATGAACTTGAGTGAGAAGTTCTCGGTTAAAAATTGCGAGCACCGGTTCGCTAGTAAGCTGTTTGATGAGATCTTGGCGGATAGCCTCACACTCTGGAGTCCAATTAAATTTGACATTTTTACGGGTTAAATGAGCAATGGGAGCAGTTTTGGATGCGTAATCTTTTATATAGCGCCTAAAATACACCGCCAAACCGAGTAACTGTCTGACCTGTTTAACGTTCTCTGGGGGCGTTGTGTTAGCTAAGGCTTCAACTTTTCTTGGGCTCGGCCTAACCTGGCCTTGGGATATTACTCTGCCCAAATATTCTACTTCAGTCACGAGAAAAGAACATTTGCGTAAGTTAACTGAAAAGCCGGCAGCTGTAAGGGTTTTTAGAACCTTATCTAACAATACAATCCCCTCACGTACCGAAATACTCAAAAGGAGTACGTCATCGACGTAAACTAGAACGTTCCCCTCATTTATATGATTGCGCAAGGTATCGTTAATTATACGCTGGTATACAATAGGCGAGTTAGCCAAACCATAAGGCATCTTGACGTATTCAAAATGATCTTCTGGCGTTACAAAACCAGTAAGGTGTATACATTCCTCTTTAAGAGGGATTTGATGAAACCCAGTCGCCATGTCAAGATTAGAGAAAAACTTACAACTGCCTAACCTGTCAATGTGGTCGTCAATGAGTGGGAGAGGATATCGATCCTTAACTGTGATGCGATTAAGTGCTCTGTAGTCTACGCAAAGTCTATCGGAGCCATCACGCTTCTTTACAAGTAATATTGGGCTTGCGAATTCAGACTTAGAGCGCCTAATAACAACTTTTTCTAACAGTTCATTAGTAATTTCCCGGACCTTCAGTTTCTCATGGTATGAAAGTTTGTATGGTCGATATACCACTGGAGTTGACTTGGTAAGCTTTATTTCCATCTCGCCCGTTCGAACGGTAGTTGCGGCAGTACCCGAAATCAGAAATTTGGAAAACTTGTTAATAACGGTCATAAGGCTTTCCAAGTCCTCGCCCTGAAGGGGGGTATTTATTTTCGATTCATTGTCTAATTTGATTGACACGAAAACAACTGGTATCAGCGTGGGTAAGATATTGTTTGTCTTTGGTCCGTACGTAAGTTATGCCGTCGCGATTTAGTACATCAGTGCCTATTATAACGGGTGCGTTCATATATTGCGAAGGCACGACTAATAAATCGACCTCAACTGATATGTTTCTAAATTCAACAGTTAATGTGACATAGGACGTAGAAACTATTTCTTTGTCACTAATTCCTTTCAACACACAATGTCTTGGCTTCGGCTGGCAAGTTATGTACCTAAGAACATCTGAGGAAATCAGGGACGCATCAAGGGCACCGCTATCAATGAGTACATCGACTGGTACTCCATTTATAACTGCGGTAGTTACGTCGTTACTTTGACAGGAATTGGACTGGCGAGAACAGAAATTAATATTACGCTGGTTTCTCTGTTCTGACCGTGCCTTCTCAAAGCATTTGTCCTCGATGTGTCCCTGTTTCTTACAAAACGTGCACGAATTACTACTCGTAGGATCAGGTTGCGTGTCGGAAGTACCATTAGAAGGTTTTTGACGTTTACAGTCGCGACTGATATGTCCTCGTTGGTTACAATTAAAACATTTCAAACCTATACCGACATTCGTTTTTGTTTGGGGTCGTTTTTTGTTGTTAACTACGTTGTCTCGTCTTGGTTATTTAGTCTTAGTATAAATCGATAGAAATGAAACAATGTTATCGGGACTGAGGTTTGCATTAGCTGCAGCTGCACGCACTTGAGGACTATCTATTCCGCGAATAACAATTAAAGTCCTCAATTCATCGCTCAAGCCTTGAACAATCTTTAAACGTAGTAGTGTACGTCGGGCATATTCAGCAAAAGTCGAATATTTATCAGACGTGGCGTTCATGGAGTCAAATAGAATATTCGCGTAGTCTAGCTTATTAGGACAAAGAGACTTGAACTCTCGTTTAAAATTTGACCACGTTCTATCATTGGTAACCCATTCGCTTAGCCAAACTTTAGCATCACCTTTTAAACATGACGCTACCCGCGATAAGCACTCGTGATCGTTCCAATTATTGGCGGTTCTGGCGCGATCCACTTCTTCGCACCATGCTTCGATGTTATGTAATGAGGGGTCAAAATTTGACACGTAATAATGTTGTGACCTCACAGGTTGCACCGATTGGATAGCTTGCATCAAAGCATGTGCGAGAGTGGAGGCCTCAGAAGGATGTTCACGAGATTCCAAAGAATCCTGACGACGTGGAATGTTCAAGATGTCTGGTATGGGCGGTGTTCCAACCGTAGGTAGGCGTTCCGCGAGCTCCGGCGTCTCCCTATTGCGCGATATACCCCGTGAAATACGACGCGGTTCACCACGTAAATTGCTTCGCGAGCGGTCGCGCCGAAGGGTTCGTGAAACATTATGCAAATGGCTGCGTCTAGCCCTGCTATTAGAGCGAAGTGTAGTACTACTACGCGAGCGACGTCTATTCCTAACACGCGAACGACGCCTAACCCTACTTCGTGGGAGACGTTCTTCGGTCCTCCACGAATCGTTTCCGTCTGGAGCACGCGAGCCATTCCGTGTATGACGCCGTCCATCACTCGAGCTACGTCGCGACCCGCCACCGCTGGAATCACTAGATGCACTTCGCAAAACCCGCCTATTCCGATAACCATGCCGGTTACGAATGCGCGACCTATCTCGAGTGCGTGGTCGTCCACGGCTACGTGTTCTACTATGAACCATTATAAAATTCACTCACAATGTAACTTTACACAAATGAAGAGTAAATCAGTAGCAAGCAATCAACAAAAGAAGCAATCAATCGATGTTATTCAAAAACGTAACACGTAACGGTTTTCTTAATTCAACACTTAGCTAAAACATTTATATGTGAGCTAATGAGTTCTTTATCGCGCTTCTGATATAAAGGTAAAGGAGAGATTTGCATTAATAAAAATAAATTGAAGCAAGAAAACCGTTTTATTTCAAAACAAACTACTTGATAGTCCAGGGATTCACGGGCAAGTCTACAAGTTATATAAAGGATTCGAGGCATTTCATTGGCCTGCTACAGGATATCCGGATATGTGAGGACGAACTTATGGTGAGTTTTGACGTGGCGTCTCTTTTCACGAATGTACCGGTAGAGGAAACAATTAAAATTATTTCAAACCTCGTGATGGATACTGATTTACCTACCGTGTATATGAGTGCGATTGAGTTCTGTCTGAAGAGCGGGTATTTGTTGTGGCGTGGGGACTATTATCTTCAAGTGGATGGAGTGGCCATGGGTTCACCTATAGCTCCCGTTACAGCCAATATCTTTATGGAGTGGTTTGAAGAACAAGCTTTGAATAGCGCACGAGTTACGCCTAGATATTGGTGGCGGTATGTCGATGACGTATTTGCTATTGTCCCGAAAGATGGCCTTTTGGAGTTTACGGAGCACCTGAATGGTGTACACCCTAAGGTCAAGTTCACGGTGGAGAAGGAGAGTGAAGGAAGATTGCCGTTCTTGGATGTTCTGGTTATGCGTAGACCTTGTGGGCAGCTACTTACCACAGTGTATCGTAAGCCAACACACACTGATCGGTACCTTAGGGCGGATTCACACCATCACCCAGGTCATTTATCTTCTGTACCGAGAACATTGATCGGGCGTGCCTTAAGTTTGTGTGACCCGCAGTTCGTAGATAGGGAACTTAGTCACGTAAAACGGGTGCTAGAGTGCAATGGGTACAACTGGAGGCAATGCAATAGGGTTGCGAACGTATCTCCTCGGCTCCAGCCGACCACGGTGGAAAGGCTTCCCTTATACTTGCCTTACCTGAAGGGTGTGACGGATAAAATCGGACACTTGTTACGCCGAAAATATTGCATCAAGACGATTTTCCGCCCACATATTCAGCTCAGGCAGCTGATGCGTTCAGCGAAGGATAGGGAGCCCTTGAACACCCCTGGTGTTTACATGATTCCATGCTCCTGTGGCAAGAATTACATAGGAGAGACAGGCCGGAACATTTCCACTAGATTGTCTGAACACATACGCAGTATAAAAAAACGTGATGCTCGGGGATTTGCAGTTGCGGAGCATTCACTGGATTCGGGCCCATCACATTATATTCGGTTCGATAAGGTAACCGTATTAGCGAGGGAAAAGTTTTTTGTACCACGCAAAGTGCGGGAGGCTATCGAAATTGGTCGTTTTCCAAATTTTAATCGGGATTGTGGATGGGTTGTACCACCCAGCTGGAAAACAGTGTTGAATACTACGTCTGTGAAGAGTGTGGACGAGACTTTAGCATGTGACGTTGTGAGTGTTGTGTGTAGTTCGGCATTGAACAATTGTGAAGAAAACGAGGGTAGATTCTCGCCGCCGTCGCCTCCACCCGCGCCGAGCAACCGAGCGGACAGGGCACGGGCACGCAGTGCTAAGAAAACCGCCGCCGCGATAGGTGCTCATGATTAAGGACCGCGAACCGGTCTGAAACATGTCGAGCGATATTCGACCTTTAAGACGTGAGTGACCCGTTTCATTATATTTAATATGTCTCAAACTCACGGGAGTTTTCTATATAAAATTACTTGATAGTGTTTAAACATAAGCCAAAACACACTTGATTGATTGTCGATGATCACAAAATTAACTAACGCGACGATTGCTTATTTTTAATCACTTAAATAGGCAAAAGATATGGCTCACATGACCTTTCGACAGAAAAAGATTCTGGGGACGTCCGCTCGCCACCAACGCCACGAAGTCAATGCCGAGGGGCGATGGCTGTGCGCTTAGCGCGACCGGTTCTATAGCTACCTAGCTACGTATAGGAACGTCGATAGTGGGGGTTAATAATGGCGAAAAACTAGTTCTCCTTATAATATATATATATATACTGCGATAGAGATACCAGTCAAATACTCCACATAGATCGAAGCGCCGTTGTGTATTTAGTATGAACTAACCGCTCGACCGCTGCATCCCTGACACTTCAATATGCAAGTGTCTCGGCCTTTAGCCTCACGTGGATTGCCGCTCTGCTTCGGGCCTTCGGCCCTCAGCCTAACATGAGGGGCCCGCTCTGTAGGCTACCTTACCACTCTGTGTGAATGATCGGCATGAGGATCCCACTCTATGTGAATGATCAGCCTTTAGACTCGCATGCCTTGCCCCTCTGCATCAGGCCTTCGGCCCTATATAAGAAACCCGCTCTGTTGGGACTCTCGGCCTTCGGCCTCGCGTGCATTGCCACTCTGCTTCAGGCCTTCGGCCCTACATAAGGAGCCCGCTCTGTTGGGATGCTCGGCCTTCGGCCTCGCGTACGTGTCACACGGCTCCGGGCCTTCATCCCTCAGCCTTATATAAGGATCCCGCTCTATTTGAATGCTCAGCCTTCTGCCTCGCATGCCTTGCCACTCCATTTCGGCCCGTTAGTCATCAACTTTACATGAAGAATCTACTCTGTTGGGAAGCTCGGCCTTCGGCCTCGCGTGTCTCGCCTCCCTGTTTCAAGTCTTCGGCCCTCAACCTTACATAAGAAGCCCGCTCTGTGTGAATACTCGGCCTTCCGCCTTGCATGTTTTGCCACTTCCGGCTTTTGGCCATCATACATACATGAAGAACCCGCTCTGTTGGGACGTTTTACGGATGAACTGCGTAGCGAGACTTTTATCATTGTACATGTAATATTTACGGGCTTTATTCGTCTAGAATCGGTACATTTGATATTCTGAAATAAGCTTAATCATTCGTTTTGAAAGCACGAGCACGTAGCACCAACTCCCGTTACAATCGGACACTTTTACTTGAAGTTGTAGATGATTATATATTATACCTAGGACAGACTGTCCAGTTAGGTAGGTCCAACTTCGAGAAAAGGGTTAATCGTCGAATCCAACTCGGCTGGGCAGCGTTCGGGAAGCTACGGCACATCTTTTCGTCCAATATTCCGCGGTGTCTCAAGACGAGGGTCTTTGACCAGTGTGTGTTGCCAGTGATGACATATGGCACTGAAGCGTGGTCGCTTACTATGGGCCTTATAAGAAGGCTCAAAGTCAATCAAAGAGCAATGGAGATGGCTATGCTGGGAGTATCTTTGCGTGATCGTACGAGAAATGAGGCCATCCGCAGTTGAACCAAAGTAACCGACATAGCCCTCCGAACCGCTAAACTTAAGTGGCTGTGGGCGGGGCATATTGCACCGTTGGCCGTTGGGGAGGAAAGGTTCTCGAGTGGCGACTACGTACCGGAAGGCGCAGCGTGGGTAGGCCTGCCACGATGACCCAAAATGCGGATGGCAAAGGAACGATCATTGTGTCACTCTTTAGGGGAGGCTTATGTCCAGCAGTGGACGTGTTTAGGCTGATAAGATAATGATGATGATTCGTTTTGAAAGAAGGATTCCTATTAAAATTTGCCGTGCGCGGTAAAAAGCATGTCATATTTAATGTAATCTTTATTAAGGGGGTGTAAAGAAGAGTGAAAGTTGTATGGGAAAACAAATAATTCTGAAGTGAGGATGACTTCTACGCAGACGAAGTCGCGGGCAAAAGCTAGTAGTATAATAGTATTACATACAGAACGGACACGAACCGCCCCGCCCCGCGCTAAGGTCAATTACCTCGTCCCTGTGCGTCACCTTGGTGACCGCCTGGTAACCGCTCATTCCGATGCGCAACGCAGTTATGATTACACGTAATGGGGTATAGTTGGGCGTTGTTTGGGTGCCTATCATCAGTTAAAGACAAGGGAAGAAGGTTTTGTCGCTTTCAAAAAGATTACAATAGGTAAGTTTAAAATTTGACAAAACCTGGCATATTATTAATAGCGTAAGAAATGTATAAGAAGATTAGTATATACCTTATTAATTACGAAACGAAAAGCGTAATCTAACTAAAACAATTAAGTATAAAATTTAGCCAGATATTTCAGGTTCGAGTGGGATTAAGTTTTACTATACCTAATGACATGTACGTCGTCGTACGCGCTCGCGTACGAAATACCCCGCGGTTGAATTTTAAAAGTATCAAGGTCATAAAACCCTGTGAACTAAGTGCTTTTATAGGTTCAATTTGTGCTAACCAGACTCTGAGCACATTTGATTTCTTACTAAAATAAATATTAACTTACATACTCGTAATAGCATTTTGGTAATTTTTGACACAATCTTTTTGATTTTGTCATTTTCAACAGTTCCTGGTTTTTTTTTTTTAATATCCGGTCCAAACTATGGATTGCGGCTTCTGGTCGGCCAGATTTGGCAAAAAAATTATATAGGTAAACTCTATATAGGAGTTACCATATTTGTGATTTACATTTTAAAAATACATATTGGCTAAAAATAAATCTAAACTTATACACAAGGCGTTGTAACATATTGAAGTTTTTTAGCATCCCTGTAGGCATATTTATATATCTCATATGCCTATATTAAAACTTTACTGTATAATACAACTCCAGTTTTGAATTCACAACACGTTTATCGGCTTGGCCAACCCTAGGCACCCAACGCACACATAGACGCGTGTACCGACAGCGCGCGCACAGATACATAGGTACCAGCACCGCTTACTTTCTTCGGCGTGACAGAGGTGTGTTTAGAGGTTATCGAGACCATTTCTCATTTATACCTTACTTCCTTATAGGTATGAAAAACCTACTAAAGATTTTGACCTATTTACGATTTGTGACAAGTAAACCCAATAATGAACTTTACAGTACATATGGTGCTACTTTGCCGCACGAGTGCGGTAATCAGCAGCTTACGTGCATATGTCGAAATTTTAAAGAGCCATATGTACTGTAAAACGTTGTACGATACACGTGCGAATAGGTAATTCGCAACTCGTGTCGATTTAAAACAGAGCGAACGACGACGCGACGACGAACGAATTTGCGAATTTCCTGTTCTCTGCACTTGTATCGTAATGTACTATTTATATATTAACTTAACGTACAACGTACAATCTATAATTATTATTCAGGTGTTCCATGTCACAATCACAGATTGAAATTACAATAAACAATTATAATCTTATTTAGGCTAGATTTGACTTTGCGTAAACTCTAAACTGAACGATAGCAATTCTTATTATCTGATACGTAAATAAACCGAACAGAGAAACGACTGTCAACAACGCGCTGAAACAATTACTACCGAAGTGCAGTGCGTCTGTGTGAGTGAGCACTGGGTGGCATGACATTTTTATTAATCGTGGATACACATATAGGCGTCTACTGTCCATCAGAGAGAAGTAGATTCACGCTAACCCCCCGTGCTGTAGGTATTTAATTCCCTAGCATTTAAACTTAAGGTTTATAGTACCAATAAACGGGCAAAGAAGACCCATACTAACGATAGTTATAATCCGTGTTTGGTTTTCACTCTACCTCGATCCCTGATATCACTTCTGAGCTAGTTTGGAAACCCTCGTAAGGCCATAACAGTCTGAGGGACACCTGTGTCTAAAACCCACACATCACCATATGACGATTTTACTTATTATTAATTATCTAAATATGCCTCCTTGTAACATTTGCAAATTCTTTAGAAGTTGGTTCTCTATCCCGTTTCTATATTCGTGTCGTACTATTCCAAATTAAATGTTACTATTATTGCTCCCCATGTAGACTATTTAACTAGGGTTAGTCCACATACGAGTAGAACACAAAACCTTATGAATTGTGCCATTTAAGTCTAATTCGCAATGACACCTAATACTGTCGGTAGAACGCGTGACCTGTCAGGAATAGAAAGTGGACCGCTTTATGCCATATATTGGTATTTCACGATTAATAAAAATGTCAGGACCGTCGGATGGGTAATTTCACTTAAAAATGTACCTACCAATTACTTTTTCTCAGAATGCGGGAATTTTCGATGTATGCTGCTCAGAATCACGTTTGAAAACTTATTATTTGTTAGATTTTCTACATATTTAAACACATTGTTTCAATAATAAGTTTGCAAACGTGATGCTGAGCAGCTACGACGAAAATTCCCGTATTATTATGTATGTATGTATTTGGCCGGTCAGGGCATTTATGTGCATCTAGCACGGATTTTGTTCTTGGGTCTTGGATGTCTCTATGTATGAAAGTATGTACATATCTATAAAAGTATGTACCTATATCGTCGTCTAGTCCCCGTAGTACAAGGTTTGATTAGTTTGGGACTAGGTGGTTTTGTGTAAGATTGTCCCCCAATATTTATTTATATTATTTATTTATTATTCTGAGAAAAAGTAATTAGTAATTGGTCTGAAACTTTATGAAAGAAGTTTATAAGAAACATCTATACTAATATTATAAAGCTGAAGAGTTTGTTTGAACGCACTAATCTCAGGAACAACAAGTTCGAATTGAAAAATTCTTTTTGTGTTAAATAGTCCATTTATCGAGGAAGGCTTTAGGCTATATAACATCACGCTGCGACCAATAGTAGCGAAGACGCAGACGAAGTCGCGGGCAACAGCTAGTAGTTTATATAAGTATCTATACATATAGTAAAGCTGAAGAGGGTCGAAAGTCTGTACATGGAAGATATTCGAAAAAAAGTTGGCTGGGGATACTTAGAATCGATAACAGAAGACGTTCCAAAAGTTTTTAGAATTTTTGTCTGTTTGTCTGTTTATCTGTTTATATGAACGTGCATCACGTGAAAACGGCTGAATGGATTTTGATGAAAACTTGACTAATCTGTCGAGTAAATACCCGGTCAGGTTTTAGGCTATAAAAATTGTGCAAATTTAGGTTAAAAGGGGGTAACTTGACAATAAAGGAAAAACATCCTCATTCTAAATTTGTGAAATCTTAAGATAGAAACTGAAAAAAAGAAAGTAAACGCAAGCGCTGCGCTTCGGCGCTGCCCAGTGTGCGCGCCAGCCACCACGGTCTCTTCAAATTTTGAACACTATTATGATTTATTCCATTTAGTAACTGTGACTCTAAACCCAAATTTCAGTCCCGTTTTCTATATTAAAAACTACTTATATAACTTTGTAATCCTATATAAAAACATGCAATTACAATGGTACTTTTGCCGTTCACTTCATGTGCACTCACTTTATACCATAATCCCACTACTTAATATTATAAATGCGAAAGTTTAGGTGTTTGGATGTTTGTCACTGAATCACGCAAAAACGGCTGAACAGATTAAGATGATTTGTATGCTAATAGTATATAATCTGGATTCAATTATATATATTATAAATGTACTTTTTGTCCCGACGATCTTCCATCAAAGGGATATTAAATCGGGGATGCAAGTAAGGTCTATGAAACGGGGTGGTTTAATCCTCATACGCCATTCTACGATTTAAGTTTCAGCCGATTGGGAGTATAACAGCGTGTCAAGAAATTTAACTTAAAGCATAGCAAAATTGTAAACAAGTTGACGATTCATTATGTAAAAACCGGAGTATCATAATTCCTTCTGATTGTTGACGCTATTTTTGAGCACAACCTTTTCGCAATTAGTTCTACTTTGCGTGTACATCAAAATGCATTTGCGATAGTTTGGCATTGTTTTTATTCATATGCTTAAATACAAAAACAGCTGTTTCAATGCACACTTTGTATCGTCGGTGTACCATTTAATTTTGTCGTGCGGTATTTTTTACGTAATTGTTGACCTTTCACACCATAAAAACTGATATGAGAGATCACTTGAGCTGGGCAGCCCAATCGTCAGCATAGAGAGTTGGAGCATCTTAGATGTACACTTAGAAGAGGGTCGAAAGTCTGTATATGGAAGATATTCGAAAAAAGTTGGCTGGGGATACTTAGAATCGATAACAGAAATCGTTTCAACAGTTTTAAGAATTTGTGTCTGTTTGTCTGTCTCTTTATATGTCTAGGCATCACGGGAAAACGAACGAATGGAGTATAATTTACCCTCATTAATATGGCAACTGGATCTTCGGCGACGACATAGCTCGGCCTTCGTCCTCGCATGCCTTGCCACTCTCCTTCGGTTTTTCAGTCATCAACCTTACATGAAGAATCTACTCTGTTTGGAGGCTCGGCTTTCAGCCTCGCGTGTCTCGCCTTTCTGCTTCAAGCCTTCGGCCTTCAGCCTTACATGAGAGCCGCTGCGTGATTATTCTTGCATGCCTTGCCGCTCTGCTTCCGGCCTTCGGTCATCATACTTACACGAAAAACTCGCTCTGTTGGGATAACGTTTTACGGCAGAACTGCGTAGCGAGACTTTTACCGTTGTACAATGTACATGTAATGTTTTTGACGAGATTCATTCGTCTAGAATCGGTACATTTGATATTCCGAAATAAGCACTTAATCATTCGTTTTGACAATAGGATTTCTAGGGAATATCATATTGACTGTAATCATTTCTTAAGGGGGTGTAAAGAAGGGTGAAAGATTGTATCATCATCATCATCTGAGGCGTTATAGCCGCGGGTGGGCCCTAGGCTAGCCTTGTCAAGAAGCAAATATCTCCAGTCCGATCTATTCGTGGCTTTCCTTCTCCAACATGTCACCCCTAAGTTCCTGGTGTCCACCTGAGCTTGAGAAAGATTGTATGGGAAAACAAATCATTCTAAGGCGAGAACGAATTATACGCGGACGAAGTCGCGGGCAAAAGCTAGTACTTCAATAAATTAAGTTGTAAAAATAATTAAAAAAATAGTAATAATATCGTGTCCCGATTTCATTATAATGACAAAATTGATGAATAGAACCATGCTTTCTTCGTCGGTTGAAAAAAAAATGAAAAATGAAAAAATGTTTATTTACGTAAGAAAACGTGTGTTATATACATTACAAGCTAGGGGCTTCCTATTAAGTATACAATACCTGTATCAGGAAGCCCCGCTCCTCCATAGCAACAAATTGTTACAATATCAGTTACTAATTACAAAAAGAAAAAGAAGAGTGGGAAAAACAAAAAATTACAGTATTAATCTTAGTAAGAGGTAAGGTAAGTATAAGTAATGTGTTTGGTGTTTTTGTGAGTATGTGCGTGCGTGCGTGCGTGCTTGCGTGCGTGCGTGCGTGCGTGTGTGTGTGTGTGTATGTGTGTGTGTGTGTGTGTGTGTGTGTGTGACACGTGTTTGTGTATGTGATTGTAGGAGTCTTTATAAACCCATTATGTAGGACACTGTAGAAACCTATATTACATTAATAACAGTGTAATATCTTACTACTTACTAGTACATTTCATTATTTAATGTTAAGTACCTAACAGTTACAATCAAAAAAAGCGCATGGCACCCATTTTCGAACCGTGAGATACTAGAGTTACCGGTTTGAAGTGAAACTTTCAGGATATAATTATGATTATATTAGCATGTGTTTTTGATTTCAATTATTTGTCTACCTTTTGTTCTTTACAAAGGCCTTTGGGCCATAATTACTAGATTAAAAGGAATTATTAAGTGATGTAACATACTAGACACGAAAACTTATAGTGTAAAGAGTATTAAATTATTAGTGAAATATAAGATAAGTATCATTTTTAGGGTTCCGTAGTCAACTAGGAACCCTTATAGTTTCGCCATGTCCGTCTGTCTGTTTGTCTGCCTGTCTGTCATCTACTATTCACCAAAAAAATAGGTATTGTACTATGCCACCAAACACTTTGACGTGAAGGACGTCTATCTAAATCCGTTGCCGATTTGTGTGATTATGTTAATTTTGTATCCGAATCAGGAGACAAAAATACTTTATGGTTTTATACAGTGCTTACCTGAGCCTATACAGTAGTTGAGTGGTTCATGTGTACTCTCAAATATAAGGTTATAGATTTCAATCCTGGCTCGAGCCAACGATTTATCCGGAACTTATTTACGGAATATCATTTGATGTTTACAGGTAGCTTTTCAGTAAAGCGCTCATAGCCTAGTAGTACCTGAACGACTGCATTTGTTATGTGGGTTAAGCAATTTGACGGCTTTGAGTGCATATGAACTGAGAGTTTCCATGCTTTTGAGGGCACGCTAAGTCGTTAATCCCGGTTTTTGTCTATGACTAACAGTTACAATTAACTTGCCCACTAATTTGATGGAGCTCCTAACTCCATCAAAGCCTAGTTTCCTCTTTAGGTTGGAAGGTCAAATGGTAGTTAGGTACTTTTTAAAAACTAGTGCCTATGCCAATAATGGGAATTAGTTGGCATGTGGGCCCGGGCTTCTTGAAGATTAAATTTGGATATCGTTAAGTTGACGAAGGCTTATAGATGAATATAACATTATATTATGGTTATAGACATTCCTTCCATACCTAACCTAAGTATATTAATATTTATTATAAGTAAATTAGTAACCCAAAGTCGTATAAAATACAATTTCAATAACGAGTTAACGGATTAACGATTAACGTTAACTTTCGTTAAATCTTTCAAAACTTAACGCTTTAGCGTTTAACGAAGTTAACTTTTTATTTAACGGATTATCGATCAACGAAATTAACTATTTGATTAACGGTGCCCAGCTCTGTATAAGAGCAAGCAAACGGTCGATTCGATAGATGGCTCAGAGGCTCTCCTTCGCTCGCTTGCGGCGCCGTGTCGGCATAATCGGCTTAGCCCGCACGAACTAACTAAAAATTAAATATATCATCGTTTTTGCGGTGCGCTTCCGTAACGCAATGTCGTGGCCACGCTCTAAGCGTGACTCATGTAAGCTAGCGTGTTATTGATTTAAAAATTAAGGCTTTAGCTAAATGTTATTTTTTATTGTTATTAATGTTTCGCGTATTCATAGTATAAAGTAATATTTAAAGTCTTGGTCTTTAATCTATGTTAAGAAATGCCAACGAGTGTAAGGCAATTGAATATTAGAAATTAATTTCATAAGTTAATATAAGTTATAATTCATAGATATCTTCGTGTTAATGACAAACTTTTCAATGAATAGCTACTACTCGATACTCCTATTTAACTGAAATTCAAAATCTCCGTTCCATTGTTAGTTTATTCTGTTTTATAGGCTATAAATTTGAAACCAGACAATTAATAAATGTCTAAAGCAATAAATAACGTTTCATTTTCCCAATGCGCAATTAATTGGTTATACATTAGCGCTTTTGAATCGGTGATGAGGACAATTATTGAATAATTAGGTCAATGAAAACGATTAACTGGGTACTTTATTAAAAAAATCAGGTAAACGCATTAGGAACGAACGAATTAGTAAAGTACGAAAATATGCATAAACAATCTTAATGATATAATGGCTTAATACAACTAGTACGAATGAATGTTGCCTACCAATATGACTTCAAGGACAAAACAAGTTTAATTTGTAATTTTTAATTTTGTGTGTTTTGTACGGATATAACCAACAATCGTGTGTCAGGAAACGATACCTTTTTTTCGGTTACCTTTAAGTTAGTATAAAACGACTAGCAACAAAAATACTGAATTGTTCCCATTGCATTGCTCCGTTCACCATGTCCTGTAGCCTAAATTACGAACCCGGTATTAAGAGGTTTCTCTCGGACGAGAAAATTAGTTCCACATATATACTGAAACGTCTTATGGGAGGAAATCTTTACGACGAAAGCTTTTCTTTCATCAACTCGTTTTGGAAAGGGTTTACTTTGGTAATTATACTTAAGTGGCTTATACCCAAACCTTTCTTCGTTGCAGTATCAATTGTAGATAAATATACCTACTTTGTTATCTTGTCCAAAACTAAAGTTAGGGATTTAATGAAACGGCTTTCCCCATTTAGCAGACGCTTAGAGAACAATATTAAATTAGTATTATTTTCAATCTATTTTAATTTTGACGCTTGTAGACTATGTACATCTATATGGCTATTCGTAATAAGGAAACTAAAAGGAAATGTTTACTAAATTGATGCCACTTTCGCATTTGGCGGGGTGGAGTCGGTATGCGGTATTGTATACTTTACCAACCTTATTGGTATCCTGTCAGTATCTATATCCTATTTACGAAGTGGAAGTATGTATAATAATACTAGCTTTTGTCCTCGACTTCGTCCGCGTGATCTTGTTAATCCAGGCTACACATTATTTGTATACGAAGAATCATAATCCGTTTAGCAATTTTTGCGTGATTTTTGCGCTACAAACATCTAAACTTTCGCATTTATAATATTAGTAGGATTATGGTTCGGGGAAATGGAGTCTTTACTGACTCGACTGACCATTAACACTGACACATGACAGCTTACTGCCTCCGTACCACTAGATGCCGCAATGTCGCCTTTAAAATCATACATTACTAATTAGCGCGACTGAATAATGTAGTATATATTATGTTGGTTTTTATAAGTAAAACGCTAAAAAATCTTAGGATACACAAAATACCAGAGGGTGTGAAATTGAATACGATGTAATGTATATGAGGCATTTGGTTACATTAGTTTCATTTTCGAGTATTAGGAAACAGCCGAGAGCCGCAGCTCGATTTGCATGTTTGCATGGACAACCCGTTTACTGTCTCCTTATTACAGTATGCGCCACAGACCTTTAATTAGACCTTTAATTTATCAGTACGTATAAACAGTATCTTTAAAAATAACCGGTCAAGTGCCAGATTGACTCGCATACCGAGGGTTCCGTTCCGTATAAAGTTTGTTCATACAATAGCCCTATTTATGTTACTTTTTTATTTTTATTACTTTTCTGATGAGATGGATGATATTTTTGTCGACACTTGGCTTCATATATCAAAATATAAACACTTTTTCAGAATAGGAAATTAAAGGTAAGGGTAAATGTTGTAAAAAGGTATAAATGTAGTTTGTATTAAATAAATAAATAAAGCCATTCCATAACATATCCCACTCGACCTAGTAATGAGACATAATATTTTTAACCCCTCATATCACTCATTATTTACAGAAAATAAAGATTTATGTTTACATTTTTCAAATACATACACATGCATTAATTACATTTGTTTATGTCTATTTCAAATTTCAAATCGATATCATAATTAGTTCCCGAGATATTTTGCGATGTGACAGACGGACGGGCAGAATCGCACCATAAGTTTTCCCTCTTGTCCTTTTTTTTGGTACGAAAACCTAGAAAGCCAAGTCACAGTTTTATCACGGTCCAGCGAACGCAAACGCACGCAGCAAATAATATAAATAACTACCGTATGGAAGTAAATACGAGGCAAATTGACGACGTGGCATTGCCATAAATCAACGAGTTGAACGCCTGCGGTGTGTGGTTATCCTGATTAAAATAATTGCCAAGTTTTGCTTTTTATTTTATTTAAAAGAAACTTTAGTTGATCATAAAAAAATAGAAATATAATAATAGCATTAAGAGATAGCCAAATTATACTAGGGTCCTTGTGCACTCGAAGTGCATCTTTCGACCTCATTCGATCTTGTGTGCAATTGCCTCCTAGAAATAGAAACAGCTCTCCAACTTTTCAAAAAACTCCGAAATAAGCTGTAAATACCTCAGTTATAATTCTGAGCTGTTTTCTGCTAAATTTTCAAAGCTACTAAGTCCAGCTTGGGGCTTGGGTCAACTCACTTGCCACATTATCACGCCCTTGGATGGGGAGGGATGGACAACATTTACACTTTTTTTGTAAGAGCCGTCCTCGTGAACCCCACCATACCATATCAGCCCTAGGACATCCACTGCTGGACATAGGCCTCCCCCAAATTCATGGGGGGTAAATGCCATAATCGCCACGCTTGGCATGCGGGTTGGCGATCGCATTGTCTCCACCGCACTCTAGAAATGCTGCTGCCCATTCCCCGGTGGTCTTGGTCGTAGTTTAAGGACATACCCGGATCCTCGAGAACTCATTTATAAATAAATATATAACAATGTTGCTCGTTTAATCGTCGAAGTTTGTGACTTGTAGTGTGTAAATCACTACTTTTCACACTTTCTACCAAGCATAGGAAAAATACTACATTAAACACTAGAGAGCTAATTAAAAAAAAAACCGGGCTAAGTGCGTGTCGGGCCACGCGCAATGCAGGGTTGGTAGTCCACTCGTTTAGAGAATTTTAAAAGTTGAAAACTAATATTAGTCTATATTTAACATAAAAACAGATTATTATTATTATTATAGCTTTATTTCCACAATATGTAAGTTACAAAATTTGTTATATTATTATTTTAATCTTGTGTGGTCCCTGATAGGGTAAAAGCCTCCTCCATCTTATACCATGTTGGTATGTGCTGAGCGATATCCATCCACTTTTTGCCAGCTGTTTTTATAATGTCCTCTGCCCATCTTTTTCTTTGCCTTCCGACACATCTTTTGCCTTTGGGGCCTTTCCATTTAGTTGCTAGTAGAGTCAATCTTTTGTCTTGATACCTTGCTATGTGCCCTGCCCATTTCCATTTCAGTTAATATGTATACCCATACTAAATTACAGCTTTCTATAGTAGCAACGGTTACCGAGCCATGCCGCGGACAGGCGGACGGATGGACTTTCTATAAGGGTTCCTTGTTTACTTCGGAACCCTAAGATGCTGTATGAAACAAAGCAGAACCAGTGCCAAATGGGCCCATATTTCAAACATTGTTATGAATTGCTCCATTTGGAGTTTATTTACTTTCTTCTATTGGTACTGAGTTTTAGAGACTCCGGAAAGTCCTTGGAAAGTGTCATATGTTTCAGCTGTCAATAAGTTCTATCTCCTTTTGACTTTTTAACCCTTGACGACGGAAACCAAGTGTGTCATAAGTTTAACAAGTGAATCTAGGTGTCTGACTGTGGTATCGTAAAAATTCACAGTTTATTTAGCAAATAATTTCAAAGTTCAAACAAATTAAATTGGAATATGATGTAGTAATATATATTGGAAGTAAAGTAGCATTGAATCTGACACAAATCACTTATTTTACTTCATTTTTCTAGCGGGCAATTACTGTACATAACTGGATTACGGCTTCGTGTTTTTCTGACATGACGTGATTTATTTCTCAGAGTACTTGAACGTATTGGGCAGGGTACCTGATTAAACCTGTTTTTGGAACCCGTGGGTAAAAGTGAAAAGCTGCATACGATAATGTGATTTCGATAATGGTTAGCTGATAAAGTAACTATGCTAAATGTACAGTCAGCATCATATAGTACAGCATCCAATTTAACTAGTTATTATAATTAAATTTCTGAAAAGATTTAAGTACAGTTTTGATGACTCCAAATCATTATGTTGTGATAATTTTATTTCGTTTTAATGGCGAGAAATTTGCATCTGAATATCATGTGAATACAAGAAGTAACAATGTTTGTTTCTAAATTACTTTATTTATGTACAAAGATAATACATACAAGAATTTTGAAAGTGGAAAATATATACAAGAATTTTGAAAGATTTTTGGGACATGGGAACCGCAGGTATCTGACGTCTGTCGCAAAGTAACCGCTATCACAAACTATCACAGCTATTATTAGTAAGTAGACGCCTTGGTACTTTACTGTAAGCCTATTAATGTATGTTTTAAGTAAATAAAGAATAAGTAATAGCCTTAGATGTACCTGGAAACGCTAATTTTCTTATATTTTTTATTGATTACTTAGATAACGATGTTAGTTGTGCCAAACAAAACGATTAAAGACACTTTATGATCATAATAATACATTAGATTCACTTACACGAGAACAATAAAATCTATTTTATATGTTAGGTGAAATCCATACCTATACTTACTTTACTTTCTTAAGTAACATTGTAAATGCGAAAGTAAATCTGTCTGTTACCTCTTCACGCTTAAACCGCTAAACCGGTTTAGATGAAATTTGATACAGAGATATAGTCATGGGAAAGGAAAGTTTTTATTCCGGAAATAATTCTTTAGGGGTGAAAAGGGAGGTAGAAGTTTGTATTGGAGAGCGATATTTAAGCCTGCGCCTAGAAAAAAATAATAGCAATTATTTCTATAATGTAACGAGTTGCACGAGGACGGAGTCGCAGGCAAAAGCTAGTGATTAAATAATATAATATGTTAGTGAGCTTTTAAGTCCTCAAAATTTAACGCCTGGGCAACTACGGAACCCTGCATTGTTCATGGCCCGACATGTACTAGGCCATTTTTTAACCGACTTCAAGATTTCAAAGGAGGAGGTTACCAATTCGGTTGTATGTTTTTTTTTTTGTTTTTTTTTTTTAATGTTTGTTACTCCATAACTCCGTCATTTCTTAACCGATTTGGAAAATTCTTTTTTTGATTTTAAGTATATATATCCAAGTTGGTCCTGTTTTTGTCAAAATGCAGTTCTGATGATGGGATCCATGAGGAATTGAGACAACTCCTCAAATCTTTAAGGCAAACATATAGTGATTTTTGTGTTTTTATCAACAATTCAAGCATTTGCATCTAAAAATGTGACATTGGATGAAGTGGAAATGCTGATGATGATCAGAACAGAACTCTTCAACGACGAAAAGTTCACGTTTGGCGATTTGTCCTCCTAGCTGTGTTTGTTAAGCAAGTTCTATTTTCACGATTAATTTTTGTCATGCTTGATTTCTGATGATGGGATCCATGAGGAATTGAGGGAACTCCTCAAATCTTAAAGGCAAACATATAGTGATTTTTGTGTTTTTATCAACAAATCGAGCATTATCATACAAAAATGTGACATTTGATGAAGTGGAACTGCTGATGATGATCAGAACAGAACTCTTCAACGACGAAAAGTTCACGTTAGGCGATTTGGCCTTCTAGCTGTGTTTGTTAAGCTAGTTCTATTTTCACGATTGATTTTTGTCATGCTCGAGTTCTGATGATGGGATCCATTAGGAATCGAGGAAACTCCTCAAATGTGAAAGGCACACAAATAGTGATTTTAGTATTTTCATGAACTAATCAAGCATTTTCATTCATAAAAGTTACATTTGATGAAGTGGAACTGCTGATGATGATCATAACGAAACTCTTCAACGACGCGTAGTTCACGTTTGGCGATTAGTTCTCTTCTTTTTGTTTGTCAAGCAAGCAAGGTTTTTCCATGATTCCATGAGGAATTGAGGGTACTTAGTCTTCTACCATTATAAACATACTTATAGCCATTTTTATTTTATTGTATGGAATCTAAGAGTGCACCATCTAAGTATAATGATCTTTCACCGGCCTCCCCCATTGCAGTCGGTTTTTTTTCTTAAAAATTATTTAATATTCTACTTGAATTTAATCTTGATCGCAGTTAATACAATTTTCAAATCAGCATTGAGACAGATAGACAGACAGCAGCGTGGATGGTTTCAATGTAAACTATATGTATTTAAAACGTACCTGTATTTATTATTAAAGTAATTACTTAGCACGAGAACGTGAATGGGCCGCTATAATATTCTACTCGATACATTGAAAACATACTTACTAGTATGTTCCAGTTTCCTGTTAGTAACATATTAATAAAGAGAAGCGATCAGCTAATATGAGGCAGCGGTCAGTTAATTCAATTACTAGCGGTCTGCCTGGACGACCACCAATACCGTAACTAACAAAGTTTCAGTATCGGCGTGCCAATTATCCCGTACAAGAGTGGCCAAGTTTAAACGGTTCAATGCATTTAACTAATCTCTCACTCCGGAACCCTTCAATATACACAATTTGATTTGCCACAACACTAGTCTTGCCATAATTTTCATTTGCCATAAAAATGATTTTCTTTGAAACTGTAAAACTCTTAGGGGTATTCTTCACAAATCAACTTTGATGAGTGATAAATGACATTTGATAGTTTCCATATAAAAACGGGTGAGGTGTGAGGTGACAGGACAAGTCGATTTGTGAATTGAGGGCGGGATAGTTTAGCCTAGTTGGTAGTGAGACTGTCTCCGAAGCTAGAGGTCCCGGGTTGGAATCGCGGCCAGAGCATTACGTGTATTTGTGCATTTAACACGGATAATATTTCGTGGTTTCATTTTCGATACAAATTAACAAGTAGTCCTTTGACCTACAAGGCAACATTCGCACGCTTTAATAATTTTATATTTATCTATTTAGTATCGTTTCTTTAAACTTGATTCAAAAACCAGTATTTCTACCTCCCCACCTAGGTACGTAGCCATGACATCTCATTCTTTTTCCGTGCGAGGCAACGAGCGCACGCGCTCCTCCCTTCGAGTTGTTTAAAAGTAAAACTATTTAGAGTTTTCAACGTTCACGATGCCTAAAAGATCGTTCGACGAGAAGATGGAGTATTATTTGCGAAAAATGGAAAAATTGAGAGATAAACATCGCCGTAAACGACGGCGTTTAGATTCGTCATCTTCAAATGAAGAAAAAATACATAATATTCAAGGTAGGTGTTGTATTCAAATCCATACTCGTATTTTAGCTAAAGAATCGTAAAAGTACTGTTCGATTTGAAAGTACCTTTGTTACGATATTTTGCCATAGATTCTAATTAGAACTCGGCAAAATTACTTTATCTACCCGCCATAGATTCATAAATGAACGAGGCGTAATTTTTTAGGTTTTTTATGCAGGTTATAGATTCAATATGAACTATTCCTGTTTATCGTCATATTATCTTTGACTTACGTATTCTGTTGGTTATTGTCCTCTAGAAGGCGAAACTTCGACGATGTACCTAGCGGAGCCTGACCAGGATGTAACGTCGCCATTACCTGATTTGGATGAACATGCTATCGCCACCACGTCACCGACTATGGATGAATGCAATTCACAAAATGATTTACCACTGCCACCGCCACCGGCACCGGTTACGGCGCCGTTGGAGACCGAGACGTGTCCTCCTCTTGACCTAGAAATTCTATCCGCCCTCGGTGAGGCCACAGATTCGGGACCGACGTGGGCTCAAGATATACATAATAATTTGACACAGCTCTGGCTCCCATTGTTAAAAACAGGTATGGACAAGGAAGTTAAAGAAAAGGTATTAAAACAGTACCTTATTCCTAGCAATTGCACTTTATTGCAAGCCCCAAAACTCAACATTGAAATATTGGCGGCAGTTATAGAAATGGTCAGATTGCGTGACAAAAAAGTCGAAGCCCTGCAACAACAACTTGGCGCAGGGATTACGGCTATCCGCCGGGCTATGTCAACATTGTTGACAAACGACAATAAAATAAACGCAATTAAAATGCTCAGCGACGGCTGTCGCATTCTATGTGATTTACATCATTCCGAAACTCAGGCTAGGATCAAAATGATTACACCAGGGCTAGCGAAACCCTTTTTGAACGTCATTCAAGAAAGTGAACGTGACGAAACGTTGTTCGGTGTCAATCTGCCAGAGAAAATTAAAAGACAGTGCCTCCTCCAAGATCTAATCCTGTGGCTCCCAGCACAAGTACGGTCCGTCAACAGTTCCAGGGAAACTGGGCCGGGCCTCCTCGATACCCGACAAACAGGGGGGGGGGGCGAGGAGGTCAGAGGAAGTTACCCATGTTTTCGCGACGACCAGCAACCCCGTGGGAGCAACCCAAGGCGAACCAGAGCAGACCACGTGCCCCACCACGTCCCTAATGCAGGTACGAGTACATGCGGGTCGCGTTCAATTTTTCTATAATTGTTGGCTTAATATTACAAACAATGTTAATATTCTTAGCTGGGTTCTGAATGGAGTACCTATTCCGTTCAGAACCAAGCCATATCAATCACAAGTACCGCGACTTTCGTGGTCATCAAACGAACAACATGAAATGTACATGGCTATCGATAATTTACTTGACCTAGGTGCTATTTCACAAGTCGATCAATGTGAAAATTAGTTTATTTCAAGCACGTTTTTAGCCCCTAAGCCTAATGGCACTAAAAGATTTATTTTAAATCTAAAATTATTAAATCGTTTTATACCAAAGACACATTTTAAAATGGGGGATTACCGGACTGCCTGCAAGTTATTACAGAAAAACTGGTTTATGGCAACTATTGACTTAAAAGAATCATACTTACTTATACCTATCGATATAGAATCTCGAAAATACCTTCGATTCCAATACATCGAACGAAACTATAACGTACGAGTTTAATGCTTTATGTTACGGCCTAGGAATAGCACCTAGATGTTTTACTAAGATAGTCAGAGAAGTGGTAGCACACTTACGTAGTCGTGGTCACAAATCTGTCTGCTATCTTGACGATATTTGTTGCTTAGCTAAGAGCTATGAGGAATGCCTTCGTAATGTACAAGAGACGATAGCGTTGTTTGAATGTTTAGGTTTCGTAATAAATTACGATAAAAGTCAATTACAGCCACAAAAAGTGTGTAAATTTTTTGGATTTATATATGATACCACTCAAATGACCCTTTCGTTACCTTCAGATAAACGTAATAAGATAGCCAGTATGGTTCAAAGATTTTCTAAATTACCCATTGTTACCATCCATGAGTTTTCTCAATTGATAGGCGTCCTTGTATCAGCTTGCCCAGCAGCGCGCTATGGTTGGCTGTATACAAAAATATTAGAACGACAAAAATATATATTGTTAAAACAATTTGGTACCTTTGAAGCTAAAGTAAAACTTCCAAAAATTATTTTAAGCGACCTTAACTGGTGGATTAATAATATCTACATAATAGACAGGCCTATAAAAGATGCAACCTATGCTATGGAAATTTATACTGATGCGTGGCGTACCGGCTGGGGTGGCTCTTGTAATGGTTCGAGGGTAAACGGTTCTTGGAAAGATTGTGAACTTCAGTTCCATATTAATTATTTAGAACTGCTGTCTATATTCTTGGCTCTTAAATGTTTTGTAAAAAAAAAGTCTAATTGTGCATTCTTACTCCGCGTAGACAACACAAAAGCAATTAGTTCAGTAGTATTCATTCTAAAACAACACTGCTTATTCTTATGGGTAACAGAGGAAATGTGAACAAACATAATTTAATTAATTTTTTTGAAAAATTGGACACATTAACTGTAAAAGAAATTATTATGTTCACATTCCCCTATTGTCATCAGATTTCAAAGGCAGAAAATGACACTAGATATAATTTGAATATAGCTCTGCATAATCTCTGTACATATAGTAGTAAGTTTAGCATAATTGACACTAACAAATATGTTGGTAAACAAAATTTATTGACTAAAGGTAAGTTTTACCTTTGTAATTATTATAAAAGACAAATAGCTTTGTTACTATCCTATTTATTTGACATTTCTTCAAATAACTCTGCTCCTATTGAGCAGTTCAATATACAGCTGGAATTGGTTCCAGTTTTAACCAATCATTTAAATTAGTTTTCAAGACAAAGGAGTACTCAAACTCTGGCAATTTAGTTATTAATAAATTTAATGAAAGATACTGCCATCATGGAAAATAAATGCACCTGGTTCACCAAAATATTCAGTCTATTAGAGGAAAAGACTTACAGATTGAACTCTTTTTGAATGATTATAATATTGAAATATTGTGTGTAACTGAACATTGGTTAAAAAATAATGAATTAATGCCTCAATTTAATAACCACCAGGTGCGAAGTTCGTTCACCAGACTTAGTTCCATACATGGTGGGTTATTAATAATATTACATAATAAATTAAAATTTAAGGAACATAAGGACATTGTATCCTTGTCTGTTGAACGGACCATAGAAATAAGTGCAGTAGAATTAGAGCAATTTATTGTTGTCTGTGTGTATAGGCCGCCATTAAGTAATTTTGACCTTTTTGAAAGCATAATGGAATCCGTGCTACTTAAAATATCACTCTCTAGTAAGAAATTACTTATATGCGGAGACTTCAATGTAAACCTTTTAGAAAATTCAAGAACAAGTATCAGATTGTTGAATCTTTTCAAATCTTGTAATTTGAGTCATATATTTACGGAGCCTACTAGAGTCACTGCTACAAGCGCCACCTGTATAGATAACATTTTCACTAATATTATTCCAATCACTAAAAGTGTAATCAGTAAATTAGAATCAGATCACTTAGGTCAATTAATGGTATTTGAGACATTAAGAAGAAATACCCTGAGGAAACAAATAACTATTGTACCAGTAACCACGGGCCGTATGGAACGAATGAAGCAAAGTCTAGTCCAGGCGCTACCCTTTCTGTCTTCCGATATGAGTCCAAACGAAATGTACAATTCATTTTTTCACACTTTTATGAAACATTATAATGCGATTTTTACATCCAAATCGGTCGTGGTTGGTGGGACATCAGTTTTTAGTGAGTGGGCTACTGAGGGCTTACATAAACATAGACAAGCACTGTATGCTTTATATGAGGAACGCCAGTTTAATATGAGTGATGAATTTAAGAAACATGTCAAACAATATTCTAAGAAATTTAAAATAGATTGTCATATAGCTAAACGTAATTTTATAAGCCAGAAAATTACAAATAGTTCGGACATTATCAAAACAACATGGAAATTAATTAATGTGGAAACTGGTAGATCAAAGCACAAAATGAATGATCTTAAACTAAAAATTGATGGCATAATTATAGATTCAAGTTTAGAAGTAGCAACAGAATTTGAAAAAAATTTCACTGAGATACCAGTATCCACAACAAAGACATTAAATTCTTCACCTTCGTCTGCCGTTACATTGTTAAAAGATAGCGCCTCAGAATGTAGTGCAAATCTTCATTTTGAATATGTTAGTACCCCAGATGTAATAAAGGCGTTTAAATAAATTAATGTCAAAAAAACTGGTGATCTCTGGGGAGTCTCTGTCCATGCTGTCAAATCTCTAATAGAAGTCATAGCGCCTGACTTGGTAGTTGTATTTAATAACAGTATTGACTGCGGTGAGTTTCCTGATCTAATGAAACATAGTAAAATAACTCCTTTATTTAAATCAGGTAGCACTTCTGACCCCACTAATTTTAGACCAATATCTGTGCTACCAACATTTAGTAAAATTTTTGAAAAAATAGTTTTGTCCCAATTAATAAGACATTTTTAATACAAACAATTTAATGCATAATAAGCAATTTGGTTTTACGCGGGGTCGCTCGACAACCGACGCGGCTGTTGAGCTAACTAAACATATATTCGATGCCTGGGAAGAGTCACAGGATGCCTTAGGTATTTTTTTGCGATTTGTCCAAGGCCTTCGACTGCGTATGTCATGAAACATTAATCAGGAAACTGCACTACTATGGAGTTAGAGGATCGGCACTGAATTTGCTAAAATCTTATCTATATGGTAGAATACAAAGGGTCGATGTGAATGGACAGCGATCACCGGTATCAATATTGGGACCTTTCCTATTCCTTATCTACATAAATGACTTGCCATACCTCGTAAAGACCCACCATGATATAGTATTGTTTGCAGATGATACCTCTCTTATATTCAAAGTCAAACGACAGCAACAAGCTAATAATGATATAAACAATGCTATTTCTAAAGTAGTTAATTGGTTCAATGTCAACAATTTATTGTTAAATGAGAAAAAGACCAAATGTATCAAGTTTGTCACGACTAACGTTAAGCACAATCAAACAAGTGTCATTGTGAAAGATGAGGAATTGGAACTAGTGGATAGTACAGTTTTTCTTGGATTAACATTAGATTCCAAACTCCAATGGGGTCCCCATATTGCTAATCTCTCGAATAGACTGAGTTCTGCAGCTTTTGCCGTAAGGAAGATCCGCCAACTGACAGACGTGAAGACAGCTCGATTAGTATATTTTAGTTACTTCCACAGTATTATGTCGTATGGTATTTTACTATGGGGCAGTGCTTCAGATATTAATACCATTTATGTTCTGCAGAAGAGGGCTATTCGAGCAATATATAAAATGAACCATAGAGACTCACTTAGAGATAAGTTCAAGAACATTAATGTAATGACATTGCATTGTCAATACATCTATGATAATATTGTGTATGTACATAAAAACATTGTAAATTTCAGGAAGATTTGTGACATACATAATATTAATACTCGAAATAAACACAAACTCTTGGTGCCCACCACACGCCTCCAGAAAATTAGAAAATCATTCATGGGTAATGGTGTGAAGTTTTATAATAAGCTTCCAAGAAACGTAACTGAATTATCTATTAATAAATTAATAAATTATGTAAAGCGTCAACTCATATCGAAAGCATATTATAGCACGCATGACTACATGAATGATAAAACACCGTGGGATTAATTGTGACTGAAATATTAATGAATTAATCATTATGGCATTAGATATTAATGAACTTTTTTTTCGATATTTTGATTTTATTCTAGAAACTGTCTAGATTTCTATTTTTTATATATTTTTTATTATTATTATTATTTATGTTTTGACGATCCTATTGTGAATTTTACTACAAAATAATTTCTTACTTTGACATGTCTGCAACAATACAATATTTATTTTAAAGAATAATAATAGCATCAATAAATTGCTCTAAATAATTAATTAATATATATGTTAATACATGTTATAACTGACGATTCGAAAGTGCTTGTTGCTAGGCCTATTTGAATAAAGAATATTTTGACTTTGACTTTGAAATAAAACCGCATAGGCTGTATACAATTCCAGCATTTGAACGCACGTTCTCGAGATATTTGGCAATGGTGCGAGTCGAGACAGCTGTGGCTATTTGCCTCGTATATAAATACGAAGGATAATAAGGAGGCTGATGAAGAGTCACGCAGATTGAATCCTGATGCCGAGTGGGAGTTGTATGTATGTATGTATGTATGTAAGCACTTTATTGTACACAATAACAGTTTAAAACATATACATGTCACACAGGATCAGAGTACAAAGGCGAACTTATCCCTATGAGGGATCTCTTCCAGCTAACCTTTGAGGGATTGAGAGATTTTTAAAAATAATGAGATAGACAAACTTACACCGTGTACAACAACGTTACAATGAGTAAATATATTTTGTAGCTAAACCATAACTAAATAAATACCCATAAATACATATGTAATAAGTAAATATACATATGTAATGAATAAAAAAATACATATACCTATAATAAATACATAAATACAGAATAATTATATTCAAAATTACAATATATAAATAATTATAGTACTCAACCAAATCACAGATCGTTGGAGAGCCATAATTTCTTCAAATTTCAGAAGCCGCTTTTAATAACATAATTAAAAAGCTCGGTAACCCAGAGATTGACTTGTTCGCTTCTCGCACCAATGCCAAGTGTCCCGAATATGTAGCTTGGAAACAGGATCCAGACGCCATTAGTGTTGACGCATTCACAATAAGCTGGAGTGAAAAATTCTTTTACGCCTTTCCGCCTTTTGCTTTGTTATTAAACTGCATACAAAAGGTTATTCAAGATGAAGCCACAGGTATACTAGTATTTCCGATGTGGCCTGCACAGGCTTGGTACCCTCAATTAATGGACTTATTAGTTACCGATATATTATTTTGGAACCTCAGCCAAACTTAGTACTCTCGCATTTCAGACAGCAACACCCACTCCACCGGACGCTTACCCTGGGTGCAGTGGTGCTCTGCGGTACGCATTCTCCCGCCGCGGCGTGCCGCCTACCGCCCTAAATTTAATGATTGGGTCACTGTCAGATAACACCTTGCAGCAATACGGGGTCTGTTACAAGTTGTGTTGGAAATTTTGCCGGGATAATAATTATAACGTATTTGATACCTCGGTTGCCCATGTTGTATCCTTTTTATCAGAAACGTTTGAGAGGGGTGCGTCCTACGGCACGCTTAACAGTCACCGTTCAGCCCTGTCATTACTCCTAGGCAATAAGCTAGGTTCTGATGACTGTATCAAGAGGCTAATGAAAGGAATATTTAGAATGAGACCGTCCTTGCCGAAATACTCAAGTACTTGGGACCCACAACTAGTGCTAAGTCACATATCAGGATGGGTTCCTAATAGTCAATTAAGTTTAGAAAAAATAACCAAATAACTTGTTATTTTACTGGCCTTATGTACCGCGCACAGGGTGCAAACGTTTTGCTTTGATCAAAACATGTAACATAAAAATAAAAACTAATGGAGTTGACATTGTAATATCAGATATGATTAAAACTTCAGGGATAGGACGAGACCAGCCAGTTCTGTTTTTGCCTTTTTTCCGCGAGAATGTTTCTATTTGTCCGGCTACAACGCTCGTTGACTACTTGTCTATGACTCGAGACTTGAGACCTTCGAATACGGATCATCTCTTAATTACTGTGAAGCGTCCCCATAAAGGCGCGACAGCACAGTCTATAAGCAGATGGATCAAACAAGCGTTGTGCGCGAGCGGTATCGACGTGGCGGTGTTCGGTGCGCACAGCGTCCGGCACGCCGCCACATCGGCTGCGCACGCGACCGGCCTCAGCATCGATTTGATCCGCAAAACAGCTGGCTGGACTGCGTCGTCCCAAATTATTGCCAAATTTTATAATAGACCCTTTATAGAGGAGTCAAATTTTACAGAATCAGTTTGTTTGCCCTCCAATAATAATGATGATTCAGAATAAACTTAAAAGTCTCCGTTTGATTAGCAACAGTATTGAAATAACTTAACTAATTAAGTTTTTTGTAATGGTTATATATGTACATCGACATATATGTTTAAATTATTAAATAATAATTGATTTTTCACACTTACTTCGTATTTCATTTATCGTGTACAGTGTAAGCCCACGATGAATTCTAACAAAACTCAATCTCTGAACATCTACCTGTTAATTTGTATCGAAAATGAAACCACGAAATATTATATATGTTCAAACGAACTTCTCAAGTGAAGTTCGATCAATATAATATGACTGGTTTCATTTGAAGATACAAATCTCCCACCCGCCCGTATCCCAGTTTTGTAAAATACGGGAAGAGTGAAATTAAATCCTTACTTTAAAAGAATGAGATGTCATGGCTACGTACCTAGGTGGGGAGGTAGAAATACTGGATTTGGAATCAAGTTTAAAGAAACGATACTAAATAGATAAATATAAAATTATTAAAGCGTGCGAATGTTGCCTTGCAGGTCAAAGGACTACCTGTTAATTTGTATCTTCAAATGAAACCACACATATTCCTGGGTCCTGGATGTTGTCTATGTATTGAAGTATGCATTTATCTATATAACTATGTATATCGTCGTCTATTACCCATAGTACAAGCTTTGCTTAGTTTGGGACTAGGTCGATTTGGGTAAGATTGTCCCGCAATATTTATTTATTTATTTACTTATTTAAATAATTTAGAACTTAACCTAAAGTTAAAGTTATACGTATCGCGGCCAGACATGAACCCTATGACACTGACAGTTATTCCCACGACACAACCTTGTCGTGGCGTCACCGTTATATTAGAATTGAATTGGAGGCGTCTAAAAATGACATTTATTAATTTTAGTTAGGAATATGCCATTACAATGATATTCTGTTGGATTATAACAATTCTTAACATGTACAAGAAATTATCTCGATCAGACTTTACTTTTACGTCCTGCCAAACTTACTTCGTTTGAAAGATATCGACTAGTGCGGGCTTCGTTTGGAAGTATCGATAAACAAATGTCAACAATGGAAACGAGTGTACAAAATACATTAACATAGTACGCTTTCAGTGTCCGATTTAAATTCATTTAAGTAGTCTGCGATAATAAAATAAAGAAGATGGAATTTTTATTCTTACATTCGTCGAGCGTGACGTAAAATGCTTATAGATGACGAATGTTAAAAAAAAAAAGTCTTGGCACACCAGTTTTTGTTTTATTTAAGATAGGTTTTATAAGTATCAGCCCTTACAGCCATTTTCGGTCGCAGATTTTTTTAAGTAGTTACAAGTTGATTTAGTTTCGTAACTGTTACGATGCACTACGACTATGTTGGGATTGTTATCTATGTGTAGTAACAGTTTTCAGAGTCCATCATGGTGTTGCTGAGAAACTGCTTGGAGGGTAGCTACTTTTTGTATCGTGGAAAGCATTACCTCCAGATTGATGGCGTTGCTATGGGTAGTCCGGTGGCACCGGTTATGGCAAATATCTGGATGGAACATTTCGAAGCCACTATAGATCTGCAATCATGGGCAGTGAAGTTGTGGAAGCGATATGTGGATGATGTTTTTTGCATAATGAAAGGTGGAAAGCAGGAAGTGGAGGAACTACTCCAACACCTCAATTCCATTCACGCGAATATTAAATTTACGTATGAATTGGAATCAGAACGCAGTTTGCCTTTTCTGGACGTCAAGGTGATTGAGTGACGGATCTTTGATGCACACTGTCTACAGAAAGCCGACACACACGGACAGGTATCTAAACGCTCTGTCTCACCATCATCCCCGCCACCTACAGTCTGTGGTTAACTCTCTGCGGAACAGAGCTCAAGACCTTTGTGACCCTGAATTTTTAGAGAGTGAGAAGGCACATATCGAAGAGGTTAGGAGAAATGGGTACAAAGGAGACAGACGGCAACCCAGACGGAAGCCTAGAGGAAAATATCCTGATGTTCCGAGGCAACCGGCATACATGCCCTATGTTAAAGGGGTAACTGACAAAATCGGTACAGTACTAGAGAAGTACTCGATTAAAACCGTATACGTACCGTTATCCAAGGTTGCGGGGCATTTAAGATCGCCAAAGGATGTTATCCCCTATCAATCACCTGGCGTTTACAAGATCGACTGCAGTTGTGGGAGTTCCTACATTGGTGAGACTAAGCGAACCATTGCAGAAAGGGTCAAGGAGCACATCACAGCTGTCAGAAATCGTCAGGTTAATAAGTCTGCCATAGCCGAGCATTTACTGGAGTTAGGACCAAACCACTGGATTGAGCTTCATAAACTGGAAGTCCTTTCTACAGAACGTCATTTTTACAGTAGAAAGGTACGTGAAGCCGTTGAAATCAAAAAACATCGTAATTTCTACCGGGATGAGGGTTTTAAGATTTCATCTTCGTGGAATCCAGTTATTAGTAAGTGCAAGCGTCAAAATACTTCTTCCATTACATTAACGGATGTTGTTAGTGTTGTGTGTCGGGCGAGTGACAACCCTTGTGTAAGTGTGAATAATAAAGACCAAGTGCGGGTAGTACGGAAAACCCGTGCGGCTAGAAGATGTTGATACCCGCTGAAGCCAGTCAGCTCGTGACCACGGATGTTGCGATACATTCGAAACGTCGGGCACACCTCAGGTGATTAATTTTTGTACGCGATTAAGTCCCGTTTACCAATAATAATGTGTAAAAATCGTGCAAGTTTAAATCAATATAAATAAATAATGTATGTCAGCCTATATACCCACGCCCCACTGTTTCGTACAAGCCTCCTGTCATTCTCGAAAATTGCATATTCGTGTGCTGGAATCGTACGTTTTTCTCATGCATCATTGAAACGATATAATTGGTTTTTTTTTAATGGTAGTTTTACTGATCAGGCCACGTAATTTTGATATTAGTTAAAAATAATTTTCATTTTGTTTGCCTTATGTCAAAACTACCACAATTATGCTCAACTTACACACCACTACTTATATTACTTATACACACCAGGTTTTCCCAGGAGAAAATTGTCTTTCGATGACCAAAGATATTGAGATTTTTTTTCTGTAAGGGGTGAAGATAGTTTCAAGTAAGTACTTGCTGAATATCTTCGAGACCTTATCTGTCAATTCACGTACGAGCAGTAAAACACTGGAAATTTCAACAAAAATAATACTTAGTATTTACTTTAAGTAAGTTAGTTCAACCACCACCACCATATCAGCCCTAGGACGTCCACTGCTGGACATAGGCCTCCCCCAATTTCATGGGGGGTAAATGCCATAATCGCCACGCTTGGCATGCGGGTTGGCGATCGCAGTATCTCCACCGCACTCTAGGAATGCTGCTGCCCATTCCCCGGTGGTCTTGGTCGTAGTTTAAGGACATACCCGGGCCGAGTTAGTTCAACATATACATTAAAAAAATCTAAACATTTTCCAAATGTACGGTAATATGGAAAACGTATAATTTTCAAAATAAAATGGTGCATATCATGGAAACTAAGAGACTTTGTACTAACGCATGTTGTGTCTAAAATATTTCAAATTACCTCCTCTATCATCCCTGAACGTATTTGCACCTAGTTACCAAACATCTTGTATATGTTGTAAATATCGTCAATTTTAGAAACTTTTACAAAAAAGGGATTACACCCTGTATAACTGTTAGCTTAGTTGCAACATAATTCTCGTTGCGGGTTCTGGTAGACGAGAGGTTTTTAATGGAATTTCATACAAACATTGAAAAACTACCAATATTGTTTGATAAACTCACCGGTCAAAGACATGATGAGATGTAAACATTGCCGCTTTTCTGCGATGATCACCTCTCATTGTTATCTCACGGTGTCATGATTATTGAGCATTCGGAATAATAATTCTCGCTCGCCACTTTTATACGGTTTGCCCATAATTAGTGCTAACAAAAGTAAACAAATTAATTTAATTTCACTCGTATGACACATTCACACTTGACATCTGCGTCAAATATAAAACATTGCCATACGTAATTTTTAAATGGTTGACAGTTCATTTGCTTGGAAGAGATATACTGGTCTGACTGTACATGCCACCATTTTGGAAATTTAGTAGATTTGTTACTACTTTAAGTTACATGTCGACATGGTATCGACATCTTCTAAATATATAAATGAAGAAACTGACTGACTGACTGACTGACTGACATATCAACGCACAGTCCAAACCGCTGGTCCTAGAGATTCCTAATTTGGCACGTAGGTTCTTTATAACGTTAAGGGGGTGAAATGGGGGTCCGTAGTTTGTATGGGGAAACAAGATTCGTTGGACTATTTTATTCGAAACTTCACAGGAGTATTTCTAACGATGAATGAGTAAATAAGTGTTTCAGTTTTTTTGAGAAATCATCCCCTAAAAGGGGGAAAGGTGGTGACAAATTCTGAAAATCGACATGGGTATTGTTTTTATGATATACCGGGTCGCTGATAACGAAAACAACAATGATTTTAAAATCTCACGTGGACGACGTGAAATACCATCCCCCCTGTTGGGGTGCGAGGCGGATGAAATGTCTAAATATTAATATGGGTGTCGTTTTTAAGGTTTTTTGGGACGTTAATTACGAAAATAGCATCAATTTTGAAATTTAATATTGTGGACATAAAAACTTTTGAAAGTTTGTGCCAAATTTTAAGAAATAACTGACTGACTGATTGAATGACATATCAACGCACAGCCCAGACTGCTTGTTCTAGAGATTCAAAATATAGTATGCAGCTTCCATATAAGGTCTTGATTAAGAAAGGATTTTTCAAAATTCAACCCGTAAGGGGGTGAAATGGGGGTCCGAAGTTTGAATGGGGAATCAAGATTAGTTGGATTATTTTATTCGAAACTTCACAGGAGTATTCCTAACGATAATTGAGTAAACATGTCTTTCAGGTTTTTTGAGAAATCAACCCCTAAAAGGGGGAAATGTGGTGACAAATTATGAAAATTTCTATCGTTTATCGGGTCGCTGATTACGAAAACAACAATGATTTTATAATCCCAGGTGGAGGACGTGAAATACCATCCCCTCTGTTGGGGTCCGAGGGAGTTGGAATGTCTAAATATTAATATGGGTATCATTTTTATGGTTTTTGGGTCATTAATTTCAAAAATGGCATTGAGTTTGAAATTTAATATTGCGGACATGAAAATTTTTAAAAGTTGGTGCCAAATTGCAAGAAGAAACTGACTAAGTGAGTGATATATCGACGCACAGCCCAAACTGCTGGTTCGGGAGATACCAAATTTGGCATGTAGGTTACTTATAAGGTCTAAAGGTGCATGAAGTGCCGTGAGTTTCCTGTGAAGATACGAACTTTTTTGATTCAATGTATTGTAAGTGGTTTTATTAATCAGTGCCGTCCGATACGACTTCAACATAAATCGATATTTGAGCGTCCGAGAGGACTCTTAATAGGAATCCGAGGTACCTAAACTTTGAATAAAGTAACGGCCATATTGATTTTCTTCATATCCGTCCCGATTTCGTTAAAAATCGATATCTGAGCGTCCGAAAGGTCCCCTAATATGACTCCGAGGCAAAATTTGGAAAAAGTGGCGGCCATATTGATTTTCTTTTTTTCTTTCCCGGTTTCCTTAAAAATCGATATCTGAGCATCCGAGACGTTTCTTAATACGACTCCGAGGTAAAATTTGGAAAAAGTCGCAGCAATATTGATTTTCTTAATTTCCTTCCCAATTTCGTTCATAATCGATATCTGAGCGTCCGAGAGGTCTCTAATACGAATCCGAGGTAAAATTTTGAAAAAGTGGCGGCCATATTCATTTTTATCATTTCCGTCACGATTTCGTTCGAAATCGATATCTTATGTCCGAGAGAATTCTTAATACGAATCCGAGGTAAAATTTGGAAAAAGTGGGAGCCATATTGTTTTTCTTCATTTGCAACCCGATTTCGTTCAAAACCGATATCTGAGCGTCCGAGAGGTCCCCTAATACGAATTTGCGGTAAAATTTGGAAAAAGTGGCGGCCATATTGATTTTCTTCATTTCCGACCCGATGTCGTTCATAATCGATATCTGAGTGTCCGAGAGGTCTCTTAATACGAATCTGAGGTAAAATTTGTAAAAGTGGCGGCCATATTGATTTTCTTTTTATTCGTCCCGATTTCGTTCAAAATCGATATCTGAGGTAAAATTTGGCACTCCGTACATGCCAGGGATTGTAAAATAAAAGTTTAATGTTACATACGTGTACATATAGGCATGTTGAGTATCTATGGATTGGCTTTTTCAGTTCCGTAGGTTCTCTGAAATGGTGCCAAGTCCGGCACTACATTGTTTACAGTAAAACTAATTTACTGCGGCTTTATGCATTTTGAGCCTTATCTTGGCAGTTTGTTATAATACCATAAAGGCTGTTGGATATTTAAGAAAACTGTCAACTTAAAGCTCAAAATGCATAAAGCCGCAGTAAATTAGTTTTACTCTAAACAATGTAGTGCCGGACTTGGCACCATTTCAGAGAACCTACGGAACTTTAATAATAATCGTATGGTATTTATTTTCTAACCGTGAGATCTTCGAGAAGACAAGTACGGTTGCCAGTTTTGTTGCACTTTTAGCACCACCCAGGGGTCACGTGTAGGGTAGCGATGGGTACTCCCTACGGACGTGGTGCAACTTCGACCCCCCTTTGTCAAGTGAGTGGGCAACTTGACTGTTAGAAGTTCTTAAGCCGCCCGAAGGCCTCTAACTTGGCTTAACGACTGCTGTCGTAGACAGCAGCCGGGATCAATGGATTAACGTGCCTTCCAAAGCACGAGAGCGCACAGTTAGTAACCACTCAAAGCGGTCACCCATCCAAGAACTGACCTGCACCCACATCGCTTAACCTCGCATACCGCACACGGTAGGTGGGTGCCGCTGGGCCACGAGCGATCTAAATTTTTGATAGTTTGTGCCAAATTGCAATTTAATCCGTCCAGTAAAAGCAACTCGCTTGTAAGTGTTGTAACAGACGGACTGACAGTAAGGAGTGCGTATGGAAGTGAGGCCGAATTTTCTTTTTGGATGCTCCTGTTAATGAATCACAATCACCAACCTTCGTATACCGAAACCCCCAGAATGTAACAACTACTTTTCTGGAAACCATCTAAATCGATTCAGCCAAACGCGAGATAATCGTGGACAAACATACATACATACCTACAGACGTACGTACATATATACGGGTCAAACAGAGAACCTCTTTTTTGTAGACGGTTAAAAATTACGCTTAGTACGACGAAACCAATGTTACGTAAACGGTTACGTGTGATGGATTATTTTTCTTGCTACGAAACTAGTTACGTACAAGGAGGTTTTTTCTTCCTACGAAATTAGTTTCGTAGCAAGAAAAATAATTCTACATAACAGCTGGATAGGTACGACGATAGTGTTCGAAAGAACTGCAACCCTACAGCGCGCGAGCCGAGCGAGCGGTGCGTGTGCCTCGGCAGTGGCCAGCGAAGAGCCAGAACCGAATATTTCCTCCGAAGTTTTGACGGGTAGTACGTACGTATTTCTGGGTAGTTTGAATGTTAACAGTTTTTGCAAAAAAACAATTTAGACGCAATAATGATTATATAGCAAACGTTAAATTTATGGAAAATAAAATCATGGATTTCATTAGTAGCGCCTCTAACATGTGAATTTAAAATAAACCACGATTTATTTAACGTGAAGTGTCGTGATACGATAGAACGACATCGGTTTCATACTTTAAGTAGCGTTGGAACAGATCAGAGAGCATATCTTTAGATCAGTGTGAATAATTTGGCTTAGATTTAAGGCGCTTACATGACCTAATTTGCTTCACTGTAACAGTATTTTAACAAGAACTATTTGATTTAGCAAAGCGAAAATAATATATTGGTATTCATTATAATAATGAAAAAAAAAATGCCGTCTCTAATTCACGATTTGAAAAATTCGGTTCGATAAAAACATGCAATGTTACGTCTGAAAATTCTCTTTAAACGGCTGTCTGTATTCTTAACTTCGGTGACCAATGATCGCTTTGAGGTACGGAACCCTAAAACCAGACAAAACTTGTGATATTTAGTTGCAAGCACCTGTCCACAAATGTTAAAGATACATTGCGAGCCAAATTACTTTCTATGGTTAATTTTTTTATAGCGATTTTCAACATAACGTATTCCCTTAGTATAGGAATACTATCATTTTAAAGATTGTGGAAGTCTTTGGGGGAGGCCTATGTCCAGCAGTGGACGTCATTCGGCTGAATGATGATGATGATTTTAAAGATTTGCTCCTAAAAGATTTACATACTGTATAATATCGACACAGACGTGCCAGATTGACAGTGAACCTCTCAACCGTGCACAGATTAAGCAAAATCAACCCATATTATACTTCGTGAGACGTTATAAATTTGGTATATTTATCGCCGGCTTAAAGGATTTGTTCATACTTATAGATATCAAACCAAAGGATAGGATAGGATTCACGCAGAAATATTTAAAATTCCTCTGTGTTTATTAAAAATGTTTTGCAACTAAGTGCTAATGAATAATTGACGTAAGACAGAAGAATTGGACACTTGTTGACATGCTAAACATAGAAAAGTTGAACCTATTTTTGGCACGTCTGTGACAAGTTCTTCCCTTTACAAAAGTAATTTACAATTTCAAACTAATGAGCGTCCATTTGGTTCGAGATTCTGTGGAGAAAGCATTTTTAACTGATAATAAAGTACTAGGTAAGCGTGTTTTATTTTCAGGTAAAATTGAAAAGTAGGGCTCCGGCTACACCGCTGCGTAAAACACACTCGAGCACTGTAAACGCAGTGACGTGCCACATGAGTCAAGGTAAGTCAAAAGACGCCTTCGTGAAAACGCAATTCAGTCCAAAACTAGCAAAAATGGCGCGTTTTAATCTTATGTTTAGAAATATTTTGCCAGAAACTTCAAGTTAGTGCTTCAGATAAAAATAACATCGACCAGTTTGTTATCGATAAGTACCTGACGAGGAATACACAATGAAGTTTGACGACCTCTTTAGCCTAGTTGTTAGTGACGCTGCCTCCGAAGCTAGAGGTCCCGGGTTCGATTCCCTGCCAGGGCAATTATTTGTGCATTTAGCACGGATATTTGTTCTTGGGTCTTGGATTTTTTCTATGTATTTAAGTATGTATATCGTCGTCTAGTACCCATAGTACAAGCTTTGCTTAGTTTGGGACTAGGTCGATTTGTGTAAGATTGTCCCTCAATATTTATTTGTTTTATTTGTTTTAAGTTATTGAGAAAATAAATTAGGCTTGGGGAAAATTACACTTCGTGTTATATGACGCCGATTTGGGCGCCAAAATAACCGTTAGATAATGTTTAGGTGTGACTTATAGGAGTTTTTTAGGGTTCCGTAGCCAAATGGCAAAAACTTAACCCTTAATGGATTCGTCATGTCTGTCTGTCTGTCCGTCCGTATGTCACAGCCGATTTACTCGGAGACTATGAGGACTACAATTATGAAATTTGGTAGAGAGGTGTATGCTATGAACCGCTATAGAAATATGATGTAAAATTTTTGAAAAAATATTAAACTGGCACCCCATACATGTAGCAGGGGGTCAAACATTTTTTTAAATGCACATAGTCATGTGGGTATCTATAGATAGGCCTTCAAAAATGACATTGAGCTTCCAAAAAAACTTATCCATTTAAGTCAACCGTTGGCGAGATATTAGCTGTCAAAGTGGTAAAAAGTGTGACTTTCCAAACTATGAAGTTTAAAATTCTGAAAAAATCAAGATGATGTAAATTTATAAATAATTTCAACGATAATTGGTTTGAACAAGATAGGTTAGATAGATTAGGTTGAACAGTTTTCGAGTTATTGCTGAAAAACTGTATTTCCCGAACAAAAGGGCCTAAGTGCCGTAAGTGTCGTCTGAAGATACGACCTTTTTTGATTAAATGTATTGTATAGTGGTTTTAAATGTAGATTAGGATGTGTTGGTACTGAAGCTTTCGTGGGCGAGTCCTACTCGCACTTGGCCGGATTTTTTTAAATATGCACGATAATTTCAAATTAAAGGGAAAAATTGAAAAATTTTATGCTCCGAGCAGGAGCATAAATTTTTCCCTTTAATTTGAATTTTTTATGCATAACTTTGCAAAGTTTTCACAGTGACTCGATAAAATGTCGACATATAAGAAGGCAGTCAAGAGCAAGGACTCTTTGTGCTATGCTGGTGTCAGGAAAAATTGTATAGTGAAGCAATTTTCAACCGCAGTGTATTTTACATAGCAATGGCTTTTTGGGGGAGGCATATGTCCAGCAATGGACGTCTTTCATCTGATACTTACTCGTTCCATGATAATGATTATGTACTCCGCGTTATAGTCCAGAATTTTAATTTGGACATTATTTTACTTAAAATAAATGAAACGGAAAAATATCTCCATGTTTACGCAGCTCCATGTAGTTTACACAGAGAATCTGTAGAATTGCGCGTTGCCCCAAACTCGACTAAACTTTGCAATTTTGACTGATGGATATGAATGGAATACAAAATTTTGTCGAAAAAGTTAAGCTCCCTTACAATTATTGTGACCTAAATAATTTTCTGTGTAAAATGCTTGTAATAGACTTTGCTTTAAATATGAAAATCATTATTACGCCCTGAATATTTGCTTTTATTTCAGGTTCTCCGACGAAATCCTAAATGAAGAAGTAAATTTAGATTTTGAAGTTAATTAATATATACCAATAGTAAAATAAAATGTAACAGATACGAAATTAATTAAAATGAATGGTCAGAATTGTTATCCCTAGGTAAACGTCGCTAAATTATTAAGTAATTTGGCCTTAAAAAGGGCATATGCCACGGAATATAACACGGAGAACTACGTTTTTAAAAAGCTTCCCCGGGATTCATTATGACGAAAAAATTAAAAAGATTTGTTCCTAATAATAAAAAGTATAATTGTCTTCAAGCTAAAGTTCCGAAGAAACTTAAGTTTTGGTGGTAAATATCTTCATCGTGACCATTCGTTTGCAATCCCCTACTGCTGAACGTAGGACTCTCTTCGAGTACACCACGGTATACGAGTATATACATATAACTATATTTATTAAGGCAATTTTCTTAAAAATTCAAAATAAGTCTGAACGAAGAGAAATATTTACAAAGTCTTAGTGAAAGTAACATCGTGTAGCATTAATCAAAATAAGGGCCAGGTTTTGTTGAAATCTATAAATTCCCAAAAATGTAGGGTTACATGTATTACGTGCGAGGGTTATTTGGAAAAATAACCGGTGACAAATTAAATGTGGTTACAAAAATTGGCAGATGGTAGTATTGATAAGCTTGCTAATCTCTCGAATATACTGAATTCTGCAGCTTTGCAGTGAGCAAGATCCATCATCCATCAACCAACAGAGTGAAGACAGCTCGATTAGTATATTTTGGTTACTTCCACAGTAGTACGTCGTATGGTATTTTACTATGACGCAGTGCTTCAGAGATTAATACCATTTTTGTTCTGCAGGAGAGGGCTATTCGAGCAATATATAAAATGAACCATAGAGACTCACTTAGAGATAAGTTCAAGAACATTAATGTAATGACATTGCAATGTCAATAAATCTATGATAATATTGTTTATGTACATAAAAACATTCTAAATTTCAGGAAGAACTGTGACATACATAATATTAATACTCGAAATAAACATAAGCTCGCAGTGCCCACCACTAGGCTCTAAACAATTAGAATATAATAACATGGGTAAAGGTGTGAAGTTTTATAATAAGCTTCCATGAAACTTAACTGAATTTTCTGTTAATAAATTCAAAAATTATGTAAAGTATCTCATATCGAAAGCATATTATAGCACACACGACTACATGAATGATTAATTGTGACTGAAATATGAATGATATTATTTCTTTCGACATTTTGATTTTATTCTAGAAACTGTTGTTTTGAAGAATAATAATAGCATTAATAAATTGTTCTAAATAATTAACCGAATAAAATGTAAAACTGACGATTCAAAAGTGCTTGTTGCTAGGCCTATTTGAATAAATAATATTTTGACTTGACTTGTTTGTAGTAGGAAACACGAATTTTATACGAATATTACTAAAAGAGGAAGGCAGTAACGTTTGAAATGAATAGGTATTATTGCCGTCTTTTAGCAACTGTTATAGATTTAAAGACGCATGGAAATGTGATATTGCAGCCTAAGCAAGCTATCACTGGCACTGCTATGTTTAAGGAGTAAACATCGAAATCAACCCAACTTTTTACCCCTCTATTCTCGCGTACGCTCTACCCGTGTCCTCTCCCTACTGGCTCCATGCTACTCGCTCTAACGCTAACTCCACTCTTGTTAACTTTTCTATTAATCTTATCTTTTAAACTGGAACGTGGTTTAAATTTATTCTAGTCGCTTTATCGTTTCGTATCTTGCCGTAATGCGTTTGTTATTAAATGCGATATTGTTTTCGCAAACATACTGATGAAACAGATGTTATCTCCGGAGTAAGATATTTATATTTTTCATTAGAAGCAACATTTTCGATACTTTGCTTTTTTATTACCATAAATACTAGTGGATCTGTGAGCTGTAGATCTCACAATTTTTTATTCAATGTCAGAATATCCAAAAACTGACTCGACGAAAAAAGCTATATAATTATCAAATCTGCTCACAAAATTACACGAAAATCGTTTGAGAAATGCGACCACTAGAGAAGAACAGCAGGAAATCCGGAAATCTGCCATTGGCCGGCCGGACATACGAAAGCATTTTTGCCGAAGCTGAAACGGAGACCTTCGTTTCACTCACTCTATTATTTATACTTTTATGTAGGTACTTACCTGTAAATAAATATACCAAAGATACAGTAGGTAATTTTGCTCCAGTCGATGATGGTGATGATGTTCGCAAAGATTCCTAAATAGTTATGTAAGCCACCTTCTGACCTAAATAAAGTCGTGTCCGCAAATGTTTAAATAGACTGCAATATGGAATCTTCCGTATATTAAATAGTGAGTATTGAGAGGTCTCTTTAATGTGGTCACCTTCGTAGAAACGGAAACGCTTGCTTAAGCTTAAGCATCTAGTCAAGACCAAAACTAAGTTAAAACTTTTGCATCTTATTATAGTTTGCATCCCGAAGAATGCCCGTAGTCCGCTACCTAATTTAACTTAACTTAAAGGCCTCTAACTTAACGACGTTCGAGATAATCGGCTTAACGTGGCTTCACCCACCAAGAGTTAGTTGAAGAGTTGAGAAGTGTTGAACCTCACATATCACACTTGGTACGCTGCCGCCGCTGAGCCACGAACGCTTCTGTATGTAACTACCATACCACAGAATATATTGTGGCAATAGCCACATTCAATGGATCGCGAGCGAGAGTATTGTGTACCTCCATGTCACGGTGTAGGTATTTTTTGCATATAAAAAGTTACCTACATTAATTTATTACTTAATACATAATTATTAATATAATCATATAGTTCGAAACAGTATTGTTGTTAATTGCTAAGATAAAGCCTTATTGTTTATCGCGAGTTTATTGTATGTTATATTTACACAGTTAAGATATAACATGTTCAAAATAAAATAACCAGATTTGTTAGTGTACCTATATAATTGAAATATCGAAGGTTCTGTGATAACGAGGTTAGGTGACGGCGGAGCCAAAGGTCACACGTCTATTTATGAGGTTTGTACCTTGATTAAAGTCAAGGTCACAACATGCAAAAGGGAATACTTTCGCAGCGTTTCATACATCTTTTACTTTACGATAACTCAAAATCGGCTGAACTGATTATGTCCGCTATAGTCCCCGTTGATAGTCTTTACTTTCATATTTTTTGGACCTAATGGAAAGTACTCAATTGCGTAGCACGTGCCAGATATGAATACAATATCCTCGTATAGTATCCATAGTACAAGCTTTGCTTAGTTTAAAACTAGATCGATTTGTGTAAGATTGTCCCACAATTTTTAATTTTTTAGTTACTCTTACTATGTATAACGCACCAATATTTTTACTATTGTGTAGTACTGACTCGCTATATTGTTGTTATCTGTAGTTAACTGCTGCTGCATAAAATTTCGAACAAAACTAAGCAAATTACACAGGCACAACTAACACTGATAATTGTATGAGTCAGAATACTATTTATATTCTACAAAGGTATACCTTGGAACTATTTTCACATCATCTTGTCCCTCACTATAATTTCACCTTAATAACCCGATTACATCCAAATACCTGTATCAAAAACAATTACGCGCCCTCCAACGGGATTATCCCATAGTTGGGCCACAGTGGGACGGCGGGTTAATTAAAAGTCCTTAGGCCTGAATATTCATGGCATACGGCACACCATCTTGCGGACGTGAGCGGCGTGAGAAGGTTTTATTGGGTTTAGGAAGAATAAGTAATAACTTCGTAGAGTGAACATTTTATTTGTTGGTCCGGAAATTCACCACTGTAATCCCTAAGGGTGTAGACAGAGCACATTCATAATGATTTTCAGTGTTAATTTTAGAAGATCATCATCATCATCCTAGTGTTATCCTAGTACAGTAGCAAAGTTTCATCCTGAATGCTCGGGGCTAGCGGGCCGGGGTATTCATTTATTCAACTTAGAACATGACAGTAATACATGATATCACCAAATTGTTGTATTTTTGGGAGGTCAGATAGCAGTCGCTTCGGTAATAACTAGTGTCTACGCCAAATCTTGGAATTAGGTACCGAACTAATCCCAAGAATTAGCGTAGACATCTGACCTCCCAATCCAAGTGGGAAACTCGAATTTATTGAGATTAGGATTGTCAGGTCAGTAAGCAACTTGAATATTAGAAGATAGGACAAAAAAAACCTTACTTTGTTAATATCTGGGACCCGTCTATGTCCTAAAATAACGCCCAAGACCACCTGGGGAGTGTGGGAGGAGATACTGCGATCGCCAACCTGCATGCCAAGCGTGGCGATTATTGCATTTACCCCCCCCCCCCCCCCCCCAACATTGGGAAAGCCTTCTAGTGTAGTAGTATAGTGTATAGTTGTAGTCCAGTAGTGGACGTCTCTCGGCTGATATTTTGGTCGTGGTGGTGGTTAATATGTTGGTTAGAAACTGACTTTCTCAGGCATTACATACAGCTTTGTTAGTTGTCAATAAGGCACTATTGGCATTCAAGTAGAAATCTTTACTGACCAGTGGCGGTACGGTCTTAAAAGCCCAAAAGCCTGGCTTGCGTTACTAAAATTAGCAAAAACCAAATATATGTACGATTAAATTATTTTTCCATTTCTAACTAACTTAAAATCCGCGCGGCGGCGCCTGATCTGTATACTCTATTCATATTGGGCGGGGTAGTAGTACAAAATTCGACCGTAGCAAGTAAGTGGCGCTACTGCCGCGCGAAATGAGCGGTTTACGATAGAGTTGAGACACGGGCTAGTCATCTCGCTCGCACGCGCGGGCTTGCAAGCGGGCTTTAATGCTGATATCTATTTTCTCTTTCTTATCTATGAAAACTGCTACAAAACGAGAGATACGTATCTATAGCTAGATCTAGCAAATAGTTTGTGACTAGAAGCCCGGCTTTCGACGTGAAGTTATCAACAGATGTTAGTCAAATGCGAATTTCTCGCGTGCGTGTTCATGACTAGGTGGATTGTGATGCTAACTTCATTGATTACAATTATACATTACTTGAAACTGAACAATTTGTTTGAGCGGATAGTGTTTTGTATTAAAAAGTTTATTAAAGTGGAAAGTGACGATGGATGAAGACGTTCCGTGTGACGATTTAAAATGTACACAAGTTATAGGCGCAGAAAAGGTAGGCACGCTAAACTTTGCACAAAAAAGCAACTTATTTTTTCACCGAAACCTACGCCTGACTTGAGTATTTCTCAGATAAGCAAGTCACATAAACGACAATTTCAAAGATCGATGCGATTGCTGATATATCTGTCCTGTCTACGCCACACCAGTACCTAAGTGATAATGAACAGTGAAGATTTACTAGTATGGTAATATAATATGGCAAGGTATCAAGGTAGAAGATATATTTATTGATATTGTGTGTGAAAAAATACAAAAATGTATCCCTCGGCTTGCCCTTCTCTGCAACCTTAGGCACGCCACTGTTACTGACTACGGACAGAGCAGTACCGTACGTTTTGACGACCACTTTGGCTTAGCAGTGGTACCTAGTGACCCTGCCTGCGAAGCTGGAGGTCCCAGGTTCGAATCCCGGCCATGGCATTATTTGTGCATTTATCACGAATATTTTTTCTGAATCTTGGATGTTTCTTATGTCTTGAAGTATGTATTTATCTATATAAAGTATGTTTATCGTCGTCTATTACCCATGGTACAAGCTTTGCTTAGTTTGGGATTAGGTCGATTTGTGTAAGATTGCCCCCCCTATTTTTTAAACTATTGGTCAAACTATGTTAGCTTTCACATTCACATGGTACGACGCGCGATTTTTCCTACATTTCGACAAGCGTACACTATTTCGCGCAACTTTCTGCGTCAACGCAGCTTCATTTACCATTTTATAGTCTACCGACGTTCCATACTGTTCACTCAAAGTTATCGGTAAAGGAAAAATTTGCAGGAAAACCCAGCACAGGGTCTTGCTATTTTAATCTAACCTTACAAAACTACCCGGTATAAACATCACTGTAGAAATACTACTTGTATTACATAATGTAACATGACTGTTGACAACCGAAAGCAAATATTTGTTATATTGTGATTTTGACAAACTCGGCTCATTTTTTCATTAAGGTACTCTATTTCAACTGATTGAGTCCGTTGAGACAAATAGCTCTTTAACCAATTTAATGTACAGCCACGAATACCATACGTTTCACATTTATTCAGAAGACGATCATGGGAGACAAAAACAAAGGCCTTGCTCATATCAAAGAAAACAGCGATAACGGGGTTTATTCTATTTCATTTGTTAAGGCTTTAATTAAATTAAAGGTAGCTACCTTGATGTACATTTACCTGTCTGAAATCCATTCTGGTTTTTATTTATAACATTATACTTATCCAAAAATTCAAGACTCGAAAATGTATTGCCCTTTCAAAAATTTGAGAAAAGACAGATAATACGGCTATTGGCCGATAATTGTTTAATGTTTAGTTCTTCTTTACAATTTATTTTTGTGCAATGGTCTAACAATAGTCTTTTTCAAATTATTTGGGAAAGTACCAGTCGTAAAGGATAGATTTATTAAATGACATATGATCGGTGAAATATGATAAACAATGTTTTTAAGGACCATTGCTAATATTTCATCATAGCCGGCAGCTTTTGTTGGCTTTAGTGTGTTTACAATTTTATTAACTTCAGCGACGTCACAAGTATATAGAAATAGACTGGAAAGGTTGGTTTGTTCCATTTTAAAATCATATTTCTTGTAATCGTAGTCATTATAAGCCAGATTAATGAGGTAGTTATTAAATGATTCTGCTATGTCCTGTTTACCCGTGATGATTTGGCCATCTTTTCTGATTTGGTCTATTTGGTTTCTAGTGGTAACACTTTCGGTTTTATTGTTAATCAAGTCCCATGATGCTTTGCACTTGTTCTTTGCTCTATCCAAGTACTGCTTATTTGTTGATTTCTTTGCATATTTTATACAGCCCTTTTTGAATTTTTGAGTAATTGTGATACAAACTTTTGACTGATTCATTTTTAGTACTATAATATTTAAACCATAGGCGTCTTTTTGTGATTGTTGCTTTTTGTATACCTTTTGTAATCCATCGGGATTTCAATATTCTATTTTTCATTTTTATACGTATGAATGGGAAGCATGAATTGTAAAATAAAATAAATGTCTCATGAAAAGCGCTAAAGGCACAATCTAAATCATTATAAGTATATACTTCAGACCACGTGTAATTTTTCCATGCATTCCTGAAATTTTCTAATATTTTCATCACTATAGTCACGTCTTTGTATGTACCAACATTCAACAGGTTTCGAGTGTTGTTGAACCTGGAACCTTAATGTTTGGCCTGTATTGTGGTCGGATAAGTCGCAGCGACCCGAAGTGTGTCTTGGCCTCCAATACGAGTGCACGCCACTGATCCCGATGCGTCATTTCCTTCCACGAGTCAACTTGAAGCTCACATAGATCGATCTCCACAGCATCAGCCCGACGGTATCTAGGGCGGCCGACCGGGCGTTTCCCACTCGGTTTGCCCAGGAAGGCTCTTTTGACGGCATGGTCGTCACCCATTCGCTCTAGATGACCAAGCCAGCGAAGTCGATACGCTTTCGTTATCTCGATAACATTCGGTTCCGCGACAAGATCTTCAATTTCGGCATTTTTGCGAATTCTCCAACTGCCATCGGGTCTCTAAAGTGGGCCAAGGATTTTACGGTGGATTTTCCGTTCAGCCATCAGGAGCTTATTCTCCTCCTTAAGTGTCAGTGTCCTGGCCTCACATCCGTATGTTAAAATTGGGCGTATTACGATTTTAGGAATTAAACATATTTTAAAATTCTCCGTATATAGCCACTCCTTTCAACACTCAGTGAAACTAGCTTCTTTTTAACGCCATTGGCACGACGCACATCCTTTCTTACTTACAAACGTAGCATCTACAATAGCTATTCTCACGAAAAGGCTTCGCATTATTGAAGTACGCCGTCCCGCTGACAGTCAATTCGCACTTATTTATATACGGACCCTTATTAGATTTTATTGTTGTGGCTGGCTTTCATACACTTAGCCGCAGAAATGTCTGCATGTACGGCAAGGGAGCTCGCAACAGAGGGTGAATCTACCGATGCTTATTTTACGACATGAAAAGGTTTTAGTATTGAAGCTTGTGCAGCATTAGGCTGCATGTTAAACGCATTTTTATACAATGTTATTACATTACATTGTAAATTTATTAGAATAGTTTTATACAGATCGCTCTCACGTCAATCCTCTGCGTTGTGTTTCCTTCGTATGAAACTGGCAGGTTAAAAAAAAAATCACCGTTCGAATTTATCTTCTGGAGTAGTTTTTTTGACTTGACGTGAAAATTTGCCTGTCATAATAACAACAATGTGAACGTGAGGCATTCTTGGAAATATCTTCGTTCAGGAAGCAACTTGAGTTTTTTTGGCAATTTCGTATATTTGTCTTTGTGTGAATAAGCGATATAAATAAAACCGATTGGACGTCGAAAGTTTTAATATTTTGTACGTTTGGGTTCATCCCAGTTTTTGCTTGATACCAGCCGGTATCCTTATCCCGGATTAAGCCGCGCCTACCAGCTCTTTGCGGGTAAGTTTATTGAGCTAGTAATTGCAATGGCGTTATCTCTCTATAGGAAACGTTAGTTAGGTTCGTTGCTCATATCGTGGTTTTGAATTGCAGCTTTACCTTGTGGGATTTCCGCTCGAGGATCTATTACCTGGAGTTATCGACAATAGAGGCTCTGCGCGCTGTCAATCAAGCCTGGTGGCAGCCACTACAGGAAACGACGCTTGCTTAAATTTCCGTGCTCGGATTCAGCACGAGTGGCGTATTCTCCCTTCTATCTTTTAAGATAAGCACCGGACTTTTGGAGGTAACCTCCACGTGTGATTAAGTGATCTCTGCTACAGACCCGAATTCTGTGCGGTGACTGACGCGCATATATTTTTATCTAGTTTAACGTTATATTGTTTTCAAATACTCTTATAACTGTTATATTTCGTTTAATATTAGTTGGAAAGGCTATAAACGTTATTGGGTTCCATACCGATTCCTGTTGATTTACGAATCTCTGAAATACTACACTGAGTTCTATTTATTTTTGACACCGTAGCCGTACTTAATTAATTATCTGGTAGTCTTACCTCTACAATAGTTAATTAGTTATAAATAGTTATTTTCCTCTCGTGCACCATCGGTCATGTTTCATCATTTTCGCTTTCCAAATTCAAAAGGCGCAATTCGTCCGCACTGTCTCATCACGTTTCGGCTGCTATTTATCCACTCCGCACTAGCACGAACCATTAAAAACATCCCAGTTTTAACATTATCGTTTCATTTTTGTGTCAAATAATCTTCCAACAACAAATTAGTCCCAGGACGTATAACAAAGTAGTGTCAGTGTTCGTATACAATCGTGGGAGCGTGGGATCGCATTTATTAACCCATTGACTGTCTGCCGACCTTTTTTGTACAATTCACCGAAACGCCATATCGATCGAATTTTTTTAGTACGGTTCACCGAAAGTCGGTATTCAACAATACGCGTCGTTTAACAAAGAAGTGTCAGTGTTCGTATACAATCGTGGGAGCGTGGGATCGCATTTATTAACCCATTGACGGTACGCCGACCTTTTTTGTACAATTCACCGAAACGCCATATCGATCGAAATTTTTTAGTACGGTTCACCGAAAGTCGGTATTCAACAATACGCGTCCGGTATTATTTTCTCCAGCTATCTGTACTGTTTTATATTATATTAAATACATTTGTTTGGTTGACATATTTTGTCGACAATTGTGCTGCTAGGATATTAATCTTTCTAATGTTAACCTAGCTTTAATTTGAACGTGTGTTTTATACAGCATGTAAATGTTGAACACCATTGTGTCATAGGTAAGATTTATTCCTGATTTTAATTGCTTGTTTAATATAAATAAATTATTCTTGTGGCATTCTCTATTTTTATTTTATGCTTCACTTGCTCTTGTTCAGAAAGATGTATTCTGTCTCTTTCTTCAACACCAGCATATTAAACGGTGGATGAAGGCAAACGTATTCGACTCAGTTAACTACATTAGCTACCACAAACATACACATTCCGTACCTGAGAAGCAGAACACTGTAACTGACATTTCCTCAATTTTACAGGAGCAGCAATTTTGTGTCAAAATGATGCAAGTGTGAGGTTTAGTTTGAATACCGAAATGCTTTATTATCCTATAGTGCGTAGGTGTCAGAAGAGAAAACACCCAGATTAACTATATATATAAAGTTTATTTCAGTAGAACACAGTTCACAGAAAACAGTCTGATTGGTACAGAAGGTAGTAGTTAGCACAGTGCACATAGAAAGAAGATATAACATAAAATGCGTAGATCGCGTGAATATTTAAGTACGTTATCTAAGCAGCTGCGCGCAGCCTCCCGGCGTCGTATCGCTATATCGACTGACCGCGCTGGCAAAACCGAGCGGGAACGAATGTGCCCGAGCGCAGAAAAACGTTAGACGATGACGCTGAGCTCGGTCGGCGGCCGGGCGGCGGCGCGCAGACAAATATACCGTATATTTAAAACTTAAACTAAAATGTTATTCTAACTAATTGTATAAATGTAATTCTAATGTAATGTCATAGCTGTTGGATCTCCAAAGAAAATAAATAAATAAATAAACTGCTACATTAGCCCCTTCGGAGACCTTTAGGTCGATTACAAGTAAGTAGGAAACCGTACAACACGACCAGACCGAGTCCTACGTTTGACCTTCGCTGGTTCCGGTGTGGCAAGAGACCGATCTGGTACCGAAGGAGTGTTAGAATCGTCTAAAATATACGCGGGCTTAAGACGGTCGATGGAAACATTGTTTTCCTTACCCTTTATGACAATCTTAAAAAACTTGTCACCTCTTTCAACCACTGGATGCGGTCCGGTGTACGTGGGCTGCAGGGGTTTACGAATGGCGTCATTACGCAAAAAGACATGAGACGAAGTTGCCAAGTCTCTGTGAACAAATACTTTTCGCGTGCCGTGATGAATAGCTGGTGCAGGCTGCAGTTTGCGCATGTTAAGATGCAGGCGAGTTAGGAAATCCGTGTAGTATGCTGGGGCGTCTTGACCTGGGGATTCGAAGAAATCTCCAGGCAAGCGTAATTGTTCGCCATACACGTATTCTGCGGTGGAAGCGCGAAGATCGTCTTTCCATGCCGTTCTAATTCCCAAAAGAACCAGAGGCAGGACTTCGACCCATTCCTCACTCGCGTGGCATTTCAATGCAGCTTTCATTTGCCTGTGGAAACGTTCCACCATACCATTCGCCACAGGGTGATAGGCCGTGGTCTGAATGTGTTCAGCACCGACCATCCGTGCTAGGCGACGAAAAGTCTCAGAAATGAACTGTCGTCCCCTATCAGTGGTTATTTTCTTGGGGCATCCAAATCGCGATACCCATCCTGAAAAAAACGCGTGAGTAACGGTTTCTGCTCTTATATCAGAAATTGGCATCACTTCAGGCCATCTTGTAAAACGCTCCACTGCAGTTAAACAATATTGAAAACCACGTGAAATAGGCAGCGGACCCACTATATCTACGTGTATGTGCGCGAAACGCTCTGATTCGGTAGCAAAAGACATCACCGGTGAGTGTACATGCCTTGATACCTTACATCGCTGACAGTGCTGACAAGCTCTCGACCATTGGCGACAGTCTTTATTTACACCAGGCCAAACGTACCGCTGAGTAAGAAGCCTCAAGGTAGCTCTGGCGCTGGGATGACTCAGCCCATGTATCGAGTCGAAAACTTGCCGCCGGAAATTGGGAGTCAAAAATGGACGAGCTGATGGTCCAGATGTGTCGCAATAAACATTGCTTGCTATATGCCGAATATCGGTAGTAAATTGGCCTACAAAATCTAAATACCGAAATTGACGGGGAGAACACTTATCTAAGGGCTTGCTGAACGCGTACACGATCGGTTTGTGGTCGGTGTATACTGCAAAAGGTTTCAGCTCCAGCATATGCCGAAAGTATCTTACACCTTCGTAAATCGCAAGCAGCTCCCGGTCATAGGGACTGTACCTGCGCTGGGCTGAATTCAGCTTCCGCGAGAAAAAACCTAATGGCTCCCACGCGTTCCCAGCTCGCTGTTGCACCACTGCACTGATTGCGAAATCCGAAGCGTCGGTTACCAGGGCGACGTCAGCATTTGGGCGCGGATGGACTAGTAGTGTAGCCTCACCTAGACTTGACTTACTAAGTTCGAAGACATCGTTCAGATCGGCAGTCCATTCGATCTTAGCGGCGCTCTTGCAATGGTGTTGCAGTCTTATATACAGCCGTGCCGGTACCGCCGCAACCGCTGTCCCTGAATTTTAAATCTGCAATACCTTCGAAAATATTCATTAAATTACCTGCTGCAAAGAGCCATATTTGGATAAGGACTAATCCTTTATTGCTTAAAATAGCATCGTAAATAAGCCATTATTTCACGTAAAAAGTAAAAGATAAAAAATGATTATTGTGGGTTAGCCCTAAGAGATAGACATATTGACTTTTTTGTAAACCTTTTTAAGGTGTACTTTATTTTGATCTATCTCGTAGGGTTCAGCCAGCGTTTGCAATGTAAGCGCAAAAAATGTGTTTATCTACGACACCATATTAGTAACGTCTAAAATTGACAGTGTTTCTTAAATATATTATGCATATATTATACATATGAACCTGCCTCTTGAATCACTCTATCTATTAAAAAAAACGCATCAAAGTTTTAAAAAATTAAGCATACGTAGGGACAGACAGACAGCGGGAAGCGACTTTGTTTTATACTGAGTAGTGATGTATATATATAATACTCCTCCCATATTTTTTTCACATACTCGATTTTTCACATACTCGGTAGCGACCATTTAGCTGGTAGAGAACGGGAAATACTTCAACAAAATATAGCACTTTAAATATTTATATCACGCTAACAGATATCTGCATAAAGACTGGTTAAGGAAAGTTCACATTCTTTTTAAATAAGCTATGTAACGATATTCAATGCAATGGGTTTTCCTAGAAAAAAAGTTGCATCCACACTTTATGAGTACCCTACTCCCCTACTCTATAGGTACCTTAATTTTATTTTCAAAATGTTATTATACCGTTTTATCGCCGTGATTGATATATGCATATTAGTACCAAATTACAGTTACCAAGCTAAGCTGCGGACAGACGGACTGAAGGACGATTTTTAAACATCGGCATATGATAAGTGTATTCTACACTCGAATAAATCGTTTTATATATAAACGAAAGCTATTTTTAAAGCAGGTGCCCCAGAAAAGTTATTATTTATTTTGATGTGGATTTAATTAATATTCATTTGATAGATGTACAATAATGCAAATCAATCTTATTTTATTTGATGATACCCTCTGTTCTGTCATCAAGTAGCCAAATTAATTTTTTTTCTATTACAATTTCTAGCAACAGAAACCAATTTCCGACCTAAATATGGCGGCTCCCATTGCGTATACAAACTTTCATGTTACTCTAGCATGGCGTTTTAAAATGAGAGCGTAACTACGTTTGTATGGAGCATCGATTTCAGCCGAGCGTACTGGGGACCCTTAAGTCTATTTGCTGCGGGCGTATGATGGTTGCCCTTTTATCACTTATCGTCGTGGATAAGACACCCGTCACTCTCGCACTCGCATACTTGTCAGAACGTGACGAATGTTTTACCCACGACGATAAGTGATAAAATGGCAACCATCACATGGCCGCTGGCTTGATTGAAGGCGGGAATGGAATGCAGTATTTTGTATTTTGACGTGAGCTTACTGATGTCATACGGATTTTCTCACTTGTGGGTATGACGTACCCACAAGCTGTACATATGTACCTACGAGTATTACAGCACTCGAACATCCAACCGCAAAAGTCAAGAAGTTTTTTTTTAATCATTCAAATGTAGGGACTACTATCAATGGAGTCGTACCATATCGTAATTCTCAGCAATCCTGCATATAAAGTGATGAAAACGAAATCCCATAAATACCTCAAAGGAAGCAAGTCAAGCGCATTATGAGAGCCTTACCGAAATACTAAATAAGTTTTTTGAACTGCACGGAGGCATTGGATCTAATCCAAGTTTTAAGAGCACTGAGCACAGACTAAAAGTAAATGTACGGTGTAAACTTTAAGTACTTGTTAAGGGTGAACGAAAGGGCCAAGCCACATATTTTGAGCCAGGTTACTAAGTTAGGGCTTGTAGAGTTAGGCCGTGTAGAGTTAAAAGCTTGGCTCTACATGGGATCTGATAACTTTTTGATATCTGTATATCTGATAACTTGCGAGCCATGTGGTCTCGTCTTGGCAACAGTATTTTTACATGTATAAGTCACATGAAACACAAATTTTAGTTGCAAGAGGTTTGTTAAGTTTCATAAATAAACAGGTAAGTTTATATTTACGTAAAATGGTCAGCATAAAATAGCATTAAAACATGGAACCTAAAGCACAATTGATATAGTCACGAAGTTGGTGTCAGTCAGTTGGTATCACATTCATAAAAATGTTGGAAAACATGATCATCCTGCTAGCGTTATTCCCATTGCAGTTGCATCCTGAAGGTTGCCTGGGGTCCGCTACCTTATCCCAAGAATTGGCGTAGGCACTAGTTTATACGGAAGCGACTGCCATCTGACCTTCCAACCCGAGGGGGAAAGGCTCTTGGGATTGGGCTTGTCAAGTGAATGGGCAACTTGACTGTTAGAAGTTCTCAAGCCGCCCAACTTGGCTTAATGACTGCTATCATAGACAGAAACCGGGATCAACGGCTTAACGTGCCTTCCAAAGCACGCACGGGAGCGCTCAGTTAGTAACCCCTCGCCCGACTGGCATTACGCGTACGCGGTACGCGGGCGCCGCTGGGCCACGAACGCTCCAAAATGTTGGAAAACAATAATGTGAAAATAATGCAAATGCAAAGTAGTTTTAATTCAAAACTTCTGTACATGAAATAATGAGTACTCTGTGAGCAGCCAAGTACCTACAAAAAGAGACCGTAACGTTAAGAGCGATTTAAACAAATATGCCCGGAGCTTTGACTAAACGAGGTAAATGCTTAAGTATCTTTTGTATTTAGCAAGTTTATTTAGGAACAAAACATAACAAATGAAACCCAGTTTGACTTACACCTTGAACCTGGGTTTTTTGAGGTGAAATTAGACGATGTGAATTTGTAAATTTGACATTTCCCCAGCGTGTCGTAGGGTACTTATATGTCTCCGTCTTTCTGAATAAAAATAATAGAGATATTAAAATATGAAAGACATGTTGTCAGTCGATTACCGTCCGGCCCTTGGAGAAAATTGGCTATATGTCACCGGCGGATTGTGCTACGGATGTTGCTATTATTTTTATTAATGTGCTGAGCTACTTAAATTTGAAGTGGGAATAAGTGGTAACATTATGATATCATAGCAGTCTTAGCATTTATAACATCCTCGTGATGTTATTGATGCATTATTAGCATTTAAAACATCGTGATGATTATAACATCACGAGCGTTTGTGACCCTCTGACGACTGGATATCAAAATTTGCCAGAATAAATTATACTCTGTCAAATTGACAAAGAGTCAAAACTTAATTGGGACCTATATACTATGTGTAGGACGCCAGTAGTTAGGAGGTTACGACGGCGGTTAAAAACAAATAAGTAACTGCGACAAACAATGTTCAGTTTTATTATGTTTGGCACGAATTGTATACTAATTAATATGCAGGTATACTCGTAAAAGAAGTCACTAGCCTTCTGGTGAAGAAAAACATCGTGAGTTCTAATCGTTACAAGGTTTCGTTTATGCTGTGGGCTGGAAGGCCAGATGGTAATCGCTTTCTTAAAACGACTGCATAATCTTAAAATTAAGTGCCAAAGTGGACCCCGGTCTAAACGATACACTCGGGAAAAATACTGAGACAATGATTAATATGAAGTTACTGAATATAAATACGTTTCTATCTTCTTTGATTTAGGTATTCAATAAAAATAAACTAAAAATACTTAACATAAAGCAGCCATTGGTATTATACCTAAGTAAGGTCACGACTTATGTCTAGTAATGAATATGTTACTCGTAGTAATAATGAGCTTCACTCTGCTGGAAACTTTATCTTGTTAGACACATCGTTGTTTCGAAAAAAAATACATGGAGCTTAGTGAAAATTGTTTCTTTTTACTTACTAGAGCTTTTTTATTTAACTAAATCAAGTTTCCAGCGCTTTTGCGAGTTATTTAATGTTCCCATACTTACGTGTGCAGACGACATGCGTCGTATTGTCTTGTCCTTATAAGTTCAGATGTAAATCTTGTTCTTGTTGTTAATATTTGAAGAAAATTCTATCAGTCATGCGAAATAGTGCGTGTTCATTTGTTTGAAGAAAATTACAGATATGATTATTCAAGTTGTTTGCTGTAATAGATTTGTAATGTGACCCTGATCAATCTATTTCCGCTTTGGAATGCCATCTAGCGACACTGGATTGGTACCTTGGTACGCTGCTCATTTCGCCAGATTTCCCAGTTTGTATGGAAGTGATAACACCGTGGTACCTGGTTTTTAATTTCTTGACAACATACTGTCACTGATTACGTCTAGTTTCCTTATTTATAGTGACACTGTCAATTAACTTTGCACAGAAATGGAGCTTTACTGATGCAGTACAGCATTGATCACATCCATGACACATCCTGTACTAATGAAGAAGTAATCAATAAATTTTAAATGCAGGCGTCCGACCGACCGACACCGACCGACTCGGCTGACATTTGACTTTGAGAGCTGAGACGTTATTGATATCGCCTCGACCCTAATTTACCGCCAATGTACCAGTAGCCTCAGAAGGAGTGGGGCGCATCGTTGTAGTTCGTGGCTTGAATGATTTAATATAATTTAGCTCTGCTTATAAAGCTCCTCAAAGCTGTTATATTTAAATCCGAAGCCACAGACAAAGGTTAATGATATATAAAAAACCTTTGCTACATTATTTTCAACAAAGTTTTTACGAGTAGCTCTTCTATTTGTCCAGACAACGCTCTTTGTGCTTTGCAGTCGGACATCCAGCAGATACTTGCCTTCACTTTTGTCAGAAAATGCAAATGAGTGCTAAAAAAGAAATATGACAGAAAGAAAAATATGGAAAGAAACAGCTCGTTGTTGGTACAGTTGAGTATTCACAGTGAATTTTAAGTAAGTAGATAATATATCACAGTCCATGTCTAAATACTTTGTGATGTTTATGTTTTTAATGTTTAGATACCTAATTTGTACCTTTATTCTTTTATCTCTTATTCATTCCTAGAATCAAAAATCTGTAACGGTAGGCTACGGTACTCATGAGTATGTAGTTCTGAGTGGATAATAATAAATGGAAAATGTTGAGATATCTAATCGATCAATTTCTAGTATAAGTGTAATCAATAAAAACAATCTAGGTACATCATATCCGCCGATGGACGTCCACTGCTGGATACAGCTATATTTTTTGACATGATTACAGTTTATGTTGACAAGAATAAACATAAGAAGTATATACTCGTACATAAGTACATTGCAAATTTCAATGTTGAAGATTTTTATTAAATAAGTTTTTTTTTATCTTTATTAAAGAGCTTTATCGCTTAGCGATTATGGCGCTCCATTTGGTCAACAACATAATTCTCCTTAACTACGATTAGTGAGACCTATTTTTACTAATTTGAACAGCGCCCTGGTTTCATCCGATAATGGGAAAGCCAGAAATATGAAATTATGCAAAAAAATATACAGAAATATGAAATAATAATGAATATATTCAATATGAAATAATGCAAAAAAATATATAGAAATGTAGACGTCGACTGTACAAGCAATTTATTTTAAGTTTATATTGGTTCATTAAAATAGAAAACTAAGTTGATTAATGAAAATAAGATATAAGTAAGTCTTCTATTAGTCGTTGCGAAACGTACCACTAAAATTAAAAAGTTTGCTGTCCTCTCAATTTTAGTCTGAAATTGGCATGTTATAAACTGGAAACATCCTAAAGGTCATTAATTCCACGGGTTGGTTAAAGTTTTGGGCTGGACCGCAAGACAGAGGACGTTTCGCAGAGGGTTTTTTGATTTCGTAGTCCTAGTGGTAAAACAATTGATAGTTATTTGGTTGATTTTATTAAATGACTATGTATTTATTTACGACCAGACATGGTAAAGTTCGATAATTTAAATTTCTGCAAACTTGTTTTTTTATTTTTGTTCTTTAAAAATGGTATTTAGATCTAGAAACACCAGCTCTGTTCTCGTTGCCGCTCAGCTAAGCTGTCGCTCACCCCCGATATGCAACACTGTCGAGATCAATGTGCCGGGGCCAGCGTTTTTATTACGATAATGACACGTAAACATGACGGTCCTGAAACGAACAGTCATTATTTGAGTTTTCTAGTTGCCAAACATCGGAATTCTTTGAGTTATTACCATTATTTCAGCGTTCAGAGTCCTGATGAGTCTGCCGCGATAGCTGCAGCGAGCGCCTACGGCATTTTTTCATTTTATTAAAAATGGGATTGCTCTTAGCCAGCATCTAGCCGGGGAGCAAAGATAAGGCCGACGGTGAAGCGAGCTCACCCAGATGATGCCTATTCACTCGTGCCTTAAAAAGGTTTAGGTTATATGAACTCGGAAAAACACACGCCGGCAGAGAATTCCAAACCTTAGAAGTGAGCATTATAAAAGAAGATGCAAAGCGCTTGTTTCGAATTAGAGGAGTTTCGATCAGGTAAGGATGGTAGCCAGCCGTACGTCTGGATGTCCGATGGAAGAAGGGGGAAGGAGGTATGAGCTCATGGAGCTCCTGAGCACACTCACCAAAGTACAGTTTGTAGAAGACGCACAGGCATGCTACTTTGCGTCTATGCGCTAAGCTCTGCAGCTTATTTCCCACTACCGTACTGCCGCCAATGACCCTCCTGGCAATGTTTGCAAAAGCACATGTGACATATTATGAAGCCACAATGCGCCTGCGGGCTGCATCCCTGGTGCGACGTTTGCATGCCAGCTCCAACAGTGTGCTGGCAAAGATCGCAGAAAAGTTCTACCCACACGTCGCTCTTTCATTCGTTGTTGGATATCACGCGTCCAGCGCATCGGTACTATAATTGACACATGAAAGCATGGATAGTGTCTGTTTCATGTTTTAACCACAAAATCCCCTAAGTTGAATTGAATCAAATTAAAGTGTGTAATTGTGTAAATATGAGTACCTAGTTAGTTACTTGAAATAAACACATAATTATTATTATTTTATGTAAATATATAAAATAGATAAATAAAATAAGTCAAAATAAAATACATATTGCACTAGTAAAAAGTATAAATAAGATAGGCAACTGGGATAAAAAAGCATTTCTAATTTAATTTCAAAGATTAGTAATTATCGTGCTTAGGGTATAAAGTATTAAGATGTATTACAGATAGTAGAACTGCAATGCTACACCGACTAGGTCACAAAATACTTTTGTCTATGTAGGGATTAATTTACCTCTCTATGGCGTCGGTCACCTGAAAAAAATACTTAAATTTAAGTAATATATTTATTTACTTGAATTTTAGTCGCGAGGGATGAATTATTTCATAGCATTTCATGTCTATACCGTCTTAAATATTTATTTGATATTAAGTGGATACTTCTATGTCGGCAGTTTTCAATTTTTCCGTTACTAACGCTTACTTCATCAAAATCTTCAGAGATGTTGAAATAAAAGGGAAAAGACGAAAAAGAAGACCAAGGAAACGTATGAACAAGACAAAGGAGGCTGTAGAGGTCGTGTCGTACCAGGACGCCAAGATACTGGCCTTGGAACGGCAGAGATAGAAAGAGCTGCATCGAGCTGCACCGACAATAACTAACGCTAGATGATACTAAAATAAAAGTCATGATATTGTTGATAATTCGCAAAAATAGATGGCAAACAATAAATTTAGCGCAACACAAGCTTTATTGAGCTTACCGTGGGACTAGTTCGATTTGTGTGAAAAATGTCCCCTAATATTTATTATTATTATTTATTTTATTTATTTATTTTTTATATACAATCACATAAATATTAAAGCACACATACATAAATCATACTAATTAACATAAATAGATACATTCCTACATATATAAATAAATAAATATGAATATATATATAAAAGCAAATATGAAAATATATATATTCATTGGGATGTCTCAAGTTATGAGTTTGTATTCCTTTGGGAATTGTTTTCGTCACTTTTATGTAGCTATGTAACGCTTTTATGAAATTTTTATGAAATGTATTTAGCACTTCTGGTCAGTTTTTTACGTAACACACTCTATAAAGAACTGACCATAAAGGTAACGTAAAGGCGCCATCACATTGGTTTATCATCATCACACTTAAAAAATACTTTAAGCGTGATGATGAGGAAGATAAACCGATTTAAACATAATTTATATAAAAGTATACTTACGAATATCATTGACACACATAATAATACAGGATTTTTAACAATTACGATATTTCTGGTACATATGAATATAGGTACCTTCCTTTGGAATTTTGCTACTTTGCATTTTGTTACTTTTTGTATTTTTTTAGGGTTCCGTACCCAAAGGGGGCGTAAAACGGGACCTTATTACTCAGACTCCGCTGTCCGTCCGTCCGTTTGTCTCTATGTCTGTCCGTCTGTCACCAGGCTGTATCTCATGAACCGTGATAGTTCGACAGTTGAAATTTTCACAGATGATGTATTTCTGTTGCCGCTACAAAAACAAATACTAAAGCCAAAATAAAATAAATATTTAAGGGAACCATACAAAAAAAAAACCAAAAAGTTGCTCGTTGTATTCATCAGGCGCTAGGTCTCAAAATGTATGGGAAAACTAAAATCCGACTCGCACTTGACCAAAATGCTACTTGATATTATTTATTACTGATAAAATATATTATTATTTAAATTAAATTAAAAAAGGGTATAATAAAGTGTCTAATGTTGTATAGATAATAGTACGGAACCCTTCTTGTGCGAGTCCGACTCACACTTGGCCGGTTTTATAAAACATATACCATGTGTTCTAATTTATGTGACACTGTTAACATTAACGCCTATTGTTGCTGTAATGTTAGGTATATAAATACTTAATTAGAATCACGCTCAAAATTATTCTACATTATTTTGCGCACTGTTTATAAATGTAAAACAAATGCAACAATTATATACCTAATTATTACCAACACTGTCGTCCCACGCCGGCCGGACGCGCCGCGCGCGCGCGGTATACTCATACTTACAACGAAAGTATACCTCTCCTTTTCACTCACATCATCGGAACGCGTCGCACCAATATAGACGGCATAGGCAAGACACATAATAGTAGGAAAATTCGCGCGAAAGCGGTGTTTTTAAAAAGTAGGCCGCAAATGATTCGCTGTTTATTTCGATTACTCTTGAAGCACTTGATATTTTTCGGAGATTTTTTGAGTACGCGTGTAAAATAAATAGACAATTGAAGAAATGTTTTAATCTCGAATGTAGGTTTTAATGCAAATATAGTATAAGCAAATAAAAACCAAAATTAATCGTAATAAATAGATCCAACTAAGTCACCTTGGTGAAAAATTACTAATATGTTTAGATTCATATTTGTAGCCAATTACCAAATTTTCGAATTCTGTATGAATTTGTAAGATCCATTTATAGCAATTATAGAAAAAAAATCAGAAAACTGAGTTTATTTTGATAAACTCGATGGACAAACAGGGGATAATTTTATCATTAGTCATAACTTATTTGAAAATATATAATTGATAAATAATCCCGACTGTAGGAATTAGTGAACACATTGCGCCAGTGATTGACATTAATATCTTCAATTTACTGAAATGCTCAATTGCTGCACTGGGGATAAACGCACGATGATAATCTGAAGACCTTATTTAATGAATAGAAAAAGCTTCCAAAACTGTAGGTTTTAATGTGAGTAAATTTTTTTCTTTCCCCGACTAGTAGGATGTCATTGTCAACTACGTCGAAGGCTTTCTTGAAATCAAAGTAAACGACATCCACTTGACGATATGAGTCCATCTGTCGTAGAATGTGGTCAAAAAAGCAAACATGATTAGTAATCGTTGACCGGGACGCGCGGAATCCATGCTGGGAATCTGCTAATTGCCTGTTAATCCGACAAAGAATATAACAGTTCAGAATGGTTTCAAATACCTTCCCAAACACTGATAGCACTGCAATGGGCCTGAATGAAATAACGTCAGCCGAATCAGCAGTTTTGTGTATTGGAGTCACTCTAGAAACTTTCCATTTAGATGGATAGATACCCTGTTTTAGAGATAAGTTATATATGTGAAGCAATACTTGCTCCAGGACTGAGACACAGTCTTTAACTAAAAACGGAGGTACCCCATCAGGTCCAGCCGACGATTTCGGTTTAAGACGTCTGATAGCACTTCTTATGTCAGAAATGGTGATGTTTGGGATGGTAATCGTCGATGGAGTGCTGCCGTCTGTCTCACGTTCTGCACACTTAGGAACGAGTTGGGGAACTTCTGGTTGAAAAACAGAACTAAAAAAAACAGCAAAGGCATCGACTGCTTCCTGAGCTATCACAGTTTTACCTTCGTATTCCTATTCTACTTTGTATCCTCTATCCCGACGTTTACTTTTAATATATTTCGAAAACTCTTGAGGATCTCTGCAAATGTCACGCTCCAGGTTATATAAATAACCTATCGTACGCTTTATCCACAAGCTCTTTCACGAGAGTTCTGTAATATTTACACGTAAACATGGCACGGTTAAATTCTAGGCCTTTAGATTTAAATTTCTTTAAGTGATTATATTTTATCTCTATATAGTTTTTGATTTCCGGTGTGTACCAGGACGGATATATGTATTGCCGTATTTTTTGCGATTTTTTTTGTATTATAGCATTGAAAATTTCATAGAGTTTGTTATAAAGAGAGGACACTGCATAATTCACGTCGCATAAATTTAAAACATCTGACCAATTTATTGACCTCAGAGCCTCATATAACGTGTGAAAATCCGCTTTGACAAAGTTCCACCTACTAATGGCTCAACATCGCTACCCACACAGACCCTGCCGCTGCCCAAACCAGACAGCACCAAGTCCAAGATGCCCCCGTATTCATTACATATGTTGTTCAATTGTTTGAATTTACAAAATTCCATGAAGCAATTGAATTGGTGTACTACATTTTTAGTACACGAAGAAAGGTTAAAATCACCAATAACAATAGAATCAACTGTGGGATATTTGCATATAGCATTTTCGATACAAGTCAGAACACGAACATATTGATCATTACTATAGTTAGGAGGTAGATATACAACGTGAACTTCAACTTTGACGTGATTTTCATCATTAAATTTGTTTACAATAAATACAATTATAAATGGTGGATAATATTTTTTTTACAAGAATGTGTTGTATTACGCGTAATACATTGGCAATAACCAGCGCATCAGAAATCTCTCAAAATAAATTGGCATTTCGTTTACACCTGTAATTTGTTAAGAGAGCAGAATTATACATATGTAGGGAACACATCTTACTCTTTACATATACATTTTGATACTCGCATGCTAAAACACATATATTTACACTTTTACACTTTATATTCATATTATACACACTTATATACATATACCTATACTTATACAAATATTTTAATTATATACTATACCTAACACTAATATTACACAAAGACAAACACATTTTACGCCAACCAGTTTGTCGATATCGATAGACAGTTTATCGATAAACTAGATCGACCGCGCCACCGCACTAGCGGGAACTGGTTTCACCGCTTGGCGCGGCGTCTGCGCATCGAAGGTCATTAGTGAGTCAGAGCCTAGTCACGACGCGGAGCGCATGTTTCTCTTGACCGCTAAGACAATAGCCGCGATCTATGTGCTTGCTACTCGCTTACTTGTTTACTTTCCTGTTTCCTATCTTCTGAACTGTATTCTCGCTTTAAGACTTTCATCTAATAATAGTGCATGTGCTTTCTACCCTTCTGTGCCTTCTGTTGCTTGTGTATGGATTTCGTGTGTACCGGACATTATACATGGAACTGTAAGTTGGTGCATTATTATTTACAACTCCCGCCGCCTAGTACACACCTATTATTACCTACACAATACTGGTGATTACTACACCTCCATACATATATATCTACTTTTTATGAATTGTCAAATTCAACTTTTGTGCCTCTGGGTCAATAGGAATTTCCATTTACAATATTTTCCCCGAGAAAGGCTTAATGTCTAGTCGCCTCCGTACATCAAAAGGTCGGTATTCATAAGCGGGGGCTATAAAAATTCATACCATAACGGGCAGGGTGTGTGTGGAATTAATAACATTATAATGGAGGCATGCTCTTTGTCCGCGACAGTGTTCATGAAATTTATATTTTATTAATTTTTTAATGTCATTTACGTGATATCAGCGTCATGAACATGAACAGCAACTTATAGCCGAGCGGAGCATGCAAACTCTCGGGGTCGTTGGTTCTAATTCCAGCTCTGAGCGCTTTAGTGAATGAACAAAGTGTGACAGAACCCTACCAATTAAATAAATAAACTTACCTATAGAAGCTATACCTTCCTAATAGGGCAGTACTGCCACAGTACTGCATTCGTATATATCGTACCGCCTCCGCATCGACGAATCAGGAAGGCGCCTAAGTATTAAATTAAAACAAACGATATAATATACATTTGAAATATTTTAGACACAATATGCGTTGTGCAAAGTCGTTTAATTTCCAAGATATGCACCATTTTATTTTGAAATTTGTATCCATACTACCATACATTTGGAAAATGTTTAGATCTCTTTAAATGTTCCCTTTTTTTCTGGCTTGTCGTAGATTTTCAATGACTGTAGGAATTAAGGAAGCTTTTGAAATCAATTGAGTTGGGACTAACGACTTTTTAGTGCCTTTATTTACAATTCAATTCATTTCAAAAACTTCCTTAGTTCATACAGTTACTGAAAAATTACGATAAGCCACAAATTAAGGGACCTTATAGAAGCTTACCTATAGAAGAATGTTTTATTTATTTATTTGAATGCTTGGATTTTGTTTGTTTTATTTATTTGAATGCTAGAGAAATATTTGACTATTTACCCTAATGATTTCAAGGCTAGAATTCATTAGGCATACGCATTGTCTCCTAGGAATTGCTGCCCCAAAAGCAAAGCGTATGGGAACAAAAAAGAGCAGCTCCGTACCTACTTTGACTAAATCATAACTTTATCAAACCCGCAATATAAAATATCATAACTAATTTGACAAATAGTATAAAATCGTAGCTTGCTCTAGAATAAAATATGGCCAAAACGTGATCGAATAGCGACAGGACTTCGCGCTGCAGATGTAGGACCCCGAATTCTTTTCGAGAAGGAAAAGGAAGATTTATATGTCATGATTTTATAATTATGATTTAGGGAAAACACCTTAATAAATATGGCAAGCACGCTCAGTATTAGGGTAAATGTTCTTTATATGGCAACATTAAAAAAAAAACTCGGTAGTGGTATGGAAGGGGAAAACGGCGATTGGAGGGAAGAGCTCTCGCGCAAGTTACTTTGTTACGAGTCGAGCTGGTGAACGGACTACAAGCCTCCCTGACGTTCCACCTAGAAGCATTTATAATATATATTAGTAAATGAATTAATCTAAAGTACGAGGGTGGTTTGAGAAGTAACTTGGTTTGATAGAAAAAAAAATTTTTTGAGCGATTGTATATATTTTATTTTTCGACATAGTCCCCTCGAAGCTCGACGCACTTGCCCCAACGTTTCTGCAACTTCTCGATGCCTTCACGAAAATGCGTTTCTTCGAGGTCCTCGAAATACGCGTTTACCTCCTGTATCACATCTTCGTTGGAGTTAAACTTTTTCCCCGATAAAAAGATTTTGAGTTTGGGGAATAGGTGATAGTCCGACGGGGCCAAATCCGGGGAATAAGCGGGGTGAGGAAGGAGTTCAAACCGTAATTCCGACAATTTTTGTGCAGCGACACGACTTGAATGCACCGGTGCGTTGTCATGGTGAAACATTACTTTCTTTCTTGCCAAACCTGGCCGTTTCTCGGCTATCGCCGCATGCAATTGGTCCAACAGTGATGCATAGTATGCCCCAGTAATGGTTTTTCCCTTCGCAAGGTAATCAATTAAGAGAATCCCCTTTGCATCCCAAAAAACGGATGCCATCACTTTTCCAGCTGATGGAATGACCTTGGCTTTCTTTGGAGTTGGCTCATCACGACCAACCCATTGTCTGGACTGTTGTTTCGTCTCCGGAATATAGTGATGAATCCAGGTTTCATCCATTGTCACAAAACGGCGAATAAAGTCTGTTGGATTTCTTTCAAAGACCTGGAGATTATCCGCAGATGTTCGCATACGAACACGCATTTGTTCTGGAGTGAGCAGCCGCGGCACCCACCTTGCACACAGCTTTTTCATGTGCAGTTCGTTGTGCAAAATAAAATGCACCCGCTCAGAAGAGATGTTTGTGGCTTCAGCTAATTCGCGTACCTTCAATCTTCTGTCGGTTAAAACCAAATCATGGATTTTATCGACTATTTCGGGTACAACCGCCGTTTTTGGGGCTCCAGGACGAGGTGCATCATCAATGCTTGTCCTGCCTCGCTTGAACTCATTCACCCAAAGTCGAACTGTCTCATAGGAAGGACACGAGCTACCCAATGTAGGTAAAATCCTTTCATGGATTTCTTTTGCAGTTTTACCTTTCAAAAAAAAGAACTGAATTACACCACGAATTCCTATTTTCTCCATTTTGCCGCGCTACTCCGATCACTTTTGTTTAAACTACTGTCAAATCTAAAATTCCCGCCAAAAATGACATTTGGCCACAGATAAATTATCTTGATTAAATAATCTTTGTGAATAGTTACATAGATTACACTAACGCCATCTATCGGTATCCGAAACAAGTTACTTATCTAACCACCCTCGTAATTTAAATGGTCTTATTTCTACGAGTACTTAATCTTAAATATAATGAAACGGGTCACTCACGTCTTAAAGGTCGAATATCGCTCGAAATGTTTCAGACCGGTTCGCGGTCCTTAATCATGAGCACCTATCGCGGCGGCGGTTTTCTTAGCACTGAAACAAAACCGCCGCCGCGATAGGTGCTCATGATTAAGGACCGCGAACCGGTCTGAAACATTTCGAGCGATATTCGACCTTTAAGACGTGAGTGACCCGTTTCATTATATTTAATATGTCTCAAACTCACGGGAGTTTTCTATATAAAAAAAAAAAGTACTTAATCTGTAAATATCGTGTCGAAACCAGGATTCCTTATGATAAACTAGTGATAATCTTTTAGAAATACAAATAATGCTAATACAGTTTAGTCTGAAGCGTACCGTCCGGAGTACAAATGGTTGTAATATAGAATGAGATATGCTAGAAAATAATAAGAATGATTATACATGAATGAGTACTACAAGCGAGTAAAATAACAGCGTGGTTCCTCCTACAGATATTATTCAAAGATTGCAATGTGATAGGTCTAGCGAATAACCTCACTTTGCAGAACTCGATGCACTTAATAATCGGTTGATAACTGAATGATATTTGACAATGCACAGTGACTAGTAACAATTAAGCGCCATCTCCAACACACCGATTTTATTGATAATTTCATAACAAAACCCCACCGCGAGTATAAGTATGATA